>LS997566.1:3564924-4179106 GCA_000469685.2 Haemonchus contortus
GATAGATAGATAGATAGATAGATAGATAGATAGATAGATAGATAGATAGATAGATAGATAGATAGATAGATAGATAGATAGATAGATAGATAGATAGATAGATAGATAGATAGATAGATAGATAGATAGATAGATAGATAGATAGATAGATAGATAGATAGATAGATAGATAGATAGATAGATAGATAGATAGATAGATAGATAGATAGATAGATAGATAGATAGATAGATAGATAGATAGATAGATAGATAGATAGATAGATAGATAGATAGATAGATAGATAGATAGATAGATAGATAGATAGATAGATAGATAGATAGATAGATAGATAGATAGATAGATAGATAGATAGATAGATAGATAGATAGATAGATAGATAGATAGATAGATAGATAGATAGATAGATAGATAGATAGATAGATAGATAGATAGATAGATAGATAGATAGATAGATAGATAGATAGATAGATAGATAGATAGATAGATAGATAGATAGATAGATAGATAGATAGATAGATAGATAGATAGATAGATAGATAGATAGATAGATAGATAGATAGATAGATAGATAGATAGATAGATAGATAGATAGATAGATAGATAGATAGATAGATAGATAGATAGATAGATAGATAGATAGATAGATAGATAGATAGATAGATAGATAGATAGATAGATAGATAGATAGATAGATAGATAGATAGATAGATAGATAGATAGATAGATAGATAGATAGATAGATAGATAGATAGATAGATAGATAGATAGATAGATAGATAGATAGATAGATAGATAGATAGATAGATAGATGATAGATAGATAGATAGATAGATAGATTAGATAGATAGATAGATAGATAGATAGATAGAATAGATAGATTAGATAAGATAGATAGATAGATAGATAGATAGATAGATAGATAGATAGATAGATAGATAGATAGATAGATATAGATAGATAGATAGATAGATAGATAGATAGATAGATAGATAGATAGATAGATAGATAGATAGATAGATAGATAGATAGGTAGAAATGGATCAGCATTTCTATAACTTGTCACAGGTGTTTCCTTGATTGAATCAAAAAGTGTTGCTCCATGAATATTCTGATAATTTGATATTCACAAAATTTTTCCACAATTTTTAAAAGTAGGCTCGAACACTCTTTGAAAAGCTTGGATATAGATTTAAATATCTGAGTATCTGAGTATAGATACCCTAAAAAACGTAGGCCAGAATTCACTCATTGAGTATCATATAAGGAAGGATGAGAACGTCGTAGTAAATAATCATAGAGTAGCCGTCCAGGGCATTCAGCCAGAGTTCCGGTAGCGCACGTCCATGTTCCCAATAAAGGAAGAAGAACAGTTCGCAAGCAGATACTAGGGCTGCCTGAAAAATCCTCGCATGAATTGGAAATTAAATATTTTTTACAGACGTATCTGAGCATTTGTCTTTGAATATAGCGACTTGTACATCACTTTAACAGCGTTTGACACCAGAAGCAAGCTTTGTAGAAAATTTGTTGCAAAAAACATAAGGGTGATCTCCACTGTACAACGATGAGTTTTAGTACCACTGACGCTAAGCCGCACTTTTTAGACCCGCCTAAGTTTCTTATGCTTCAGCGGCACGCAGGCATCAGAAGCGGTCGACAAAAATTGCAACTCAAACTCAATGATTGATGCCGTATTGCTGGGTCCTTGCATTTGGATGCGTCAGATATCAATTTTGAGGTTCCGTGGATCCCGGAATCTGTCAAAAGAAGTTGAACTTACTGCAGCTATATTTTTTTCGCTGCCTCTTCAGGTATAGGTACATTTTGGCCATCAAATTTGAAGGCTGCTCCTTCATGATGTTAGATTGGCTTAGAAATAGACCAGTCGGTTCGCCCTGCTAACGCCGAGCTTCCCTCCTTCGACAAAGTTGTAGTAATCGGCTAACTCTCTACTCTTTCTTCGGAGCAAAACGAATTTTCCTGAACACGAACAGGAAGTTTGACACTGGACTAACAGGGCATTGCTAATGGTATTCAGTGTCGGTCGGTGCTTATGCCTTTGAATGAAAGTCTCGATCTTCTGTTCTTTTCCTTGTAATTGGATACCTATTAAAGACTCAGTTATTAAGCAAGCAAAGCCTTGAGCGGCGCATACCAATGTTTCGAGTGAGGAAAACACCATTATCAGATGTCGTTATCAACGGATCCTTTTCTCACGGAGATATCATTTTTTGAGAATTCGAGATTATTGGTGGGCGGTCAAGTTTTGTCGCAAACGTTATCGACCAAAGAGGATTCTTCACTGAGTTAAAAACTGCTGGGTAGCGGTTGTAACCTAAGAGTAAGAAATGAACAAAATCCTCATCTGCTCATCGTAGTGCCGTTCAAGGTTCCCGCACTTACAACTCACTTTGTCACCCTACTCTACCATCCCACAATGAAACATACTGAACAGTCAAAGTCACATCGTAAACACCGAAGGGTTACGATTTTGTCTAAATATTCCCATCCTATCCCCCGTACCCCTACCAAATTTGAACTTCCTAGGTCCAGGGGAACAGGAGTTATGGATTTCCGATCAAACACGCACAACACACACACACCGACACACACCAATAGACATACTAAGCGAATTATATAAACTAGGATTAATCTTAGAAACGGAATCCTTCTTACCTGAAATGTCATCCGTATCTCGCTGTTCCTTTTGAAAGTTAGAGATCCTTTGAGAAACAATGTAATAAATATGATAGTGTAAGCTGTCACATTCACTACACCAACCGCATAATTAAACAGCCGATCCATCCTATAGTATAGACATGAAAGAAATGAATTAAAAAGATTCGCTCAGAATCGGGCTCACCATACAGAAAGTGTTTGAAGAGGTGCTTCATCAGAATAAAAAAAGAAGACAGCTGGGCAGAACTCCAAAGATGCCAACGGTGTTAAAGTGATCAGTACGTATACGATATAGAAAAGTGTGATAGAAGCGATACATATCTGCAGAAAAATCGCCAAAATTTGGGTGACATAGTATCACCACTCATGAAATCGCCATAATTTGAGCGACAAATAAACTTTTAATTTTAACATAATGAAAATTCTACAACAAAGTTAGATATCAGTGAAGGTTACTCTTTCAAGTGCTTTCGGTTTTTACATTCAGGGTGCGACTTTCAATGAATGCATGCCCACTCGTATATCTTTTCCTAGTGGAAGGCAACTTGAATTTCCACATCAATGCACGAGAGAGATGAGAGTAAGCAAGAAAGGTGTCGAGGATTCTTAATTCAATGAGCTCTCTTCAAAAACCTGTGATGATCAATGGCGTAGCAGTTTTCGAAACCATACTCTGTTTTCGCAGACCTCGAATTCCATAGGTTAGGGACATTATAGTTGGAATGAGATGGAAATCTTTTAGGTTACCATTTCAACTGTCCTCGTGAGAATAACATGTGATCTTAGCGGAAGTAAAGTATAGAATAGGCGATGAACAGTGAGACAAACACTGGAGATTACGAAAGCGAAAAAGCCGGCTTGATAAATGCATCCTGTTATCTGAAATAGAATCACTGCTCACAATGTACAATGCCGATGAGGAAGCTCAGAAAGTGTAGTTCTAGGATAACTGATAGCAGATGAAGTAAAGTTTTTGTTTGAAACTAGGTTCAGAATGTGGATTGTAAATTTATCCATTAGCACTCGCCCGAGATTTTGGAAAGAAGGGAGGGAACGAGAATGACTGTGACAAGGTGTAACTGAAGGACTTTCGCCTAAACCTACACCCTTAAGAAACGCCGGGCGAGTTTTTTGGCAAGCTGCCCACGGTTTGAATGTAGTTCGTTGCGGGACCCCCGCCATCATTCCTTTATTGTGGCTTCATTTTGGCGCTTCGCATGAATTGCTATTGGAAGAAATGATATTAAGCGTGCCCGCACCCATGAAAGATCCGAATTAAAAGGAAAAGATGGCAATAGACGTTGTTTAAAGAGGTTATATGGCATTTTGGGAGGAAAGTTTCGAAAAGAAGGGCCGAACCGTCGAATGAGGAGAGCTTTACGAAGAACCTTTCTCGATGAATGTGGAAACGGGGATCCGAAACGGCAAATATTTCCATTTCAGTCCAAATTTCACTCAGCGTTTCTTTTCTTTGGACAGTAGTGATACATTTACTGAAGAGCAGGATATTATCGTGAGCTTTTGTGCCTCCTCCTTCCAAGATGTCATATAACCTGTAACCTAAAACGGTTTTCCAACGGTTCACTGTGTAGATAGCCACAATACATTGATTTCGCTTACATTACATTACCAATAATAACCCATCCAGTAAGGGTATACAACCAGAAAACATTTGATTGAAATTGAGTGATGTTCGAAATCAAGACTGCGTCACGGGAAAAGGCTCATCAGTAAAAATAGACTAAAGGACAGATATCAATTACAACCTTACTCATTTTAGACGGCCTCTTAAATTATTGGAAATGACGTGCATGCTTTCTTCTGATCTAGTGGTATAACTTCATTCAAATGCGGTTTGAAGCGAAATGGCACTCTTTTTGGAAGTTCTTCTCTCTATGCGATTTGATGCCATTTTCTGAAAGCCTCGCATAGTTATTAGGTTGAAAAGGGAAGTGGAGCGCGGGATACCGATTAGCAACATGCCAGGTAATGAACATTCATTCGTGACCGCAGTGTATTTGAAAGCCATTTTGATCCAATACAATGTCTTGTGAGGCAAGGCGGTGTGCTCCTGCCTTTCGCATTTTTGTGGTGACCTAAGACTACATTTATTGCAATTATACTATGCTGATCCTAAAGCAACATCATTTTCTTAGAGGGAAGCAGTAAGAATGCAAATCCTGGTTCTCCCTACTTCTTCATGTTGTCAGGTGCCAGTGATTTAGAGGAGATCTCGGTAAAAAAGCCAACATTCCTTAGCAAAACGACAGATTACCTTTCAAACAACGTATACTGTCATCTTTTCCCTTAATGTCGGATATCTCATGGGTGCGGACACTCTTAACATCATTTCTTCGAACAGCAATTCATAAGTAGAGCCAAAACGAAACGAAAGTAGAGTCGATAGCGTGGGTCCCGCAACGAATTGCTTGGTTCACAAGCCATATAGTTGACAAATGTCCAAAAACTTGACAAATGTCTCGCGACAACTCGCCCGGCGTTTCTGCGGGGTGTAGGTTTAGGCGATACTAACTGAAGGTTGCTCAGTACTCACACAACGAAAGCGCCTATTGCGGAATGTATTCTTTGTTATGGCAACAATTTTGCAAAGAATCTCGTTGCTTATTTCAGTTGAGAGAAAAACTGTGAAAAGTCTCAGAAAGGATCTTTCAAATGCCAAAATCAGATAATCGAATAATATTCAGTGGAAAACTAGATAAGATTCGGAGGGCGATATGTAAATCTAGCACAGGGTGTAAAGGCATTTTTGAAATATTGGGCATATGATAGGGGCTGGAGGTGAATATGTAAGAAGTTCAGTGAAAGAGATTTACAGGTACATGTATATAATATGCATGTATGTTTATTACGGTGCGTAAGGCGGACGTAAGATAACAAAACTGGTGGCATTTCTGCAGAAAAGAAAACTCAACAAATAGGATACACGCGACACAATTTAAACATAATTAGCAAACATTCAGAAACTAAGGAAGTAGACAAATAAGCACCCTATAAAAGACAATCAATCTCGAACGACTACGAGGCTACATAACCTAATAGTTTGGCAGCTATCTTTTTTCTAAAGTGCTTCAGCGTTCCTGGTAAAACACTGTTCTCCATCAACTTTTGTCAATAAGTGCTCGCGGCTCGGAAAGAGAAACTTCTGGTCTTACCGTTAGTCATTGGACGAGTCAAATGTATTTGGGCTTGTCCGCCTCTAGTGCGTGATGGTGTGATTTCGAAAAATCACTATGGACCAAACCTGCAGATTGGTATAAGAGCTTATAAACCATGCATACGTTAAATACCATGCGCCGAGAGTGGAGAGTTGCAAAGTCGAGGTACCTGTTTCTGAAGTACGCTTTTGGAACTATGGAGTAAAGAAAACTCCCACATCGAACCAGTACTTTGCGTGTGAACTTATTTCGGACCTTTTCCAGTGCAACTACATCCTTTTTCTTCACTAAATTAAACACGGTCGCTCCCGATTCAATCAGCGGGCGTGCATGTGTTTTGTATGCCTGGAGAAGAACCCGCTTATCAGCGGTAGGAAGTCCGTTGAGAATTTGAAATGTACGCATTAGAGCTAATTTGCAGCGGTTCCTGATGCAATTGGAGAAATCTAGGGTATTGGTGTAGTGGAAGCCTAGATCTCGCACCGCTTTTACAGAAGCAACAGTGACATCATCAACCACATATGAAAACGGGCTGACCTCCGAATCCAGACTAATCCGCATACATACAGGTGTGAATGAAATAGTACCTTTGCAAGTCCGGGTGAATCGAAGAGAAAAAGTCCATGAATATATGATAGCAAAAAACCGATGTAGCTAAGAATGCTGAATATCGCCATGAGCTGAAGAAGATAGAAAGCAAAGTCTGACTTCCATCCCTTCATTTTCTGGCACGTCTGAAAAAATAGATTAGCTCAGAAAGGTGATCAGCAAGGATCAAACATAGACTCTTTTATCAGATGTGTTAGTGAATCATCGCAAAAATCAGATTTCATATATCTCTGCATTTGTAAATGGGACCAGGATAATAGAAAGAAGAAACTATCATAGCTACTTTAGTTCTTCAAAACTCGATGAAGATTTCTTTGGTTGGCTTGTCCAGGTAAGGGGCAAAGTATAGAGTTTTTGACATTCACGTTTTAGGACGTGCCCAATATGCTTCGTTCCATTCGCTATCGTAGCTACAATGGCTCGCAGTGGTCTGTTGATGTGAACGCAATTCAGTGTTTTTATTCTATTAGGCGTATCTGTTAACATTCAGAAGACCCCGGAAAGATGGAAGATGTGGTGATGGATATTCGATCTCAGGGTCATGCGTGTGTGATAGGGCGTCTCCTGCCGCTACACCATTTCGGCAGATAAACGTTAATATTTAGCTACATCAATGAGCAATTTGTATTGCTTTTTACAAGTTTCAACGTTTTTTTCCACATTAGGAGCTCTTACCAAAACAAAAATCGTCTGTAGTGCGATGGAGACAATGATAATAACTATACAAGATGCCACATAAATTATACGGGCTGAACCAACAAATGGATCAGCCGGAATAGAGCAGTTCAAGTGTTCCATTTCGCTAGAATACATAAAGTATTTCAGCTTGTAGATGGCCCATTTAGATTCTCTATTATTACTTTTCGACCCTTGTTTCATGAAATTCATTTTATTTCGATGTGAAATCGAAAAAACTAGAAATGTCTCGTAATTCGTAACTCACTAGTACCGTTCGTTAGCGTTGGCGTTCTTATACAACACTTTATGTCTAGGCTTCAGCCAGAGCTGATGACAACCAATTCAACAGTATCACAAGACGAAGCTAGCATTCTCATCAAAAAGGTCAAAAAAAGAATCACGGAAAAAGATATAGAAAAAAGGCTGCTGTACGAATAGCTCCAGGTTGGAAGACTGTTAGAAAGTAACTTCTTTCAGAGATTTTTACGTAGGTCTACTTGTACGCAACACCGTTAAGAGCTGTAGCCAAATAATGTGCAAGGTAATCATTTGAAGAAGGAATGTCTGCAGTATGCGAAGCTGCACAGCAAGATGAGATTGCATTGGCATAGGAAACATCCTGATTGCAACATTCAAAAATGCCGATTAATAGCAGTAAGGAACGTATTGAAACAATTATAACCTCTTCGCATATGTAGTAGTAGCCAAAACATTGTGAGGCGGAGGGAAAATGACGATTTTGCAGGTTAAAAGACGCACTCAAGATGTGTGTTAGTAATTTTAGTGACTGAGGAAGTGATAGTCCGCAATTGTGCAAAACAGTCATAGCATAACTCGTAGCTGCAATTCGTATAGATGTAGATGAGCCTATAGATGTATGCGCGATTTCATTGGGTTCAGATAACTTCAAACGCTAAGTCTTTATGATCACTCTTCTTTTGTAACCACAGTGCTCAGATTTCGTAGTAAAGATGGAACACTAAGGAAGATTAGCCCAGTATATTTCCTCTGCAGTTGGCTGTCTAAAATGCTATGCCAGATTGTGACACTGAGAGAACTCTCTGAGACAAGACTCTGTGGATCGCATGGTTCTGAATCACTAGGATCTTCTTCAGTTCTATTCGAAGCATGAAGGCACACCATGTATCACAATTATTCTAAAAATTACAACCTTCACAATATATTTCCACGCCTGGTGCTCCACAGGAATCCGCAATCAACTGGCGAAAACCAATTCTACGGAGAGACCATTGATAGCCAAGGAAATTTCCATGCCTCTGTTTTCGAATGATCATACCTCAAATATTGTGCCTAATTGCAAAATTTCCATGAGGAGAGGACAATGTGTGCTTGGGTTCCACCCAAATTTCTCTGAAACAGAAAATATCATGATTCTTAATCAACAGAATCTTCAACAAGTCCCTGTTCCCAAAGAATGGCCTTACGTATACATGAGATTAATCTACCAAGACGACAAACCTTGCTTCACTCAATATTATGGAGGGATCCACACAATTGCGGTTCATAGTGACGGGCAACGATGTCACTGCCATTCACTCCGGCCTCTTGCCTTGATGTGCCTCCTCTCTTCCGCCTCCACTTCGTCTGCTCTGGTGTAAGGTCATTTTTACCACAGCGAAAAAGCTGTAGCTATGTTATCCTGCTTACTATAAAGCGCTTCGTCTGTCGTTCTCTCTGTCTGTCGATCTGTCTTTATGTCTAGCACGAAATTCCTCAGCTGCTTTAGATCTGCCTGGAGAGACTGGGTCAAGCGTGAGATGGGTGGGCCAAGAAATATAAAGTACACATAAGCTACCGGAGCCCGCCCACAAGGGGCGTGGCGTGCATCCAAATGAGCTGTGCTGAGGACCATGATACCAAATTCAGTCACAAGACGGCTTCAAAACTGGAGCGTAAAGGCGGCTAGAGATGTGCACTGGTAAGTTAGATCCAAATGAGGGGACCCACCCACGATGGCTGACGTTCTTCAAAACTGCAATGCTTCATGAAAACATTTATAACTCGGTTTAGAGAAAGCCAACAGAGCAGGAAAAGTGGATATAGGAGAAAGTAACTAACAAGTCTTAGGTAAGGGTAGTGGGCGTGTGGTGCACGCGTTAGCGTGCGTAGGCCAATTGGTAACTTTATTGACATTTATTTATTTATTAAAAGACATGTGAAACACATGTGAGCATAGTGAAAACACAAAAAGACCAAGCAACCGAAACAGAGAACACAAAGGTGAACATCTGATAAATCATATAATCACAGTAAATCTGCTAAATGTTTTTTGAAAGTGGAGTATTTCAACGGGAACAAATTAGAGCGCAAAATGGAATTGAAATTTGTGCGAACTCTGAGAGCAAAAAACTTAGATCTGCGTTGAGTCCTAGCTGTAGAAGTAGATAATCTTATTGAGGCACCCCTAGTATTAGACGGCAACACATGGAAGAAGTCTGAAGCATCAATATTTACAATGTTTTTAAGTATTTTATAAGTCATTAGCATATCATATCGCTTCCTCCTCCATTCAAGAGTTTTAAGACCAAGGTTGGCATTCCTTGCGCTCCCATTAGGTATGTCAACATAGCGAAGGCCCGAACATCTGAGCATCAGCTTACGGGTGAAGCTATTTTGCACGCTTTCAAGAGCCCGAATATCATTTTTAGCGTAGGGATTGAACACTGAGGACCCATATTCCAAAATGGGACGCACATAGAGTTTGTATGCACGTAAGAGAACGTCCTGATTCTTAGAACGAAGGGCCTTGAATAGATTGAAGGAACGACGATTGCCTTTTGAAACCAGTATATGGCAGTGTTTCTTAAATTTACCCGGTAATCATAGTAAAAACCAAGATCGCGAACTTCCGAAACCGTTTTTAGCACGTGATCCGCCGCCGTGTAAACAGGACTAACAGAATGAGAACCAATCCGCATAAACTGAGTTTTATCGGACGACAAGCTGAGACCATTTGCAACAGCCCACGTCACGATTTTATCGATTGCCTGTTGAACAATGGGGTCAGAACTAGAATCATTTACCACCTTGAATATTTTTATATCGTCAGCAAACATATTGCAAGATACGTCAAGATCTTGAATGCATGGGGGAAGGTCAGCAGTATAGATGTTGAATAGAATCGGTGAGAGGACTCCACCCTGTGGAACCCCACTGGTGGCAACTTTAACACTGGAAAAGGAGTCACCAACAAGGACCTGGAATGTTCTATTATCAAGAAAATCCTGAATCCAATTAACCACTAAGGGGTGCACACCAATATGCTTCAATTTAAAAAATGAGATCTTATGCGACACTTTGTCAAAAGCTTTACTGAAATCAAAAAAGATAACATCCACATTTTTTCTCGAATCAATCGCACTTGTCCATAAGTTCATGCAAGACAGCAAAGCTGTTTCAGTCGACTTACCAGAGCAGAAGCCATGCTGTGAGTGCGGAATGATATTGTACTGAGCCAAGTGCTCCAATAAGTAATTCTTTATAACTTTTTCGAGAGTCCTAGCAAAAATAGACGTCAAACTAAACGGTCTGTAACTACCAGGGCAGGAAAATGGCTCTTTTTCAGGAAGTGCCAACACAATGGAATGTTTCCATTTACAGGGGACTTCGCCTCCCATGAGATTCATGTTAAACAGTAACTCCAAAGGTTGACATATTTCAACAATACAGTTTTTTACTACAATAAAGGGAATACCCTCGCAGTTCGTACTAGCCGTAGACGTCCATTTATAAAGAATGTCAGCAATGGTTGACTTGTCGAACCATGGGGCCGAACCCTGTTCAACAATTTCAGGCGTACTCATGTCAGGCATAGAACCAAAAGACGAAGAGAACACATTTTCAAACGAACAAGCCAACAACTCAGCTTTATCCTTCTCCGTAACAGCTCTTGTCGGTTCGCCAGCCAAAAGAGTCCCGATTCCAAGTTTATCCTGGAGTCACAGTCTGAGCGAAGAATATAAGGCTTTCGCACCACCTTTCGAAAGCCTATTCCTTTCAATATACGAATTATATTTATGAAGTTTATGAGTCCACTTTTTATGTAATGCATGAAAGGCATTCCATTCACATGTGGATTGTGAGGAAACCGCCCGACGCCAAGCGGTAAATCTAACTTTTTCAAGAGCACTTAAGTGCCTTTGAAGATATGAATGAACGTTTTTTACTGTGAAGGGTGTCATCATCAATGGCATTATTAAAAATTGCTAGAAACATTTCATAGTTGTCATCAACAGAATGAGCATTATTGAAAGATCCCAACCAGTCAATTTGACGCAGATAATTTCTCATGGCTTGAAAATCCGTAGACTTGAAGTCCCTGATCCACGAAACCTTGACGTGCAAACTGGGCGATGAAAGGCAAAATTTGATAACAGCGTGATCGCTGCTACCAAGTGGAGGCCCATACTTGATATTCCGAATGAGTGTATTGTCATTACACAAAAGTAAATCCAGATGAGAGTCAAACCGCGTGGGAAACAATACAGTATTAATCAAATGGTGGGATACACATAAATTGAAAAATTTAGAAGCACACGTGTTCCCATGAGGGATTAGACTATTACTAAGATCAGGGTAGTTAAAGTCCCCAGCAACAATACAGACCTTCCCACATGCACAGAAGTCACTTAATGCTTTGAGAAGTTGATCATTTTTTGGAGAGCTGCACGAGGGTGCTCTATAAACCGCAATTATTCTAATCTCCAAGGAATAAAACCAAATATCACAAATCAAAATTTCATACGAATCGGGCACAGACTCAGTGAAAACGATGCATGCCGAATGAGGACATTTAATTAAAAGAGCAACTCCACCTCCTCGTTTGCGCACCCTATCAGTACGGAATATTTGATATTGTGTTGCCACTAATCCAAGTAACGGCGCCATATCAGTATTTGAATGAAACCATGTCTCAGATAAAATAAGCAGATCGAAGTTTTCCTTACAAATACAAGCGACTAAAGCGTCAGCATTTTTTACTGCAGATCTTATATTGGTTAAAAGACCTTTAATGACCAAACGATTTGGCCGTGGAAAACTCACTTGTTTCCCTGGCCTACATTTGAATCGAGAGACAATGCTTTAGCTCCAGGATTATGACTTGCATTAACAGGAGTAGACACAACATCCACAACATCCGAAACACGATTAGACGGAGCAGAACATAGAACATGAGAATTTGAATTATTAGGTCGTGAAGAAAGTTCTTGCGTTTCTGCGCCTCAAACTTCAAATGCACATATCTAATCTTAAACAAAACTTCATCAATCGAGGTAACAACCATTACTATCGACACACTTTCGTGAACAAAAAACAAGTTTGTTTATCTCATTCGCCTAGAAGTCCGGAGATCTAGAGGCGATGAAATCGTCGAAAGCCGCGGCAGCATCATGTTGGGTTTTGAAGCATTTCTCCTTGAGAAAGCCGTCGAGATGTTAAAAGAAACGGTAGTCTGTAGGAGCAAGGTCTGGGGAATATGGTGGATGCGGGAGAGTTTTATAGCTTACTTCCATCAATTTTCTCAGGGTAAGTTGTGCGACATGGGGTCAAGCGTTGTCGTGGAAAAGAATTTGCCCCTTCCTACTCACCAGTGCCGTGCTTATGAGCTGGAGTTTTCGATGCATTTTGTCAATTTCTTGACGGTACTTCTCGGCTGTTACGGTTTCACCCGGATCCATGAAGCTGTGGTGGATTAGTCGGGCTGCGGACCACCAAACAGCACCATGACCTTCTTTCCATGCTGCTTCGGCTTGGGAAAATGTCGTGGGGCTTGATTCTTGTTCAGATACTGGCCTGATCGTCGCCGCTTGTCATACAGAATATACTTCTCATCACACGTCACAATAGGTTTAAAAATGGATCGTTCCTGTTGCGCAGGAGCAAGGCGGAAGCGAGCTCGAAGCAGCGTTCTTTCTGGTGCTGAGTCAATTCATGCGACACCCACTTATCAAGCTTCGTCGAATTCCCGATCTCCTGCATGTGGGTGCCAGCCGTCCTGCTGGAAACATTCAATCTCGAGCCAATATCCAACAGCGTTGTACATGGATTCTCTTCCACTAACGTCCTCAATTACTCGTTGTTAATGGCCGATGACCGCCAGCTACGCTCATCATCTTCCAGGCTCTCATTGCCGGTACGGAATATTTTAAAACACCACTGTGCTCTACGTTGATTCATCGTACCTAGACCAAGGGCATCGTTGATATCCCGGGCCGTTCACGGTGCACTCCTGCCTACTTTGAATTGGAAAAGATAAACCGTGCGAACCTTTCGTATGTCCACGCTGATTTCGACCTTCTAAAAAACCCCAGGAATCATTCTAGGACAAAGTCAATTATATATTTAGATAGAGCAAGAAATGCGTTTTAGGAAGGTATAAAGCTTGCAAGCAGTCTTATAGCAAATAACACTACGGCGAGCATTTGAAAATTGGGCGTCAAAAAAACGCAAGAACTTTCTTCACGACCTAATAGAATTCACAACATCACGAGCAGCTTTTTTGGCTAAGCGTGCCTCACGATACTGCAACCTTTCTTCCAAGGATAAAGAAGGGCGAAGGAAAACGCCCTTTGGATCGAAAGAGCGCAGCCTCGGTGCCCGCCTAACCTCCATGTGTTGAAAACGAGACGCAGGAAAGACAACTTTAATAAGTCGAGGTCTAGTACTACTACTGTTAACCTTTCCCATGCGGTAAACCGCAGTAGGAACACATTCGACATCTAAATGGTTCAACAAAGAATTGGCATTATGGAAATCATAGTTTGCACGGTCAATCCCCGAACAAGAATTTGGTTCCGACAATCCAATTATAACAACAGATCTCCTCTTTTCAATTTCACTTTCATACACTGTATTCATGCTTGCCAATTGGAACCTACAGTACTCACTGCTGATCCATCCGCCGCATTCCTACTCTCGACAGATTTTCTCAAGTTTTCATTTTCTACATTGAGTTTGTTGTTTTGATCCACCAGGTTACCAATCAATTTGCGCATCGAGTCTAAATGCTCCTTTGTATCGAGAAGAACACCGAGGATAACTTTGACATAAGCGGGTACATTGGGCCCAGCGCACTCTTCCGAAAGTTTGGCCAAATCGTCTTTAATGGGCGATACCGATACCACATCAACACATCTTCGCTTGGAGGCTGGAACAGACGTAGACCTAAGGGGTGTATCCATGATTGATAACGAATCGATTCTGATCTGCTGTCGATTTGGGAGCAAGTCCGATCACAGCAATCAGAGTCGAAAAAATAATACCAAGAAGGAATCCAGAATTGGAAAAAATACACCTGTTTATGTGGCTCAATACAACCAAGACACGAAAGCGATCCCCGCCACAAGGGATCTCGACTTCACAAAAAATAGGAAATCACGTCGCCAAGTAGTGGGCGAAGATTGAGAGTAAGAATAAACAGCAATTGAAGCTGAGGTGATAGTCCAAGGTCAATCAGAATAACAGACACGATAGCATACAGCGATAGACGAAGCATGCGTAGCATAAAACACAGGAAATCCGAAATCGCTCTTCAACTCAGCAGAGCAAATTAGGACCGACCGCGCGCCAATGACACAAGTGCGCGAAATGACACAAGTGCGCGAAATGACACAAGTGCGCGAAATGACATTGATTTTTGTTAACCGCTATTATTTCTCTTCATAACGCCATCCAAAATCTCACACGAGCTCTGGACCAATCTTTTGCCTCGGAATATTACTGCGTTGGTTGCAAGGAGGGTCGTAGAGCTTGAGTGGCGGAGTGATCAGATCGGCAGTAATGTAGCAGAGGCGCCGGTAGTCGTGTCGGTTGGACACAGTTCAATTATGGTAAATCACTTCCAAAGACAAAGTGCAATACCGTTCTATGACTTGACATGTTTTGACGACAATAGTGCCCTTTTCCTGCCCTTTTGTCGTGGCTCTGCTCCGGCGCTTCCTTGCGCAACATGGTTGCGAAATTCACGACAACAATTTTCTCAAAACTTTTGGGACACCTTAATATGATGTGAAGTTGAAGCAAACACCAAGGAATTGCTCATGTTATAAGCTTGGTATCAACACAGCACGGACAAAAAAACAACAATTGGGAATGACGTGCATACGCTATGGCTTACTTACAGTGAGGCGAAGGGTGCGAACGACGTACGATCATCGTGTCTGATTACGTCTTCATCGCCAACAGTTGCAATACTATTTCAAAATATTTCAAAATAAAGTCAAAGAATGGATCTGGGATTTGCATAAGATTGGGGTCATTGGAAACACTTTTGTCACTTCGCAAACTTCTTAGCAAGGAATGGCGCATAAGTCCAGGTATAATAAGCTTCTGTTGACGTCAACAAATAAAATAATGTTCGGTGCAGGAGACCTGCGTACTCGTGTAGCTAGTGCCAGGACATATCTTGCTAGATCTAGCACGAGCCTTAGAATTCATTTTTGTCCTCGTGCAAGTTCAGCTCATAATAAAATTGTTAAGCGTGGAGGCATGCCCAAAACGGTTGCTCAATTTCGCGAACTAGGAGCCCAACTTCCATTCTAAACAGTTTGTTGTATTCGTTTTTATTGTCGTTGTATTATTACTGTTTAGTTTAGTTTTTAGTGTTTAATTTTTCCATCTTTTTTCTTGCTTATTTTGTATCTCTAGCTGCTTTTCATTGTTATTTTCATTAATTTTCGTTTTAAGTCCGTGGTTCCGGACCAACCATTAGACTCTCGTTCTTCGGGATTTCTTTACTTTGTCTAGTTCCACGATGCTGTTCCAATGATGCTTTGTTCATGCAATAAACCAAATCAATCGAATCGAATCAAATTTAATCACTGTTATCTTTATTGTTGGCATGGGAGTCAAGCAACAAAATCGGTTGTGCATTTGTAAGATGCCCCTTTCTATACAGCTGTGGCATGCAAATACAGTCCCGGGTAAAAGGAGAGCAAATTGCCGCAGCAACCCATTTGGTGATTGAAATCCCAACAGTTAGATTAATTTAAAGTAGATTGGGCCATCATCACGATTTATGATATCTAGCATGATAAGAGATCCGTGCAAAACAGGCAACGACTTTCACTGCACCAGTTGCAATTGTCGCATTGATGAGGAATACTTAATTGCTAATCTAATATCGCGGTAACACGCGATTTTTGATAATTTTCTCATTAATTCAATCAATCTTGAACATGACTCATAACGCATGGAAAGTGACTTGTTTTCAGTTACCAGACCACACAGGGTGAATATGGCACAATGGCGTCTCGCAGCTGGCTGAGGACTATACAAGTGCAACTACGAGTCAAACAAAAGAGCTGCCATGGTCCAGTCAATTCGTCAGTCATCAGCCATGTCTCCCATGACCTTAGCTTCTTCAATGCTACTGTATCACGGTTCCCATCACAACCCTGGCGCATCGAGTCGACGCATTCTCTTATCTTAATTTTCACAACTTTTTCATCTCGATCTAACCTTTCCCAAACTTCTAGCAAAAGGCCACATTCCCGGTGTGCGGGACTCGATATAAACCTCGCCTATATAAGCTCGGCCGAACAAAGACCGAGGCCAGTTGCCTTCGAGGTTTTGACTCTTCTCTTATGCCTTTTATCCTGCTTCCTAATTTGCTTCTCATATATCACGCTTAAGGAATGTTCATTTATATCACTACGCCTCCATTTAGCTTTATATTTGTATCTCGTCTCAATCTCGTATGTATGAATCTCGTAAGCCATATCCTCAATAAGTTGTGCCTTTCGTATATATGATAACTCTTGCCTTTCGCATGTATCTTTCATGTGTTCATGGTTTAATTACCCAAGTTTGAGGTTTCTCTGCTTGACGCAATAAAGCTCTGGTATCCGATCACTGTAGTTGTGGCAAATACAGTGACGAAGAACTTAAACGACTATACTAGATATAACGGCTATAATATCGGTATAGTTTGTATATGGTGCATCGACCTTTTCAAGGATCCGGTCAGGTACACTTTACTCAATTCACGGCTTAGCAATTGGCTTATCGAGGACGCTCTTCGTCTGCCGGCATTCTTCGATTCGGAGCTCCTTTTTCGTTTTCTTTCGCTTACTTTTCTTCGAGTTTTTCCGAGATTTCGAAAATATTATAAGCGATGACGGGACCTACATCGCTCAAATCACAGAAGGCTTTACTAACCAGATATTGTAATAAATTGGAACGCATTATACAAGAAAATGAAGATGCTTTCAAAACGGAAAATAATCTAAGTTTCGACCCTAATACTTCCCAACGCCTGCAAGCTCTCGTTCTGCAATTACATTCGACTTCACGACTAGTCCAAGAAACCTTATGCACCTTCACAGCCTCAGTTGACTCATTGATTGAGTCACTAAATGACGAGCAAGAAGCACAGGCTCAAGAACATATTGAGAAGGCGCATACGATATTGGAGCAAGCACAACTTGCTGCCATCGAAATAGAAGCGAGGCGTTTGAGCGCTCGCGATCACGCACAACTATCTATGGTAACAGGTAGTTCGACTCAACCCACTGGCAGCCAGGTCACAGTGGCAAGACCACAGTTGCCAGCTATTCCCATCCCTCCATTCACTGGGAAAATTTGGGAGTTTGCAAATTTTTGGACTTTGTTTTGTGAAAACGTGCATGATCAACCATTAACTAACCTACAAAAGTTCAATTACCTCTTAAATGCACTGCAAGGCGAAGCAAGGGAAAGTATAAGGCGATACCCCGTCACAGAAGAAAACTATGAGCATGCCATAACCTTTCTGAAAACGAAATATGGAAATGAGTCAAAAATCATAGCCAACCTCCAGTCCCGCCTAGAGCAGGCAAGAGCCGAAAATAATAGGATCTCGGCACAACGCCGACTTCTAGAATTCGTAATGCCAATAATAACCCAACTAGAAGAAAAAGGCGTAAACCTCAACGGTTCATATCTGTCACAAAAACTGATTTCCAAATTTTCACCAGAGCTACAGCGTCAAGTGTTAAAGCACCGTTTGAAGACGGAAACTCAAGAATCCAACTGGACTATGCAGACCATTTTGGCCGATCTAGATGAGCTAATAGCCACCGAAGAAAGAATAGAAGAGGCCATGAAAGCTCAGACCCACACCGGTACAGGCAGGATCGGAGGCGATCCTGGGAAACCTCGCATGGACTATAGGAAAAAAGGAAGTGAACATTGCATGTTCTGTGGAGGTGGCAACCACAGATCAAGCGAATGCAGGAAGTACGCTTCCATAGAAGAGAGGCGCGCAGTCTTCAGAGACAGTAGCAGATGCCTCAACTGTGCAGCCCCAGGACACTGGGCAAAAGATTGCACAAGGGATGGATGTAGAGGGTGCAGAGGGAAAAAGCACCACCATACCCTGTGTCCAATGCGAGAGCCTCGAACGGCTAACTCATACCCTCAGACGGTAGCTCGCACAAAGGAACACACTCCACCACCGGAGAAAACTCAAAAGGGAAATGGGCCACGAACAGACAAACAAAAGAAAGTAAAACAAGCTCAACATTCGGTCAAAACGTGCGTAACCAGAGATACGAGATACGATAGCTCAGCTGATGATCAGGAAGACATCTCAAGAACTATCGCTTTCAACACGCACGGTCACGTGAAGGACGACAAACATTTCCAGCGGTCGGAATCCGGAAATGTTTTATTGTTAACGGGAGTGGCACCCGTATACAATCACAGTCATGACCAGTGGGAAGACGTGGAGATTCTTCTCGATACTGGAGCGGACCAGTCCTTCATAACGGACGATCTCGTACAGGAACTTGGCTTGGAGTGCACAGCACAAGTGAATTTCGTGATGTACACCTTCGGTGCGGAAAAACCAAGACGCGCAATGTCAGGAGTAACTTCGGTACAACTCATGGATCAGCACGGAGAGAAGCATGATCTACGTTTATATACCACTCCAGTACTCACCATGAAGGGAAAAACTGCGCACCTGGAGATCTCTGATTGGGCCTTTATAGGACAACGCAACATTCGCCTTTCCAGCACGGAAACCGGAAAGAGAATTAAGCCTCAAATCCTGCTGGGATGCGATCAGTTATGGAACTTACTAGATGTCCCAAATCCGCGTTTCACATTGCCGTCAGGATTACAATTGATCCCCTCCAGGATAGGATACTTGATCACAGGCAAACAAAAAGGCATAACGGAACAAAGCCACACCTACAGTCCAGAGGATTCGCCTACGGTGGGAACCATAAATACCTTGGTCAACTTCGAAGAAGAAATGGAAAGATGGGATAAATATTGGACCATGGATAATGCAGGAATCTGCGAATTCACAGGAACAAAGAACGCAGAAAAAGAAGCCGTCAATCAAAAAGTTTCAAAATTCTTCGAAGACTCCATAGAAAAGCGAGAGGATGGATACTATATCCGGTTCCCCTATAAGGACAATTACACTGAACTTCCTTCGAACAAGGCCATTGCACTCAAACGCCTTCACTCAGTGATACAATCACTACGGAAGACGCCTACCCTACTGCACGAATACGATGAGACCTTCCAATCTCAGAGAGACAGCGGTATCATCGAGGAGGCCCCACAAGCTCTACCGGAAAAGGGCTCTCTGCTTCATTACATCCCACATCAGCCGGTACTAACCCCACACAAAGAAACGACGAAATTGAGGATTGTGTTCGATGCATCAGCACACTTTAAGAATAATCCCTCATTGAACGACGTCTTGCATCAAGGACCACTCATACTACCTGAGTTATACGCCATGCTACTTCGTTTCCGTACTCCCAAGTACGTGGCTATAGCGGATGTCGAAAAGGCATTCCTCCAGGTCCGACTACATGAAAAAGACCGAGACGCCACACGATTCCTGTGGGTAAGAAACATCAACCAGCCCATAAGTGAGGACAACATCATCACTTTCCGTTTTACTCGAGTAACCTTCGGATTAAACGTTTCCCCCTATTTACTGGGCGGAACAATCCATCACCATTTACGCACAACGGTAGACGACACCACGCTAGCTGATGAAATTCGCAACAACTTATACGTGGACAACCTGATCCTCGCGGCATCTACTGAAGAGGAGTTGGTTCAAAAATCGCTAGCAACGCGTCAGATATTTCAAGATATGGGCATGAATTTGAGGGAATTTCTCTCCAACGGAGATGCTCTACGAGACAAACTTCCCAAGGAAGCACACGCCATGAAAACAACTCAAAAAGTACTAGGAATCACGTGGGATGCAAAGCGTGATTGCATCAATATCCGCTGCAATTTCGATTCTCTCAAGAACATTACGAAAAGGGTAATTGCAAGACAGATTGCTATGATATATGACCCATTCGGTTGGTTGGTACCACTGCTGACTCAAGCAAAGAAGTTTCAACAGGACTTATGGAAGGAGAAGTTTTCCTGGGATGAGAAACTTCCATCAAAACTGGCAGAGCAATGGAGCACACTAGTGGAAAACGTTAACAACTTCCAAATATCAATCCCACGACGACTTCGCTCCATATCGGACACGCCAAATCTCGCAATCTTTGCAGATGCTAGTGAAATCGCAATAGCGGCTAGTGCTTACATCTTTAATGAAAACTATTCAGAATTGGCAATGGCGAAGTGTAAACTTCCCTCCATCAAGACGAAAACAACGATGCCAAAGTTAGAAATGAACGCCCTTACCCTGGCAATGCGATTGGCCAATTCGATAACACAAGCACTGAAGGAACGCATCGCGGGCTATCCATGGACTATTCACGTATTCTCGGACTCCCAAATCGCGTTGAGCTGGTTAACATCCCCAACCACTGCTAGCCTCGGAGTTTTGGTTGCCAACAGGGTTCGAGAAGTTCGAAGAATCGTCACGCAATTGAACAACGATTCAATTACAGTCATTTTCAGATATGTGAATACGTCACAGAACCCGGCGGATGCAGGAACAAGAGGGCTCTCAAGAGAACAAATGCACGATCGCTATTGGTGGGAAGGACCGGAGTTCTTGAAGAAACCAATAGAGGAATGGAAGCACCCAGTCTACCAGCTCTGGGAAGACGTAATCGGTGACGACTCCTGCGCTTTTACCAACGTCAACTTCACCTGCGGACAAGAGGATGATACACCTAATGCGCTCATCGACCTCTGCCGCTACAGCTCGTTTTCGATGGCCAAACGAGTAACCACCTGGATTCTTCGGTTCATAAAGAAAACCGTGCGGAGATTAAAAGAAGACACCAAGGATAGAATTGTAGCGCGCATTCCAGAGATAAAGGATGTTTCGGACGTACCCTGCAACATCAATGGAAGCGAAGTACGGGCAGGAAGATACGCACTGATCCGCAACCACCAGCTGCTTTTTCTTACCAAGGAGTACCGGAAAAATATGGAAAACTCCTTACGACCCTACCTAGACAAGTGGAATATTTGGCGCTCGAAAGGGAGAATGGGAAACTCCGCGCTCAACTCCGACACCAAAGATCCCATCCTTATCATGCCAAACACGGCTCTTGCACAGCTTATCATACAGGAAGCTCATGGACTCTACCATAAAGGCATTGAACATACGATAGCTACAGTAAGAGAGCGCTACTGGATTCCAAAATTGAGACAACAAGTCCGCACGCACGTCAGTCACTGCATCAAGTGTCGACGTTTCAACGCTTTGCCATATCAATATCCAGACTCCACAGACTTACCGGAACGACGAGTGTTGAAAAGCAACCCCTTCCAACATACTGGTCTCGATTTTTTCGACCTACCACAGTGCGAGGAGAATGAACGAAGGATAAAGTTATACGGCTGCATCTTCACCTGCACCGTCACCCGCCTCATACATCTTGAAATCGTCCGGAGCCTGGCAATTGAAGAATTCCTGAACGCGTTGCGACGGTTCATAGCACGTCGAGGCATACCGAAGACTATCACATGCGATAACGCGCCGACATTCCTGCTTGCCGCAAAGATCATAGAAGAACAGGGGAGTGGATTGACCGAACACGCCGCTCAAATCGTTTCAAATCAAGAAATAGAATGGAGGCATATAACACCCTATGCACCATGGCAAGGAGGATTTTACGAACGTCTGATCAAGTCAATAAAACAAGCAATTTACAAAGCCTTGAGGAACTCGGAAAAGCATTCCTTCGACGATATTCACACATTTCTAATTGAAGTGGAAGCCTGTCTTAATTCCCGACCCCTCACGTATCAAAGCGCCGTACAAGAAGAATTTACGTCGCTGCGCCCGATCGATTTTCTTCAACGTGATCTGAACCTCAGCATCACATTGGGCAACACTGAATCGGAAACACAAGATCCGGACTATCTTCCTCCGGACAGTCTTCATGGGATCCAAACTCGACAACAAGCACTGGAAGCCCTCAATTCGTCACGCCGAAGAATCGAACGCTTCTGGACGATTTGGCAACAGCAATATTTGATATCTCTTCGAGAATCCCATAAGAAAAACCCCACAAATCAACGTCATGGCGGCATCACGCCATCACTAGGAGATGTAGTGTTAGTAAGCGACCCAGTGCTTCCTAGAAATGACTGGAAAATGGCTCGTATCACAGGATTACGTCAGGGCACCGATGGAGCCATACGAGAAGCGGAATTAATAACCGCCACCAGGAGGAAAATCCGTCGTCCAGTCAACTTACTCATCCCACTGGAACTTCAAGATTCCGAACAGGAAGTGAGCATATCAGAGCAAAAGGAAGCGCCACCAGAGCAACCTGCTCCACAACAGCCCCCTCGCACGCATAACTACAATTTGAGGGAAAGAAAGGCAACACGCCACGTTCACAACGCAACCACCGCAATAAGCACAAGGACGACAAGAGGGGTATGGTTCCTGTTTTATATCATGATTCTGAACCTTCTGAGGATTGCCCATGGCAACTCCACGGAAGGAATGCATGTCTCATGTGGCGACAAGGGAGTTATGGTTCATGCACAACAAGGACAGACCTTCGAAATTTGCGCTGAACGTCTCTGCGAAGTCCGACACATGGATACCGCTCCGCTACTTATCAAATTTCCATTGGATATCACAATACGAGACTACAGGGTTCTCGTCAAGTGGAACGTTGAAAACCACTTGGCAACAATGGAAACACGATGTAAAGGCTTGGATTTTTGCAGCAACATCGACTGCAACATCTGCTTGTCAATTCTGCTCAATCCGGAATGCTGGCCACTAGGCGCAATCCTGACATTCACGCTTTGCCTCTATGGCATCATAGCCCTAACCTATGCCTGTCTTTACGTCCCCGTAACAATTGGAAAACCCATACGTATCGCCGGCGGTATTATCCTAAAGCTGACTGTCATTCTGGCAAAGACGTTATACTGCTGTATTCGAGTATTGCGACGGCGACGAACGAGAGGAAGGAATGGCACCCGCATGACTTCAGCCCTAGCTACGGCTCTCGCTCTCCTGTACGTGGTTCAGACCACCCGCAGTTGCCAACACGTGAACGTTCTCGAACAAAGTCTCACTACGTGCACACAAGAAAACGGCAAAGAAATATGCAAAACTTCACTGTTGGAAGTATTGAAAATCAACAGCTTTCGACAACAAGCATGTCTACGACTCGTGAGAAACTCGACACTAGTGCTCAATATAAAAATACGCTGGAAAGGACTGTATCTCCACTGTGACCAGGAGACACTATATTTCACACGCTCCATTCACCTGAACGTGAAGGACAGTAAGCGATGCCCACGGATGGGCTCCTGTAAGGGAGAAAAGTGCGCAGGCATCAACAGCTCCAGCATCATTCCAGAGCTGAAACGCGGAAACCACTTTCCAGGGCGAACTGGATGTTTTGAGTCCTGCGGTGGATTCGGCTGCGACTGTTTTTATCCCAGCTCCGGTTGTCTATTTTATAGGATTTTTGCCACTCCAGCGGACAACAAAATTTACGAGATATTCCGATGTATGCGATGGCGCGAGAAGACCATGTTTGAAATTACCATAGAGGACATCAGCGCCAAATTTGGAAAAGAAAGCTATGTCGTTCAACTATTACCTAATATGCCAATCACCTTACCGTCCCTTCAAATAACAATGACCTCCCTATCGTTACCGCCAACACCAGCGTTAAGCAGTACATTCTTCACCGATGGACAAGATACTGCAATATGGACAGGCGCCGTTTCTCCAAATTTGCTCTGCGAATCACGAGAGAAAGCAGAACGAATGAAGTGCATCCTAGCCGATGACTGTAACTGCGCCCCGGCTGAATTCAAGATATCCTGTCAATGTACGACGCCAGATATCACCAAAGAATTCGACCAACTCCAGCTTAAAATACCGAAAAAGACACCCTTTTGGGAACTTCGATATCAACAGAATACGTCATTAGTTGCCAAAATACCCCACATGGTGTCATCTGAAATCATTGTTGAATTCCACCAAACATGGGACACAACAGTTATAGAACAAGGAGACGGCGATTGCTTGGTGGAAGATAGCTTACTTCAGGGATGCTACCATTGTGCAGGTGGAGCAACCTCAAAAATTCGATGCGTCTCATCGAAGGAACTCTTCGGCGAGGTGCTATGCGCCTCACACACATTCGTGATTCCCTGTGCTCCCCACGGGCCAGAATCAGAATTACGACTTCACCTTGACTCAGCCCGACAACTCATACACTGCACAATTTCATGTGGCCAAACAAAAAATGAGTTTGCACTGAGGGGAACACTCAAATATGTCAATACCTTCCATTACCCGGATCTGACATCATTGAAGTCGAACAGCACCATCTTCAACGAGTTCGAATGGCCGGATTTTGGCCATATAATGGACATCTTCTTAACCTGGTATAAAACCTTCATCATCGTACTAATTGCAGCTGCACTGGTTCTAGGATTGATCTATCTATACGGAAGTACTCTTGGGATAGGCGTCCTTAAAATAGTCTTCCGGCTCCTGTGGATAATCACTTGTATTCCACCACGCGCAGTTCGAATGATGGTATGCGCCCTTATAAAACTCTGCAGGAGCAAGCAAACTAAATATAAGAAAAATACTTAGAACGGTCAAAGACACCCACCGTTTTAGAAAATTGTCACAAAAAAAAATGTACATATGTATATACTCATGTGCCCATACTCCGAAAACTTTTGAAGGTACAAGCCGACGGAAGAGACGCCCTATCGAAAAAAAAAAACAAAAAAACACATTAATTTCAGAACATGGAACAACTACAGCAACAACTACAAGAAACCAAAGAACAGCTGCAGAGACTGCGCAACGCCATCCCGCTTCCACCACCGCACAAAGTGTATTCGATGATCGTTAACGAATTTTTGGAGGTCGACAGATGCTCCAGAACAGTCACCTCCATACTCAGACAAATCGAACTTATAAGCCGATCGCAGTCGTCGCCGGATTGCAGAGCACACCGCATCTCGATCATTTTGCTCAAAATCGAAAACATACGCATACTCCTGACGACCTCCAAACTTCACTTGGTCACATTATTGGCCTTACCTCCACTTTTTTTCGCCACTGGAGCGATCACAAAGGAGCTTTGGGACCAGTGGATGGCTCGACCATTTTTCAATGGCAAGGAACTCGTGTCAACCAACCCCGACAGGGTCAAAGTGGTAATAGAACAGTTGATGACTACTCTCGAAAGCTACACCGCGACTTTATCAGATTTCCGAGAATCACTTCAGTTAGAAGAGTTAGAAGAAGACCTCTTATTCCACGACGAACTAAAAAACAGACTTACGAGAATACAAAGAATCGTTGAAAAGCTCGCAAGCCAGCCCGGGAGGAGCGCTTCCGCGCAACAACAACGACGCGAACAGGACCTGCCCGTGGAACATCGTGAAGAGGAGGACGAGGAACAAGAGCTCGAGAGTGAAAAATCAGACGAGGAAGACTCAGACGAAGAAAAATCAGATGAGGAAGACTCAGACGAAGAAAAATCAGATGAGGAAGACTCAGACGAAGATGATATGAGTGACGAAGAACCCCCGCGCGTGGTTCAAACAAAAAATGAACTGGAAAAAGTCGGTCCAGTACAGCGCCCGAGGCACGTCATAGAAACAGAGCTACGAGAGCAGCGTAGAGCGGCAAGGCTGCTAGCCAACTTTATAGAGGGCATAAAGAGCCTTCCAACGTGCCCCCTGCGACGCCGTGGCGGCGGACTCCCAAGATCGGTAGCTCTGCGACACCCGCCGATCAAATGTGCCTTTTGCCAAGCAACAGGCTCTCATCAAGCGGACGCATGCACCCAGGTGAGGTCGGTTGAGGAAAGACGCACATTCGTACAACAGCAGAAGAGATGCGGTCGCTGCCTGGGACAATGTCCTGGGAATTCCACGTGTCGCATGTTCCATGTCAAATGCGTTTACTGCAAAAGGGAAGGTCACAATTCCGCGCTCTGCGAATTGCCGGATCAGGCGTTGCAAACTCACGCCAAATTGGTAGAGGCGCAAAGGCAGGCGGAACATCACTCACGGCGCATTCAAGAACTATCTGACGAACTTCGGCGCCAGCACTGATTCCCGGTCTTCAGCGCCGCCGGGAATATCGCGGTAACACGCGATTTTTGATAATTTTCTCATTAATTCAATCAATCTTGAACATGACTCATAACGCATGGAAAGTGACTTGTTTTCAGTTACCAGACCACACAGGGTGAATATGGCACAATGGCGTCTCGCAGCTGGCTGAGGACTATACAAGTGCAACTACGAGTCAAACAAAAGAGCTGCCATGGTCCAGTCAATTCGTCAGTCATCAGCCATGTCTCCCATGACCTTAGCTTCTTCAATGCTACTGTATCACGGTTCCCATCACAGCCCTGGCGCATCGAGTCGACGCATTCTCTTATCTTAACTTTCACAACTTTTTCATCTCGATCTAACCTTTCCCAAACTTCTCGCAAAAGGCCACATTCCCGGTGTGCGGGACTCGATATAAACCTCGCCTATATAAGCTCGGCCGAACAAAGACCGAGGCCAGTTGCCTTCGAGGTTTTGACTCTTCTCTTATGCCTTTTATCCTGCTTCCTAATTTGCTTCTCATATATCACGCTTAAGGAATGTTCATTTATATCACTACGCCTCCATTTAGCTTTATATTTGTATCTCGTCTCAATCTCGTATGTATGAATCTCGTAAGCCATATCCTCAATAAGTTGTGCCTTTCGTATATATATGATAACTCTTGCCTTTCGCATGTATCTTTTATGTGTTCATGGTTTAATTACCCAAGTTTGAGGTTTCTCTGCTTGACGCAATAAAGCTCTGGTATCCGATCGCTGTAGTTGTGGCAAATACAGTGACGAAGAACATAACGACTATACTAGATATAACGGCTATAGTATCGGTATAGTTTGTATATCTAATACTTCTTCAGGAATATCTAAAAATGAAAATATATTGATGTTCAAATGTTTGGTGTCTAAAGCGGGTCTCAAAATTCGTTCTCAGTATTTTTTGTGGAAATCATTTACATTAGGAATAGATAAAAATCATGTGTTCCTACAAAAGGGCTCTTGCAATATAAATTGAGCTAAAAATTTCAAAAGGCCCTGGAGTGGAAAACACAACTGGAGCTTCGTTACAGGTCTTGTCAGCAGTAGCCTGAGTAGAGTAAAGTTTATCATTGACATTGAAATCGCAGAAATTCGAGGACGCACAGTAGCGCTCTGGAGTATTCGGCCGAACGACCAGAGACCGAAACTTTTTTCTCAGTTCAGTGGAGCAAATCGCATGAAATTTTGATATGTTTAACTGGAGCATATTTCACACTAGCCAACACTGTTAGACTGCGAAGGAGAAGGCGTTTCTAGGATATGCTCAAAGCAAGTTTGTGACGTCTGCAGTTATTCGCATCTTATTTGCGTTTTTCTCCGCTATTGTGCTAGCGCTGGTACACTTTGGACATGGCAAAAAGGAAAGAAATCCTAGAAACACCAGTTGTTGTGGTTTCACAACCATATATATGTTTATAATCGAACTAGCCTTTACAAGAATGATGGATAACATGCTAGTTCAATATATTAACCATAGGCATAACTTGACATGAGTATCTATTGAGTTGAGACCACAGGCACGACCTGGCGGTAACATAAGTGTGTAACCAAGTAGGTAACTTAAGTTCTGCCGTTGGCGCGGTCTCTTGAGTACCGCCACGGGCCCCCCAAGGTCCAGTGGCGATACGGTATCTGAAGACCGTCCACATATTGTGTATATAAACCCCGTGAATGTTATATTATGGTCGATCTTTGTACTAGGCGTCGTAATAAACCTTTGTTACACGTCCTAAACACAACTTCCCATTGGTAATCCACCAAACCAGTGTCCTTATTTCCAACTGGTTTTCATTTCAAGCTTTTTGGGGCATATGGAACATGATCGAATTGAGGGTTAATTGTGGTAAATATTCACACTACCCCTATGCTACACATATTGAAATTTCGCATGATCAGATCCAGTAGGAAAGGAGTTACGACTGAAAAGTACGACTGAAAAAGCATTTCGCCGGTTACTTCGAGCGCCTCTGTATCTGACCAAGAAATTCGAAGTAGGAAACTTTTTATGTAGCCTTAGGTTACACATTTTCATTCCTCATACGGGAAAATGGTTTATTACACTTTCTCACGATGTTCATGTGAACAAAAGCCTTCTCAAATTCATTTTTAATATCACTGTCGGCATATCACATTAACTTTTCTTACCAATAAGCATTCATACATAAGCATTCAATGTCGATTCTCTTATATCTGCTCTACCTATTACCAATAATTACAAAATCAGCGGTCATATCGGGTGTTGGATGCCCCAGGACTTTGGAAGCATTGAAATTTAGGATTACTATGGTTGTTATTTTGCTTTTCTGATGGAAGTGAAAGCATCAGCGATTTCACATTACATCACATACCCTCATATTACTTGGAATGAAAAACCAGTTTGCTTTTCAGCTCGGCATGAATGTTCCTGAATTCAATGATCATAATTAGTCTTGTGCCATGAAATATTCAAAATAGCAAGAAATAACCGAATCTCCAAACCTGTTCAAAATTAGGTATGGAAGAATAAGCATGTCGTAGAAAAGCAGGTTGGAGATTTCATTTATTACCATACCCCACGCTTCGTATGCTCTATCGTCAATGAATTCCCAATAGAGAAAGAACAACATTTCACCGACCATCATAAGTGATACCTGAGATTCTATGACAAATAGCTTGAAAAACAAATGAAAACAATTCTGTCCATCATATCAATCGGTGAAGTGCCTTTTTCGCATTCCTCAACTTTTGGACTTTTTTGTGAAACAACTAACCAGAGAGGGGTATTCTACGTATCTTGGAACTTTGAATTCAGACCCAGATAAATCGATAGAGTTCTGAATGCTGTTTACGAAAATGGAAATTAAAACTGCAAAATGGTTCTCCTTAAAAAGTTATGGGGGACCGAATTTCGCTCGACAGTAGTATCAATTGGAAATGCGAACTCGTCGCTCTAGACAATTGATACTACTGTCGAGCAAAATTCGGGCCCCCATAACTTTTTAAGGAGAATCATTTTGCAGTTTTAATTTCCATTTTCATAAACAGCATTCAAAAATCTATCGATTTATCTGGGTCTGAATTCAAAGTTCCAAGATAAGTAGACTACCCCTCCCTGGTAAGTAGCTGAAATGCCAGAATGAATGAATGAACATTTCGTATGAGCCGAATCCAATTCCATTCCGATCATAAACGGAAACCACGGGCAAGGCGCCTACCTGTATGGTCATTCTGAGCTCATTATTCCGAGCAAACGAAAGCATTTTCTTCTTGATAAGTGTAAACAGTAGAAGGGCGTATGCAAAGAAATTCACTATGCCAATTAGATAGTTTGATGTTCTGTTTATGCTGAAAGCAGGAAGATGTAAACAGATCAAAAAGTGGGTCATATACTACTCATAATGTAGGTAGGGAGTGAGGTTGTTAGGGTTTTAATCTAAGAGTTTTCGGGCGGAGGTGGTGTAGTGGCAAGTGGTGCACTATATCACACGCACGGTCAGGGGTTCGAATCCCGGATCGATGCCCGCCTAGGCCAACCAAGCCTTCCATCCCTCCGGGGTCGGTGAATTAGTATCAGACTCGTCTGGGAGGATAAAAGCACTGACTTGTACATCGGCTGGCCACCGCAAGTCATTGTATAGGCCACATACGCTCTCAATACGCCACTACGATTCTGAATGGAAGTCGAGTGCGGGGGTGCATCCCTCAGACGGGATTGATTAACGCCAAAAACTTTATCCTTATCCTTTATTGAGAGTTTTCAAAGCAGACTTTCCCTACGCTTTAACTCTTACACCGACCTTTTAGGTTGCGCTTGTTGAAGACTCTGTGATGAGAACTTCAATAGTGACTGGCCTAATTACAGAGGCTTTTCCTTTCTGCCAGTGACTAATTTTCCCCTTTGGGAACTTTCAAATTGGGAAATTTTATGTCTGATACTCAAAAGCCTTTCGAAAGCAATAAGAAATTCATCAGAACTCACGTGTAAAATAAAATAGGATCACGATCGCCCATTACCATAAAACTCATGAAAGAATCAATCCAACAAACACCACATTCGGTATTAAGCAGTGTTACGAAGAAAACATATACCATTCCAATAACAAAGATTGTCATCTGGAAACAGCAGTATGGTTGTTTTAAGATAATCAAATTTTTTTGAACAAATCCTTATTTTTTGTAGCAAAGCAAGTAAATAAAGTATTGTAAGTTCACCTGATTAGCTCAGTTCCAGAGGCCATGAAGCCTGATGGGTAAGTTATAAAGTTAAAGGGCTGCAAAACAAACCTTTCCAACAGTTTCGCCTGTCTTAGTGGTAGCCACTAAAGGGTAGATCGTAATAAGAAGGCGGTGCAGAGCTATAACTAAGTTGAGCAGGGCTATTGTAAAGTAGGCTGCATAGACCAGGGATCCGAAAATCTAAAAATACTTAGCTGTAAGACTACATACTTGGGGAAGTTCATGTTTTGAGTGTTCAAACCACGAGTAGCTCCACTGCCTTTTCGGGAAAACTGGAAATTAAAGAAAAAACTTTGCGACGGATCACCTCTTATTTATTGTGATTCCGCCGTTTTCCTTCTTCGGAGCAGTAATTGAATTTTGAAATATTTTTTAAAAATCAACAACTCACAATCCACAGTAACTGATATTGTACCCAATCCAGATGGAGTAGTGCTGATAGGCTAGCAATGGCGAGAAGTATTATGTGAACAAGTGCCAATGTCGATACAAAAACTAGAAGGGTGAATGAAAAGTTCGCTTTCCAGCCACAAAATTTTCTGGCTCCCTAAATTCATGCAAATGTGGGCAGTAAATAATTATTAAAATGATATATTTCGTGTTTACGCTTTTTTGGATGACCCATGCATTCGACTTCCATGCAGGATCTTGAGCGACCTTTCAATGCGTATTTATCCTATGCAATCACTGACTACCCCAGCCGATAAACAATTCAACGTCTCTATTCTTCCAAGCGGACCTGATAGCAATTGGAAGCGTCTATGCGGGCATGAACGGCTTGATTGACCGAGAATCTTATCAGCAAAACATCTGACATATAAAATGTGAACTCATGTGATGGAACGCAACTTGGCCTTGCTCTAGCTCCTGAAACACTGCGGAAGGCTTGATCTCTCTAGTGCTCATCGAAATGTACCAAACCCATTCTGTGGTATTCCTCCATATGTAACCGTCACTTCCTGATCATTCATTTCTGAAGTGACCGCCAGTTTTCTACAATGCAAGGTTGTTTCCTCAGCCCTAGTGTATCAGGTACGGTTTTGAAATTCAGCTTCCGTTTTTTATTATTTCCGCTTAGTAAAGTACAATTCTGATGCTGGCGATACTGGATTTCAAAAGAAATGAGGAGTCGGTAGCATGTTGCACTATCCAGCCAGCATTACACGGTTGCTATGAAAACCGACGGATACTTTCTCAGAAATCAGATTGTATATAGTGGATTTTCAATAAGCAATAAAAAATAGCAGTGATAAAGGTGTATTTGAGTGAGAAAAAATTTGAATTCAAGTGGAAACTATCTTGCTCCTCAAGTGCTCCTTCTCGTTGAACTATGTTATCAATCGAGTTTGATGTAATCAAATAAAATCTTATTGACTTTGTAGCGATTTTTGGTGTTGTTCTATGTAGTAGGTATGAGTATTGGTAATAAGTATATACTTCTAGAACTAATTTTCTGTTTGCGAGATCTTTCTCACTACATGAATTTCAGGAAGAAAACGGTATGGTGAAATAAGACGCACAATCTCATGATTGGTATTTGCATCGATTCCCCAGCCGCCCAATCTAACAAAGTCTCCATCCCTTATGCCTATGTGGCCCATACAATGAATAGCAGTGGCCAGCCGTACAAATCAGTGCTTTATCCTCCTAGACGAGTCTGGTGCAAATTAACCGACCACGGAGGGATGGAAGGATTGGTTGCCCTAGGCGGGTATTGATCCGGGATTCGATTCATGAATTCAAATACTGGATCGATGTATTCTAATCACGGATCGATAACCGCCTAGCCCAAGCAAGCCTTCCGTTCCTCCGGGGTCGGTTAATAGGTGCCAGACTAGCCTGGGAGGATGAAGCCCTGACTTGTACATCGGCAGGCCACTGAAGTCATTGTATGAGCTACATACGCATTCAAAACGTCACTACGATTCTGGATAGAAGTCGAAAGCGCAGCGCATCCCTCAGATATGTCATCAACACTTAGGTTTTGTACATCAGTTTCTAAAGTCGAAGTATCACTCACCATAATAAAAAGCGAGTGAAGTATGATCGAAAAGAAGCATACAACACTATACACGATAACTGCAATTTTCCTTTGGGTTTCATTGAAAATATCGAGTGGTTCCTCTACCGCTATCCTTGTGGCTATCGTCGATACATCAGAAGACATTCATGAAAAGCTGTATTCACTGGAACTTAACGAATTAATGATGATCTCTGGGAAATGAGCAATGAACATCAGACAGTGAAACTTCTACCACTGAAGGAATGATCAGAAAAGGGATAGAGGGAAAAAGATAAAAAAGAATCAGTTGAATTGGCCGTGAGCATAAAGCGATGCATTGAAAACAGTGGGATTATAGGAGCGTCAAAGGTCACTTTTTTTGTAACTCGTGGTATGGAAGGTTCGAGGTAGAGTGCCAGCCTTCAATGATTGTAGCCTATTCATATGAAGTATAATAGAGACGATTCCTGAGTTCCACGTAAAAAAAAAACGGGCAACCCAACGCACCTTCACTTAAAGAAAAGAAGAGAAGGGGGAAAACTCAACAGTATCTCAGCTCTTTTTTCCACGCACTCACTCCCCAAATCAGATTTTTTTCCAATTTTTTTCAGTTTGATTATCATGTGAATGGGTTCCCATGTAGTGCAAGGAAATATTTCGAATGAATTCATCTGATTACAATTCAAGGAATGGAGAAAATGCTGGTGAATTGAAATGCTCCTCAAGCAGGTTTTCAAGCAGATGAAACGCAACAAGCTATTGGGTTGTAACATAAGTTCGTAAAGTTTTGCGTTAGAATAATTGAACAACGACTTGTTTTGTTTTTTTAGCGAAGTGTATATATTCATTCGAAAGAGCTCTTTCTCCTCTACAAAGCTATTTATTTGTTTTTTTGGATTTAACTGCTCGTTTTTTTCTGGCTCAGAAATGGCATATCCCGGAGGAAAAAGTCAGCATTTTCGACATCTGCTTTTCCTTGTTTTTCATCGAGGACAAAAAGCAGCCGAGGCCGCTCGGACATATGCAGTGTGTACGGGGAAGGTGTCTCAGGTGGGTCTACTGCACAAAAATGGTTCGCAAAGTTCAGAATTGGCGACTTTGACCTTGAAGACACGCCTCGAAGCGGAAGACCTGCAGAATTCGACGAAGAGCATCCAAAGGCACTAATGAAGGAAGTTGGTCGCCAAACCACTCGGGAATTGGCTGATTATTATAATAATTTATCTAATAATTTATTATTATAATTGTTGTTTTTTGTTCAAATGAATCTTTGTGGAAAAACTCTACGAACTTATGTTACAACCCAACAGAATCAGTGCCCAAACGGGATTTCTAACTTGATGTTTTTGCTTATTATTACCAGTAGAAAAAAAATAAAAAAAATAAAAAAATGTGGGATAATGAAAAAAAATCAAAAAAGGTGGGATAACGGCTTCTAGCACAGTTGAAGTCTTACTGACGTCATCTCAATTACTACTTACTATCTCTATCATAGTATGCAGTTTATCATTATTTCCAAATAGCAGTAAGAAACATTGTCCTAACTTCCCACTGTTTCAGTGGAGGCATGTGCCAGGTGTGCGGTAGAACTGTAGAATAAAGGGATTTGCAGGATGTAAGTGCGCCTTTCTTTCAAAGAGGAACCCTGAAATGACATTAAATTTCGGCACTCACTTCAGCAACGTACCAGATTTTCTGTTTGGGGTCGTAGAAGCTTCTGAGGTGGTGAGAAATCCGAAGAGGAGACCTTTGAAGAAATTCGGAAGCCTTATTTGATATTAAAGTAGAAACAAAAGTAGAAACATACCGTATACAGCTAAACGCTTCTCCGTCAGAAAGGCTTAACAATCTTACGGTGTTGATTACTACCTACACTGAAATGAGATGTTTGTCCCCAAGAACGTTTGCTCGCAGACAATGGTGAGCTTTCAAACTAACATAACCCTTGAATTAAGTGCTCGTTAGACAAAAATGCATAGAGCGAGTATCAGAACAAGCGGGAAAGCGTCGCCTCTTTACAACTCGAATCATATGACCGATTACCAAGGTATCTAATCTTCGATCTTACTCTTCCAAGCGACGAACTACAATAGGGAATCGATGTCGTGAACGGTTTGTAATGGGTTTTGCCTTTTGCCGCGGACAGTCCAGCGTCTATGTGCTTGGGCTTACCGACCTTCACAATCAGGCCTTCAACTTTTGTGCTTCACACACAACGGTGACGTCTTGTAAATAATTTACAGATTACCATCTTACGATTAGTACATTTCGATTAAGAAAGCCTTTCAGGCTACGCAATTCTGTCTCAGCGAAGAGCTATTGTTTCTTATCCGAATTCCCGACACTACATATCCTTACACCTTCTTGACTTATCTCGAAACCTTTTTGTTTTCTTTATTGTTTTCAGCGTCAATTTTACAAATTTTCTACAACAAGATTTATTGACGTTATGATCGGAATCTACTGAACATTCAGAATCCTAGGATGAAAATGATCACGATATACGACTAGGTAAATGAATAATCACATTTTTTACAACACAAGCTTATATGGAACAGAACTGGTGAAGGGTACTCAAGGAGGGTTCTACCATTGTCTTCCAGCTCTTTCGAACAACCAAGACTACAACTAGCAAAGCACTAAATGAGTTGATAATGTAGGCTTAGTAAAAGATGGGCAAAAGAATTTTTAATGATAACAGGACAAAAATCGTATCCGTCAGTAACGACAAAATTGACGTAAGTGAGATATGAAAAGAAAACGGAACTCATAAGGAAGAGGGGTGGAAAAAAAAGATAAAAAGGCTGAATTAGGTGTAACTGCGACATTCCAGACATATGAACTAAGGAGTGGTTCAAAAATACCAGTTGGAAAGGAGCACGAGGATATCACGTTGCCGTCGTCACTACGCTCATTCGTAGCTGTCGGGTTCGCTCTCCTGAAATTCTCATGTGAACTTCACAAAAAAAGTTCTACCAAAACCCCTTTATTTCATAGATATTCAACAGATAATCTTCCTGAGCAGTAAGTTTACTTTATTGAGAAAGTACCTTTTCTGTCACACGGCTTGAATAAGCGCTTCATCTCGGCATGAAAGCTTCTGAAACAGAAAGATGAAGTTGTAAGTAAAAGCAGTTTTGATGACATTATAAAGCAATGAAGTGAATAAGTACGATAAATCCACGTACCGATTGAGAATCATGTACGGAAGTACAAGTACGTCGAAAAACAATAAAACCGAGATTTCAGCTATTACTAAGTCCCATGCACCGTATCCATGCACGTTGGCAAATTCCCAATAACAAAAGAATATCATTTCTGCTATCATCATGAATGATACCTTAAATTATGAGCCCATCGTAGTTTGGTTGTGTTGCTTCAAAGAACTCCTGGAGCTTGCCTATCACTCAAAAATTAGGTGTTGACCAAGAATTGCGTGCTAGGAGACCGAGGGGAAGTAGGAACTTCCTTCTAGATCGCTGAAATGCCCTCAGTTTTTTCCGAAGCGGCCCAGGACCAGCTTGGTGATCTAGATGGAGGCTCCTAGTCGTCATCTGGGCAAAAACAATGTGGTATTTCTTCTGTCCAAAGTGCAAAATGTCACGAGTGCAGAAAGTTTTTGTAGAACTGCGTATTTCGATGTTTCAGGAAACTCGGCTCAATCCAAAATTAACCCTCTGGTTCGAGGACAGGCCTAAGTCCTGTACTTAAAACAATAATGAGTATTGAAGTAGCAGTATGCAGCCTACAATTAGATTCTTGATCCTCTCTTTTTTGATAAAATTGTCATAAGCGAAGCTCCAGGAATAGGTGACAACTCACAATGAGTACTGAATCTTGCTTTCAAAGCTTTCGTACTCACCTGCAACGTCATTTTAATCTCATGGCTTCGTGAAAATGATAACATCTTCCTTTTGATAAGCGTAAAAAGCAATATTGCATATGCGATAAGATTAACTACTCCGATGAGATAGTTCGATATTTTATTTAGGCTAAAAATAAAGAATAAAGCAAGTAAACAAGCATTGTTAGACTGACTCTGGAGGAGTCTATAGCGCATCTTGAGAAAAAGGTTCACCATCAAAACTACGGTTCACGGACCGAACTCGGTCGACGGTCGAAGCTTGCCCGGCCTACTATGCCTTTTCATCCCTCCGGTGTGGGCTAAATACTATCAAACTCGTCTGGGGGAGGGGGGGGGGCTTAAAAGCGCTGGGATCTACAACAAGTGAGCACCACGGCTCATTGTCACGTACGCTTTCCCAATGCCACTACTATTCTGAATAGAAGTCGGGCGCAGTCGAAAACAGGATTGAGAACCTCCAAAAGCTCCCATTCATACCTCGGGATTGATACTGACTACTTTCACCCAAGTTACAGACACCTTGATGGCTAACTTCATCCTTTGGTCGGTGTTTGGGCATTTGGACAACACACAGTTCCCTTCCAAGCTTGATTGGACCCCGTGGAATGGAAAGGGAATATGATATTGTATTCAGAAAATTAGCTCCGTCTTGCATAGGTTTCGGAACTACCGTGCCATTAACAAAGGCAGGAAATTGTTGGAATAACTCACATCACATATGAAACGCGGCTTTTTGTTGGAGAGAAGCTCATTAGAGAGGCTACCCAACGGAAACCAATCAGTTGTGTATTAAAGATTATCACAGTAGTAACGAAAATTATGCCGATACCGGTGGTTGTGATCTGAAAGCAGTGAAAAGATGAACGTGGGAAAACAGTTTGCTTGATCAACAAAAAAGCAGCTCCCTAGTACTGTTTCCCAGGAAGCGCAGTGAAGATCATCCATCTCTCAAGCTAAAGAAGTGCAGTATCAAGTATTCGTGCTTGCTTCAGATTCATTATTCTTACTCGATTACCTACAGTCATCCTTACGTAGATTCCTTTCCCATATACTTCGTAGTGGCATCGTAGTCCCCCGCGTACCCAAGAATTTCAGAAGAGCTCGGGAGAAATTTGGACTATTACGAAATTTTCAGCGTGTACTTTACGCCCACCCTTATAGTAAACAACAGTCGAACTATCCCGCTCTCGTCATTTCTTCATCTGCATTTGCTCTCGTAGCGAAACCTCATACAACACTATTGATTTGTACATGGCGCAATCCAAATATATTGGCAGTTCCTGCTTTTCGTGGGAAGCAAGTAAGCGAATAAAACTCAAACCTTCTCAACGACCACACTCCCAGGTCTGTTGGCTTGAAAAGGAAAGACTGTGTAGTAGATACGATGCAGGGCTATAACTAAATTAAGCAAAACCACAGTATAATATGATGAAATAGCGAGGGATCCAAGAAACTGGAAATACTCATCATTAAGGGACGACGACCAACTTTCCCTTCAATCGTCTATCACCAGTGTGAGCAAAATTCATAAAAATTCATATTATACTATTTATTTATGTTTATTTTTAAATTACCGAAAAAGCCGAGCATAGACTTGTTTTCTTGCCCTTTTTCTCAGAACAAGAATGTTAACGAAGTGGTGTTCGAGGGCTACGGAAAAAGTTCCTTTTTTTTGAAAGGTAGTCCTGTTTCTAGTTTCACTTAAATTTATTAATTGATTTTATTAATTGATTTTATACTTTAGTTTAACCTTAATTGAAATTTTTCTGAAAATTTGAAAAATCATAAATGTAATTCTCAAATTGCGAAATATTTCAGGTTTGGTAATGAGGTGTGAGAATGCCTAAAAAAGCTGAACTAGACAATAACTTACAATCCATAGGAATTGATACTTCTCCCAATTCATATAGAATAATGCAGTGACGCATGATATCATGTGAACAGAGAAATAGACTAGTGCCATTGTTGATAGGAAAATTAGAAGGGTAAAAGAAAAGTTTGCTTTCCATCCACGTAACTTTTTAATACCCTTAAAAACCAAGTTTTATTCGACGTCCTTTATGTCACAGCTTCCTCTGATCACTTGGGCAACCTGAGGCAGGAAAGAGGCTTTCCATAGTTCAGTGGCGGGGCCCAAGAACCTTAGGAGGTGTTTTTTTAAAATATTTCTATCATTTTCACAAGGTTGGCGATTTATGCATCTCTAACCTTGTGAGACTATCGCATCGCCTACTGCTGCGTTAAAACAGCTGCTAACAAAATATTTTCATCATTGTGCCAGGCCATCTTAAACTACAAAGTGCTTTACTTTTTTTGTAGTTGTCGACTTCAGTGCAAGAGGGTAAAGTAGGAGAACCTCACCCAGCTCAGATTTCCGTAAAGACCCGAACAATGTGTATCTATCCTTTATAATGGTGCACATACATAGTCAGAGGGCGGGTGTGGAGTGAAGTCAAGAGAAAGAGAGGACAATGGGAAAATATCCCTTCAAAAGGACGCCCCACGATTTTATCAGCATATACATATGTATACGATAGTATCACCACCTACCATTATGAATAACGTGTGGAGGATAATGGAGGATATGGAGATGACGTAGTACAAGATGACGGCACAGGTTCTTTTGACGCCAACGAAGAGCTCAGGTGGTGCGGCTACGGTGCTTGAAGACATTGTTTAACGAATTCTTCTGAAGTCACGTTATCTGCTGTAGGAACAAAACTTGCTTCAGGCAGTGAAAGAAAGAAGTAAGAGCTGCATGGAGCGGAACGCTACAATTTTTTTCCTATTCAAGTCTCAATATTCGAGTATGAGTAATGGATTACAAGTCAATCTCACTTTTTCAAATCGCCCCAGCAGTTTCAAAGTCATAATGAAGAATAGTGTTATGCATTTTCCAGGAATCTTTTACTCAGTAACTTCCTTATTCTCACCTTTTGGCCTGAAATCACACTTCATTTCTTATCACCAAAATAAAATCTAAATAAATAATCAGCTCCTCTTGTCAATAGTATCGTAACGAAGTCATTAGGCCTATAGTTCAAGAGCTACGTCCGAGAAAAGTAGGGGAAATGAAAAAACAATAAAACATATACGTTGGTAAAGAGCATCTTGAAGTCTTGAAGCATGAGAACCCATAAATCATGTCAGGAGAATAGGATTCAATCTGAATATTGGCTTACGTTTAAATAGTGAAGCAAAATGGAGTGGGGGCAAAGTTATTGCACTCAGTACTAGTTTCTTTCAATATATGCCTAACTGATCAAAGCGGAAACATAGTTCCTACAATTTCGAATAATAAAATGAATAGCGCCGATTATGACCTCATTTCGTATAGAATCGCATTGAAAACCAAGTAAATTATGCAAATTGGACAATTCATTAGGGCAGATTAGATTCGCGTTAAGACGGATATCCTTGAATAAACACCCCTAAAATGAAAGATTTAACTAACTAGGAAATGAAAGATCTTACGTCAATGGGGCTTTTTGAAGTGAGGTCCATTATTGTTTGACCATTTAACAACGATAATCAAATCAAAATTCATTGTTTCTCTCTACTCATTTTGCTGGTGGTCTAAGATCGAATCAGTTGAGTTTGCAGCTTGAAAGGAGTCTACCATATTTTGCGTTGAGCAAATATGCGCTTCTGTTCATTATGATTGTTTTTGGACCAATCTATCGCTGAAAGATTGAATGACATTGCCCAAAACGTGTCGTAATGGTAGACTCGCTGAGAAGAAAGTATACAGGATTAGGTCCTTAACATTTTTTTGGCATTGATCAATCCTGTCTGAGGGATATGCCCCGCATTCGACTTCCATTCGTATTTAATGCGTATGTGGCCTATTGAATCGTTTTGTGTGGCCAGGCAATGTACGAGTTAGTGCTTTTGTCCTCCCAGACGAGTCTGGAACCAGTTAACCGACCCCGGAGGGATAGGAGGCTTGGTTGGGCTGGGCGAATATCGATCCAGAGGACGATCAGGTGTATTCAAAAACAAGGGCATTTTACATATGACTTTGCCTCTATGTTCACTGCGTCGTGCGTGCGTAGGGCAAAACTCTCAGTTAACAAAAGTATCCTACTTCTCCATCCCGGGTAACTTCTAGAGTCATTATCCACTTTCCATCTGGTCCCCATTATTACTGCTGCTTTGCCTTTGATGATATGTGCTGTGTAATTAGACGGTTTTGACTTTAAAAGAACGGTTGCAGCTAACATTTATTGAATCCAATAAGGGAACAAATAGAAAAATAACCTATTAAGGTATGCTAAACTTGTATGAAACATCGAATCAACCCTTTAGATCATGTCTTTTTGATCAGTAGTCACCGAAATTCCAGCAAAACGCTCGGAATCTCTGGTGAGCTGACTAACGTTTCCAAGGAAATGATAATTTTTCAGATACCGTAGCTGAGCTTGAGAGTTGATTCAGTGTGGCGTACAAATCAGCTTTGTTTAGGCAGTCGATCTCGTATCACAACAATCAAAAACAATAGCAACAAGCAAGCAGTTGGAGTTGAAGCGTTTCTGTCAATTCCCACTCCATGCCCTTCTTTTACTTCCATCTGATTGCATTCCAATTCCAATTCTTACAAAGTTCGTAGTCTTCCTGCCGCAGCGAGCAAATATTCGCTTAAGCTCGGCATGAATGTTTCTGAAACAAAACTTGCACTATAAAGAAAACTATCAACAATATTCACCACAATGGTAACCAATAGAAGAAGTACGGTAAGACAACGAACCTGTTAAGGATCAAGTATGGAAGGATGAGTACGTCGAGAAACAACATCAAGGCTGTCTCAGCTATCAATATATCCATACCAGCACCATATCCCTGCACAGGAAAGAATTCCCAATACACGAAAAATCCCACTTCTTCCGCCATCATAATCGACACCTGAAGCTTGAAGGATTGCTATTTGACTATCCTTTACGTGGGGTTCATTTCTGAACCTCGATTATGTCCCTCAAGATGGCATATTTTGCTTCATTTAACTTTGAGGGACGGATGTGGTGAACTTTCACGTGCACAGGCATAATCACGGGTTCGAAACCCCGGCTCGATATCCGCCTAAACCAACCAAGCCTTTCACCCCTACGGGTCGGTTCATTGGTACCAGACTGTCTGTGAGGGTGAAAGCACTGACTCGTACTCTGGCCAACGCAAGTCATTGTGCAGGTCACTGCGCTTCAGTACGTCACTACGATTCTGAATAAAAGATGAAAGCGGGGCGCATCCCTCGACAAGTCATTAACACCTAGGTTTTGTATACCAGTTCCTAAAGTCGAAATGATCCTACCCCAATTTCACTTCGAATCTGTGAAGTGATCAGCTCTTTTGATATGTTCCACGAGTAGAAAGCGTAGACGCCCAGGGAGGTTATCCTTATTGCCACTCTTACAGTCATAGGGCCGTCTATGTATGTTCAACATTCGTGTCACCAAGCCTACTTCTGATTGAAGCATGATCTTGACAAATGTTCTGCCCAGTACTGGCTGTTGATGCCGAACGCAGATGACAGAGATGACAATGCCGTAGTGGATCAAATTAAACTCTTTTCATAAAGAACGTACCTGTATCGTCACTTTAAGTTCATGATTCTGAGCAAACGATAGCATTCTCTTTTTCGCAAGAATAAAAAGTAATAATGCATAGGCGAAAGAGTTCACAATTCCACTCAGATAGTTGAAGACTTTGTTGATTCTTGAAAATAACAAAAATCAGAAAATTGGATTGTTAGTGAAGGAAGCTAGGGCAAATGGACTTCGAAGGACCGGTTGGCAGGGAGCCTGTGCAATGCGACCCCTGGGAGGAGACAATAGAGAGTTACTCCACAGACGAGGAAATGTCTTAGTCTTCCAGTAGACCTCTTTAGCTACATACAAAGCTAAATGATGTCGCTGTTAAAAAATTAAGGAAAGAAGGGTCACATAAAGGGAGTTCTCAATAGAAGTTCCGCGATGGTGAATAGATTTTTTGACAAATTGTAGTCAGCTGAAAATTGCAGGGGACGGTGTTCTTAAGATTTACGCTCAGAGGGCCAGTTCTCAAATTCTAAATTAGAAGTGGTGCCAAAGAACAGTCAATTAGCAGAATTCATAAAATACGGTAGAGAAGTAGAGAAATGATGACGCATTAGCAGTTACTGCGCTACTAAAAGTTCATCCGACTTGAGAAACTGTGAATATGGGTTAATAATAGAAAGTACCCAGTGATTACGAGGCTTACTGGGATGATGAAATGGAGCTCGTTAGCTTATTTCTTGTATTTCTTAGACAATATGCTGAGTAAGCAGCGGGCATATTCGTTTGTTTGAGCTCGTTAGAAGCATATGCTACCCTCTTGTGAATGATTTTCCTCCTAATATGGAAGAAATTCCCCACATATGAATTGGGGTAATACTTTTCCGAAGTGGGCCACACACTATCCCAAAAAGCTGTTGAATGAGACCACTCGGTAGCATTCTGTCCTGCGCGTTCTATTCTGTCATTTTAATTGGAGGGCATCTTACAGTACTTTGAAGATTTCTCATAGTTTTTCTCCCTCGAATTCAACGCATGATACAATCACTGATAAGGCTGCTACTATCGCAAAAGATCATTACAGCGCTACAACTTCTTTGCTTGGGCGGCACTTTGAAAACTTCATTTTTTCTAGAAATTATCTTAAATTCATCATCGGTAAAATCTGCTCGTATAATAACTTACATATCGAATAAAATAATATTACGATTTCGCATAGCCACAAAACCCATAGCGGAATTGATCCAACGAACACCGATCAGCTCAGTGTTGAGGACTATCACGAACAGAATAAAAATCACACCAATGACGGAGAAGATAGCCTGAAATCATTGGATTGACTCCACAGCGGAAAGTAGTGATTTGTGTTATCTTTCCTCGATATTTTCGTGGAATCGGGTCATGGGTCTTCCTGTATGTAGCACACGATTACCTACACTGTTCGTATATTATGATCAGTTGTGTGCCTAGAAGAATCGAGCGCAAGGAAGTGCACGAGGTGGTCATGGTTGGATCGGTTTCTTGAACCATAACCGTCTAGCTAAAGTGTATAAAGGAATCACAGTGAGATCCACAACGACGTTGCCTTAGAACATATTTCCAGTAGAAATAATACTTTTTTTAGGATAACCCACGGTAATGTGGCATATATTTTTTTTAGCTTTAAACTGCTTAGCAAAGTTCGAAGTCATTTAGATACGATGTTCTGAGAGTGCACTATCACCGTAGTATTTACTGTAACGGGCTCAAAATACTCAGGACCTCTATATAAATAGGCAGTAAAGGATTGACAAAGGTTGTTTTGGCTATTATGTTATACCATAATGTCATCTGTGATGTCACATGTTATGGTTTCTATGAAAAATGTCATCTGATATTGGTTTCTATAAAAAATAAATGTATAAATCCGATAGGATAGCTTTTTCAATCATAAAAATTATGTAAAGGAAGGTAGCAGGTAGATTTGTGGTCGTCTACAGTGTACATAACCTGAGCTGGAGTCTGTCATTGAGTGGGGACTAGTCAAGCAAATGAAACCTACCTTTGAAGCTAGTACATGGATCCGATTACTATCTAAGAATGGCCATGTTGTGTAGATGAGTCGATGAAGGGCTATAACTAAGTCAATGAAAATCACTGTGAAAACAGCAGCATAAGCAAGAGAGCCGAGAAGCTGAAAAATTATTATTTCAAAGATAAGATGCAACTTGTTTTCTCCCCAAGAATAATTCGAACTCTTTCTTTCAAACTGTATAAACCAGAGTTCTTATTCCAGAACCTCTTGGAAGCAAACTACGGTACCTCTCCATTGAATTATAGAGTTTACACGATTTTCCTATTTAAACAAATACTTCAGAATGCTGCTATCTCCGAGCTTCATTCCTCTTCGAAGAGCTTCGGGAATAAGCAAATACTTTTGAACTTACTTGAAAACAAAATCAAACGATCAACTCACAATCCACAGTACTTGAAATTTGAACCAATCCAAGTCAAACAATGCTGCTACGGTCCCAATCATGTGAGCTGCGAAGTAGAGTAATGCCAATGTTGAAAGGAAGAGCAGAAGAGTAAATGAGAAGTTCGCCTTCCAGCCATACAACTTCCTTGCACCCTTAAGTGGTTTGGAAACATGTTACTTACTGCAAGTTGGCTTCATAAATGGAACATTCCAAAGGAAACTAACGACAGCATTGAATTTTGTTTGGAATTATTTACAATCATTAGGCTTTTTTCAACCCTACTATGGATATTACCCCATCAACACTTACCGTAATGAAAGCTATGTGGAGACTGACTGAAATAAAGTAGACGATACAGTACCACACAGCTGCAAAAACTCGTCGAGATCCAACAAAAATCAAAGGAGGAGTATACGAGCTATTTATTGCCAATGATAGTGGTGGTAGAGGAGTTGACATTCGATTTACTCTGAAATAAACTCGTATAGAGGCGGTTAGTTCCAATGTAGACTAGAGCTCAAGGGGTGGTCTAGATCATTGAAGTGTAGAAAGCTGGCGAGGAAAAAATAGAGGAAAAAGTCAAAGAAGTCTTTCACTGAATGGTTGTAAGAGTTGCAAATTGAGCTGCTAACGACTACTTTGAAGGAGAGCATAAGAGCAAAATTATCGAATTCTGTAGCGCTAACAGAGGTACTGAGGCATGAATTAGGACAGAAGAACATTCATTCGAGGTTCTTGAAATCGTTTCAGGGAAAATTAATCAAGTGAGCAAAAAGCTTTCCTTCAGAAATAAGGAAAAACTTTCTGAATTTAAACGGAATAGCCGGATTTTTAGAGCTTCTTACTCTGCTCAGTTTAATGTGAAGGGAATTCAAGGACATGGAGGTTCCTACCTGACAGCGTCAAACTGCAAAGTTACAGAGGAAAATTGTGACTGTAGTAGAAGTGGGCACTCACTGTCTACCGTTAGACGAGAGCGTTGACTCCATTGCGTTCATATAAAGCAGCGGGATAATATGATTTTGCACTATAATGACATCAGGCCGCCTGTTTTTTCTGCTCTGCCAATTTTAGTACAGTACCAGCTATCATCTCGCGAGAGCTATGAATTTACCCTATTACATATCTTTTTTACTCTTTTTTTACTCAACATCTTGGCAACAGGCAACGCAGAATTTTATTATACGCACGTTCCGGGAATGAGCTTCATAGATGGTCATTTATTTATATATTCATGACCGACATTGGAATGAACTTGCAAACTACTATACGAGCTCTAGACTAGGTAGAGTTGACATTCATCTTTGAAATGATATAGAAAAGATAAGAGCAGTTCGGTTCCTTGGTTCCTTCCAAAAATATCCGGAGATTCCGGGGAATGAAGGAATAACCTGCCAGACAAGAGTTTCATATTATTTACTAGCTAAGCCATGTCAGGTGAATGAATATGATGAAGAGCATTTGTCCACTCAAACTAACTGAACCAGCATTGAACCAAAAAAATAATTCACTCAGTAGGAGAACCAAAAGTCTTTAGGATCTCAGGAGACGCCTTCTTAGAGCTGACCGTGTCTCAGACCTGCATCAGTCGGCTGTAGTGGTCACTGGCCTTATTCGAGTTGTCGGTAAAACTTTGCTTGTCGGTAAAACTTTGCTCCAGAATTTCGGCAGGAGCTGCCGAAATTCTGGAGCAAAGTTTTACCGACAACTTCTCAACTATGAAGCCAAACAAAGAGTGTGGGGTTACCATGATGACGGCTATTACCATACTATAACTGGCACAGTAAAAAAATAAGCGGCCTCATGTCATCATAGTTTATAACAATGCTTTACCTGCTCTTTTATATAGAAGTACTGAAAGGATAGAGTACTGTTAGAGTACTGGAAAGACACGTGCAGATAATTCCAGAAATCACTTTTGATATAACTTAGAGCAAATTCACAAAAATCGTCTTCAAGTAGTAATCGAAGATGTATTGAATCGCACGAAATTAATTAATTCAAAGGCATAGTTCATAATAAGTTCGAGGTACCTTTGTCACATTGAAAAGCAGAAATGTTCGTAGAGAAAAAGTGCATCGGTGGGCGAGGGTTAGAGATAAAGTCCGCCGAATGAATAAGATGAAAAGCCTTTTGAATGTGACGAAAGTAGGGTTTTGTACTAGACTACGTGACGGAATTATCATGAAATAGGCCTTCGGGTAAGATTCAGCGTAGGCAGTAGCTGAAGAGCTGGCCACAGGAGGCCGTTTGCTTTCCACTGTCGATGTGGGTCAGCACTAGTCCCTGAATATCCTACATATGGGTCCATAGTAAATGGTCCAACCTCTACAACGCCGCTGAAATAATTCTGTTTTGGACGGAGACGATGACGGAGCTGCCTTCAGCCTTTATTGGATCCTCTCCAGGCAGATTCCGACAAGACGGCGATTCACTAAACATACTTGGTAGTGGCAGATGAGTCCTTATTGGAATTATCGAAAGTCGCTTGTGTAGTGAACTGTGCCACTGAGTATTTCAACCTTTTTGCCTCCTAATTAACCGTGCCATGTCACAGTTTCTGAGCATTTTCTTGGTATCTACGAAGAACTTGTCCTGGAGTGTTTTCCGGGAAGTATTCACTCCCACTTCCTTAGATAACACTGATGAGAAGCATTTTCACAACTACTGATTCATGTTCCCGAACGTTAGAGTTTCTAGTCCTTTCAGAGGTTAAGCCATGCAGGCTCAGGTGGAGCAAAGTGTGCAGCTTACAAATCGTAGCTTTTATTGTTTTGCATAAATATGTGGAAAAAAGTCTATAGGAAAAAGAACAGGAAGGTCAGACGTCGGGTACTGGACGAGCTCAAGTAATGGCATAAGAGAGCGCAGTGTGAACGTTCCACTGAGATGATAATTGCCTAGACTCACAATCTCCTTAATATTACACCTGATTTCACTTCAAAGCTACTGTCTTCAGTTGTGCACGTCTACAAAAAGAAAGTGCTAGAGGTGCTAAAAGAAGAAGCAGAAAAACTTCACAGTGGTGTAAATTGAGTAAGTAAAATCTATTCAAGCTAATGTTAGGTTGAGGCACAAACTGCTAAAAAAAGTTATTGAACGTCTAATAAAATACTGTATCAGGAGCCCAAGGTACGATGACTATTGCTCTAACAATCATGACAAATCTAATTGTAGAATAGGCTCAATGTATCACTGAAATCATAGGTAGTATGTACTTCTTTCCACTGCTTTTGTGCTCTCTAAGTGCCTTGCAAAAAAAGGAATTGTTGAGTTTTACATAGATGTACAAAATAAAAAATAAAATGTTCCGACGTTAAAGGCACAGTTCACGATAATTTTGTGGTATCCGGTTCTTGACGGGAAATGATAGGTACGGCCTACAGTAGTACAATGGATAAATAGAAATCGCGAAAAACGACGATTAAAAGAATTACAAAGGGTCAGAAAAGAAGCCAAAAGGTGGGTTGGGCGAGTTTCACAGCCGAAAACCGCGGTTAAGGGTAGTGTTCGGGCGGGGGTACGGTACGAACGTGCGTTCGAGGGTGCGCGCGGCAAATTGCGCGGCGAAGTTTGTGACGATTTGTATGAGTGCGGCGCCAACTTTCGGGGCACAAACTTGAAGTGGTGTAGTTTATTAGGGTCAGATGATCCTCCTAATCCATTCTATTTCAAATTTCCAAAGTCGTTCAAATCACTACGAAATTCGCCGCGCAATTTGCCGCGCGCATCCTCGGACGCACGTTTGTACACATACCCGTTCGGGCGAGTCAGACGAACGCGACGCAGTGTCTGCAATTGCACACAACACACGCAAACAGCTGATTTTGCAACAAAATCTACATGCCCGTCCGTGGCAAATTGCCAATAAGCTTATCGATTGTTCACTAATGTTGCTCCAATGCGAAAGTGGTGATCGGCATTTAGATTCCGTAGTCGGCCTAGCGAGGGGCGGAGGCCTCTCGTCCCCCACTCTCAGGACCCTTATTGTGCCCTATCCAGAACGTTTTACGACCTCATGCCGGCACATATGGTATCAGAGAAGGCCCCGAATTCATACCATGTGAAAATCTCCAGAACCATTTTTATCGTGAACTGTGCCTTTAATCAAACCAATTTGGGTGATCCGCCCTCGCATTCGACTTCCACTCAGAATTGTCGTGGCGTGTTGAATGTGTATATGGCCTATGCATAACTTGCGGTGGCCAATCGAAGTACAGGTCAGCGGATATCGTTCCGGGATTTGAGCCCGTGACCATGTGATGATGTTTGTGATAGTGCCACTTGCCATCACACCACCTTCGCCCTTATATAGATGTAAGAGGCTTCAGTAGCGTAGTGGTGCTTTGTGCTCCACGACTACCTTGTGTTGCGTATGAATGAATAAAAATAAATAAATAAAACACGAATTTGACTTTTGAATTGACTGTTTTGTCACCGGATGTAAAGAATCAGCATGTATAAGGTATGCAGTTTGTGAGCAACACGTGTGCATCACGCATTTTTTCAAGTTTTTCCATCAATTTTGAGTTTTTTGCAGGCATCTTATACATCTCTGATATCTTTCTGTCGGATGCTCCTTAAAGTTTAAAATAAGACGGAGTCATGAAATTCACGTCCGGAACCACTTTCCTTGGATAGGGTGAAAAGAGAAAATAAAAGCAGAAATAAGACGTTGGCTTGAAGAAATGTCAAAGAAGGTTTGGAGAGCCTCTAATGAAATGAAAAAACCACTTTACGAAAGTGCCGACAATGGCGGAGAGCAAATCCTAGTCTTACGCCTACGAAGCGAGACCACTACCGTTAGGTCACGTGGGTGCTTGGTATCGAAGCGACGAGTTCGCTTATCCAGTTAATGCTACTGTCACGCGAAATTCGGGCCCACATATATTTTTAATGGAAACCATTTTGTAATTTTAATTTCTATTTTCGAAAACAGCATTTAAAGCTCCATCGATTTATCTGGGTCTCCATTCAAAGTCATACGATAATTAGACTACATCTTCTTGGTCAGTGAAAGCTGCACTCCAATCTAGAAGAATATCATTCGTTAGAAAGAGAATCTTCGTTAGTAGAAAATCTCACAAACCTAAAAAATCTATGCCCACATTCTCTTCATATTCACAACCGAATTATCATGATATAGTGGTAACCGACTATCCTTCATTCGAACAAGATCTGAGAAAGTAAACAAGTAAACAGCTATTCCAACGGCACGGATCATGGTAGTGAAGCATTATCATATGTATCGTAGAAGTGAACTTTCCTTCCTCCTTTCTCATGTAGAAAAGTTAGTAAAAGCTAACAAATCGATTCTGGAAAGTACGTCATAATGGCACAACATCTGCAGCTAGTAATAAAGTAAAATTGTCTCCAAGCGCAGGAAAAAATGACACAAGTCCTGAGAAAAAGTGACAGCAGGACAATGTTTGGAGAGGAATACGGTAGAAGGGTCGTGAATAAGGACTTCATCTGATAGACTCAGCGAAAAGTTAAGGATTTCGTCACCGGAATAAATCATTTGGTGAAACGTTTATCCTTCATTAAGCTCGTTTTGCATCGGTGGGCCCCTTTCTGCCATACGCTTTGCCTATTGCAACAACTCAGATGTTGATAGCCCATGTTGTTAGGCCGGTAGAAGCGAGAGGAAAGTGCAACGCCTAAAGGATGAAATGTTAGACTTTATGCCTATGTCAAGTGTTCAAATTTTTGCACCAATTGACATGAAGATAAACATGTAAGAAATAGAATAACCCGAAATAAACTATTTTATATATAAAAAAAGGATAGAGTTTTTGGCGTTAATCAATCCCGTCTGAGGGATGCGCCCCCGCACTCGACTTCCATTCAGAATCGTAGTGGCGTAATGAGTGCGTATGTGGCCTATACAATGACTTGCGGTGGCCAGCCGATGTACAAGTCAGTGCTTTTATCCTCCCAGACGAGTCTGGTACCAATTCGCCGACCCCGAAGGGATGGAAGGCTTGGTTGGCCTAGGCCTTCACTTTATATATAAACTAGGGAATTTAAAAAAAAGAAATTAATGATCAATGGTCAGCCGCTAAAATTTTTTAACTCAAGTCTTGTTCGAGTGGTAAAATTCATGTGGTTGGGGCTACTATTTTTTCTTCTATTTCATTAATATTCTCAAACTTCTCGCTATAACAATACAGATGAATAGAGCCGTAATGACATGGCCCTTTTGAGTTCAAGATGCCTGTAAAGGCATGAGAGATAATTTCGAGGATTACATCAAGCACCTCTCTGAAACATTCACTTCCAGATAACAAGGTTACGTAGCAACGAGGATCTATCTCAAACGAGAACTCGGAGTTCTCCCATCTCTGCTCATGCTGCTCTTGTTACGACATCTACTCGCGTTCTCAGCCAGAGAAGGGTCGAAGTGTTTTTCTTTTGGAGACCGAGCAGACGTTTTAGCTCAGAATGAATATTCCTGAAATAGAACCCGAGGTTGCAGTAAGGCAATTTACATTGAAATTGCAAAAACAACACAGAATAACAAACCTGTTAAGAATCAAATACGGAAGAATAAGCACATCAAGAAACAACATCAAAGCGCTTTCGGCTATCACTATATCGATATCGGCGCCAAATTGGGCATGTATAGGGAAGAACTCCCAGTAAACAAAAAAGCCCACTTCCTCCACCATCATGATGGAAACCTAGGAGGTGGGCATTATCATTCGAAACGTATCATGTATGTCAATTGGTAATGATTTCTTCACTTTGGTATGCCCCAAAGCGCATATCTTGGCCCCCTAATCCATTAGATTCTCAAATAGAGAACTGCAGCAGACTGTTTTTTGAATAAAATCGTCTCATGTCGAAAGTGCTGCATCATACTCTCCGTGTACCGCTATCCGATTGTACCGCTGCCCTGTTTCAAGCTAATCTACTAATTAATCACTGATACTAATAATAAACAGCTTGCAGCAAATTGTACTCAGAGCTGCTAGTTGCGATTATGGATGCAAAGCATCTTGGTGCACACATAAAATATTTACCTATTTATTTATTTGATGTATACACCAAGGTGTGCCTCATTAACAACCAAAGAAAGCAAGCCAGGTATTAACCCCAACTGGGAAAATCAAAAAAAACGCGCAGTAAGAAACACCAAACCCACACATGGACATTCTCCATGGCTGGCACCTATAAATCCTATACGCCTAACAAGGCAAGAAGGTCTAACTTCCTCAATTTCCTCTTGAAGGCATTCGCACCTTTTGCAGGTTTACTGTTAACAGTTGGAGCCATCTCGCTCCACGGAAAAACGCGAGTGAAATACGCTAGCACGATGACTTCTGATCAGTTTTGGGCATCGCAGAGAAAACGAAGGGACACGACCGAAGTGACACTACCTCTGCACGGTCTGATTACCCAGTATTTACTCGGCCGTAGCTTGAGCATGGTTTTCGGCATCTTGAAACAGTATACGATATCGGTAAATACTCTTCTGTACAGAAATGTTTCAGGTCTGAAGCGATGCAACCGGTCATCATGGGTAAAGAGCTTGGGTGTGCTGGGTCGGAACAGCATCTATACATTCAAATAATCGTAAAAGTTTCATGATCGTTGTCAATTTCCGCCTGAAGGCTCTTAGTATGAGGGATCCATATCCAGAGCATCCAAAGCACTTGATTCTATCCCTTTACATTTCTTGATGTCTAAGCTAAAGCAGATTGGAATAACGGGACTCTTTTGAAGTTTCTTAAATCGTTCCTTTTTGATAGGTGTCAAAGGGTCGTCGTCATAAGCTCATGCTCTCTTCAAGGCTCGTTCCTGGGGGAACATCGTTCCCTTGATGTTTGTTCTGTGCATTAACGATTTGCCTGATGCTTCCCTCCCGGTGTACACTGCTCGATGTATACGGACGATGTTCAGGTTTACTGCTTGGATCAGCACCTATTGCTACAAGTTGCACTTGATGCCATATCAAGTTGAGCCAAAAAATGGGACTCATCATTACCCTGGACAAAGCAGTTGTCCTGCGATTGGAACCTTCTCGTAAATACACTGCCAAATTCTTTATTGATGGCGTCGGAGCTGAAGGAGCCCTCCATACTCAAAGACCTGGGCATTTTCTATTCCCGCTCAGGTTTCAATGAATATGTTTATAAAGTGGTGAATTCAGCCCAATGTAGGGCGAACTTTAGTTTGCGTGCTTTCGCTGCGAGAAAAGCTCTGTTTAAGCTTTTTTCTACTTACGTAAGTCTTATATTGGAGTATTGCCCTATGATATGGAGTCTCTCCACGCGTAACATGGTAGATCTTATTGATGTGTTCAAGCCAAATTCACCGAGCATATTTTTGCTCGTAAAGGTATTTCGCACGCCTCTTATAAAGAAAGATTGGGCTATCTGAACGAAATTTCCTTAGAAATGAGAAGAAAGTTATATGATTATGATTTTGTTCACAAGCTCTCCACTGGGGTGGTGGATTTGGATTTGGATTCTTTCTTCCGGAAATCAGCAACTATCGCGCGTACTTGAGGTCATAGCTATTAACTATTAAGGGAAGAAACTTTCACCGCAGAATATCGAAACTCTTTCACTCAAAGAATAGTTAGTTCATGGAATGAGTTACCGGCATTCGTGGTTTACTCTAGCTCTTCCAGCTCATTTAGGGAAAAGTAAAGAATATTTTGATATTTGAACTTGAGCTTTGAACTTTAGTGCGCGAACTTTATATGAAGTAGGGGAATGTTGTTGACTGTGCACGACTTGATTATGGCTTTACCCAAATGAAGTGCAGATGTATCTTAAAGTTTACAGGTATTCCCTATGCAGTAGCCCACTCTATCATGTTGCGAATATGTTGGTTTAGGGCTTGGCGGACCTAATCATGATTATCATCGAATGGAAAGACCAGCTTTTAATGCAACAAAAGATGGGTGACGTGATGTCAGCTGGAGTAGCAACCTGCATGGTTCAAAATCAAGTCTCTCATCTATAGCTGCTCTTCCAGTTAGCCATTTGCCTCTTCAAGTGCGTTGGACATCGGACCAGACTAAATTGGGTTGGTCACACGCATTCAAGTATCCACGAAAGTTGGATGCAAACTGAGAACTGGTGTAATCACTTTCTTTCCTCCATCCCCTGCTTTTCCATCTTCGTTTTATCTTTCTTACTTTTTCAATTTAACTACATGTATACGTACCTGTAAAGTCACTCTGAGCTCATGATTGCGAGTGAAAGATAGCATTTTCTTCTTAACAAGAACGAAAAACAACATTGCATAGGTAATGGAATTTACAATCCCATTGAGATAATTGAAAACTTTGTTGATCCTATAAGCAGAAATTCAGAATCAAAAATCGTCAAGGCTTGCTCACACATGGACAGAGTGCCCTTAGTATAATATATTGTAGAGAAAACTGCTCAGGGGCTGATTGTGAACATCTCCAGGAAAAGCGGCGTACTCGATTTCATGGTTCATCAGAACCGCGCGCCAAAAGCGTGAGAGCTACGGTCAATTTCCTAATTGATAGGTTTCATAGCTGCGGTGAGGTCTTGCACCTTACTACTAGTATACTCACTCATGGATTACTTGAAGGGGTTACTGCCCTGCAGCGGATTCGAAGTCCTTGACCTCATCTAGAAAACCCTCAACGACACGAACTTACGACATTTCCCGTCCCCTGTAGATTTCGTCCGTCATAACGCATTCATCTTATTGTCAGAACAGGGTGACGGTATAAACACGTGTGCATACTGCCGCCACTGTGCACAACTATGAGAAAATGAGAAATCCGCCTATACTACTCCACTAATCAAATTCAGTACTCACACTGCAATTGGGACTGCAACATTTATGTGCCTACGTAGTTACTTTTTGTAGAATTCTTAGTTTTCATCAAGTGCTCCAATGCATAGTTCTTGCAATTGCCAGTTATGCGAGGCTTATATTGACCGGCTTGCCGCTCCGCGTTTGAAGCTGTGGATAGGTAGTTGTCATTCCCTTGCTTAAGTCCCCTTATCCTTCCGCCCGAGGTCTCAGTTGAATTCGTTCTTCGCGCGTTAAGTTGAACACAGCAAGTCCCGGTACGTTACATCTAAATCACTGCGTTCTGGACTGAAGACAAGGATTCGCTCGGGAAAACATCTGCCTATCAAAAACGAGGCAACCTGTTGCCCTGCCCCAAGCTTTCGTCTTACCACCAGATGTCGGCTTGCATAGTCCAAAAGCTCTCGTCTACGTTTCTCTACCGATCGATGGAATTTTGCTTGGAGCTTTCATTGCCTTTTTCGATTGTATTTATATAAAAAATGTGCATATGTATATAATATTGACGGCAGGTCTACATGCCTACACGGCTAAGAGTGGGCCTCCACGTGTAAGAGCATGGCAAGCTACACCTGGACATTCATGTGGAAAAAAGTAATAAAAATAGACCTCATTTCTCCGAACCTGAGGAGCCACCGATACCGAGCTGTGTCGTCGGGGGGGGGGGGGGGGGAGGGACGCTGCCAATCGGCAGCGGTTGCTAAAATCTCAGGGCCACGACAGTTGCCTAGAATGAGAAGAACAAGGACGGTGATCTGTACTTTCAATGCACGAACGCTTGCATCGAAGGGTGCATCAAAAATCTGGTGATGCAGGCCAGGGAGATCAAGTACGAAGTATCCGGACTGTCCGAGGCGAGAAGGCACCGCCGACTGCATGCCATTTTTGAAACTTGAAGAGAACTGCTCCTTGGAACATGCGACAACAAGGGCGTCGGCGGTGTAGGTGTTCCCATCAACGTTGCGATTGAGAAGATGTGGCTTAGTCCCAGTTCTAATAATCTTCGATGTTTACGCACGACCGGTTCGTCGAACATCTTTGCGATAGCGCCTGGAAAGCTGAAAGCCTCAAAGATGTGAAGACACGTCTCTCCTCAAAGACTCCTGAGTTGATACGCCAGCGTGGAATCGCGCGAGCTGCAGGCAATAACCAGCCAATGTCCGGACTTGCGAATCTATGCAGAGAAGCGATAAAGGAAGATCTGAAAGAGAGAAGAGCAGCATTTTCGACTGGAGTCGTCGAGGCTGGGAGGATTTCTCGCAAAGCTCGTCGGGGCTTCATCAATTATAAGATGAGGATGACTCCCTTCGACGTCCTGACGGAACTCTTACTGCATCTCGGAGGGCAGTGGAGAAGGTGATCTGCGACTTCTACTCTGACCTCTTAGACAGCCACGTCTACTTGCCATCTGAGGCAAGACGGATGCTCGTCCCTTCAGTTCTCCCTTCCAAAATTCGAAATGCCGTCATGTCGATGAGGAATGGTACGGCAACCGAACCCGACAGGATTAAAGCTGAACATCTGAATCCTTCCGCCAGTCACTTTCAAAACCTTGTTGCTGTATAAGAAGTGAGATCCAAGCGACATTGGCAATGATCGCCCAACCTGTCTGCTATCTGTACTCTACAAGCTTTCCTCTCGCGTCATTCTGAACAGGATTGGCAGATGAGGGACAGTTATGCGAGCAAGCAGGGTTTCGGAGTGAGTTCAGCACAATCGATCATATCCACTCTCTTACAAGACCCATTGAAGTATCGCGAGAGTATAAAATGCCGCTATTTCTTACGCTCATCGATTTGAAGAAAACCTCTGTGACCGTCGAGACAGAAGCGGTAATCGAAGACCTGGGCAACCAGGGTGTTCCTTCTCAATATTTAAGGATGCTTCGTGAGCTCTACAACAACTTCACGACCAGTATATCGCCATTCTATGAGGAGGTCATTACAACATTGGCTCGACAGGGCGATACCATCTCGCCCGAACTTCTGTGCCGCTCTCGAGAACGTTATGCGTCATATGGTATGGGAAAGCATGGAAGCAGCTGAGCTAACGGCATACTGCTCTGCTTTTTAGCATTACCCCACGTGCTACCTGGCGGTATAAAGGAGTATTACAGTCAGGTCTCATTCTTTCCTCCAAAAAAGTTGTCTTTCTGTTCATTTGTCTTACGGCAGTAAAGCATTGCAGTGTTTGACCTGACTAGCTTAGGTGCGAAGCGGAGAAGCTCCCAGACGTTTTGAACTTTTGAGACATTTTTCTAATGTACATGGATGTGGCGTAACAGGCGCAATTCCGGCATGAAGAAAAACAGTAAAGCGGATTATGTATTCGTTCCCTTTATTTTTTTTTCTTGGAGACATTTTCCGAGAAATCTCCTCGTCACCTTGAATGCCAGCGATAGTGAAATGCTATCTACATACTTTTGCACAGTCGCAGTCGTAGACTTCAAAATGAATTAGCTTGATACTTATTACGCCGGCAACATTATCGTTTGCCTAAATGATCCTTCCAAAAGATTTAGTATTTGCCGACTCACTCTCGTGAAATAATTTTCTGGCAAATTTTATTGTACCGGCAAAAACTCACATTTGAAACAAGTGAACGCTACGAGTTCTTATAGCGTCAAAAGCCATTAAAGAACCAACCCATCTGACACCAACGAGGTTTGTGTTAAGTAGTACTACAAAAAGAATAAATATGGCACCAGTAGCGAGTAGGGTGACCTGAATTTGTTGAATTATGAACGGATAGAGGATGAGGGTCTCAGCGTTACTCAATTCCGTCTGAGGGATGCGCCCACGCATTCGACTCCCATTCAGAATTGTAGGGCGTATTGAATGCTATGCGGTCTACACAATGACTTGTGGTGGCCAGGTGCTGTACAAGTGCGTGCTTTAACCCTCTTTGGCACCAACTAACCGACCTCGGAGGGATGGAAGGCCTGGTTGGCCCAGGCAGATATCGAACCAGGATTTTTGTTAACCACCGAAAAAATTATGGTCTAAGATAGAGGTGTAATAACAAATCTATTTTTCTAATCTTGCTGAGTAGAAGCTAAATCAACCCTATGTTTGTAATCACAAAAGTAAAGCCAACCTTTGCAGCTAGCACACTGATATGATTGCTACCTATGAGAGGCCAGACCGTGTAGATAAGCCGATGTAGAGCTATAACTAAGTCAGTCAAAATCACTGTAAAGATCGCTGCATAGGCAAAGGAGCCGAGAAGCTGAAAAGAACATGACGGCTCTCAGACATTCAAACCCAGAGCAATATCGTAATTTCCTCTGAAACATAGCTCTTACTGTCAACTTACGTTTGGATCTATACATAACAGCATTTGCTACTTTGACCTTCTAAATTTCGAGTTCATACAACTGAGCTAATATCTTCGTCTGCCCTTTTCTGCTACTTTTTGTTTACTGGTAATTATATGGGACTCCTGTCATTTCCGACTGAAATTGAATGAAACGAACAACTCACAATCCACAGAATTTGATATTTGAACCAATCCATGTAGAGCAGAGCTGTTATGCTTCCGATCATGTGAGTTGTTAGGTAAAGTAGTGCCATTGTTGACAGGAAAAGCAGCAAAGTAAACGAAAAATTGGCCTTCCATCCGCGCAGTTTTCTTGCACCCTTAACTCGTTCAACGTATAGAGTATTTCGTAGTGGCAATCATGCTGCTCCGACGAGAGAACAATTTAAATCTTCGCAAATAAATAAAAAAATAAAAATAAAAAAGGGGAAGTTCCTTTTTCCCCAGTTGGGATATTTCAAAATCATTTCGTTTCACTCCCCAGGAACTATCATTTCCTATTACTTGAAGACTTCCACCAGGAACCAAACGGAAAGCGACTCTCTCTGAAAAGGCATACCAGATGGTGAAGGTTTAGTCGAGTGAGCACCCTCCATAATAATCTGATATTCCATCGTAAGAACCTCATCGGAAAACTAGTCTAGCTACTTCATTGATGGGAATCACAATCACGTACCACAATAAAAGCTAAGTGCAGAGTGATTGAAAACGTATATAGCGTGAAGTACCACGCAGCAGCCAGAACTCTTGGAGATCCGACGAAAAGCTGAGGTGGAGTAGCCGTTCTAGGTGTTGCAGCAGTTGTTTGTGGTTGAGAATTATACATTCAAAGGGTTCTAAAATCCACTGATGATGATCTAAAATAAATGGTAATGATGATGATAATCACAAACCACCCGAGAAAGGTAATCTGCAATTTATTTACTAAGGCAAGTATCCTATGGTACAAATTTGATTTCACTTGGTTATCGTTTACGTGAATTCAAAAGTATTTCTATCCAACGGGAAGAGCCTAGTAAAGGTCAGTGTAGAAATTGTAAAAATAGTGTATAGAGGAAGACAGCATTCATGGGATTGGTCGTTATCGCTTAACTACTACAAAGGAGCTTTTACGAGACTTTTGTAGCTACACTAAAAGCCCCGCCTCATGTAGCTCGGACGCACCTTAAATCAACTCTTAGTCATGGTGAGTACATTTTGATGTTAGAATATACTTATTTATTCAGAAAAAGTCTTTGAGCGTTAGTCAATCCTGGCTGAGGGATGCCTCCTGCATCCGGCCTTCACTCAGGGTTGCACTGGGGTTTTGACTGCGTATGCGGCCTATACATTTACTTGTGGTGGTCAGTCGATGTAGTATTCAGTGCTTTCATCACTCCAGACGGACCTCGCACCAACTATCCGACCCTGGAAGGATAGAAGGCTCGCATTGGCCCAGGCAAATATCGGGCCGGGAGAATTGAACCCTTGACCGTAAGTGTGAGATAGCCACTCACCACCACTCCATCTCCACCCCATACTTACTCATTATTCATTTATCCATTTCGAATATTGAATTGACGTCGTTAAAAGAAGTCTGTTGAGAGGGGTTTTAATTCTGGTACAACTTTCCAGCGTTGATACTTCGCATGCTTCTTTGCCAAACGCCCACTCCGGTTTTGTCCCTAAGCATTTGAATTTCCAATAATTCACCAGATTTGCTTATGGAGAAATCGAAAAGCCACATTTTCCCCCACAAAATCTACAAAACTTGATGCATATCCCTCGTTGCAAAATTCAGGCGAAATTGAGATTTTAGCGCCTATTACGAATACGTTTTCATGGCTCAAATAACATACTTGTCTTTTGCTTCCCTTTCTGGCGATTCCAATAATTTATGGCACTAGAAAGGTGCCGATTCTGAATGAATTACCAATCCACCCGCAAGGGATTTTTCACCTGTCATGGTGCACTTAGGAAGAATAAAGCAGATTAGAAAAAAATTTATAACTGTTTGGAATTGGAATTTCAATTAGGTGAAAGATTTGTTTGAAATGGTTTTACTCAAGAAAAAAAGGGAAAATATTAAGGCTCCTTGTGTAAAAGCGATCTACTGACTGGCATAAATCAACTACGCTATTACCGCGTTAAACTTTATGAATGCAATAAGGTTAATAATGAAATGAGAACTCGGAGGAATGTCACATCGGAAAAGGGATTTGAGTAGAAAAGGATGTTTATGTCGACGGCATTTTCAGAAAATATTAGGTTGAGTCATAAGTCCTCGGACAATGTGATAGTGATCATAACTCGGGAAAGACGTGACTAAAATGGATGTGCGAGGCATCGCTAGGTAGTGTATAGAAAGCTCTTCCAAATACCTGCTAGCGAATACACCTGACCGTTTCCTGCGCTTGAGCGTGAAGAGAGAAAGTGCCATGTCGGCGAGGCAGTCCATGTCATACTGCTTCAAAGCATGAGACACCATTGACCGAGCTCTTGCACATTGCCGATTGACTTCAATCCACGAACAATTGTGGAATGACTCCCCAAGGGTGACTTACAGTTCACGAGTAGTTTGATACGGATCGGCTTCCACCTGGCTCCGCAGCACCTCCAAATCCAACTCCAATTAGCGTTCCGAACGGTCTTCATCTTCGATGGAATAGTCGTCTGATCAGGCGTCTATCGATCTCCGTTCTCGGCCAGATAAAAAAGAAATAGGATGGTGTTGCGGAGGTGGAGTTGCGACAGCTTGAAATCATTGGGCATGGCTGCAGGAAAGGAAACAGTTGTTCGTGTTCGTTAGTATGTATTTGAAATAGCTTTCCATACTCAATCTAACAATGCCACGCGCGTCCATTTTCGTCGTCTCTTTCCCAAGTTATGATCACTAGAAGGCATCACTATTTTTTGTCCGGAAGCTTATGACTCAACCCAATACAAGCTCAAAACTCAAGTCCTATGAAAATGCCATGCTCGCCATTCTGTTAAGGAGAGACAAAGTCATTCCGAAACATTGATAGAGCCAAACCTATCGAGGGAGAGGGCTGCAAGTGATGAAACTCAATTAACTTCAAATGTTATGAGTTTCCTGGAAATTTTAAGGATAAATTCTGCAAGTGATGTAAAACGACAGTTTGAATTAGCACATTTCACTTCTCTGTGCAGTACGTTAGAACCAACTCAAGAAAGCCGGAAATAATCAGCTGATCGCATTTTCATCTTTGGCCCATCATTCGGTTTGCTCTCAGGAAATGAAATGTGACTGTAAATGTCACGAAGCTTTTCGTAGAATGCAAATGTGGTACAAAAATAACATTGTTCTCAGACATCGTAGCTAAATTTGAACATCATCGTCTTCTTGCCTTTCAGTTAGGCCAAAAAACATCGTGGAGCCCTTCTATAATTTCTGACTTCACTTCAAGTTCTAATGATAAGATGAAATACTCAATTTGCTGAGTAATCATTATAATGTCCATGAAGGCCTGAAAGCTTTCTTTGCAGGTTTTTTGCTGATCCCTGCGAAGATTTTGAGCGAGGCTAAAATTAGCTAGTTCCTCTTCGAGATGTTTGAGGAAGGTCATTCTCGAGCACCTCAGGGTTACAACAGGGCAATCACTGAGACTGCATGCTAGCCGTCTAGACTATTAGCTAGCGCAGGAGATTAGAGACAAACTCTTCCTGTTCTGAGCAGCTTGCACAAGTAATAATTACAGTGCTCCAAGCCAGCTGTTCAAATATTTCCAGGAATGGCAGAAGGATGCTAAGAATTGCTTTTGTGGTACTTTCTCTGAGATACTATGGTACTTAGACATGCTTCTTGTTTCGGAAATCGCAACCCTGAGGTAGCATAAGGCTACAACAAAAGCCATCGAGTACCGAGTAGAAACTTAAGGCTCGGTGCTGGCATGGAAGGGATGGGGGATCCTAGGTCATGCATGGCGAGCCTATGTTTGCTCAGGGTTCAAATAGAAAGGACTGAAATGCCTGATAGCTGTTCCAGGCATTATTTCTTCTGGTCATTAATTCCCTTTTCTGGGGAAAAAAGAAGAAGGGATGGGGAAGCTACTCTATTAGGAAACTAATTCTGAACAAAAATGTTTTGAGAAACAGTTCCTTTATAAAAACGATTACTTGACCAAAAATTAGCTCATTATCTGCAACCTGAACATGCTGCAAATGTCATTCCTAACGCAAGTGATGTCAACTGCCCCTCTACATACAGCCTGGTCAGTCAGTAGCTTGTTAGGTTCAGTTTAGTGATAAGCATTCAGAGATTCATTCACATTCAAAAACTCTAGGATTGCTCATCATTGAACATCCTTCCTCATGAAATCCTGCCGTTTTTGTAAATTCTCAACAACTCCATATGTTGCTATCAAAGCTTACACTGTTGTAATAGGCTGCAGACAAGTTTTATTTTCTTATTTATGTAATTAATTATCACCATGCATGGACAATAGCCGTAACAATTCCATGAGCATGTTCGATGCTCGTTGAACCTTCGCACAACAAGGCAGTTTAATACGCTTGAGCTCCTTAGAAGGTTGTGAGTTACGAACATGGGCTTGTGGAGTGATTACGCACTCTTCGAAGCCTAAAAGGTACAAAAAAACCAGATCCATAGAGAACTAATTATGTCCTAAGACCATATTCCGGTAGCAACTTTCTATCGTGGAAAGAAAATTACCAAAGTGCTCCTGTCATGGTATTTTTCTGGCACAAAAATATGCGTCTGAATTCGTGGTGGATGTGCCTGAAATCAAAGAAATTTCTGAAAAAAAATCATTTCTTGACGAACAAAAAAGGAAAAACTAGAGCAAAATCACTGACCTATTGAGAATCAGGTATGGAAGAATAAGTACATTGTAATACAATAGAAGTGATGTTTCAGCTATTATGTAATCCAAATCACCAAATCCTACTAAAAATACGCTGACCTCCCAGTATAGAAAGAAAGCCACTTCAATCGCCATCATAAGGGAAACCTGTGTATGAAAACTGTATCCAATTCGAATGTACTCTGAATCAGATGTACTGTAAGGTCCTTATCACCTGTATCACCTGTATCCGACTTGTCCTCGCGAACTTCTCCATTCACGCAAGTCGACTTTGAGCCATCCATTCCGGTCCTGCGCACGTCGTTTCCATTGTTGGCCGAGCATATTCACCATAGGATCGGCCCATCTCAATTTAGGCCTTCCCGGCGCTCGCTTGTGATCCAGTGGGACCCAATTCGTTAGCCGGAAGGTCCATCGGTTGTCTTTCAATCGTGCCACATGACCGGCCCATTCTCGTTTACGTTTATACATTTCCTGGACAACATCAACAAGGCCACTTCGTCTTCGTAATTCTGTGTTTGTGATATGTTCACGAAGTGACACCTTGCAAATTCTGCGTTCCATAGATCTTTGCATTACAGCAAATTTCTCTTCGTCTGCCTTCGTAGACGACCAGCATTCTGCGCCATACAAAACCGCGGGTATCACAGTCGAGTGGAAAAGAGACGCTTTCAGTTTCATCGGGAGGTCTTCGTCTAGTAGTAGCGTTGAAATTTTGTTGAAGCTAGACCAAGCTGCCTTCCTGCGCCTGCTGTACTCTCCACTGCTGCCTTCTGTGAAACTGAGCTGGTGTCCGAGATACTTAAAGCTTTTTACTTCTTCGATGGTTTCGCCATCTATTTTGACTGTCGCTGTAGGACTGAATTGGTTGTGCATCCACTTCGTTTTGGACAAGTTCATTTCAAGTCCGATTTCACTCGATTTCGTCTGTAGTTGCACAAGTTTCGCCTGGAGCTCTGATGCATCATGTGCAAAAACGACGCAGTCGTCTGCAAAGAGTAGATAGGTTAGGTTTTCTCCGTCGATCTCAATACCTCCGGTCCAGTCAAGATCAGTGAACAGGGCTTCCAAAGTTAATGCAAACAATTTCGGAGAAATCGTGTCGCCTTGTCGAACGCCCTTGCATATTTTTATTTGACATGGATCGTTGAAGAGCTTGATTTCGGTAGTACAGCCTTTGTTCAGCTCTTCGAGAAGGTCGACATAGCACGAATTGACACCGTATCTACTCATCGCATTTAGCATCGCGTTTGTTTCGACGGAGTCGAATGCTTTCCTGTAGTCGACAAACGCGATGCATAAGGGAATCCGATACTCTCCACATTTTTCGGTAAGCTGACGTACGACGTGGAGATGGTCAAGTGTGGAGTACCCACTTCGAAATCCCGCTTGCTCTCGGCTCATGGCCATGTCCAGGTCTCCAACTATGCGATTCAGAATTATTCTGGTAAAGGCCTTATAGACTTGGGACAGCAATGTGATGGGTCTGTAGTTGTCCAAACTCTCGGGATCGCCTTTTTTCATTAGCAGTATCGTCCGTGATTTCTTCCATGCCGCCGGAATCCTCTTCTCACGGCAGTATCTGCTGAAGCGCTGGGCCAGCGCTTTAAAGAGAGGCAATCCACCTGCTTTCAGGTGTTCGGGACGTATGTTGTCGCAACCTGGGCTTTTCCCCGCCTTAATCTGTTTTACTGCATGCTCCACTTCTTCCCACATGACATCTGGGATCGGTTCTCCTGCAGTGTTTTGAACGGCTCTTGCGACGACCGCCTTTGAAGAGTACAAGTCGTTAAAAAACTTAGTACATATTTCGTTCATCCGGAGGCGGTTGGTTGTCCTGAGACCTGTATCGTCCTTGAGAGCAGATGGAATGTGGTGCCTAAGGCAAAATATCCCTTTCTACGGCTTTCAGACTAACCCTTCTTTCAGCTGCTTCGCGGAGTTTCTTTTGTCTAAAGCCTTCATAGTCGCATTTTATCTTTTTCCTTATCGCTTCGCAGAGTTCCCTGTAATCCGCGGTTTGCACTCGTCCTTCGGCTTTCATGCGCGCTCTCTTCTTCATCATTTGCACCGCTTCTGGAGTTATACGCCGTCGCCTTGCTGGTTCCGTTGCTGTGCTCGATGCCTTTACGGCCTGCATTATTTTCTCCACTAGATCTTCGTAGTCGGCATCGATGCTGTTACCAGACTTCATCTGTAGGTCTGACGACGCAATCATCGTTGCGTACGTGTCGGCATTGAAAGTACGTCGTATGAGTGTTCTTTGCGAATGTAGAACTCGATTTTCTTTTCTGACATCGCAGAGGATCACCGAGCGCAGAAGTCGGTGATCGGAGCCGGTCGCAATCACACTTTCCCCGATAACGGAGACGTCGGCGAACAATCTCGGTGTATCGGTAAGCACATAATCAATCTGTCTTAAAGTTTTCGTGTCCGGGCTCCTCCAAGTCCAAAGACGCTTGGCTTTTTTCTCGAAGAAGGTGTTCATTATCGAGAATTTGTGTTGTTCTGCAAACTCGACTAGACGGTTTCCTCTTTCGTTTCTTACTCCTACGCCGTACCTTCCTAGAAGGTGTTCCGTACCGTCCAATCGGGAGCCGACTACGGCGTTAAAATCGCCTTGAACAATAGTGTACGTCGATTTGACCTTCAAAGCCCTCTCTATTTCCTCGTAGAAACGCTCAAGTTCGTCGTCCTCTGCTGATGCAGTGGGCGCATATACTTGCACGATTTTGAGCGTTCGATCCCCCAGCTTTTGCAACTCGATCTTCAGAACCGCAACTCGTGGGGACTGAATATCGCAAGAAATCACATACGGGGCCATCTTTGCTTTCACGATAAAACCGACTCCACCTGTTCTGGACACATTATCAGCTCCTTCTCCTAGCAGAATTTCTTCACCGCTCGACCACTTCGCTGAGACCGCTCGTGCTCTCCTAGTTTCGCAAACACCGACGATGTCGGCTTTGATCTTCTCTATCTGTTGCAGGTATATGTCTAGGAGAGAGTCCGTCGATAATGTCCTGACGTTGTGGGAAGCGATGTGTATTCTGATGCGTCCGTGGTCCTTATTCCGCCCCTGCCTTACGCCGAGGTGTGGGCTTGTTGTGCAGAGTCGGGGCATCCTCGCACGCCCATCTCGGGTCCAAATCATACCATTTTCAAAGTTTTTGCCGGTTTTCTGTTGCAGCAGTACATTCGGGTTGGCAGCCCTCTTGTCCTATAGCTGCTTTGTTCGCTCGATTGTTCGCGACTGCTTATTCAATATATTCGCAGCTAGCCGCCACGGTGGACGGCCTTTCCTCAATCCACAACCTGAGGACGCGCCAGATGGCTTTCGAGCATAAGCACACTGGAGGTCCTTATCAACTCCTGTTAAATAATCATATGGTCGGATGTCATACCATTCTTGATAGATACAGATTCTTTTGAGCATGAAATCGGCTTGTACATAAGGAAGAGTTCTAGACAAGTGGCTACTCCTACGTTGTTCTGAGCAGATAAAATCGAAGTCGACCCATCATCCGAAGAGAAATGTGAAAATCAGAGTTTTCGACGAATATTTTGATGTATGCGGGAGAGCTGAGGTCCAACCCTATGAAATGTCCTTCCCAAAGATTGATCTTTTTCTGAGAGATATAGGAGGAGAGGTTAAATGAGCAGCACAACCAACAATGGCCGATGAGGATAGTGGCAATCAACTCAGAATTGTCTTCAGGGTCAAATACTTGGGGTGGAAACAAGGAAAATTTTCTGCGAAAAAGTTCCCTTTAGTAGAACCCTATTGTCGTATGCGGGGATACACTCCAAAATGATGGGGATGATTACCGTCGTTGAGCTTGTGAACCTTGTAAGAATAATAAAGTAGATTGTAAAAGGTGCGAGTAATGAGACAAAACCGACGATTCTTTTGCGTACCTGCAATGTCACTTTGAGCTCTTGATTACGTGAAGACGAGAGCATCTTTCTTTTCCATATCGTGAAAAGCATGATAGCATTGACAACGATGTTTACCACTCCTGTGACGTAATTTGTTGTTTGGTTGAGGCTGTAAAAGAAGCAATTATATGCTCAGGACGTACTTACACATGTATCTTAGGAGCGAATCGCTGTTTTGATCCAGAAACTTTAGAATGTGGACTGCAAATCGTTGATGCTCTGCTTTGCAAGGGGTAGGGCGTGTGGAAATTTCGTTCTGTGAACGATGCCTCAGTGAAAGGGCTGAACAGCAATGAGTTACCCATGAAGCTCGTCATCTTTCATACATTATCGAGAATAAACTGTTTGGTACTCCAATTAAGGCATCCAAATATACTGGGGAAGTAGAAGAATCTCCTCAGCTTAAGGGCCTTCGAATTTGGAGGGAACGATTTTACGGAGAGGATTTTCAGTCGTCTTCCCCTCTGCAGCACTTCCAAGCATGATCGCCATTTTTTACTCTGCTATCATCTTTTTCTGACCGTGAGGACCTTGATGCAAAATGGTAGGGTTTCCTAACGTTTTTCGATTGGATTTATACAAATTATTTGGCCTCCCTGCTTTGGTGAAATACTGGAGTTTTTAGGAAAAGTCTCGGCAGAAGCAAACTCACATGTCAAAAAGTAAGACACTGCGACTTTTCATAGCTACATAATTCATTAAGGAGGCGATCCAACGGACACCAATCAGTTTCGTGTTGAGCAGTGCCACGATACCAACAAATATTATACCAAGAACGATGGTGAACACCTGAGATTTAGAAAAAAACTTGTAAATGTATATTATCTTGGTAAGTGCTTTCAATTGCTTGACTAGAATGACTTTGAAATTCCAAGACGGTGATCAGACAGGGACAGACGTTGTTCATTCCCATTGCAGTGTGGAGCATTTAAGATTGCGCTACGTGTGTCTGTTGGTTTGGCGGTGCGTGTATATATACATAGGTATGCATCCGTGTATGTGTGTCGTGCGTGTGTCGGGTGTGTGTGTGTTCACCCAAAATTCATAGCTCCCTCCCCATTGACCTAGAGCGATTAACTTTGGAAGAAGTACAGGTAGCAGTGTGGGAGCACTAATGCTGGTGACATCAAACTGTGCGTGTTTTTCCAGAAATCCACAACTTCTTTTCTCCTGTACCAGCGCATCCAAATTCCGAAAGGATGGGGGCACCAGGTTATGCATATCCCTAAGAGAAAGGGAGCCCGGTGTAGCAAGTTGATATGACCTCCCCAATTATAATTTACGAAAAAAGAACAACCAGTAAGTTACCAGTTGTTTGGAAAATAGTAATCAGAAAAGTTGCAAAAGCAGAATTGGTCGGAGCGGACGCACAGAAAATGAAGTTTTTCATTATACAGGAAGTCATTTGCTATTCGCAGCGTTTGCAGAACAACCTTTTCCCACAAAAGTAATTACTTAGGGGAATTAGTTTATTTGATGACTGAATAAGCAAATTGCAATTTTTCACTGGGGGTGAAGGTATGATGAGAAGCAATGGAAGAAGCTGTTTTTAGTTCCAGCTAATGCATGGTACTGGCGCAGATCACCGTAGTTAGCTGATGACAATGCCATCGCAGAAATCATCTCTTCGAAAGCGTGTTGATCCACTGACAGTCAAGACTATATCCCCTGAAGGTTTTCTTTCAAGAAAGAGCCAGATGACTGAAAAGTCAGTAGAAGTAAGACGTAAGGTTGGAGTTCAAGGGACTTGTTATAGTACCAGTTCTTCTTGTAGAATGCTAAAGTTGTTTTTTCTCACTGTTCCTAATCGTCCGAAGGGATTTCCATGACAGTCGTAAAGCAAAGAGGGAAATGGCAACATACCTTGGCAGTCAAAACGCTTATGTATATCCCAGCCCTCAAAGGGAACACCAAGTAAAGCAGACGATGGATGGCTATCACAAAGTTTATCCAGGCTACTGTAAAGTGTACACTGAAGACCAGGGAGCCGAGAAACTGAAAACGATTCAAAGTTGGCTTGCTTCTTCAAATTTCAAATAGACTATTAAATGAATTTGTTTCTTCCTTCTCTATATTGCGGGTGCGCCCCGCACAAGACTTTGACTGAGAATTTTAGTGGTCCACTGAATTCGTGTACGGCCCATACAATGACTTGGTCATGGCTAGAGTATGTACAGGCCATTGTTTTCATACAACCATACGAGTCTGGTACCATGTAACCAGATTCCGAAAGCAATGCTCTTAGCCTGAGCGGATACCGGATCGGGATTCGAACCCATGACCATCCGTAGTGGGCCACTTGCCACCACACTATCTCCAGTTTCTTTCTTGAAAACATGGAATAAAAGCGTCCACGAAGTTTAGCTCAGAAGTTATCACTACTATGGCCGAATCAAATCTCATTTCAATGCTCTTGCAGTGTCTTCAGTTCCTGTGTGTGAGAAATTTCGAATTCCAAGCTGATCATGACTCCCTTTCGTTCCCACCTACTAGGTCGTCATGAATCAATTATTGATTGATAATAGATATAATGAGTGACTAAAAAAATCCGGACCAACCAACCAACTTACAATCCATAATATTTGATATTTTATCCAATCCATATAGAGTAAGGCCGTAAAGCTGGAAAGCATTAGAGCTGCGAAAAAAACCATTGCCATGGTAGAGAGAAGAAGCAGAAGCGTGAATGAGAAGTTAGACTCCCAACCACACAATCTTCTAGTCGCCTTAAATTGTTTCAAGTTTTATATTGTTAATAAATTCATTATACATGCATCAGTAATGGAACACCCGAGATTGAGGTACCCTGTCCTTTCTTATTTCATATTTGCCCATCTCTATGACAGCTTTTTGAAATCATTTCGTATGCCCTAATGAATTCACCCAGCTATTAAACCGGTTTTTGTGAGTCATTTTTTCTTGTAGCTTTGTCTAGGTATACAAACTATCCGATAGTACATATGCTCTAATTTTTTGCACTTTATTTCCATTTTCTAGAAAGGTATGACTCATGAAAAAGGTATACTCAATGGATATTAGTAAATCAGCTCTGTCCGCTGACTGAACACTTCGCTCTCGCTCGTCGTCATGAATCCTAAATGGATAAAGTTACCGAGTTGTTTTGCAAAACCAAGAGACAGATAGTACTGAACCAAGCAGTGCATCAAGCCCCAGGATTTGGAACTTAGTAAAAGCAACAGAGCAATAATCACAGATGCAGACTGCGGAGAGCTTCTTTCTCACCTTTCCCACCTTGTGCCCGCCCTGACCAAGGTTTTCGGGGCACAGAAGGAGGACATGTCTGGGCCAATCCCACCAGTTTTAGGAGTATGGGATGCATGGTCTTCACATCCGTTATGACTACAATGCCCATTTCTACACTGAGTGAGATGTTTTCGACATAGAATAGGTAGGAATCTTTCCATGTTTCCAAGAGGGTTCGATCGATGGGATAGGGAGGCAGATAACTCAAAAAAGTTTTCTAACATAATGTCCAAGGAAACTGTCCTCTTTCCAACGTTGCCCGCCTTGCTTGCTCACCATCCGCTCACCACTGATAACCTTCCTTATTTTTGCTATCTCATCGAAAAAACTATTTTTTAAGTGATTTGGCTGCTCATTTGACTAATTCATTGAAATCAGTCACCTACCGTTATGAATATCGTGTGGAGCATAATCGAAAATAAACACACAAAGCAATACCACATAGCGGCATAAGTTCTTTTGATTCCAACAAATACTTGAGGTGGAAGAGCTTCCGTTGTGTCCCCGACGGATGTTACCGTATCAGAAGACATTCAAGGTTCTCTGAATACACAATGATGTCTCCATGAGGAGGTCAGCATGTGGTTATAACGAAAAAGAATCACTAGAACGACACGGAACTTTAGAGTGATCAATGAGAAAGGAAGAGATTCAGATTCACCATCCCTGTGAACGACTGGTCAAATGACCAGTAGAGGGCAGGGTTTCTATGGTCAGGATCATTGGAACCCTAGAAGTCTACCGCTTTTATAACTAACCCCCTCCCCCAAGGTTCCAACTCAGCTGCTGCCCATTGTAGTTCAATGTGATACTGCTACTATTCAGAGGCTAGTATCTACTCTGTACCATTGTAGCTCCAATGCGCTTGTTTACGCTTATCGAACAGAAGGTATACTATATAGCATACAAGGATAAATACGAAAATAACATAAGACAGCAAGAAATGAACAAAGAAATCAGCCCCACTCGCCGAACTGTGTCACTTCATTAAATCTTGACCAGTCATCCTATAAACAATGATGACAGGGCTATGATGAGAGGAAGGAGGAAATGAGATGTCGTAAAAGTTCAGTGGATTCACGATTCCATGAATTAATTGCGATCATGCGGATTTGATTTGCTGCTGTTACTGTGGTGATCTCAAGTGGAATGACTTCATTTATTCCTATTCAACTTTAAAAGATTTGAGCTTTGCATAAGAATCTGACGGAGTACACCAGGGCTGAAAATAGCGATGTGCAAAGATCATGGTCCTGATCGAAAAGACTCCTATGTTACTGCTCCTAAAGACATAATCAACATGATATGATGTGTTGTGATACAACATCACATGATATGATATGATATGATATGATATGATATGATTTATATGATATGATAATGATGATGATAGCAGAAAAGTGGATGTCAACAGAGCGGCTCATTTGTATAGTCATACTTATACAACACAATAAAGAATGAAGTGAAAAGTCTTTGGGTCCAGTCTAGGGATGTGCCGCGCATCCGGGTTTCACTCAGAATCGCAATGTGCGGTGAGGCCTATGCAATGATTAGCGGTGGCCAGCCAATGTATAAGCCAGTGCCTTTCTTCTGCGAGACGAGTCTGATACAGAATTACCGGCTCAGGAGTAATGGAGGGTATGGTTAGCCAATACTGATCCTGGGCTTGAGCCTTTGACCATGCGTATGTGTAGGTGAGCGATTTGCATGCCACTACACCCCTCCAGCTTACAGATTACCTTCTGACATGCCAACATAACATGCTGTTGAAATAAATAACTACTGAACAAATAAATAACTATACATGTCAATTATTTATGTTGTTTTTCTGTAAGCCATGTTTTCTTTCAAATTTCTCTGATACTACATTATTAACTTAAAAATTAATATACTATGGAACTCGGTTAATCAAGTTCAGCAAATGTGGAAATGATGTAAAGCCAATTGGGTTGCTGCAACACATACGATCAGAACAGTGAGTTTAGGATTGTTGATGGCTTGGGCCATGCAAGCTTTCGATACTGGCAGGGTCCATTGTGAGGAACCGACCTTCATGAGGATATAGAGGTGCTGACTTGTGTCACAGCTGTGTCGAATGAGGCCTACAAGCCTCAGACGTATTAGAGCGACTCTACGAATTCGAATTGAAGCCGACACTAATCAGGCATTTTTTGGCACGCTCTTTTATTTTTCACCCTCTCTTGGGAATTTAAATATACTTACCATTATTCATCGACTTTCTATATATGCATAGTACTCTGAATGGAACTATTATATTAACTCTCATTGTTAGGCATTGTAGTTGTTAAGACTAATTTTCCTCATAAAAGCCTAGTTTTGCAAAAGCCGAAGAAGCTCTATTCCTGGGACTGGTCTAAAAACACCCAAAGAAACACTGAGTGACAGACACCGTAGACCAAGTGTAGAGAATTCGAAAGATTGGCCTCACATAGCGCTTCATGTAACTTCAAACTCTGAATTCTACGTAAATACGTATGTAAAAAAAGTTGTACGCATTGTTTTTTTTGTCACTTTTCCTATTCGTAGACGTTTTTGTACCCACTAGTGAGATGAGGTAACAGCTTCTATACTGAAACTACGCTACTTTCATCTAATGAACCCGAAGAAAGAGAGAATTGTTCGTAATGAATAATATTCTCTATTTGGAAGTTAAAAATATTTGTACAACAGAAGTTAAGGTACAGAATAAGCCTCCAAGCAGCAACGCCTCAATCAAATTCCGGCATAGGAATTCAAACAATCCTCCTTGCGGGTTACTTTATAGGGATGTGATGGCATCTTTTACAGTTTCGCCCTACCAATCAGCATGCTCGTGTACTGGACACATGACTAAAGCAAGGCTATGAATGGATCGGACTACGAAGTGAAGGGCTAATGTCAACGCGAGGTACTCATTGTTCCCCTCGTGAGCCAGATCAGTTAAGTGCAAAATTTTGGAAGAAAAAAAAAATGAGAGCGAAAATCTCGATCTGAAGCTGATGAGGGTGCTCAAAAGTTTCCAACCAGCTGATGATAAGGAGAGACCAGCCTCGCTGAACCGAACGACCAGGTCATGACTCATATTATTATACTTTGAATACAGCAATGAATTCCTGGAGGAACGCAGAAACGAATGTTCCTGTTATGTCTACGCTGTTCTTGCTTTTGCATTCTACGATCTTTTGTGAGAAGTTTCTAATGAAAATCTCACGTTCGTCATGCATGCAGACACTCGGCGCTCATTTCTGGCGTTCAAAAGAAATGCCTTCTCTACTGCGAAGAAGTACTCTCTTTATACTTACTGTAACAGATAACAGTCCACAACGAAAAATACGCTTACTGGGTATTTCATACGACAAGTGCTATTCAGACACAGTAGGGAAGAGCTCTTCAGCATCACTAATGGCAAACTAACGTTACCTTCCCAATTCAGACAATAAAAGCTTTATATTGAGCTCTTTTTGACAAATTAGAGAAACGAAATAAAATTGCTGAAACTGCTTTCACATTAATTCATCATGTATTCAATGAAACGTGCGTCAGACTGCTTAATACTGTCGAAGGCACAATAAATTATTCAAATGATTCCCGAGACTTCTCCCTAAGATCAACCTGTTGTCACTAAATATGCGATATGTGGCGTTGTCAGGTCGAAAAACGGCTTCGATAATGAGCAAGAAAGGCTCAACGATCGTTCTCATTGTATGCGCACCTGTAGGTGGCCGAGTATAAAGGCTCTGTATAGTATAGCTAGGGCTACGACATGAAGGTTGTGGAATTCTGAGTGCATACAGTCTCGAATGAGGCACTTCTCACATACTATAGCCATTATTTTATGCAACTGCAAACAATTAAAATAAAACAAAATATAAAAATATAAAATATAAAAAATTACAAATATAAAATTGTATCTCATGAAGCTGATATTTCGCTCTCTGATCTGTTTCGCGTATCTCCATTCGCCAGCATCACTAAGGGCCATCCCTACAATCTTTCTTGCAGAGTTGTGCTCCCTTGGAACAACTTCAGTAATGACTTCCTTAAGTTTAGTAATGCTTCAGGCTTCAAGCTAGCTTTGGCAAGAGATTTCAAAAATCGTATGTTTGCTGGCGCCAAACGTCCGAATGAAGGAGTATAGTTACTTTTATTCCAAGGCGTCCTCATCATGTGCCAGGAATGTTTCACAATGATGGCCGTCTAAGCTGCTCTACAGACGTCAACGATATCCCTGTCTTCCGTGACAATGTGTCTGGTCTCATCTAATCAAGCAAATGTCTTGTCTTTACTTCCTTTATGCATAACCTTTATGATGACTATCGTTGTCTAATAAGGCAACCAGCTTTCAAGGTCTACTTGTTTACTGCTTTCCCCTTCTTAAATTGTGGCCTCAATGTTTCATTGTTCTGTTTAGTTTCCTTTTTTTCTGTTGTCGTGGTTTTGTTCTTTCCTTACTTTTACCTCTTTCATTTCTTTCTGCCTGGTGCTAGCCGCCGTAATTTTTGGGCGGCACTAGTTTGTTTTACATTATTGTTTGTTCCTCTCTTTTGTCTTATCCAGGCACACTCTTATGAGTGTAATAAATTGACAATCAACAAGCACTCTTACAGGCTAATTCTGCTGTATCTTTCACGAGTCCTTATTCTTGCCACTTCTTAGAACCTTCCATTTGAGTTTTGAACTTTATTAGCCCATTTTGAACTTAGCTCACATGAATGAAAATAAACGAATTCATGAAATAAATAAACCGCACATGAAATAAACAACATCTGAAACAACAAAATAAGAATGTATCATGATGATGATCAGACTAATTCATAGACCTCAACATTCTCCTCTAATTAATAAAGATGATAACGATGCAAGATCTGCTGAAATTGAACTACACTTCTAGGTAGAACAACTTTCTTATTTTTGAGAAAATCAGCCGAAACACTAGCTGTAAAAAACCTGATGCTGATACCGTGACCCTGATTTGCCTGGTCTAGGAACACCGAATTCGGAAAAATTAGTTATAATGTACATTTAACTTTACTGAAAAGATTTTAAACATAGTAATTGAATACATCATCTTCCGCCTGAGGAATAGTGAGTCGTATCCCAACACTTTAAATATATTCAACCCCACCACTTGGAATTGCATTGTAAGTGAATCAAAATGTGTGTGATAAATTTTCCTTGCAGAATTATTCTAGAGAGTTGATCTTTCTGATGTTCGTTTTGAATGCGCGGAGAAAACCGTTATTCCACACTCTACTATTGAGCGATTATATGTTCAGGTCCCTCTTGGTAGTATATACGAGTCACGGGTACATAGTACAGAGACATCTCAGAAATCAAGAGAGTCGTCCTTCTGCTTTATTCACTACCAATTGGGCTATGCACGCTAATGAGTGCATCACATGTCCACTACCCTTTACCTACGACTTGTTAGAGTACCAGTGTAAGCAGTATCGGTTGATTTCGCATTTCATGACTGTTTCCGCTCACGTGGCCTTCGCACTCTTCATCGTGCCTACGTGACTTTCGGACCGTGACGTGACTGCTTTATATATAGAGAGAAAATGGAACGATGCGAATCGAATGTCATTTTTTGAATCCTAAGTCCCTGACTTCTCAAGCTCTACTTGTTACGGGATCTCAGATTGTCGACTACAATTTTTTAGTTATCCTTGATTTTGATGGATACTACTCCCACTTTGGTTATTTTCTTTGACTGGCACCTTTTTTACGTACTAATTAAGGCGTGAAAGTGGCACACATGAATAAATAAATAAATAAACAAGCAAAATTTGTTCCGGCCAATCAGAATGGAAATTATATGAAAGCTCTCATACCTAGAGTTTGCATTACCAACACATTGATAGAGGTCATTCTGAACTTCTGCTAGTCTAGCTAGCTGTATCAACTTTTCCGTTATTTCGGAAAAAACAGTTGAAGTTTCCAGCAGGTATTGGACCTCTTCCTTTCATTAAGTACGGGTTGACCAGAAGTTTCGTAGAGGTATAAGCTTCAGCTCATAAATGCCCTTAGTTGTCACTGTGGAGACTGATAAGGCTGAAGCTCGGCCTGTGTTGTACTGCCATAGCTTGATGAAATCCTCTCTGAAAGGAGGACAAATGTTGTGTCGATTATTTGATTTCGTCGTTGGACGTGCTGATGACAACAAAGTTGGTGAAGAGAAGAGAAGTTCGCGAGTGATTCATGAATGAATCGAATGAATGATGAATCGCCTGAATCTCGACATTGAAGATGTGGATTCATATAAAGCTTTTTGGTTGAGGGAACATTCAACTTTCTTCTTCACAGACTGTGTGCTTATAGTAGTCGGTTGGGATTGAGAACAATAAGGCGTTCAGGTTTCTGTGAAAAATCCTCTCACGGGATTGTTGATTCATCACGAGGAAGCTTCAACGCAGTTCCGGTGGTTTGCTATGTTGTTCTGTTCCTCTTACCGTTCCAAAAATGGTGACTATTCCCCAAATCCCTCATGCGTCATTACGAATGTGACTGTCCCCTTGCCTCAATTAGCAAGCTCGACTTTTTCATTGTCCTAGCAACAGTGTGAAGAGAAAATGGTTAATAAGTCTTTATTGAGAATTATAGTTTTGTTCATAACTTTTTCTGTGAACTTGTACAGAAGGTTCTGCGAATGCTTTTAAGTGGCTAGGAAATCGTCACAACGAAAGTCAATGAGGTTAAGCTTGTAAAAAACATAGCACTCATGACTCGAAGTTTCCAAAGCTCAAAAGCTTGTTTTTTACACAGACAATGAAAATACTTCTAACTATCATATCATGAGAATCTGGCACAAAAAGGTCAGATATGGAAATCAGCACAAGGCCCAGGGCTTATACGCTGCGACAATATCTCAACAGTTTTCCTTTGTGCTGGATTTGATCCTTTCCTTTGAGAGAAATGTATGAAAACGTAAACGAAGGGATCAGACAAAGCTCTCGTTCGACACTGTCGTGGATGGTCCTTCTTCTTTCCCTGAAATTTGTTTGATCAGAATTGATTTGTCGAAAAAAAAGAAAAAGGGTAGGACGTGGAGGAGCAACTTGATATAATTGAAGGCACAGTCCACGATAATTTTGAGGTACTCTTTTTAGCCGAAAAGTAGAAGGGTAGGATGGGTCTTCTCAAATATGGGGATAACAGAGGTTCCTCGAGATTATCATGACGGAAATAACATGAAAATTGTGTTTGGACGAGATTTCAGTTGTTGCAGTTTCCCAAAGAGCTGACTACATTAAGATGGAACCGTGCCGTACTCCATTCATTGTCGCTATCGGTCATGACAACAGCATCTACGGTGACGGTGGAACTCGTCCGAGGATACACACGGTTCAATCTTCGAGCCTTTCTATCGCCCCATCCAAGCCGCTCCCAGGCATGACAGGAGGGGTGTACTCCGGGGTATCTCGAAAGTAATTCTTATCGTGAACTGTGCCTTTTACTGTGAACATCAACTGGTGAGCTAACCTCATTTTCACTCAGCATAGTCTCTTCATTCAAATGATAGACAGGACAAATCGCGAATCTAAAGATGTTTTCTTTAGAAGCCCATAATTCTTTTCATATCTATTTACTGTATAATGTATATGCAGGATAGGTACAAGAAGAAGCGCATTTAATAACAATGCAGGCAAATTTGGAATTTTACAGTGCTGCGCTAAAAATTACTCTCAGCATTGATGTGAAAATTACAGTTCGGTTCATTTCAAAACAACATTTTCTGATAGATGCACCAGCAGCCCGAGAAGGCCTGTTGATGATGTTTTGCACACTTCTGCTTGGAAATGAAGTCGATTCATGCATAATCTTGACAATCACTTACTGGAATGCCCTTGGTCGTGACAGGGGCGACTGAAGACGTTGCTGGCTCCCGCTCGAGAAAATTGACATGAGCGTGCTACAGATTCCACAGAACCACCTGTATCACCTGCCCTCCCCTTGATCAATGATTAGCCATGGAGATAAACTCACCATTCCTCTTATAGATAGCGTGTCGCAATTCGGCATGAATTTTCCTTAAATAAAAAATGGCTTTAGTAAAAACCTTGCCTTTGTGCTCCATACATTGTGGATAAACAAACCCGTTGAAAATCAAATATGGAAGAATAAGTATGTCGTAGAACAGTAAGTTGGACGTTTGACTTATTATCAATTCCCATGGATTAAAGTTTGCATCTCGTAACTCCCAAAACAAAAAGAATAGCATTTCACCTAACATCATGCATAGAACCTGAAATACAATTATCAACTTCTGAAATATAAATCACTTAGTGGTTATCTGTACGCATACTATAGACCATTAAATCGTCCAGCTGATGAAATCAGTGAATTTTTCTTATTTTCTCAACTATAAATACCTGTAATGTCATTTTAATTTCGTGATTACGGTGGAATGAAAGCATCTTTCTTTTGACCAATATCAAAAGTAATATAGTGTATATAGCAAAATTAACGATACCGACGAGATAATTAGTCATTTTGTTGACTCTGAAAAATCAAAATTGATCACTATTCATACATGATTATCAGAATCCTTCATGAAAACCTGCACACGTCCTTATGCTGCACATGTAGTGCGACACCTATAGTAATTACCTATTTTGCAGGTTCTGTACTAGTTTCTCGATAACATCGAGTGTTAAGCTAAAAATGATGAGAAAAGACAGCATAATGATTTTAGCGCTCTATTGAAACTACATAAAATAACGCAGAATGAGCATGGCACAAATTGTAACGTGATTTAGAAGAAAAAATGACGCTATGCTGAAGGGCTGTCCGCAAAATGTAATTTCTAGTTTTTTCTACCACCTTTTCTGAATTTCGTTTTAAGCACGGACGGAACAAATCTGTTGGAGCCCCTCAGCTAGAGAAGTAAGGGATCTGGACAAAATAACCCGAATTTCAGTGGGAAAAAATTGCCCAATGTTATCGATAGGATTATCGCAATGATAGATGGGTAGACTGGCGGGGCAAAGCCTGTACGGCGGGACATAGGATATTTCGTCTGAATCATTCTTATCTCCCGTGGAAGCTCCCATCATGAGGTGCGTCGAGTTGTAATGTAAAGCGCGAACTTTGCTCACCATACTGTTTTGAAAAAGTACGGCCAGGGAACAGGGGCCAAGTTAGTCGGAGACCACTGCTGCACTACGGCGAAGTCATGGAGGGACGAAAATGAAAAAAGCTCACATATAAAATATTTCCACATTGCGGCTAGACATCGCCATAAAATCCATGAAAGCATCGATCCATCTTACGCCCAGTAACTCCGTATTGAAGATAGCCACGATAAAAATAAATGTAGCACCAACAACAAGTATCGTAATCTGAACATAATGGATAGGCATGAGTTCATGAAAATTTTGGAGCGTGAGCAGCCAGGCAGAACTCGTTCCATTATGGGAAGTCCGTATCTATTTGACGTCTTCACTCTGCTTTAAATTGCAAAAGTCAATCAAGGAACTTTCTGTTACAGAGTGCATCATGTTGCGGACAACGATATAAGAAACGATTACAATTAGCTATCAGAATAAATGATTAAGTGAACGAGGTTTCCCTTCTATTTTCGGGAACCTGTTCACACATAGTCCGCGCTAGTTTCTACTCGTGAAAGAAAATTGGTAGTTTGAATTGACGGAGAAAGCTATCTGATGAGTATCCGTTTCCCATCTTTGCAGGCACGCTTTCCCCCTACCCCCTCTAGCTTTTCTTTTTGGCGGGGAGCTTTTCGACTTGTGTACGAAAGTTTTTGACTGGCATTTGTAACGATTCGCATTCCCATTCAGTTTTCCGAATTCCCAACCATTGGTTTTTGCCAACAGGATTTTTTTTTGCGAAGGAGAACGATAGTATACGAGTTCTAGTAGTTCGATGGATTCATCTTTGAAAAATGAACCTTATAGACCATACCTTTGCAGTTGTTTTGCTCATATAAAGTCCAGCTCTCAAAGGAAAAGCTGTGTATAAAAGACGATGAAGAGATATAACTAAATTGAGCAGAACTATGGTGAAGTAGGGTGCAATAGTTAGGGACCCGAGGAACTGAAAAAAGGAAACAATGATAGCTGATTTATTTTTTAAATTTTCATTTCTATAGGTGTAGTATGGTCTATTGAATTTGTTTGTTGCTTGTTTGTTGATTTGTTGCCACTGAATCTATCAATTATTCATGTTAATAGACTGAGTTGACCCTATATGTTGGTTCATTCATTTGCAACTTAGCGTGGAATTTATTCTATATCAGATCACAGGCATCTGAAATATAGATAATTTCAAAAACTCACTATCCAAAGCCACTGAAATCTGTTCCAATCCATATAAAAGAGGGCTGTCAAACTTGCTACTAGATGAACAACGAATCTGAGTAATGACATCACCGAGATGATAAGTAGAAGAGTAAATGAGAAGTCCGACCTCCATCCGCACAACCTTTTGATACCCTTAACTTCATAATTACAAGATAGCTGCTAGTTTTGTACAAGTGTAATTATTAATGAAAAAGCTGTTATTTTTTAAGTTTCAATGTAATAGCTACGTGCGAAATGTCTCTTCACAAAAACAATATCCGTGCACAAAATGCTTGCGATTGCTGTGAATCCTTTCGACTGGGTATGAGCCCAGTTTACGAAGTGCGTGGAGCTTCAAAATCAGTTCTTACTTACACTACGAGACCTTTGTGATAGACTCCTCGATAAAACGAGTGACTTATTGTCCAACCAGCAACCAAGTCAAGTCATGGTCGAAATGGGGAACTTCTTTCATCAGAATGTTAGGTAATAAGGTATTTTAGGCGTGCTTTTTGGATAAACCAAAGCAACTCACCACAATGAAAATTATGTGGCCGGTGATTGAGAAAAGGCAGATGATGGTATACCATATAACTACTGCAACCCGATTTGCACCGGCGAAAACTTGTGGTGGAGGTGGCAATGGAGTTGTCGAAAGTGTATTCAGCGATGTGGTTGACGACATTCTTTGTGAACCAGTTTCATTTAAATTTAAATATGAAAAGGTAAAAAAGGGAACAGTGTCTGGTGTTTTAAGCTTTGCGCGAAGCAAAGAAGATGAACAATCTGGGGATGAAAGGGTTCTGAACAGTGATCGAACAAGTGAAAAGTCGTAGATTCATATGCAAGAAGACTTGGGGAATAATTCGCCTACCGAAGTTCACCAAAATCTCTACCACTCTTTCTCCCCCCTCTTCAGTACTTTTTTGAACAACTAAAAAAAGTGTTACAAAGGGTTAGCTAGAAGAACTCCTAAAATCAGGATTTTCTTCAAATTTAGACTTTCTTTAAGTTTTTCTTTGGATGCTTTTCTTGACTTTTTTTAATTACCGCAACAAAATTATGAGAACTTCTTCTTGACTCGTTGCCTATGCCTGACCTTGTTGATTTGAAGTTTTCATTTCGAAAAAAAATTAGCATAATAAACTCCTTTCTTCGAACTTTGCTCAGAACGAGTTTTCGCTGATGATTTGTCTTCTAAAATGCTGCAACCAATTGCACAACTTCGGAAATTCCACAGACGATCTATTACTGAATTACATTCCAAGTTTTGTGAGTTGAGCTCCTTTTTGTAATTAATAACTGGTACTCAATAGTGAGGATCACAAAATTTTCCTTTTTTTGCAAAATTCCGAGATTGAAAAAGAGCAATCACGATGAGAGCAAAGGCCACTTTTTTCAAAAAGGAAGGGTTTGAGATCACTGGCCAAAATCAGTTTTTTCTTAAAACTACTCATTTCCCAGCGTATTTCAAAAATTTCATTCCAGGGCAGTCTGAATCTGATAATATCGTAGTAAATTTCTGACAAGGTGTTTCCTATTCACGTTACTTCCTTTAATATTTGAGGTGAAGCAGCAATAGAGGGCATGGAACGTCAAGCCAGAAATTCGATTTATTTTACAGTAAGCGAAGCTGGATGGATGGCGAAAGTATGTGCTAATGCTTAGGAGAATAAGGCGCATGAGAAATCGTGCAAGGAAATTTTCGAATTTATTATAATTCATTATAATTATAAAAGAAAACCAAAGGGTCTGATGAGAAAAGGAAGAAAATCCATCACGTCAGAAGACTTGTTCGAAGTAAACGGTTCTTTTGATCAGAACGTGACTTCAACGCCCAGATAGTCATTCGGGCGAAATGGACAGTGCATGAGAACAAGAGGCCTTATGATATAATAGGGTACTTAATGAGAAGAATAAGTTGTCTATAACAAAGTGCATTCATTAAAACAGGCTACAATTTGGCAACAGCATACAAAAACGAGTAATTGTACAATATTCATAAACTTCGCAAAATTTGGAGCCTAGCCATGGAAACCAGGAACTAGCCATAGGACTTCTTCGAACAGCTCCAGCAATCCTTCTTAAAAGACAAGCAACTGGTCCACAAGTACGTGTGAACCTTCATGGATATGCTTTCGTCCGCCAAGTTCTTTGTTAGATATCGGAACTGAACAAGATGAAAGTTTATGGCGGTGAAAAAGTTCTATGAAATTATCCCTCTATTCAATATAGCAAACGTTTTTATTATAGATCTAGGGCGCCAAGGTTCATCTGAGTCCATTGAAAGGGTTCTCTGAATTTTTGCAGAAATGCAGAAGAAGTTACCGTTGAAAATGGGAAGGTTAATGCTGAGAGGGTCCACAGGACGCTTCCAACTGAATCAATGACGATTCCGCCTCACTGAAGGACGTACCTCACATTTCTTCTCACTAACAGCATGCCGATGCCAACTTCTCCCAAGATGCCTTAGGCTGTTCATGGGTTGGGCATAGTATAGTTAACTGTAGCCCATTCTCGTCTGAATTTTTTTCAAGAAATAAGATCAAAGTCAGGGATGCCGTTAATTACGCCAAGATATCGAAGAACAGGTGGGCCGGACACGTCATGCGATATAATGATGACCGTTGGACCAGGGCGGTTACGGACTGGATTCCTCGGGACGTCAAGCGAACACCAGGACGGCCGCCAACGAGGTGGTCAGACTTCTTCACGAAAGCTCTGAACGAAAGGAATGTCTTGCCCCGTGTCCCTCGAGCGAGTGCGATTCACTGGACTACTCTGGCTCGCGACAGGGACGAATGCAGACGTTACTGGCGCCCGCTCGAGGAAATCGACGATCAACGGGAGTACAGGTGATACAGGTAAAGATCAAAGTCACTGAAAACTTCCACGGGTATCGGCATACAGTTCTTGACGGCGTAGCCTATATTTATTAGCTCTAGCTCCCAGAACAAAAAGAATAGCATTTCTCCTATCATGATACACAAAACCTGAAAAATTACGATAGCTCTAAAGAGGTCACTTTATGACCACCAAGGGAGCAAGGTACAGGCATACATAAGCGTAAAGCAACGGTTATTGGTGTCAGGTTCCTAAATTAAACTAGCAAATCTGTCGACCTGCCTCAGAGTTTCATTTTTCAAGAGTTGAGAAGATTATTTATTCGAAATGATGAAAACTCCCTATGATATTTATTCCCTGTAAAACCTAAGGGTGGATCCGAAGTGTTGTTCACCACCAACATACGTTACAGTACCTCTCAAAAGGTGATAAGTCTTGGTGAAGAATCCTTTGCCTCAATTCATATTTACTAGTCTTTCATCTATCATGTCATTTCGATCCTAAATGGCAAGTACACGACATTATCCGCTGAAATGTCAACTTTTATGCAATGGTTCAGGGAAAGCGTAGGAAAGATTGAGGAAAGGATTCCTAGTTCTGAGAAAATGCAATGGGCATCTTTGAACTTTCAAGATGGCCCATTGAGCGACTATCATGGAGACCTTTAATTTGAACATTAGAAAATGCCTTTTGAACAATGCGCTGTAAGTAAAAAACACTAACCTTATCTCTCACCGAAAACAGAACCGCTTCAGTTCTTCATGTATTTTTCTGAAATGAAATATTCCTGCAATGACAAGAAAGCTGGCCTCAATAAATTTGAAAGGCCCCGTCGTGAAAAAGCTCAATTTCTTTACAATTATTGACAAACCCGTTGAAAATCATATACGGCAGAATTAGAGCGTCGTAGAATAGTAGGTTGGAAGTTTCAGTTAATACTAACATCCACGGTTCATAATCACCCATATTTACAAGCTCCCAGAACAAAAAGAACAGCATTTCGCCGATCATCATACACAAAACCTGAAAAGTAACGACCGCTCTGAAGAGATCATTCTATAGGAAGCATAGGATTGATCCAGCTGAAGGATCAGTGATACATTTGACTGAAAAACAATGAAAAATATTCAAGGAAGCGGATGTGATGCAACTCTTTCGAAAGAATTCAGTGAACCGAATGATAGTGTAAAAGTTAATCCTAATAGGAAAAGCCAACTGGCCCAGTCCGCGAGTCCGATGGTTTCCCAGATTTTTGGGGGTAGATGTGGTTACTGAGAAAATTTTATGAAGTACTGTAATTCGAAATCATTCGGAATGGATCACGTTTTTTGTGAATTCAGTCAGCTGATAAACGCTATTGGTTGGTAGTTTCTCTACACCGACTCCAAACTCCTAATTCGAAGCCAACACCTCGACCATCATGAGAAATGATTGGTTCGAAAAATTTTCGGAATTGCAGCAGATTTTCTTATTTTCCAGACACCTATGAAATACATACATAACAATCTCATGCTATAATCTTACAGAGAAATTGCGCACTGTAATTAATGCGAGCTGTATTTGAAGGGACTTCTTTTATGTAACGGCTTATATGAAATACCCAATCTAATCGTTCAATGATACATCAGACTTAGGAGGTCGTCTAAAAGACCGGAATTCCCTTGAAGGCACCGTTCACCATAAAAAAAGTTATTGAGTTCCTACCTTATTAATACTCAGCGGCCCCCATGGGTTGTAGAAGGGACCCTCTCACTCCCCCAATCTCGACGTCCAGGGCATAGTGGCAGCCCCGTGCTGCCGTAGTTTGCGTTCCCGCCCCTCGATCGGTGTCACGTCAGACGAGTGTCGAGACAATACAGATTGCTATCATTCGTTCTAGGACCCACGCGCAATTAGCTAATCGCCGAGTGATGAGGCGATGTTTTCTCCCATCCTTCTTTCCTCTGTTTTTCTTTTTGCTGGCGCGATCCCTTATTTAATTTCCTACTCCTAGAGGCTGGAAAAGGTGAGCTACTTTTGCTGTTTTTAGGGCTTTTTTTTATTTATGCCTATAAGTGAATGAAATTTTTCTTACCATTGTCTGTTCTTCGCACCTCGACCCACACGGGCTCAGTGAAACACACTGTTTAGCTCGTCCGGACGCCCCACTCTTCTTCATTTTTCTGGTTTCATTGTCGTCCACCCCCTTTTTAACGGTTTTTCGAAGCCTTTTTTCACTTTGGAAACACCGATGCACGCAGATTCTTCACCTCAGTCGCACTATGTAGTTTCGATCTTGTATTCCCTTTTTTATCATAATCTGGATTACCCAAAATTATCGTTAACGGTGCCTTGAAGGGCTCTGAAGAAGGCGATAAAGCCGAAACGTAAATCGATAAGAGCATTGGTAGCAGGACTTATAGAAGTCTTATAAAATTTGTTCAAAGCAATGCCAAGAGGCTTTTAAATTTGCTAAGGTTTACCTGCAACGTCATTTTCATCTCGTGATTACGTTTAAGTGAAAGCATCTTCCTTTTCAGAAGTATTATAAGTAATAATGTATATGCAATAAAATTTACGATACCAACGAGATAATTAGAAGCTTTGTTGATCCTGAAAGCAGAGGATGACTTTGTTAAATCGTGCAAAACTACTGCTAAATGTTTCCTGTACTTTCCTAATAATTAGTCAGTTTTGTGATTTTTTACGAGTCTGCTATCTACATACGTTCTATATAAATGGCCCCAATTATCGGTATTGTCTCATATGATTATTCGGAGACTCACTAATTATATTTGATCGTATTGAGTCTTTTTTTAAGCTTTCCTGTTGACGTCCTGAAAATTCCAAAAATAAAGCTTACATATAAAAAATTTGAACATTGCGGCTAGAAATCGCTACAAATTTCATGAAAGAGTCGATCCAACGAACACCGATCAAATCTGTGTTGAACATGACCACCATAAAGATAAATGATATACCAGTAAAAAGAATAGTAATCTGAAATTATCGAATAGTTCAGGAAATGTGGAACACAAAAATCATAACGAACTTGTTATAGCTATTGTAGCTGTATTTGTCTAATCTCGAAAATTCACAGAGTCATCACTATCCAGTGTCCAAATTTTAAGTTATAGCTGTAATTATCCTATAAGAATTACTATAGAAAAAACACTACAAATATGCTGTCAGAGCAGTCACTTTGAAGTATTTTGCTCATGAATTGTTTACTCCTTGATTTGCTTATTTATTTATTGTTGTGTGTACCTTTCGAAGCTCTTTGCTCTTTACTTGGCATCACATGATGAGCCTTTGACATATAATGCCTTCGTCAGACCTTAATTATTTACAATATATTGCTGCATACAATTAGTTAATTAAGGTCTGACGACGGTATTATATGCCGAGAGCTCACCAATAAAAGTGAAGAGCAAAGAGCTTTGAAAAGTACACACAGCGACAACAAGTCTATAAATGAAGCTCAGAAATAGCAGTATTTTGAAATATTTATTTATTTATAAGTCAAAGGTACAGCCCGACGCTGAAGAAGAGTGGTAAGAACACAGTATAAGTTCAGAAAGCTAGTTTGAGAGAGAGAGCAAAAGGAACTATACTGGAAGGGTATCGGAAACCTGGAAAACGAAGGAGAGCAAAGATCGTAAGCAGAAGTAAGTATCGACAGTACTGAGAAAAGCATAGTTGCAAACAAAAGTAAATATTATTCCTGGAGCTACATGAGGGGCAAGGCAGAATTAGACTAAGGAAAGTAGAATATGTATGTATGTAGATAAACTTAGCAGTAAAAATCTCTTCACTCTTCTACGGCATAAGGACATCGTAGTGAACGGTCAAGCGATTCTCACGGCGATTCGTTGATGGGCCGTTGAGGAGAAACCTTGATTAATTCCAAGAAAAGTGTGTCGAGTATTCCATCACTACAGAAGGGAGCGCATTCCGCTTTCAGGCAAAGGAAAACTGGCTTAGCAGAAGTATGATCTGATGAGTTTCTAGGAGTTCCTTGTGTTTGAGAGAACCACATAATTTTTGTAGTGAAGTAGTTTTTTTTTCGAGGCGCTTGGTCCGCTGGTCCTCTCTGATCTATTCTGACCGTATATCCGCTCACTTTCTCAGAAGTTCGGATATGAACGGGAAATAATCCCGATATGGGCACAAAGTGGTCATAAATCCGAAAGCGTTGAATTGTACAAGGCTTGATCCAAGTAGATGGGTGACATTATTCAGAGACGGGGTTTGAGCAGTACAACTTTGAAACTTTTGGAACCAAAACGGCAGTCGTTCTGATTCCGAGCATTCCTCATTTTTGCTACTATTTTGACTGAACAGCGCTATTCTAAAGCTATTCTAAAATGCTTTGTGAAGGCCGCTTTCTGTTTTTAATTTGACACAGCGCTTAATTGAAAACAAAGATATAAGGGAGCAGTACCTTTGCGACTGTTTCGCTTATATAAAAGGAAGCCGACAAAGGAAAAGCTGTGTAGAAGAGGCGATGAAGAGCCATAACTAAATTCAGCAACACTATTGTTAAGTATGGCGCAACAGTGAGGGATCCGAGAAACTGAAAAAAATAGATTGACAAAGAAATCATCAATTTTTCGTGTCGGATTCGACTGTATTCTTTGCTATGTCCCTCACAGCATCCAGAGAAATATCAGCGAGACGGGCAGTAGGAACGGTTTCGGGTGATCTATCCGCCGCACGCGGCTGTCGCGGATCATTTGCCTAGTTATAGCAGTTCTAGTGTTTTTCATACAGTTCAATCGCTATGCGTTTTTACTTTCAGCATGATTCTAATATTAGTTCTATTGTTCCTGTATTTCTTAATTGCTGCTATATTTTGCTACATTCCTTCGCGCGCCACGTCACTCTTACCTCAACACGACAATTTCGTTCCTACTGCACCACACCCGAAATATCCCCAGGACCACAGTTTTTCTGTGTCATGCGTCACTCCCTTTTTTCGGTATCATGACTAACCTTTGCGAAATATTTTAAATAAAATTTGTCCACTTGTAACATCACCTCGAAAATTTGTGCAGCTCTTATTGATAGATGTGAGAAGTGCTCTAAACAGTAGAATTTGAGCAACTCACCGTCCACAGCCATTGATATTCTGCCCAGTCCATATAAAAAAGGGCTGTTGTAGTTGCCACTAGGTGAACAACGAGTCTGAGCAGTGCCATAGCTGAGATGAAAAGCAGGAGCGTGAAAGGAAATTCGGTTTGCCATCCACATAATCTCCTGATACCCTTAATTTTATGGTTACTGTGCGGCTGATAAAAATAAATAAATAGAGGATAAATTTCTGGAACGTCTGCCGATCCCGTCTGAGGGATGCGTCACGCATTCGACTTCCACTGAGAATCGCAGTGGAGTATTGAATGCGTATGGGCCATACAATGACTTGCAGTGGAAAGCCGATGCATACGTCAGTGCTTTTATCCTCCCAGAGGCTGCTTTCATAGTCCACGACCAGTCGCGCGTCCAGTCGCTCGACTGATCGTGCGACTGTTCGCTCGACTGATCGTGCGACTGTTCGCTCGACTGATCGTGCGACTGTTCGCTCGACTGGTCGCGCGATCTGCTCGGGACCGTCCTCGGCGGCGCCCATAACTCGCGCGGCCTCCTCGACCGATCGAGCGACCGGTGGTGCGATCAGTCGGGCGACCAGTCGCTAGCGACCGGCGACCAGTCGCCCGACCGGTTGCGCGACTGGCCGCTCGCAAAATCGTGGACTGTGAAAGATGCCAGACGAGTCTGGTACCAACTAATCGACTCCGGACCGACTTCCTTTGTACTGCCTACTTTGTTGATACTCCAAACCAAACATTTCCTTTGCAGTATCATAATGCACTTCTCAAATCTTTCAAATCCAATTTTTACTGACCACAATAAAAACCGTGTGCGCGACGATAGAGAACAGGCAAATGATGTCGTAAAACACAGCTACGTAGGTCCTGTAAATGCCCATGAAAATTTGCGGTGGACGAGACATCGGAGTTGTTGAAGACGTTCTCAAGAAAAAGATGCTGCAAATCTTTTTGTTTTTGGCAAGTTATTTTTACAATTACTTTCGGAAATATAACACGAGAAACAATAGCAAACGGAAAAGGTGGAAGGTAAGACAGCTCAGATTAAACAAATGAGGGAAATTGTAGATTCTCCAAAAAAGATAAGATCAAGCCCATAGAAGGTACATTTATGGCCTGACCGATAGAAGGTTCGACGTTACTTTCCCAACGAAGAAAATTGCATCGTTCCATGTGCATCTCCAAACAGACAAATGTTGTGTTCCCCTCCTGCTTGTATGACGTTTTTTGGGTCAGTCGGCAAAACCTGACGTAGGAGCGATGAAGATCGAGAACTGCCAAGTAGACGGGACGAAGGTCATGGATTGAGAAGTCAGCTGAAGCTGTCTATATTGGTCTCCTAACCAGTCCGATATGACTGGAAATCGAAGCTTCCATACCTTTGTTCGCAGAATGGACTATTTGATACCTCTCAATCAAAGGGCTATCAAACCATCAGAAGAGAGAGGAGGTAAAGTTGGACAACTTTCACATAGACTATCATCAAACACTGCTGACTGTTTCCAAGTACATATCTGACGCTCCGAAATTTTGAGTGTAATTGCTCTTAATAACTACTACGCACTCAAAAACTTTGAACCCCTGATTGTTTTAAAGTACTTTACTTCGAATCAGTAATGTCCAGAAATGAAATCTAAGCGGTATTTTGGGTAAAGTAATAGTATCGTGTACACGGTCTATGGTCCTTTTCAAGGAGATCGTAGATAAGCAGTTGTAGACATGTGGTACCCCATAGCCGAACTGATTGGTCGATGTTTCAGGGCCCTTTTCCACTTCCTCATGTGGCTCAATATGGGCAAAATCCATTTATAAAAATAGTAGAGACCAAAAATCTTACCGTAATCCATTCATTAACCCTGATTTCGAGCAATTAAAGTGCTGAGTCAATCAATTAAGATGATTAATTGTGACTTTTGCTGTCTATAACTAAAAACACTAACTTGAATACAAGCTCATCCTGATACTAAAACAAATGCTGGAACATTCGATGATTCACATTTAATATAATATAATAATAATATAATAACATTCATAATAATGATATAATGATAAGGTCAGATGCTGATTCTTATAATAATGAGGTTCAAGAGGCTAAACATGTTGTTGAGGAAATTCAACAGGCTGCAAAGTCTTACAATTCAACTTTTCATAATCATGAATGGAAACGTGGGATAAATCAACGAATCATGATATGTCTTCACTGATTTTATCTATTTATTTATTTATTTATGCACTCGGAAGTGCGCTTGTAACAGAAACTCCACCAGTTAGATAACATAAACATACTAATTGCAGAAGCAAACACAGATGAAGGTAGAACAACGTAGCATAATGGAAGGCATGGTAGTATTCTTAGAATAAAGCAACAACAATTGACAACTAGACTACCTAGCTGGAAGCACTTTTCAGAAATATTTGATCACATATTTATTTGCTTTGCTCTCAAGCGATGGTCTCGAACTGTAGTGAAAAGGCGGGAATTGAATATCATCTTGGCTATGGGAAGAAAAGGGGCAGAGCAATGGCTACGCATTCCTTGATTTTTCATTTTCATGAAATCAAGGATTTTTTTACAAGAGAAGGGCACTGGGTCGTAGTGGCTCACATATGAGTGTCCTGACGCTATGGATGTTAGACCCAGACTCCAAATCTGCGAAGTGATCCTGTGAAGGTTACGGGAGCGTTTCCTTTGTGTGATACGAGGTGATACTGAGAGACGGCTGTAGATAGGGGAAAACGAATTTTTCGCGCATGAAGTATGAAAAATACAATTTTATTCATTACGAAGTAGCAATAGCACTAAAGCCACTGGACTGTTCAGACGAATCAAGAAAGATCATTCTTAAGAACATGTTTTGCGAAGAAATTTAATGAATTTTAAATTCCTTTGAGCGTCACTGTCCTTTCAGTGAATGAGGCTTTGATCTTGTGATCAACTTCAGAAGCAAGGGCAGTCGTAAGCGAATTCATTTGAAATTGTCTGATTTCAACAGGGATATGTAGTGTCGTCTTTTGTAGTCGCTAACAAAGGCCATCGCCTTAACGAGCGAGTGAAGACTGCAAATTAGGCGGGTGAATTCATATAAAACCCACCTTTCGTAAGTAAGATCTTTAGCTTCAGAGAAATTTCAACGTAAATTTAGTGTTGAGAAGCTGTTGAATTCGTTTTCCAGAAAGTGAATTTTCAGGACATGTCCTTTCTTTCCAAGAATTCTGTTAGATTTCTGGTCGTAGTGAACATCGGAAAAATCAAAACAACGTGCACAACAATACGAGCCAAACTTCATCCAACACTATATTTCGATGGGAATGTTTTGCCAACATGTGGTCGTATTGAATTGTATAAAAACATGAGAAGATTTTGTAATTGACGAAAGAGGTTGATCGCTTCCATTTTGAGTGAAAGCACATCAAAGAAGGAAGTTGGAAGTTCGGCGATGGTATCCATTAGAAGTGGACTTGACGAGGCTTTTGAGCTCACCACGAATCTGCCTAAAATTAATATAAGTAACTGATAATAACACGTATTTTGCGTGGAATGTATGCAATACAACGTACCCATTCAGAATCAAATACGGTAGAATAAGTACATCGTAAAACAGTAGGCACGAGGTTTCAGTTAAGACAAAATCCCATACGCCTAATCCGTTCAAATTACATAATTCCCAATACAAACAAAATAGCATCTCACACACGACCATGCACACAACCTGGAAAGCTCGAAAAAACAAGCATTTGAATAACAGGAATAAGATAGCGATGGAAAGCTTATACGTGAATTTGAAGAATCATCAACGAGCAAAGTTAGAGAATAGTGGAATTACGGTAATAATTTGCATAATCGTTGTTTCGGGTAACCTCTAAGGAACGAAGGCAATCTCAGCCATCTAGACAAGAAGCATACACTTAATGTGGGTACCTGGCTTTTTTGTAAATAACATAAGGTCACCTTACAGGGGTGATGGCAAGGCAAGAGGGATACGTCATGCGTGCATAGTCACTGGTTCGAATCTGGATCGATATCCTGGATATATTGCGTACGAAGTGAATGCGCCGCTCAGATTTTAAAATGAGACAGAAGGCAGAAGGTATCGCAAAGATGGAGTTGATAAACGCCATAGACTTCAACATTTTATCATCTATCAGCTCAAAATTAATTATTATTAGTGATGTTCTGAAGGCTTTGTATGATCACTTTCATGAAAAATAAGTCTTGAAGGTAAAGGATCCACGAATGCGTAGGCGACCTAGTGCGTAACAAAAGTGGGTATGGGTACATACGTGGATGTGGACGCGGCAAAGTTCGTGGCGATTCGAACAACTCTGGCGCCTATTATCGAGGCAAAAACTTGAGTACAGTAGTTTAGTGGGATTAGCCGATCTCATTAATCTATTCTACTTAGAAGTTGGGCTTCAATGATAGGTGCTAAGGTCGTTCAAATCGCGGGCGCGCGCATCCTCGGAAGCACGTAAGTTCCGTCTCCCAACAAAAGTATGTGGGCGTTTCATAATTTGGACTTATCGGGCCAGTAAATTTCGAGCTAAAACTCTTTCGTCACAAAAAATCGGATGCGGAATCCATAGAATACGCGTTCTTTTGAAAACTTCGAAAAGCTTCCAATTTTTCTAGATGAGGAAAAATCTTCACTGTAACTAAAGTATGTGGACACTATACAAAACAAAGGAATATGATTGAGACCAATAATCGATGGGCTCTCCTAATTTCTCGATCAGGTCGAACATTCTACCAACCTTGCGATATTCAACTCGTCGATTGATTCCCAAACAGCTAGGGCTCCAATGCCAGTTCCTCCGCATTGTTGTACTGGCGGTTGTTGAGGTAGACCCGCCGAATCATGATTTTCCAAAGGTTTTCGGTAGAGTTACAGGGGGCGGGATTCACGCGAGACCCCAATAGAGCTTTTCGTGACCAAATAAATTCGCAGTAGTCCACGGCTTCACCATGAATTAGAGCAAATCTCTCTACTATGGCAAAAAAGCCCCTTGAAGGTAGAGAATTCACCTCATAGGTCAACAATCTACTTGTCTAACGTTCAAAATAAGAATAACTTCAAATTTTTCGATCCCAGTAAACGCAATCCTTCTGTAAACGTGCATAGTTGGTCATTTCTTTACTTATTCTACTTATAAGTCCTTACTTCTTCCGTTATGATGGTTGGCATGATGTTTTAGCGCTTTTTGTCCGATGACCTCATTATATTGACGCGTGAATCGCACCACACCTGGAGTTACAGTGAGGAGATCAGACGCCAATCCATCACATTAACATCGTGGCGCTGGAGCTGGAAAACATGTGTCCTGCGTAGCACATCTCTGAGATGTGGAGGTGGAACATAGCAATTCTTGATACGCCTGGCTAACCGTCCGACATGAAGGAAAGGCTAAGTCAGTTTGCCGCCGCTTTTAAAACCATCCTAATCCGTTAATGCGGCTCCTTCAGAGTTTCGCTGATTGATCAGAGGGTCGCGACGAAGGGGTCTCTCCAGTAGTAACGGTATCCGTCTGGGCCTTCCAGATTGAACTTTATCCATCACTGAAGATGACGAAAACTTGCACAAATTGGTGTTCAAGACAAATTAACAAATCTTTCGAAAAATTGTACTTTGCCTCACGAAGTTGCCATATTTATTTGTGCAAATTCTAGCCTTGGTTTTTGGTCCTGCGCACTTTGACGAGACGCTTTCTTCCTTACCTCTCGTGTTATGTGCTCATCCTCGAACCCGTTGACCCCATATAGACACGAATTTGACTCTTACATAAGGACGATTTCGAGGCTATCCGGGCTAGCCTCTTTGGTCTTAAGCTATCAAGCTTCAAGGTCACTCCATTATTTGTGCTGAGCGGTAAGCAAAAAAAAAGTGTTTCCCAGTGCATGAAAGAGGGCGTCCGAGCTGATGTGATTTGTCTGTACAAATGTTCCGCTTCATGAAGAGACCTGATCTGCACATGTTCTTCTTCAGAGAGGAGCTTACCATGGACAGTCATAAAGACAGGACGTGTATTTCGAAAACAACCGAAAACGCTACAGGATTTTGGCACCAGATCAGACCTAACTCGGGTGCCCACATACTTTTGTAACAAAGAAGACTTTTCCCTAGAATTATAGTAAAAGAAAGTAAGAGTTTCTCAAAGTTTCTAGAGGAAGAGATATTTTCAGGTTTCCGCATGCGAGCATTTGAATAGTATAGGTCTTATAGCTCAAAACTCACTGGCAAGCCCGGTGAATCAAAATAAGGAGGTGTTCACATACTTTTTTACGCACAAGTAAAAGACTTTCGTTGGTCACCCGATGTAGAAACCAGCCCTTCTATATTCAGAGACGAGACTGGTGTCATTATGAGTAACCGGAGTTTTGGACAACATGGTTGTCTCAAGCTTAAAGGCACAGTTCACGAAAAAGTGGTTTCGGAGATTTGCACATGGTTTGAGTTCGAAGCCCTCTCTGATACCATTTGTCCAGGAATTAGGTCGGAAAACGGCTGGATAGGGCACAATAAGGGCAGGAACTTTGGGGGACGGGATGCCTCCGCCCTCGCTAGGTTGACTACGAGTTCAAGTTGTCCTTCACCACATTCGCATTGGAGCGAAGTTGGTGAAAAATCGATACGCAGATTGGCAAATTGCCAGGAATGATCAGCTGGTCGACCGCCTCGTACAGGAGCTAGTATTCGGCTGTTATTTCTTTTATTCGCGTATCGTTTGTTTTTTTTTGTTGTTAATTTTTTACGGTAGCATTCTTTAACTATTCTCGTAAGTTTATTGAAGATTTTAACATATTTTGTGTAGATTATTGCATGCAAATGATTTTTTATTCTAGAAACTCCGTTAATTTCGATGTGTTGTCTGTATTGCAGACATTGCGTCGCCTTCGTGCATTCTCGCTCGAACACTCCCTAACCGCAATTTTTTAAATGTGAAATTCGTCCTACCCCCCTTTCCAGCTCTTTTTTTTTAACCCTTTGTAATTCTTTTTGTTCATCGTTTTTTGCGCTTTTTTGGTTGTTATCGCTTTATTCTAGAGTAGTTCTATCAATTCCCTCAAAAAGGGTACCCTAACTTTTTTTGTGAATAGTGCCTTCAAATCGGTTCGGGATCCAAACATGAGACAATGTGTGTGGTGCGCCACTTGGCACTTTCGCACAATTTCACGCCATTTCCTCCACGAATAAGATTTTTGGACAAAAATTACCTGAATTGTCATTCTGATTTCTCTATTGCGCTTCAGTGAAAGAATTTTTCTTTTAATAAGTATCAGAAATAGTACCACGTAAATCAGTGAATTTGCCACCACGATCGCATAGTTTGACACTTTCTTTAGCCTGAAATCGAACCCAAGAATATCAACGCACTGGAGATCCACTGAACTAGAATGGTGAGGCTTCTATCGATCAAAAATGATCGGTGCATCCCTCACTCTACAATCTCTTACTCTACAGGGAAGAAAAACTCACACGCGTACTAGGATGCGGCTGCGACCTGGCACTATCTTCCAGCTCATCATGGAGTCGATCCAAAGTATACCTACTATTTCTGTATTGTAAATTATCACTATCCCAATGAAAAGCATTCCAATAATGAAAATAATAGTCTGAAAAAAGCAGCTCCACTATTCATACTGAATTTCATTCGCTGCCAGATTAATGCTTCACCGCCTGCTGAAATCAACCACAGGCCGAAAAACTACAATTTCCTTGAAGAGCGGATTACTCCAGCACTCCTCTAGCTCCTTGAGTATTTTATGTCTTCAACTCTCCATATTCGAGCACACTCAAGCAACTTTCCAACTTACTTTTGCAACTGATTTGTTCATGAGACTACTGGCCGTGGAAGGATAGGCAGTGTAAAGAAGTCGTTGCAGAGCTATGACCAGGTTAAGTAGCACCATTGTATAGTGTGCAGCCATCGTAAGAGAACCAAGAAACTGGAAAGGATTATTCCAGCATCAAATCTTCTTGTTCATTACAAATTCTGTAAAAAAGGCTCTCCCATAGAAACTCTTTTTCTGGTAAGAAAACTCGTAAATCAAAACTTATCTTTACCTTTAACTAATTTTTCCATCTTTTTTAAGTCTTTGAAGATTTTAAAGGTTACTATTATAGGGCGTTACTTTAAGGTTTTTTCTTGATTTTGTTTCAAATCAACTCACGATCCACAATTGTTGATATTTTTCCCAATCCATATCCATGAGTACTGTTGATGATGCCGTCAGTTGCACAATGAAGCGAATCAATGCCATTGCTGAGATAAAGATTAGAAGGGAAAACGAGAAGTTTGACTTCCAGCCACACAGTTTCCTGGCACCCTTAACACATTAACTATTTAACAATTTTTCAAGCTTTAAAATTATAGAAAAGAAATTTTAAAAGTTCCCGACCATTGCGTTTCATATGGCAAAATAAGTGGAAATTAATGATGCTGTTATGAAGATCCCCAAACCGCTAGTTACTCAAATGGGTAGTTATTCATTTCCAACTGCTCAATACTCTACCAACTTAATTTGGCTGGTAATACTTAATCTACAATGATTGCAAAATCAATTTTCAATAGTTCTAGCAAAGTTGAGTTTCCGTGATCATCAATCTGGCTTTAGAATGAGTTGTACTCATCTGAAGGCTGGAACTTACCAATATAAAAATTGTTTGGAGAATAATTGAAAGTAAGCAGAAAGCACAGTACCAGATGGCTGTATAAGTCCTATTGATTCCAACAAAAACTTGTGGTGGAAGAGGTAAAGAAAGTGTCGTGGGTGAAATTGCTGACGCCGTGGAAGACATTCTGATCTCAAACCCTCTTTCTCCTTGACAGGCAATCGCATTCCTCGACGACGAGCAGCTGCAGCCACAAAATTACCATGTGAGGTTGCTTCCTTTTTTCCGAGCGTTACCAAGAAATTGGAGGCTAGGGTACATTCCTTGAACCGTTTTCAGCAGATAGTGGTATAGCTCCGAAATTTCAGTATAAGTTAGATAGCAAATGAAATTAAGTTTGAATGTCTGATGGGAAATTATAGCGGAGAAAAATACCGTATAGGGAACCATTTTTTTCTGCAAAGCCCTTCTAAGATCACAGGTGTGTATTATAGTTTGCACAACCACTACTTATTCGCTCATCTAATTGTAGTCATCTTCCTGAGTATTCGCATTTTTAAGGCCGTAATTGTTGTAAGTAGGCTGCTATAAAAGCTGAATGTTGAATTTTTAATTGTATTTGAACTCTTCGAATGACGCAAGTGCCCATGAGAACATCGCAGACTAGGCAAAAACGAAAGCGTCTACTCAGGGGTGGAGGGAGGGGTACCATACAGAGATGGAAACTCATGTCTGTAGTCTCCATTTCCCAGTGAACCCCATCCCCCTCATCCCTTTCCCTGCCCCTAACCCCACGCTCTCCCCCCCCCCCCCCCCTCTCTCACCACTCCCTCCAATAATCGGTGGTTGAGGTTTCTGAGCTCTTGAGCTTTCGATCAGATATTTCTCTGTGGAGATCTCAGATACGATTCTATCAAGCTGTGAACTTAAATGCTATTTGAATAACGAAAAGAAGTATTTCTTGTAGGCTATCATGACCCTGCTTCAAAAAAGGTTTCTTTCAACCGTCTAGTAATGCACACATACATTGACGTGGTTGGCACAGATCCTTATTAAAAGATTTCAGGGTCAGCTAAAGTAATTGTTAAATCGTTTTGTCTCAAACAATTAATTTTGCTTCTTCCTCGAGGTTGTTAGGTGGGAATCTTTATTCTGGCCGACGTTTCAACGGATTCGTCGTTTTCAAAGGCCAGAAAGTGGTTCAAAGCGTGTTGATTGTACACTACCCCACCAAGCGCCTCTTCTGCTCTAGCGTTTCTGAAGTACTATCAGGAATGCACAAAAAATGCTCAAAATCCGAAAGAGAAGCTCACCCCACTTCCACCGCCAAGTGTAGCCACGCTACACGGTTAGTACATTAGTAGCGAATGATCTTAGTCCGCTGTCCTTATACAATAACATTATTGCGGATCAGCACGTTCGCTGATCATGGAACTAACTCGCAGTGTTGCATAAATGCAAGAGACCATTTGTGATAGTCACACACTCCTTTCGGCTGTTCATAACTCGATTTCCAGCTAAAATCCAGAACGCTTCCAATGCTTTCCTCGACGATATTTCCGTCTCGTGAGCCAATATCGTACATTTGATGTTAAAGTCATTTCCACCATGCTGCTCCACTCTGCGCTTCCCTAACGGAGTTAACACATTACTGCGCCGTTTACCAGCAAGATGCCCTTTGATTCGTACTGATAAAACTCTTCCAGATCCCCTTATGTGGCTTGAATCACATGCCTCACATTGAATCTAATAAACTACGCCTACAGAAGCGCAATCTCCACTTTTCCCGCTTGGACCTGTAACGCAACCACTCTATCAAGCACTGCCTATCATAGTCTGTTCCTTACAAATTGGCGTTTGATGTTATTAAGCGGAATGTTGACTAGAATAACATCATCGCTCAATTGTGCTCGAACAATACACCGTTGTACTGCAGCAGACACCTTGTCAGAGATGAACGGTACACATAGAGGAAGTTTGTCTTTGCGCGAAGTGTTTTTCTTGTCAATGTGGAATCTACCAGTGTTATAATGTGGTACCGTATAGCCATTCGAACGAGCTGTACCTGAAGCAGTCGTCTTTAATCTTCGCGTTCTCTCATACCACTACACATGCACATAGCTATCCTGTACATATTCCTGACAACAGCACCATTAACAGCGGATGGATGCGCAGATGTATGTAGTATGAATCAGAATGTTCGTTGAGCTTCTCTTTAGGTACCACTTAACCTTATCCCGTTAGACACTTCGATTAGAGTGTTGAGATAGGGGAGCCAACCATCTCGTGGTATGATAGTTCTCGTGTGAGCCTGGTGTACGGTGACTGCTCATTCATTATACGGAAACACTCATCAATTTCGGATTGTGTCGAAATTACAATGCAGCAGCCATCTATATATCTACAGTACATCAACAGTAAGCGTGCCAATACTGGTTCTTCAATTCTGCTCATGCAGCAGATCGCCAGTATGGGAGCTGGTCGCTGACCCACGGCCAAACCTCTAATTTGAGCATACTAAGAGTCTGACCACTTTCAGATGTTACAACCAAGACATTCCTTGATAAGAGTCATGATACGCGCTTTACCGAGCCCAAAGTTCTCAATACGCCTACCGCGTCTATCCAGCATTTCAGATAGCGATTGTAGGGCTTGTTCGTTTTGGACGCTGGTATTCATAAAGCGAAGTGACGTCAAAGGACTCTATTGCGCAACTTGAACCGAGGTGCACGTTCCGCAGCTTTTCAAGGAAATGGTTGGTGTTGGACAGGTGTGAGGGACCTTGGTCAACAGTTGGCCCACAATACAGTTCGAAAAATATGAGATTCTATCGGTTGGCCCACCTACGCAACTGATAATAGGTTTACTTTGAAATTGTCCCCGGACGTCGACAGTAACTCGCTAAAAGCAAGTTTGTGGGTTTTCACCAAGCTGTAAAAAACAGGACAACTTGGAAAGTGGAACCTGAGTTTACAAAGGAAGTTCTCATCAAGACCTGCAGATTTGCCTTCTGTCATCCATATATGATTGAGAAGTCTTTAGCTGTCGCACGACGGTATGTGGTTTTACCCCGCACGTGAATTTCTGTTATGGCACGATCCAAGAACTGTGACATAACGACAAACTCTCCTCCCTTATCGCTCACTGAGATTCTTATTGTACCGTTTAATCTTAGTTCGCGTATTTCTCTAAACCCTTGCCGTTGCTGGAAAGTCAAATTGCTGTTCTGATGTCGCCAATGTTGGTTTAACACATTAAGCACACCAGCTGATAGTATCCGCACTTTGACATCTACATCTGGCACAGGGTCAGGTTCTTTGTGAAACATACGCGGAAACGGTGCAATTGGAAGGGATCTTTGGTTCGCGATAGGGTGCAGGTTTCGTTCACTGCGATCGTTGCAACGCAGTAGATCTCGCAGCTTATACAAAATCCCCACAACTTTAAGGAGCGTGGCAGCATTGATGCTTTGCACTGGTGAAAACGATGGCCCGAGACTGAGAAAGTCAAGTGTACCATATTTGCTCACGGGTAGGAAATAGGATCGAGGAAAGCGTTAGAAGCGTTTTGGACTTTAGCTAGAAATCCAAATGTGAAAAGCCGAAATGAGTTTGTCACAATCACAAATGATCTCTTACCATTTATGCAACACTGCAAGTTAGTTCCATAATTAGCGAATGTGCGTGCAGTAATAATACTATTGCATAAGAGGATCATAAGTGTGATCATTCGCTACTAATGTACTAACCGTGTAGCGTAGTGCTACACTTCGTGGTGGAAGTGAGGTAAGCTTATCTTTTATTTCGGGCATTTTTCGTGCATTCCTGATAGAAGGTCAGAGGTGCTAGAGCGGAGGGGCGCTCGTTGGCTAATCAACGAGCTTTGAACCATTTTCAGGCCTTCGAGAACGACGAGTCCGTCGAAACGTTGGCCAGAATGAAGATTCCCACCTGACAACCTCGAGGCAGAAGCAAAATTAACAATTTCAAGTACAACGGAAATGCCGAGGTTTTAAGATGAGGGAACTTGGAATTTAACGTTTTGTTTCATAATGATTTTTTGTGCACATCTTTCTTACAGTGAAGTTTTTTGATTGTAGTGAAAAAAACAAAACAGCATAGAGCATAGCATAGAACGAGCCAAACTTAATTAAACACTATATTTTGATGGGAATGTTTTGCAAATATGCGTAAGGTAGCAAGTGGTGTAAAAGCTTCAAAAAGAACTGCATTTGATCGGAGTTCATTTTGAGTCGAAGCACATCCAAAAAAAACATGCATGGTGATGGTGCTCATCATGAGTCGAATTGATTGATGAGGCGTCTAAGTTCAGCATGAATCTGCCTGAAGCGAAAATAAATACCTAATAAGTGATATGTACGGCAAAATGAGGTGGATGCCTTACAACGTACCCATTTAGAATTAAATAGGGTAGAACAAGTACGTCGTAAAACAACAGGCTAGAGGTTTCAGCTACGACCAAATCCCATACGCCGTGTCCGGTCATATTCCACAATTCCCAATACAGAAAGAACAGCATCTCACACACAGCCATGCATAGAACCTGAAATGTAAACAGCCTGAAAAAACAAGCTCCTGAACCATAGGGAGAGGATAGCAGTGGGAAGCTGAGTCCCTAACTGACTCAGATAACTTCAAAAACGAAAAGTCAATCCGGACTCAGGTTCTTGCCAGCCCGCGAGCCCATCACACCCCCACTTCTGACTGATTGATGGTTGCAAGTTTTCTCAACTATTAGCTATAACGTCAGAGAATAGTGGAATTATGGTAAGAATGTGAAACATTGTTGCTTGTCAGACAACCATTGAGGAACGAAGGCACCCTCAGCCATCTTGGTAAGAATTACCATACACTTCTTGTGACCACTTGGCTTTTTATGGAAATATTAGGTGCGTGCATTAATTTCCGCCGCCGAACTCGAAGGGCTGTTGCGCGAACCATGTCAGCGGCTTACCGGTGAAGCCTGTCATATTTTGTAAGGTAGTGTATTGGCTGCCTACTTAAGGGCAGACATATCAGTTTTGCCCCAAAATCCTGTTGCTGTCAGACTGATTGGTCATGGAACGTGATGAACCGTTTCCCCGGGGGCCCTTCCCCTGCTGTTTGATTTCAAGAAAACTGGCATTGAAGCCCACCGGATGATTCTATGGAGGACAAGCTTCATCTGAACGAATCTGCTGAGATAGTTTCTCTCCACTCGAGAGCTTGCAACGAAAAAGGAACGTTTATTGCCAAAAGTAATGCTGCGCGTGCATTTGGTGGTGGGATCAAAAGGGTGTTTTGAACCATGAGTTGCTGAGCCCGAACGAAACTTTTACTGCTGACCGCTACGAACATCAACTTCACAGTTTGTAGGATGCTCTTACCTAAAAGTTCACCTCAATCGAATCACCACGAACATGTCAAATCCCATGTTGCGAAGAATGTCCTTTAAAAAATTGCAGTTGTTGGATGGGATCAGCTTGTTCAGCCCGCATACTCTCCGGATCTTGCTCTTTCTGATTACCACCTATTCCGGTCCATGCAACTCAGTTTGGCAGATATACGCTTTTGGAATGCCGAAGAGGTGCGAAAATGGGTGGATAACAAGATTGCCTCTAAAGATGAGGACTTTTTTAGACCCGGAGTCGACAAGATACCAGAAAGATGGCAAGGATGGCATTGTAGCTAACGATGGGCATTGGTTGAAGTAAATTTATTTTAATTTTGTAAAAATTATGTTTTTACAGCCGGAAATTAATCCACACACCTAATATGTAGTAAGGTCATCTTATGAGCAGAGGCGATGTGTAGTGGCAAGTGGCACATTATAACAAACGTTCAGTCTAGGGATCGGTTACTGGACCAATATCTGTTGAAGCCAATCAAGCCACCTTTTCCTCCAGGATCGGTCGCTTGGTACCAGACTCATCTGGGAGCATGGAAAGCACTGACTTGTACAGCGGTTGACCACCGGGATTGATGAAGACCAAAGAACTCATCATTTCTTTATTCATCTGTTTATGATTATTCACGCTACAAAAGGTTATCCTGATTGATCACAGGAACTGCGCGCTATTGGGAAATAGGTCTCGAAAGTACTGGGTACGCGAACAGCATGTAAATAAGATTATAGGGCATAAAGTTACCTGAATTGTCATTCTGATTTCTCGATTACGTTTTAGTGAAAGAATTTTCCTTTTGGCAAGTATCAGAAGTAGTACTGCATAAATTAGAAAATTTACTACTCCGATTGCATAGTTTGACGTTTTGTTAAGTCTGAAATCGACCATTATTCTGTGAGAACGCTAAAAGAGAATGAAGATCATTTTCAGCTCTATCGAGGACCCTACACATTCTGCATGCACTACATTGGAAAGGGCTCATCCTTAAATCAAAATAAGCGGGGCGCCTATCGCTGGACAACCCACCACTCTGCACTGAATGATCAAGAGAAAGACGGTTTATTATATATTAGGTTGAGTCATAAGTCCTCGGGCAATGTGATAGTGATGACTTCTAGAGATCATAACCCAGAAAAGAGGTGACGAAAATGAACAGCTTTTCATATTCTATCTAACGATGCTGCGCGTGTTTTTAGCACCTCTTTCCCGAGTTATGATCTCTAGAAGTCATCACCATCACTTTGTTCCAGAACTTATGACTCAACCTAATACGTCAACCATTCCCTTTTGGTAACCGCTTGGCTTCGGAAGTCGCTTGGCTACTGCAAATCATTGTAAAGGTCCTGTACATATTCAAGAATGACACCACGATTCAGGATGAAAGTTGAATGCGGTAGGCATCTCACAAATAGAATTGGTCAGCGCCATAGGTCCAATCTTTGCGCTTTTTAATCCATTTTTATGGATAAGTCTAATAGATCATGATACGTTTTTGGTTTGTCCTCAAGCTACTGTGATGCTGGCAAAACGATTGGATTACTAGATAGAAGTGAATCGAAATTCAGAAAATAGGCTTAAGAAAAACTCACACACGTACTAGAAGGTAATTGCGACTTGTCATTGATGCCCAGCTCATCAAAGAATCGACCCATCGCATGCCAACCAGTTCTGTATTGAACATTACCACTATCAAGATGAAAATTATTCCAATAATAAGAGTAATTGCCTGAAAAATAGAGCATCATTATTTTAACGTTTTTCGGCATGTTAGAATGCGGAAAAGTGTCACTTTGACAGCTGCTGAGATTTCAAGCTTGGAAACCATGGCTTCTCTGGCAGTAGAAATCAGCATTCATCATTTGGCTTATTTCTCACTAGCTTCACAGGTAACTTCTGTATTCTGCTATGAAAGCACCTACTACAGGGTGTGCCATAAATATGGTAACAAGAAAATTGGTCCTCAGAAACCGCAGTTCCTATTGATACATGGTGAATTTATATGAGTTATTTACTATGCATCGCATCTACAAAACAAACTCACGGTCATCTTATGTGACCGTCTACTGCACTGATTAAAGCTCGAAGACGCTTCGGCTATTCATCAACGGTGACACGCAGAGTTACTCGAGAAACTCCAGCCCGAGCTTTTTTCCATGATTACTCAGGAGCGGTGCGTTTTGAAGCGCAGGCTCCCTTTTGGTTGAGAGAGTACAAAACCTAATCCATACCTTTAAGAAAAGGGTTTTTCTGAAAGAATGCAGCTGAGCGTCTCATGTACATTTGAAAACTGCGACGCACTTGCTCACAAATGGGATAAGGTCAAGATTGGTGCTGATGAAATGTTCACGACTTTATCCCAACTTGCAACCTTCCTACGCTCTTCTAGCGACTTCAGCACTCGTAGTGTGAAATATACGTATACTATGAGATCTCAACACTGAACGCTGAACTTTCTTCAACGCTGAACACCCTTAAGTCAGAAAAAAAGTCTGTCGAAGCGCGTGTCACGCGCGAGTAGCGCGCGGCATTTGTTTTATTCTCCAACTTCTTCCCGTCAAAAAGCTTATAAGGCATCCGAATTTTATCTGTATACAACCGTATTTACTCGGGGTAGACTGTTCTCTTCGGAGAAGAACACACTAACAAATCAGCACTCATTCATCTCGCGTTTCTGCAGGTACCGCAGCGTACTCCTTCCAAAGCATATCTATTCTCAGAAAAGAGGTCGTATGTGAGACAAAACGACCGTTTCGAGGTTTGTCGTTGTCCTGTTTACGCATCGCGTTTCAAGAGACTGTCATGTGAGAGATGTTGAGACGAGGAGCGATCCCGGAAAAGGACTCACCAAATGCGCCCAAAGACGGAACGCTTGGTGGATGTCTCCGAGGCGACACCGTTTTTCGAAATCCAACGAATTGAGAGTACCAAAGTAGATGTGTGGGCTAAGGTATATCATAGTCATAAGGGAAGGTGCAGATTTGGTGAAACCCTCCAAACAAGGAAATTATGGACGTCCGAAAAGTTGTTACCATATTCATGCCGCACCCTGTACTGATTGATTGCTTGGGGGACGGAACATTCACCCAGAACTGGATGGACGCGGCAAATGGCGCGGCGATTTTCATGGCGTCTGGGACGACTTTGGCACCTATCATTGGGGCGCAAACTTGAAGTAGAGTACATCGGTATGGTCAGATGATCGTACTAATAGACTTCACTTCCAATTTAGGCGCTAAAGTCGTTTAAATCGCCACAAATTCCGCCGCGCTCCATCCAGTTCTGGGTGAATGTACCCATACCCGATTGCTTGCCCGTCAACTTATTCGCAAACGTCCCTTTTACACAACGGTAGGAGAAGAACAGGGATTGCCCATAAATTTACGGCTACAGATTCTCTCTGCTTGCAAAATTTTGACCGCGACGTTCCACCGAGCCTAGAACTCGTAGGAAACGGGTGACCAGTGTAAAATCGATGGTTTTTAACGCTTCTTCAGAGCATTCCTGATTGACACAATATTTATGCACAGGAAGGTAACTTTCCGACTCACTTTCGCAACTGTTTGTTTCATGAGATTACTGGCTGTGGAAGGATAGGCAGTGTAGAGAAGTCGATGCAGAGCTATAGCCAGGTTGAGTAGCACCATTGTGAAGTATGGAGCAATCATAAGTGAACCGAGAAACTGTAAAGCAACCATCACAGACCATACCATTTCTCACAAAACTCTGAGGAAAAAAATCGATTTTCCCATAGAATCACCTCTCCTGGAGAGAAAATTACCAAATGAAGTTTTCGATAATTCATATTTAGTGCTTACTTTCATAGTGTTTACCTTTTCTTTTTAACTATGTATCAAATCAACCCACGATCCAAAACTTCTGATATTTCTCCCAATCCATATAGAAGAGCGCTGTTAACGATGCCGTTAATTGTACAATAAAACGAGTAAGTCCCATTGCTGAGACAAAGAGTAGAAGAGTAAATGAGAAGTTAGACTTCCAGCCATACAACTTTCTGGCACCCTGAACATATCAAATATTCCATAGTTTTCAGTGATAATCTAGCTCACTGGACTAAGCAAAAGAGAAGGTATATAACAAAAATCTCTCAACTGTTCGGAATATCCAAGCTTCTTTCCCTGCTCCGTTGTCATCCCTTAAGTACGACTGTGTACTTTCCATTTGTACCTACTGCAAACCCAGAGCAGATTCTCACTACATGGTAGAGCTAGTTAGGGTACAATCTAGAGGTTTTTATTGGGTTGTCCGAGAAGTTACCGCCGATTTTGATTACCCTTGGTTCATCAAGTGTTTTGGAAAAGATCGTCGGCATAACCTCAAAGAGTTATATATTTTCTAAAAGTGTAAGCCTTCTTTCCTAGCTTATGTTGATAATTTTTGAGGTTTTTTTGTATAGCGCTCAAGTGAAAATTAAAGCCAATCGCGCGCATTTCCGCCATCTATGATTTTCTTTTATCGTAAAAGGAAAGAAAGTAGCTCAAACCGCGAGAAAGATATGTGGCGTTTACGGAAGGATGCTCTACATGAACGTACGGCTCGTAAGTGATTTGCGAGAGTTAAGCGGGGTAATTCAACCTCGAAGATCGGCAGCACGCAGGGAGGCCATCATCACTTGAAGAGGGTTAAGTCAAAATGTTAATCGAAAAAGATCGTGAAATAGGGGAAGGCTTGATGTCTCGAAATCAACCGTCGATGACCATTTGTTGGAGCTTGGTTTTGTTAAGCGCCTCGATGTTTGGGTACCCCACAAACTGAGCGAGCGCAATTTGATGGACCGCGTCTCTGTATGCGACTCGTTGCTCAAACGAAAAGGAAATGAGCCCTTTCTGAAACGCATGGTAAGTGGGGACGAAAAATGGATTGTCTACAACAATGTGGAGCTAAAACGATCGTGGAGCCTGCCCAGTGAGCCACCACAAACCACTCCAAAAGCGAAAATCCATGTGCGGAATGTGATGCTTTTGATGCTGTGCTGCTGGTGGGATTGGTAGGGAATAATCTATTATGAGCTGTTGCCGCATAATCAAACGATAACTGAACAACAAAACGATAACGATAACGCAACTGAACGTACTGTAGTCAGCTGGACAATTCGAAGGCAGCGATAGATCAGAAGCGCCCAGAAATGGCCAGCCGTAAGGGCATTGTCTCCACCAGGACAACGTCAGACCACACGTATCTTTGGCCATCCGTCAATAATTACTGGAGCTTGGGTGGGATGACTTACCCCATTCTCCGTATAGTCGGGATTTCGCGTTATGCAAAACTCACCTAGAGGAGTTTTTGAATTCTAAGTCTACAACCTCCTATGAAAGTGGGATATTGGAACTACCAGAAAGATGGCGGACCATTGTAGAGCAGAATGGAGAATATATTGTTTAATAAATAAGCCAGAAATCGGCGGGAACATTTCGGACAACCCTATATGATGTTAGAGGGGGAATCCCTGATTTTTACTGATGGTAGGTTAAAAGTTGTCTATGCCTACCGTTCATTCGCACAGCAATGAGTAAGGAGAGGTTAATAATTCAGTAATGGAAAACCCCGTCCTGAGTTACCCTTTTTATACTCCAAGAAATCCTGTGAGCGTAATTCGAGTGGTACGGTCTACTGGACTGCTACCGTGACAACACTAACGAATTCTAGAGACTTCTAATAAAGTAAAGTTTCCTTGATCAACATTTTTTTGGCCTAGGTAGAGCTGTACCTACTCAAATACTAGTACTCACCAATATAAAAGTTATATGAAGAAATATTGAAAATAAGCAGAAAGCACAGTACCATATGGCTGCATAAGTCCTATTGATTCCAACAAAAAGTTGTGGTGGAGGAGCTAACGAGGTTGTTGTGGGGGTAGTTGATGACTTCGTTGAAGACATTCTAATCTCAAACCCACTTTCACCTTGAGGGGCAATCGCATACGTGCCAAAGGAGCAGGTGCAGGTGGATAATTGCCATAGGACGTTGCTCAGTTTTGTTCGAGCGATAGAAGAAGATTAAAGGGTAAGGCATATTTCCTGTAATGTTCTTTATAGATAAAGGTGTATCCATGAATTACTATGTAAGCTAGGTAGTAGCACAAAGAATTATATTCAAAGGTTTCACGGAAACGATGACGAAGATAAAGACGATTTAGACATAACTACTTTTTATGCAAAGCCATGTTACACGTGCTTACAAGTGGAATACTCTTAAGAACTACAATCAGATAAACGAGTGAGCAGTAACTGATGATTGTGGTTCTCGAGAGTATTCTATTTGTAAGACCGTAATTGCTGTGGATAAGCTAGTGTTCTTAAGAGCTGTGTGTGGATTTTTTTTAAAATTGTAATTGTACTTTTGGATTGACTCATGCAGCAGTACCCATCACAGAATAGGTACCGACGAAAACGTCCACTCAGGGACTCGGGCCCCAAGTATTCCCATCACTATCACCAGCCATCAAACTTGCCTCCTTGATGGCATCTATCAATTGTGCATAGCAGCAAATGCTGGTTACGAGGGATCACCGGTGAGAGATGAAACCTTATGCTTGTACATAGTCGCCCTCCTCCCATCTCACCCCTTCTGGTCCACCCTGACTGAGTTTCTACTTTTCGATCAGATATTTTTCCAAGCAGATCTCAAAACTTCCCTGACAAGATCTACCTCAAATGGTCTCTGGATGAGCGAAGTAAGCCCTGTGGAATGGGAGCTGTGGAAGCTGTCGTAGTCCCGCCTCGAATCATTGACTTGAAACTTCTTTCATTCGTGGTAGTAAGGCCGCCCAGAAACATCAAAGTGGCCAGGGCAGTTTCAAATTAAGAGATTTCAGGGTCAGCTGACACTCGACCAGGCTCCCGACGCGAATGGCACTCGTGACTCAAGTGCAAGACTTCGATGGCTTTGATGGATATCGATCTGAGTTCCGACCCATGGATCAAATGTGTGCTAGCGACGCCACCCCGACTGGTGGCACCTTAACGTTACATTGATGTTATTGAACTTTTCGAGCAAAAAACTTCATTTATACTTATGTCTCAACACCATCTAAAGAATTGTTTTACAATAGTGGATGATCGTTTATGATAACTTTTTATAGCTTGATGCCTTTTGACATTTTCAAAACATCCCCCATTGATGGTATCTGTAATAGGTGTCATCAGAGAAAGTATCTTAAATTCTTAAGAATGCATAATACCTCTTGGAAGCTTGTTGATCGGGTTACAGAGAAATGATATCTTAGTGAGTCGGAATCCTCTAGCCCACTGGATAAGTCGATCTTACTTTCCTCCTTAAATGATCAACTGATTCATCTCAACATCACTAGTTAATTCTCATTAGCCGAAACCAAATTACTGGTCAGACTGAACGGCAAGCAGATTTTGAACCTGCCTTTGCTTCTTTTGATAATACATAGCGCTTATTTATTGCCCTTCAAGCTGTTTAAAGGCACGGTTCGCGATAAAAATGGTTTTTGAGACTCCCCATAGGATGAATTCGAGGCCCCTTCGTACCATAATTCGTACGAAGGTACCATAATTATCGTGAACTGTGTCTTTAACGTTTTTCTGCCCAGAAGATCTCGAGCATACCAACCTCATTTCCAGGAAACTGTAAATCACTGTAAAGGTCGTGAAGCTTCTTGTCGAGTTCGACGCAGGCGAGCTGTAATTATTACTTTTGTTCCCTTTCTACAGCCAATTATTCCGTGGTACGGTAGACTCCCACTTATTTACCCAGCAACCAATCACTAGAAATCAGTTAATAGCCTTTCATCTCAAAATGGAACCATTGGGTCCAATGAGAAAAAGTGAGCTGAATTATTCTTGATATAAGTTAATGGCCGATGAAGTAAGTCGGACCACCAAAACCGAGAGTTGAAACCCACGAAGTTTCACATTTTAATTGAATTTATTCAAAGATCCACCAGAAGTTTTTGAATTTCCGAGATTTCCAAGAGAAAGAATTGACTAACTTTGGCAGCTGTTTCTTTTTGTTGCTGTTCTTTGATTCGATCTTGCAGCTGTTTTCGACTGACATTCATTCGCTTTGTGATATCAGAGATCTCATCGTATTTCTTGTCCCATTCTACCAACTGATGATGCATAAGCAGCATTTCGTTTTTCATTTCTTTTAATTGGTACTAAAAGTAAACAGATTCAGTAATGCATGAGTTGGCCTACAGCGTAGTAAGAGGGAGTCGTTTAAGCAAAGGATCAATCCTTCTCCTCGAAAGGACGGTCGGTGATCTGTCAGGGCAGAACGAGCTTCTAATAGAAGTTGACGCTCGAGTCTTTCAACCGAGCCTCGTATTAAGGGGTTAATCTCAAACGTCTAGAACTCATAGTTTATCGTCGTCTACGGCGAGATCCCCATAACTATCTCGTCGTCTTACTGTCTGAGACGACTCCCTAGCTGGATCCACGCCCCTAAATGGTATGGGGTAAAGCGGCCCCGAGATAAGTGGGTCCCTCACTTCTACCTAAAACAACAGCAATGGCAGTACGTGGGTTTTGTGCCATTTAGATAAATACTTATTTACTATACTTCTTTCTGTGCATTCATAGCGGTAACGACCGCACTTATCATTCCATTTGTTGTATTCTCACTGTGTAATCACCGGAGTTATTAATATAGAGCCATTGAACCGCCAATACGTAGTTGGCCTATGCTTTAAACTCGGAACTGGATACTCTGGACAGTCCGCAAAGTGGTATCTCCTTTTTCAAATTTTGCAAGGATTTCCTCGGAGTCGCCTATCGAACAGAACTTTGAATGTGCTCCAGTCTTCAGAAAAAAGTCAGAAAAAAGTCAGGTAAGTTGATAAGAAAATGAGGGCTACGGATCAAATGTATTGCGAAGGACCCTATTCCCCCCCCCCCCTCCCCTTTCCCTCTTTCGCGTAGCCCTTTGAAGGAATTTCCAAACAAAATTAGGGATGTTTCCAAAATTGACAAACCTTATGTTCCTTCCTTCTTTGCTTGATTTCTAGGAGTTTCTTGTCAACTCTTTCTCTCATTTTCATGAGCATGCTGATGTTGTATTCAATGTCGTCGGAAACAGTTGCTGAAAGCGTCCCAGTAGCGTATAGGGAGTTCCCCCGTTTGAGCATCTGAACATCGTAGAAATCATTCTAGGGAACTTATCTGTGTTCGGCCTAACCTACCTTTTGTTTTTCTTCTCTCAGATACTCCACCCATCTTGCAACTCTTTCAGTTAGTTCCGTCTCTCTCAGTCGTGCTTTGGCCACATGATCAGTGAGTTCACAGATATGGGCGGAAAGCTGAATATGACATGAATCGAACTGACCAATCTGTATCTCCCTTACATCGTAGCGACTTCCTATACCGTAATGGTTAGTTAAAGGAGGGTCCCCCGAGGAAAAAGCCGCACTTGCTATGGAGAATTAACAGTATGCTCGAAACCGAAGTCGTATTGAAAGTGTTCGTTTACTCGGTTCTATTCTGAACAGCCCTATAGAGAGGATAAGCTAGATACTGTAACAGCTACGGTACTCCAAGAACATAGCCTTCCCCGTAGGTAAACCGAAGTTGCCATTTACAGACCCATTTACAACGCTAATCTTTTCTATCAATCACAAGGATATGTATGTATGAAACCCCTTTTAGTGGACTCCCATATTCTTTCATGGGCACTATCCAACCACTACAGAGACTATCCGGGAGATTAAAGCAAAGTTCTTTAAGCTTTAACTTGCTCATCCGCTAATAAAGCCTCACATGACTGATCTCGTTCAGTTGTTGTGTTCTTAATTTTTCTTGCTCCTCGAGCTCCCTTTCAGTGCAAATGCAGCACTTGACAAGATCTCGGTGCATTTCACGCAAATCATTCTCCTGAATTCCATGATGACATTTAACTCGAACGCTTTCATAGGAGAGAGAAAGAGGGCAAAAGAGCTCCATCATAGTAAAACAGGTGATGTTCCCTTTCCTCCCTTCCGAAGTTGTCAAACCCTCGATCCGGCGATCTCGGTGCAAATTTGTGATGTCTACCCATCAGCATATGTTTGCTGACTCAACTGCAGCATCAATAGGGTGAAGCGGAGAAAACGAGTACCGCATACGGCCTTTGGCCGCAACTTCAGACCTATATTTTGTCAAGCTTTTTCCCCTGAAGATCTGATCTTCCCAGACAACACCTTGACAGCGGGCGATAATGAAGATGCCTCTATGCGATTCCCAATCTCTCGAGCGCACACTAGCGCTCTACCCAGCAATGAACAGTTACCCTCAACGAGCATTATCTTTCATAACTCCTGATAACCCTACTACTTTATTTACAGATCTCATGCAAACCGTGCCATCTCGCGTGCGGCAAAAGCCACCCTACTGTTACCCAGCCATTTCGTCCGATCATCTGAATCGAAACCAGCGGGTATGTATTACAACATTTTTGAGTGACAAGGATTGTGGCATTTTTTCTAAGTTGAAGATTCCATTTTAGGTTGCTAGAAATGCTGACTTTCCAGTGTGCAGTCTGCTTCGATTTTGTGGCTGATTTATCATTCATAACTCACTGATGTAAGTCTCTAGTGAACTATGATGTTGAACTATGAACCTTTTACAGTAATAAGTGGATAACTTACATTGAGAGGGTGTTTTTCCAATCGAAAATTTGTGGTCGCAATAAGTTCCTCTGTTTCAGTCCCTCCAGTCTGAATAGAATGCATTCTAACCAGCAAGGAAAAAATGGTTCTCTTACCGGATCTCCAGTAGGGAAACCTTGTTTCCATTCACACCAGAAGTAGGGGTGGTTCAAAAAAATGGGACGTGCGTGTCTATTCGCCCACTGGTTGATGCAACTTCGAGTGGCAAAAGGGATGTGCTTAGATGAGGGAAGTTTCGCAGGTTCTAGATAGCCTCACCCTCTTGCCCAAAACAACCTCGACCCTTGACTATTTTGTGTTTGTCGAGAGGAGCTATACAGCTATTCGCAAAAAGGCCGAACCTTTTTCGAGCCCGACGAGCTGCTCATCATGATGTGAAATGAACCTCCCGAAGTGATCAGTTGTTTACGTAAACTATCAATAACATGGTGGCTGATAAGCGTCTAATAGATATGTCGCTTGCACTATCACGTCTAGCGAGGCGAGGGCTACCCTGAAATTTTTGTTTGCTTATTTGATTGCAGCTGAGATTTGCCGTATTCTATCTCCAATAACCTCTTTTTCAGCTACTTCTGCTTTCACTATTCGAGCTGCTCAGTGCAGCCTTCCTTCTCCTCTAGGAGCCAGCCTTAATCCCTTTTATTTTCCAACATTTCTTTGCTGTTCTTTCCAATCCCTACTTAGAGGAAATACCAAGAAACCCGGGCATAACTAAGTTTGATAGTGCTGTTCCTCTCCTCTGTTGGGGAATTGCTCCAGATTTCACTGCTATCATTTTCTATGCTCGTTTTCGCGTCTTCTGTGGACCACGGTTATTGATCCTTCACTTATTTACCTGGCTTTCTCACCAAAAATCGCTTTAATGGCAGTCACGCCATACATTTTCGGTCACGTGGTAGCCCTGTTTCAAAGTACGAATTATTTCACAAACCTTCACATGTGACAAATAGATATTGATCATGCACCCAGAGCCTCTATGCCCCATTCCGAATACTTGGTTTCTGAGTTTATTTTGCTGAAAAAAAAGGCTCGAAGACACCAATTCAGAAATAATGCTGTGGAAAGTCTTATGTACGACTTTACTCCTGATCGTCAGCGTTTCAAGCCGATCGATTGCTGTGAAAGGAAATTTGAAATGTGGAAAATATCCAGCTGGTCAGATTCTGTTGCGATTGTGGGACTCCAGTAGAGGTCAGAATAATAGGTTCTTCTTCAAAAGTAACTTACTAGTACTACACACGGCCCTGTAGAGACTCAGGTTTCGGTGTAGATATGATTACCAGAGAATTTTAGATGCATTTCAGTTGAGGGTACTAAGGATAAACTAATGGATCAAACACATTCCGACAACGACGGGAATTTCGATTTGGTTGCTCATGGAACTTTGAGAAACGGCTGGCAGCCTGTGATGACTATACACCATGATTGTGATGACGCAAAGAACGTGGGTAATTCTGCTCAAAACATTACCTTATTTTAACTATTTATTCTACACTCTTTCCGAGCCTGCAAGTACCTGATAATTACTGCTTACTACCAAGTTTCTCACAATCGAATCACCTTCAGCCTATCTTACTTATAACAAAAGCACCTCCCCGCTCATACTTGTCACCCTCGTCTAGCACCTTACCAAGAAGCTTCAGTCATAGAAGACATAGGTATCCAGATGAGCCTCTGTGAAGAGGCTGTTGAAAGAACGAGCCATAAGAGTTGAGATTTTTCGAAAGAGGTCCTGAAATTGTAATGTTGTTGTGTTTCTTCTGCTTTTCTTGTGGCTACGGTAATTTTATATGTTCAACCTTTCAGCCTGGACGTCGAATGTTGAAGTTTCGCCTTCCACTGAGCTACATAGAAGATGCAGACCCACCGAAGGTATGTCTTCAGAAACTATATAGAGTTCTGAAGAAATCATCACAATATCCGTAGGGGTTTTCGAGGGCTTCAGACATTTTGATAGAGCCAGAAGTCTTGAACTCGTCATCTGAGAAAAAGGGTAGCTTGTTGAAGTGAAGCAGAAATGTCGGCTGCTCTGTTTCCCTTGTTTGAAGTCACTTTACTTATACCAACTGGTAACTTTGCAGAAATGGTTCGATCTGGGTGTTTTCAACTTGGAAACTCATATCAATGATAGCGAGGAAAGAGTGGAACAAATCACTAAAAGGAGAAGACGACATCGTCATAGGGCACATAGGTATGATTAATCATCTCCGATTAATCATCTAGTAATTCTGAAACAAAAGCAGAGCAAAATGGGCGGGATTGTCTTGTGCTTCCCGTAGTCCTTTATAGTGACTGCATACAGTGCATCTCACGATTTATTGCACTAAAACAACTAAAAACTGAAAAAAAAAACGGGAAGTCAGGGTAACACAGGACAGTCTCGCTCTGGACACTCTGCCCAAATAGGGTCTTATTTCGAAGCTATGCTTTCGATTCTCACGTTATCCTAGGTGTTCTTCAGATCAGCTGCTCGCCATCGCACCACTCGTTCACCGCTCGATACCTTCGATAGCCCTGAAGACAGAAATGAGCCATGGTGACTGTGAAGAACGGAGAATCTCCCTTACGGAATTGTACTTCACTTCACATTCCGCATATGCAGTTGTTACGATATGTACATTCTTGTGCAGTACTGCTAACGTCATGATTTCATCGTAGTCCTTTCTTTGAAGAGTGGCCCAGGTGATAGTGTAAAAAAAATTTTTTCTTTTTTCTGATTGATCAATAAATTTTTAGATTGGCTTGTTGTTTGATGATAACGTTGATCGTTAGTCGATACTGCCCAATCGGTGCTTTGATCGATTTTGTACAATCTGCGACCATAAACAACCTTCGAAAAACCTTCCCTCTTATCAGTATTACAGATAATGCATTTTCTTACGAAGCTTCTTCTCTGCGCGCTAATAGGATTCAGTTTTGCATTTCGTAAACAAGGGGTGGCGGTCAAAGGACGGCTTATGTGCGGAGGAACGCCCTTAAGGAACGCAAAAGTGAAGATTTATGATTTGGACAGAAGTGAGTTGCTGTCCGTCTTCCTTTACAGATAGAAGCTACTTCGATGTGCCACTGAAATACGGTGATTGAGCGTGAAATGCCTGTGACAACCAGTTAGGGACGGTTAGAGAACAGTAAAACCCCACCCCATTGCCTTCCTGAAGATTCCTCAATATGGATGTGGGTAATTCAGTTCAGGGAGTGCGTCGAGTAGTAGTAGCAGTAACTATCTGAACTCAGTGAATTAAAAGACTTCACAAACTTTTTTTCTTATGTATCAAGTTGAGCACCGCAGTAGAAGGTATCTACTACAGTAAACGGAAAACGACTCGTTCAACCCAGTAATACCTGACTAACCCACCAAGGACAAAAAGACCTATGTCGACTATGATTAGCGTTGAATTCGACAGCCAAAACAGAGATTTTCGGTTTTCCCTTTTCCACCCAACACCGTTCACTTTGCCCTTTCTTTCGTCGTAGAACTTGACAATTTTTTCTTTCAGGCTCCGGAAAATGAAATCAATTCAAATAAGTTTATGTCTTATTCCACTTTTCCAAAAAGGCTAGGCAATGAATTTTGATCAGTACCGTTTCAAGATCCCGGAGACAGCGACGATTTATTGGATGAGAATTTCACCGACAAGGATGGCCGGTTTGCCCTAACTGGTACGACTCGTGAATTGACCGACATCGAACCAGTACTCTACATTTATCACGACTGTGAAGATGGAATAAGAGTCAGTTTTCGAGTAAAACTTTTCCCGAGACATTCATTTTCAGCGTTTTTTTTCGGAGACTTCGTTGAGTAGGTTCCTTACGGGTCCTCATCAGGAATCACAAAAATTCAAATGGGCTCCTCTCATTCTTCCAACGCCATCTCGGGCAATGGAATTCAGCTTGATGCTAAGTCAAGTAGAAGTCAAGTTAAGCCATATTGGGATTATATAGCCCATTGGGTAGAAACAAAACATTTCCGTCCACGTCCAACCTCTGACGGATCCACTGTCTGTGTTATCTTTCAGCCATGCCAGAAACGAATCACTGTCGATGTGCCGAAGCGCTTCATTCATAGAGGAACGCCAACACAATGGATGGATGTGGGAACGATGGAACTCTCCATGACGTATCCAAATCAAGATCGTAGTTGTGACAATTGAAGTTAGGCTATGAAAAAAGTGCAGTAATCTTCTGAAAAATGTTTGAAGTGCCGTTCTTGACTCAATAAACTGACTCAATAAACGATTGGATCATCTGTTTTGCGGCATACACTTGAAATACAAACTTTTATTTGGGATGGATTTTGAGTTGAGTTGAGGGAAGAAAGGAGCTACACGAGCTCCCTCGAATGACTGAATCTGGAAACAGTGCTCGCTCAGCAGCGCTTAGCAGGCGAAAACAGGTGGCTGAGATTATAATAGTTTTTTGGAAAAAAATGCTTGAAAAAATCGTGCCGTGTGAAAAATACGTCAGGTGGCTGGAATAACATTCTGCTCTTTGAAGTTTGGCGGTTCTCAGTATTTTTCTAAATATCTCAGCAACAGTTTCCATTTCCCCCTGCAGAATGTGCATTAATTTCCTGTGAGAGCAGCATTAGAATCTATTCCTGGCCTGCTGCCTTTGCTGTTGTTTGACCCTCTTGGGTGAAAAAGCGGTACTTCGTGACTCAACTTCAATCTACTTCTGTTGAAGAATATGATTCTCGGAAATCTCTGGCTTTTTTCATTTCCCGAGCTTCGATATACTATGCGACGCTTCTAGGAGCTTCATGAGTCTGGTTAATGCACCAAGGCACCACACTACTCCGTGGACAAGTAGGTTTGATAGTCACTCCAGGGATATCTTTCTGTTCCCATGCTAATTCCTTCTCAAGAATCCTCCCAAAAGATGGACTTGGAAATCTTGTAATCACCCGTGTCTTAGTGCAACGCTGAACCTTTGGAGTTTGTCTTTTAAGACTGCCCACTGGGACAGAAACAACGTTAACACAATTTAAACTGCATATTTTTCTGTAACTCCCGTGCGATAATCTTTCCGTAGTCGTTCCCATTTAATCTAGTCATCGTATGGGAGTAATAAGAAGTTTGATTTGCTTCCTAGCAAAAGTTAATGAGGTACTTAATGGGAAAGCAGTTTCATGCTTTCCCATTTGATCCCTCGTTTTTGGAGTATTAAATAGCTTGAGCATAGTCCAATTGACTCGTGCTACTTCAAATCGCACACCTCCATCTCATGTGACATAAAATCAGGCTACGCCATTTATTTAATTATTCCAGTCTGACAAATGACGCGAATGTAGTATATTTATCGAAATCTGCTGAATAAAGCTTCAAGTCGCTCTATGGAAGGTTTGAAATATCTGGGTCCCCTAGAAAAGTTTCTGAAGCACTCACTATGCAGACTGTTCCGAAAGATTACGTGGCACGTGGTTTTGCTAAGTCGAAGGCGGCCTTTAGTCACGTCATCAACCTTATCCATGTGCTTCCAAGGAACGCCCCCTAATATCATGAACTGAGTTTTTTTGATCACTACTTTAAGACTATTTCGTGGGCGTTATGGCATTCCTATTATACTGACTAACCTAAGAAGCAGCCTATTTTAGAGCTAGTAGCTGAGTGCCATGAAACTTACACTTACAGTAGGGTGTACAGGGTTATGTAGGGTAATATTACTATTCGGAACTGTCCCTAATGATTACAGTAACGAAAGCACGAAAGCAAGGTTAAAGGCCGTATCACAGGAAAGAAAACAGAGGCAAAGGCTAGTCCCATGGAAGCAGAGAGTGCCGAGGGTGTTTTCTACTCCGGGGAGAAAATCCTAGTTGGCCACTCGAAAGATAAAGTGAGCTCGAGCCCTCGGAAGGATGTTTTGATAATCTAAAATGCTACAGTTTGCTTTCCTGCACGGGTGTTAAAGGGCTACGATTGAAATAATCGGTCTCTGCTCGAACCTTTGTCCCCTCCACTTTCTACCATTATCTTGCAATGCCGCCTTCGTCTTTCGTCGACTATAAACGTAGGCGTGACAGTGACGACGATTGACATGGGCTTTTTCAAAAGAGGAAAAGCTGAAGGTCGCATAATGCGTTTTTTTCCGTGAAAAAGGGATTGTTTCCTAGTTCTTTCCGTACAGCAAACACATCAAGATGGGAACGGTTCTTTCAATTATTTCTATACATGATACAGTGGAAATTTGGCAAATCAGGTGTTGGGTGATTAGATAGAAACTATACGAACATCATCTCAGTCCACACGATGTACCTCGATTACTTGATGGTAATCAGGCATAATTGCTTGAACGATTTGTCAGGCAGACATTTTGTTCTAGCAATTTCAATGAGTAGAGATTAGCTCAATACGGAAGCATTACTGATCAGCTGTTTCAGAATTCTTATTTACTATGAATACTTGAAACATCAACAGTCAATACAGCTCTAGACTGCATTGAGAGGTTATGAAAATCCAATTCGGGGAGTTGACGTAAGAAGTTGCAGTGGCTTTCTAATTACGGTAGCACCGCCATCCGGCAGCCATTTCACTGTCCGGAATATATACTACATACGTTCGGCGGACCGAAATCATTTATTAGGTTGATGCATAATTATTGCGGATTTTTTCGCGGCTTTTTTTCTCCCGAACGAGTTTGTTTGTTGAGTTTGGGTTTTTTCTAGAAATTATCTACTTGATTTCCTCTACAAGAATATACTTAAGAGTCCATCCGCATATTCGCGGAATTAGGCTTAACTACTTCGAGAAAGATTGGAATGTGGCACAGTCATTCCGCTATCTCAGTAACTTTTCGACGATCAAATCGGCGATCGAACAATCAGCCAGAGCCAACCAACAAATGGGATCTACCCCCAAATCTGTCATATTCACCAGCAGAAATTTTTATGGACTATCTCGTCAACCGTTCATCGAAAAAATGGCTAGAGAATAGAAGTTAGTCGATTTGGATGACTTGATGGCCGATGTCAGGGCGTGGATCGCCCGTAAGGATCAAAACTTCTCCGCTTTTGGGATCCGATTAACCAATCAATGGGAAGCAGTGCTTGACGTAGATGATAAATAAGTTCCGGAGTAATTATTTGAATATGTCTTTGCTTAGTATTTCTGTAATTCCTTTATGTAAAATCTGCTGGGAAAATCCGCTATAATTATTCATCAACTTAATATATAGAGGCAGGTAAAATGCAGGGAAATGGGAAATATCAAAATGTTTGACCGTATTTGACCGTGTTTGACCATCAGGACATCATGTGCACTTTCACTAGATCACCTAATGAACGATCGCTGAAAAGTTACTGAGATCGCGGAATGAGTGCGCCACCTTCCAATCTTTCTTGAAATAGTAAAGCCTAATTTCGCGAATATACGGATGGTTTTTTGCGTATATTCTTGTAGAGGAAATAGAGTAGGACTAGAAAAAACCCGAACTCGAAAGTCAAATTCTTACAAGAGAAAAAGAGCCGCGAAAAAATCCGCAATAATTATGCATCAACCTAATAGTTCCAGCCACAACCAGCACGCCCACCGTCTGAAGATTGCCCGGAGATCATTACCTTTCCAAGACAGCCAAGCTATTCACAGCTAGGTCGTGTTGTGACTCTAGGTACGTCTGGGAAGATAAGTGCACGGCCATCCATTGTGGTTGGCACTGCAAGTTCCTGCCTAAGTACAGAGAAATTAGCTTGTTTATAATGCTGTTTTCAAATGAACACCGAGACGCTCCTGAAAATCTGTTCTGGGATCAGATCCGTGAGGGGATATCAAAGGGGACTGATCTAACAACAGTGGGTACGTCTCTTGCTTTCCATCACTTACGGACTTATCAATTTTATCTCTCTCCTATGCATATTGACAAGCTAATTTTCGAATAGCAACTGATTTTTATGAATCTTCCCTCGGAAGGATTAAGTTAGGGGTTGGTTCCAACAGTACATTCAGTGTCCACAAGATGTCATTTTCTCTGACGCATGACCAAAGTGTTTTGTTGCAATAACTCTTCTTCGACATAGATCATCCTCCAAGGATGATTGAATCTAGCGGGAACTCTGCATCCCAATGAAACTTCTGTTTTTCAGTGTTTTGTTTGGAATGACTGATGCATCTATTGAAAAACTTCCTGACCGAACGGATTTTCATTTTATTATCGTCCTTCAACTGAGCCATTATTCCCGCTTATGAAAATAATCGTTTTCTATCTTCTCGTAGCAACCGATAAGTCTTTCCACTGGATTGAATCAAAAGAGAAAACAGGCTGGCACGCCAAAGCTCGTGCTATGCCAGCAAAGGACCGAGAATTGATTTCGGAAAAAAATAGTTCGTGCAACGAATCAACGAATGCTACGCCTTAGGCATCCACATAAAGTCTTTGACAATTCCCCCCCCCCCCCCCCATTTTCGACTATTTCTCGCTTTGTACCGTGGGAAACCTGTCAAAGAGGAAGGCATTTCCCGGTCATTCTTGGACCTTCCTTCTTCCACCCTCTCAGTTTTAAGTGCGGGGGACCAATGTAGCCGTAGTCCGGTGAGAAACCGAACTCTTGGCGTAATTCCAATACCATTTCTACGCTACGCGTTAATCACGCAACTAATAAATGCTATTCAATGGCATTTTACCGTATTCAAAGTTATGTACAGCACTAACTGAGTAACGGTAAACGCTTGTTTTCACTAAATTTTGTTTTATCTGCGAGACAGCATATCGAGTGTGAAAGCAACTTTTTGACTTAGTTAGAACTGGAAAGTAAATGAGCTTTGACTGATTGGACTAGGAAGGACTTGGACCAAACACATCGCCTCTCATTGGCTAGCTTAAAGGCCCAGTTCACGATAATACCTCTCTCTCTTATACCATTCCTGCCGTTATACGGTCGAAAAACGTCCACGGTAGGATACAATAAGAGGCCAGAGATTGTATCGCGTGAATGCTGCACCCATAGTGGACGAGTATCAACGGCTTCGTAGACGCTGCACTATCTCAAGAGGCTCCCATGAAGGAAGTTCAAACAATTTGTCATAAGCCATGACGACAGTGAAAGTCAGTTCGGAAAATTTCGGCTTGAAGTATACATCTCTTTGCGCAATGGGAGCGAGTGAAATCTCGTCTAAATACCTCCCACTTGCCATTCCCGTCAGAATGAAGTCGTAAAAGTTCCGCTTCTTTGTATTACTTTTGAAAAGAATTAATCAAGCGGATTATCTCTACACCAAGACTTCCGCTTTCCAACTTAAAAGGGGACCTCAAAATTAACCTGAACTGAGCCTCTAATGCCAGAGGCTCGAGTTACTGTCACGTAACAGAAGTATGCGATGGCCTACGATCCCCGCTGCACCTGATGGCCAATGCTTTGTTGGAGTATATAAGAAACCAATAGAAGCACCCTGCGGAGGGTTGCTCAATGGTCTAGACAAATGGTAGAGAAATAATGTCGTCAACAGCCTATAAAAACTTGAATTGGAAACAATTCTTGGAACGGCGCAAATTGAATTATGGGAATAAAGGCTCCTGTGAAATTCAATCAAGGGACAGCTGATAGCCATAAAGTTTGAGGCCTAATAAATGATTCAGGCAACTGAGCTTAGGAGTTAGCTAATGATTCAATAAAGGATATAAAATCGACGGTTTTAGAATCACTAACAGTCAGCTGATACTGTAGGAAAAAAGTAAAATTTGTGATTTCATATAAATGTCTTTATCGGTAGGTGAAAACTGTACCTTACCAATGGATCATTCTGGGGAAATGAGAGCCAATTCATTGGAGAGGGCTTCAAGGTATATTCAGATCCTTCTTGAGCTTTCATTAGGTTGATCCTGTGGTATTTCCGTAACCGAATGAGGATGTTTCGTTTTTTAGTAAATTTAAGAGTTCTACTAATTTCAGTGTTTTACCTGCAATTTTCATATTATAGGGATGTGCTGGGGAACTGACTGGATGGGGTGCGTGGGGAACTTTCACAAAGCACTCACCAGCTTTAGCAATAATGATGAAATATGGTGGTAAGACCCTCATAGGTATGTTAGTTGAAAACCGCTTCCAAGTGTAGAATCAGCGTAAATTGAACAGGCTGTTCATCCGCTGGCCGCTGCTCTTGTGAATCTACGCAAGAGTGAGCAGTAATCGACATGATGCTGACGATCAGCTCTAGAAACATGTGGGCGGATAAAGGGAACAAACAAATACACCCACGTTACTCTTTGAGGAACTGGAGGAACCGTGCTTAATGGAAGGGACTTCGTAACATCCATTGAGCACGGCGTGGCTGCGCAATCGCCGCATGGTGACTCGATCTAATATGGAACCTAGTTTTCCGTAATAATTCCTAAACTGACTTCTCGATTTTTTACCGACGTCATCTGGCAGATCACGGTTTAGCCTTCACGTGATTACTTCAGCTCAGTCGAAGCTATCTGGGAGGGTATGGGTACATTCACCCAGAACTGGATTGACGCGGCAAACCGCGCGGCGGAATCCGTGTTGATTAAAACGACTCTGGCGCCTATCATTGGGGCGCAAATTTGAAGTGGGGTAGAGAAGTAGCATCAGCTGACCCTACTTATCCAGTCTGCTTGAAACCCGTTCCCCAGTCCCTTTCCCTCATCTAGGAGAGGTCAATCACTGATAAACCTAAAGCAGCTCCATGTGATGCTGCACCCATGGTCTGAAGCCATTGGATCGGATCCCACTCAGGTCCACATAGGCTCCCATAACTCCGAGATCGATGAATTGCCGTCAGACATATGTACGTCACTTTCAAGTGTAGTGTGTAGTGTGGTGTATAAAAATATAGAAGTGATTCCCACACCTCCGTTCAAGTATCCACATGGAACGTCTAGAACAACAAAACCTGACTTTCCCAGGACCGCACAGATTGCCGTTGTTCGCACAGCCATGGTAATAGTAATAATAACAATTTCTTGAAGTTGATATTCAAGCGTACAACGTCATCAAAGTCGCCATTCTTTTGTTTTCACTACAACTTTCATAATACAACTGCAATCAGAAAAGTAGTTTTCTGCCTAATCAGCTATACGTTTTGATATTGAACGACGTCTCACTGGAATAATTGTATCACTAAAATACGATTAAAAGATGTAGCCCCAGTTGACTGGATTACCCGCACGACAACTATGATTAAGCTTTCCCTGATAGTGTACAAAATGCTAGGAGTAAATCTGTCCAACGCATAAAAAGGAAGAAGTCACTTCAGGGACGCCAACCCATACGACTCCCATTCATGAATGCTGACTTGGTCTATACTCCCATATATGTATACTCGCTATAAGGAGAACTTCAGAGCTAAGGGCATAGCTTATGGTAAAAATAGCTTTGTGATTTCTTCTTGGGATGAAGCTGTGACTCTAAGGATAGCACAAGAGGTGAGGTCCCCGCAGAATAGATGCTATCGGATCAAAAAGTGGCCTAGACGGGGTGCAATATGCGACCCTAAATCGGCTCATCCGACGTGTACACCCAGAACTGGACGAGATTTCATGGCGTGTAGAGCCGTAGGTTGCACCACTCGCATCGTTAACGTGTAATTTGCATAAAGGCTCCTTACTCTAACCCAGCTTTGTTTAATAGCACACACATTAGACTAGCTCGTCCGGATAATTATTCCATACAACTTTCGTCGTCGCATTCTCGTTCAACCCGTTTTTTTTTTACTTTTTTTTGAAACTTCACACTCCTTTTTGCAACTTCTTTCTTTGCCAATTTCACACTTTTTGGGCCAGCACCTCCATTATTCGTCTCGAACTAGATTCCCCGAAATCATCGTGGATACTGCTTTTGAAGCTTGGTCTTTTCTTTGTCCATGAAGATACATTTTTGTGAAAAAAAGTGGCGGCGTAATGGGGTAGGCCAATTTCCTCTAACAACAAATGAGCCTTATATACCCAAGGGCAGCTAAATTGGTGTCAAACCTGTTTGAAAAGATAGGACACACCCATATCTACTGCCCCTGACCGAGATAAAACCCGTAACGCTCAAATGGTTGACCGTTTTTTTGAAAGAAGTGGGGGGTCTGGCTCTTCTTTGAATTCTTATCTATTTTTGTTCTGTACGGCGTACTTGTGAGGAATAGTGGGGTAGGGCTGGTGTACTATAGTTCCAACCTGAATTACTGCAATCACCCTAGGTATCCCTTACTTGGAATAACCACGACAGTGCAGTGATGGTTTCACCAGGTTATCAAATCACCGGCCTCTTTTTCTAGAAAATTTCATAATCGATATAATGGTGAAAGCTCAACCCTCAGCCAGCGCACGGCCTACATGTGATTACTCAGTTTCATAGACGTCACATTGCATTCTCTTATCGATAAGTTCGTTTCCACGGGTAACAGATAGGTAATAGGGTCTGCCGCGTCCGCCCCTATCCCTTGAACAGTTAGTTTTCACGGCGCACAACAATGTTTAACTCTATTTCTACGAATATTTTTCTTGATTTAAAAAAATTCCTGACAATACTGGAGCAAACGCCAGCCTTTGCTTTGACCTCCTAAGCATTCATGGTATGGTAGTGGGTAGTCTCTAGAGTTTTTTATCCAAAATTTCCGAAGGGAATTTGATCCTTCTGAAGTTGGTGTGCTCCTGGATGCTGGTCATAACATATTTTCGTGGAACGAAGTAACCCTTCTTTTTCAGCCTCAGGTTTCAGGTCTCTTTGCTGAACCATCTTCCAAGCGCTGGTGGTAGAGAAGGTAAAAGGGTAGGAAAAGGCTCTGTGATTTGTTCCCCTTCCCTACCATATCTGAAATTCTTGTGCTCCGATTTCCTATCCATCAACCCCCGATCAAGATAAAAGCGGCCCTAGGACGTCTCGCCCATACGGTGTGAAATTACGAGTAGAACACGTAAACAGTACGCTTACTGACTCTAATTAGTCAGCTAAAAACATTAGTCAAACACCATTTTCAGAGATACGAACCTCCCTGGGTGTCCCTCTCTACTGTAGAGCTTTCTCAGGATGGACCTAGGGTAAGAGAATTTACATAAAAGAGATGTTAAACTCAAGGGAGGTGTTCTCATTGAAGTTGTGGGAAAGTTAATCCAGATTGGACCAAAAAACACTTTATTCAAACTAGTTCAGCTATCACTTCACTGCCCTCAGCTCTTCATAATACTTCTAAGAATGTCGAAAGTATCTGAACATGGGATTTGACATTTGGAAATCCTTCTAGCAATGGCTATATTCATCGCTATTGTTCTTTTTCTTTTCTTTTTCGTTTTCACCTATCCTTTTCTTCAATTCTTACCGAAGCCAGCCTCTATCTTCGCTTAAAACTTTTGAGTTAGTAGAATTGAACCCTTACAAATTGTTCTCGATCTTCTAAAATTTCTCTTCCAAGTTTATCATCTGAATATTCAGCTGATTCTCCAGTTGTTTCCTTAAGTTGCCTATCTTAAAAAAACGGAAGTTGAGGATGAACTGATGCAGCGCCTACACGACTTAGGACTGAGTGCTAGATATGTTCCACGTCCCCATCAGATCTTTTCCTTGACCCTCAAATTTTGAATGAATCATGCAGATCGATTTGAAACTTGCCTCACAAGGGTCATGTTGATTTGTTGATTTGTGCACCATCCGGCTCCCACGATTCATTCATCATGATACGTCACCAGTGTTCTAGCTTCGGAGCCAAATCTTGAGCTAATTTCAGTAAAGGGTTGGTGCACGATGCGTTCTCGTCAAGTTATTCTTAGACATACGAACTTTGAAAAGCTATGCTCATCCCCTAATGAGAACTACTTGGAACCTGAACTTAGGTCCATTGAGAATTGTTGAAGTCTATCCATAAGTACATGAACTTCAGAGAACGTAGACAACTGAGGCTACAGAATCTCGTCATACTCGAATGGCAAAAGTGCATCAAACGACAGCAGATGCAGCAAAATAGAGCTAATTAGCTTCAAAAGGCTACATTTACAGTGAAATCTCCTTCCACTGTAAAGCCGCTACCGTAATCATTTCAGTTATGCATTCGAGTAATTTGTAGACCATGACGTCACTGCCATGAGAACGCATTGTTTGGGTTCCAGGGATGCTTTGATTCCCTCAGCAGGCCAATTATTATGAAGAATATAGGTTGAGAGCTCTGTCGACTGGCATTCATACTGAAGCTGGTCTTGCTTGTGAATCAACGGAGGGAGAAGGGCAGGGGCTCTAGTCGTTCACGAGTAGGCAAGGACATCAGATGATCAGGGTAAGGTCAGTATAAGTGCATGTAGTGTCATAACGTGATAGAAATATCCCTCTCAGGTCCTCTTCCTCTGGTTCCGCTACAACTCCTTGATGCAGGGAGAGTGGCCATAGCGTAGGAAAGGGGAAGCTGAGTAGCTTACCAGGGGTCTTTCTGGAGAATGCCGGGCAATTGCACATTACTATCCATTTTGTCACCTTCCTGTGTACTTGAAACCCACAGTTTCCCCTTTCCAGTGGGATTTGATTGCGGTATGCATCTGAAAGACCTTGATTTAATGCCGATCAATATATCGATTCTAACATGCAGAAGAGCTTTTTTTCCTGACTAGCCCACTGGGACCCACTTCACCGTAATGCCAAAAAGCACCGGACGCTCACTGAGTCCAGGGCGTGATCCATTTTCAGGTTGCTCTGAAGGGGAGATGGATTTCGAAGGGGCTCCATATCCAGAACTTGCCCGAATGGGATAATTGCGAGAAGTAAACTGTAGTATCTGGACTAGTAATTGAAGCTTATATGTCTGTCGATTTGTGAATTTGATAGAAGAGTTGGCTCCAGGAGCTTCAAGGATATCATTTGAAGTTGGTATCAGACAGCCAAACCGAGAAATCAATCGCAGTTGTTTTCATTTTCCTTCAAACAGCTCAATGCAGAACCGGGATCAACCGAATCGGGAACTACATAAATTTTGTTCGTAGATTATTTGTAGGAGAACATCTCTCGTGTGGCCGGATACCCTGTGACGTCAGGTAATGGCAAATAAGTCCATGGATAACCTCTGAGCCTCTGCGTACGTACACAATTGCAAGGTAATTACGCGCTCTATCCTACAAATAGAGCCTAAAATCCGGGCAGATGTAATGAATGAGGTCGATCTTTGATCACGTAGTGCTCACAATGAGCTCACCGACTATGGTTGCCGAAGTAGGCCTTCCCCGAGAAACCCTGATGGGAGAGAGAAAGGGTTCAATGTCCTGTTCATTACAAAGCACTGGAGATAAGAAAAAGGTTAATTTAGCTCTAAACATCTGTTCCAATTCTGCCCACTCATTGGTGATATCATGACAGCAGAATGTGGGATCTCATTAAAAGACCAGCCTTGTGCAGTGATGAATGGGTGGATGAATACCTGAAGTCCCAACTATTCACTATTTCCTTTTAAAAAGTAGTAATCGAGAACAAGAAATTATCCAACCTGAAATGCTCTAAAAAGAGTAATACATTGGTAGTCGAAGCAATGCCTGATACAATTGCTAGCTCATTTTTCTTGCGGGGTTCACTTTCTACCCAAAACACCCGCTGCGTAAGGAATCAACTTGGCCTCACGAGTAACCTCGTCCCAACTAGTGGAGTAATGGTAAGCTTGAGTGTCCTGTAGAAAAGGATATAAAAGAATTGATCCTTGAGTTCATGTGAAAGTGAGAAGCTTGCCATTTACCATGCCGCCACGTGACGGAACACAAGTAAAGTGCTCAAAAATGATAGGTCTCAATACCTAATGATCCCCATTGATAAGATGCCGGCAACTAATTCAGTCCTACTACCATTTATTAACAAAGGTCATATGGAATTTATAGTTTTCAATCTGTCCGTCAAAAAGCGACGAGAATGACAATTTGCAGCGCAGTTACGGACAATTATATGGAATAAAGCATACTGTCTGGTAATCTTTGCTGCTTTGCTATGCTCTTGAGACCACTTATATATTTGCTTTCTGAGCTCGTTTTCCCACTACCCACAATAAGCTAAAATCTTCTCGATGTGACGACTTATTTGGGCTCCAAAGAAACAACCCCGAAGAGCAACTAGGCAGGGAGCAAATGCCTGGAACTTCACATTTGTCAGAATGCATTCTTCGAAATCTTCCCAGAAGGGCCTTACCGTCCTTACCTTACCGTGGGCGCAAGGGCGGAGCACAAAAGTCTGCTTGTTGACAGTTGTAGGAAGTTCGCTACGAGGTCTCAATGCGTTCAGGTCGATTTTTCGCTGCAGTGAAAAAGAACTGGTCACGAAAAAGTACCGGATAATGGTACTTCGCACCTATTACTTCCCAGGGTTGTGCACCTTTGAATAAAGTTAATTAGAACCGACTCAATAGCATAAATACCGCAGATAATTTTAAAGGCAGTGTCAGCTACCGTAGCCCAATGTCCGTTCGCAGTGATCAAACATTACGCACTGAAGCACGAGCGGAAAGGTAAGTACGTAAGTACCTGCCCTGTAGATGTACCTTTTTGAACGATTTTGAAGTATCATTTCAGACCTAAGCCTCAAGACGGAAGTGTCATCAGTCTTTGAAAGAATTTTCTGAACTGGATCAATAATTTAGATCAATACCATCCTTCTGACAGGTTTCAATGAGAAAAAAAAGCAATCACATTTGTTCCCTGCCCACTTCCTTCATTATTGATAACCTTCCAGGTGCTAAGATTCTCAAATTTTTCAGGAAATTCTGAACAATTCCACTTACCTTCAGACTTAATTGCCCTTGTTAGGGGGTACTTGGTATTGAAAATTCATCCCTTCCTCTTTTTCGTCTGAACCTCCTCAGCTCCTTTCTGCTTCAGAATGGCTATGTATCGATAATTCGTGCTCATGTCGTTGCTGTTAGTTACCGTATCCAACAGATGTTAGGACTGAATTTCTGTTTACAGTATTTAAAAAGAGCAAATTTTCAGATGTTCGATCATTGTTGATAGAAAAATACATCTGCTAGTCGAATTTCATAATGGGCTTGTGTCAGTCCGCTGAGGACAAACAGCTTTCGCAAAAAAGTAAAGCAATCGACAGGGAAATGATGCAAGGTCATATTGCACAACAAAAAGTCGTCAAACTTCTTCTTCTAGGTAAGTTATACTTGGATTATTACATTCCAATGGGCCTTAGAATAGGCGTGGGCATTTCAAAGTTCCTGATCTCTTATTCAGGAGTTTTTAATTCGTTTTTTTTTCCAAGGGGTTAGCGCAAACACGAAATAAGGAATATAGAAATGGTCAAAACGAGCAGTTGAACCGACCATTTTATCCAGACTCTCCCACTTGACCCTAAGATGCGCTCAGAAGGTTCGTTGCAGTGGGAGAGGGTAACAACCATTTGGTGACTAATTATTTTCGGCTAGATGTCCAATGCATGGATCATCCCGTCAAATCGATTCCTATCAATTCTATTGCACTCAGAGACCTTTCCTAATAGGGCATTGCCGTAACAAACCAGCTAAAGTATGCACATCACAGCTACCCTGACTTTATGGTTTTCATGACTTCCCTTCAGTCTTTGAACCTTCCTCCACCGGCAGTGCTTTGATGACTTTTGTAGATTAGCATTGCTTCGTATTTCTAATTCTGAGACTCGCTGAACTCGATTAAATCTCGACTCGGCTACATATTTGTATGATCGGTGGTCTTTAGCGTTTCTCGTCCTCATTAGTCGACGTCAGTGAAGTCGTTGAGTTTCCCAAATGAATCTGCGATCATCTTTTTCGATTACAGAGAGCTCGAAGACGAAACAAAAAAATCCATCGGTGTCATCTAATGACCACTTCCTAGCCCTTTCTAGTTATCCGAATCCGAATTAGGAACTCCTCGCTAGGTTTCAGTGTCAGTCCCCAGTTCAAAAAAGTCTCGAGGCCATGATTTGATGTACTGGATTATACTAGTGACTTTCAAATAGGCTATGGATCACACCTATCAGTGTGAGATCACTCATCTACCATCACAAATCACCTTTCCGTCCCCATTGGGGGATCGATTTTTGAGCAATGTCCATGTTAATTTCTTCTTACTGCTGTACCAACTACTATGCCGAGCTGAGCTGCTCCTAGCTCTTGACCCACAGCAGCAGGGTTTTCGCGAATATCTCCAAACTCACTTACTCGATGTGGGACAATTCCTTGGGGATATGACGACGAGAATCTCTTGAGATTTTCCAATGTAATTTTACTTTCAGGTGCTGGTGAGTGTGGAAAAAGTACCGTTCTGAAACAGATGAGGTAAGCCTGTTTCCGAAGTCAAATCTCAGGGACAAAAAGTTTGCTTGGGCCGATTTCACTTGTTGGGTTCAGGATCCTCCATGATCATGGATTTTCTCCCGAAGAAGCCATTCAGCAAAAAGGTGTTGTCTATAACAATACCGTGCAGGCGATGGCAATGATTTTACGAGCTATGAATAGCTTGAAAATCTCTTTTGAAGATCCAGCTAGAGAGGTCAGAGCTTTATCATTTTCAAACCGATCTTATATTTTTGCCGGAAAAAATCTATCAAATAATTTTTTGGTGTGTTCTTAAACTTCCACACAGTAAGTAGTACCTATGAATAAAAAGTAATTGTATTAAGAATGATTCTCGTGTGGTGCTGGATACGATCAAGGCCGCTCAGGAATCTGAGCCATTTACACCGGAGCTTACCCAAGCTCTGAAAAATTTATGGGCAGACCCTGGTGTGCAAGCAGCGGTCAGTCGAGGGAACGAGTTCCAGCTGGTCGAAAGTGCTCCACAGTTAGTTAAAAGCTTTGGAATTTTCTTAGTCGTTAGACAAATTTTTCCGTTTCAGCTTCCTCGGATCTGTCGAACGCATTGCATCCAAAGACTATAAACCCACTGAGCAGGATATATTGCTTTCACGGATAAAAACGACTGGCATTGTAGAAGTCAAATTTCAAATGAAAAATGTAGATTTCCGGTGAGTTTACTAGTTTTTCAAATGTTTTTTCTGACTTGACTGCTGCCGGTTCCTTGACAACAGTTTACCGCTGCTAACAAATTAACTACTAGTTAGACTGAATGGGACAATGTGGGTGTTTTGCCTACACGTGGGAGTTAATACAGCTGAAAATCGCGATAATTGGAAAAGGTAGGGGTATGTGTGGGGGAGGAATAGACCGTAATAATGGAGTTCTGTATGAATGAATTTATTCATTTTCATCGAACTTTTTACAGAATCTCAGCAGAAGATTTGATGAGAGAATCTAGGAATGGGGAGCAAAAGTTCAAGAAGGAGATGTCAGGCGCTCCCTGACCACGCTTTTCTATACAGTCTTTTCTTCCTATTGGAAAAATGCCATTGTCAAGAGAAACTGCGGAAATCTAAAAATAAAAGACTCTATTTTCATTATCATACCAAACGTCGGACGAGTTTTAGCCGGGGATCTCTTGGCGAGATTCCAATTTCCGCAAAGCATTGTGCGCTAGTGATTTGGGTGTAACCGCTTATTGCCTTTGCTACAAAAGTGCATTATATTCAACACCAGTCTCCACGAGTTTTTGAACACATGATGCTTATAATAAAGTCTGGTGTCGAGTCTTAGGCCCTTATGGGCCCGATCTGGGGTATAGCCCTGCCCGGCAAGGTCCATTGTCAGATTTCAAAGTTAGATTTTTACCAAAGAAAAACCTGATGACCACATTCACCACTTACTGTAAGATGGTAATTAGTTGAGTATGATCGATGTTCTGGATGCGCTATGCAGTGGACCACCATCGGTAGACATGGGAGGTGATACAATTGCATACAGCTGTGAATCAATCATAAAATTCAGACGTCTAATTAGAAGACGATAACTCCATCCTTTGAAGCAAGTCTGATCCTGCTAATCATTTGAACCCACGAAAGCACGTTTGAACTGTTGTTAGACTACGTAGGTTGCCTTTTATATTTCGGGATTAGAGAACAATAATAAATATTAAACATTAAAAATCACTTTACTGCCTTTCAAAGATTGCCACATCAAGAGCTATACACTTTTGCACGCATTCGAACTGATTGTCGAAGCACTTTTGCCACTCTGATGTAGGTAACTCTAAAACATGGATTCTGAACGCATCAACGGCTTCTTCAGGTGACGAAAACGTTGATTTCTCATTCTATTTTTTACGTACGGGATAACAAGTAGGCACCTAAGGACTATCTGGCTGATGACTTATCAAATCGTTGTTTTGACTGATAAAAAATGCAGCTGTTTGAGCCGATGTGTGGGAGCTCGCATTGTCGAGGTGATGAGTGATCCGTCTTCGGCACTTGGTTTTCCTGACTTTTTGGAAGGCAACTAGCAAACAAATGGTGGTATACCACTTAGAATTGACTGTTCTGCTTGTTCTGGTGGTACGGTTGCAACATGTCCAGTTTTTCCAAAAAAAAACAGGAGATCAATTGCTCGGAGGTGCTTGGTGCGCGTACAGCTTTTGTTGGATTTGGCTCATCTTGAAATACCCATACGGTCGTCTGCTGTATACTTTCGAGCTCGTACGCGTTAACCCATTATATATCACCTGTCGCGATGTCATAGACGTGTTTCGAAGCACTACCACCGTATTTTGAGCATTTCTTTCGACAAATCGACTCGGGTCCTTTTTTGGAGGAATTGACAAATTTTTCAAAAACAATTTTTTACAGTCAAATGTTCATGCATTATTGAATGTATGTAGTCCCTTTAATCCCTGAGGTTGTCCAAATCTCACGATAGGTCACATAACGATCTTGCTATATTATTTTGCGCACAGCATCGGAACAACAACTGATTTTGGAGACCTCCACGGAATTCGTCTCGGAATGAACCACGACTTCGGGTAATTTCACCATACCATCGATAAGCACTGGTCCTTGATGGAGTCTCATCGCCAAAGGGGGAGCGGGAATTCAAGGGGGAAGGAGGTTCGGCCTAAGTGGGGGGTGGGGCGACTAGGGCCTGCCTAAATTTTTTAAGTTAGTGTAAACAACACAAAGAGCGCTCATATGTCAAAACGTTCTGAGTAAGTATCACCTCTAAAGAGTCAAACTTTACGGTAGTGCTGTCAGCTGCCAGATTGCAATACTAGGGTGGCTCAATCCCGAAATATAAAAGGCAACCCTCGTATTTTCAATATCATAAATATAGACTGTAGAAATGACGCAGATTTTTGATTCGTTCACCATAAAGCGAAAAACATTGTTGCTCACTGATTCTTATCTTAACTTCTTTCTGAGGTTCTTGCTAGCCCTAATTACTGATAAAGTATCAGAGACTTGAGATCTAAAATTAAACTTCAAGATCGGAATTCCACGTATCATTGCTGTCTTCGGAATGTATTTCCGGCTGGATCACACGGAAAACAATTCGTTCTGTTTGAAACGCCTCATATATGATTATAGCGTCTGAAGAACGCTAATGTTAGGTTTCCGCAAGTCACACGCTCCCATGGCATGGGAACTGGGAAGCCGGTAGATATTTAATACTCAGGGACACCTCATTCACCAGATTCACCAGGTAAATCAATAGTACGGTACTAGCAAAACTGGCAACTTCGAGATTGGAGGTCTGTTCCGCAGATTTGTGGAGCATGGAAGAACTCCCGAGTGGACAGCGGCTCAGTACGTGAACGCATCTCAGTTGCCTCCTGTCCGTATTCATTGGATCAAGAAGCTGAAATAAAAGGGTTGGGAAATGTAGCTAAAAACATCGCATCTACTCGAGATAGGCCATGCAGACGACTCCCTTTGAAAATTACCACAGCGTTCGATCGCTCATTCGACCCAGGCCTTCACTTGCTTCCAGAGCTCCATCCGACGTAGGGGGTTTTTCTTTTTCCAGTTGGGCCTATCTATAACTACGTTTTCAACTTAGGAAACCTAGAATTGTTAACTGGAAGTTCATTCAAGCTTTTATCCTTGAACCTCTGTAATCCCATTGAGAGCTGAGTCGATTTGTTGCCCGTTACTTCGGTTTGACTGTTTAGAAGAAGTCATAACTGAGTGTATACGTTGAAGACACACGTCCTTGGCCCGTCTAGGTTTCAAGCTGTTCACAGCTCAGTAGATGTGTCTGGTAACACTGTGAAGTCACCGTTTCCAAGCCACTGTTGTTTTGAAAGTCATAATGACGTTGTTGTCAGGTGGCTCACCTGAAAACAGGACGTAAATCTCTACAAATGTGTTTGACAAAGCACGTTTTTTGCAATAAATAATGTTTTCTAATGAATGAGCAATTACTTTTTGCCATGAGATTTCCAAACTCTAGTAATTGTATGGCAATAAACCACCACAGTTTCTAAGGGGGACGGAAACGTAAGCTACAAGAAAGGACGGAAGAACCGAGGTTTATCCAGCCAGCTCTCGCCCCAGCGGTTGTCTGACACCATAACTGACAGTTAGGATCCAATTTTCTTTGCCTATAGAACCGCAGAAGAATATCCTATCCCAGTTCGATCACACTTCTTGGCCTCAGGCAACCCTTCCTGATACCTTTGTTCCTTCAATAAAGCGACTTATGAATCGCGCGGGATGTCACAAACCTTGAAAGTCATCTTACTGAGGATATGCATGGAAGCGACAAAGGATTCATAGTGTGTTCAAAGGGGAACTGCAGATCAGCTGTACGTAATGTGTTCTGTGATGTTCTCTACCCGCTAAATGGCAGTAAGTAGTGCGGATTACGGAGTACATAGTTTCATCATCGGGCGATAATCCATCAAAGAAAATAACTTCTGAGTACACTAAGCTGTAATAAACACTAAGCAAGTACGCTCCGGTTTCCTTCCTACTTAATCAGCCCTTTGCCTTCCTCAGAAGGGATCCCTCGTTGTCCATGAACGGTAATTCCAAGCGGTCCAGAAATCAGCTCTCTACTTCAGAACTATCAGAGCACAAAATCAAGCCAACCCTTCGAGGGGCACGAAGGAGAAAGCCAAGAAAGCCAACGTTATTTAGTGTTACTTTCATAACATTTAGAGCTGAATTACAGAGTTTTCGATGTGGGCGGTCAACGTTCAGAGCGAAAGAAGTGGATTCATTGCTTCGAAGATGTCAACGCCATTATATTTATTGCCGCTATATCCGAATACGATCAAGTCCTTTTCGAAGATGAGACGACGGTAACTTTTTCATTCGAAGGGTTTCAGCTACATTCGATCGATTTCGTAGGATCAATAAGGATACCGTAGTCTTGCTCAGTAACGCATCAAAATAATACTGTAAGCTAGCTACGGTCACTTTCCTCATTCATCTTTTTACAGTGGCCAATATCCTTCACAATAAAAACAGTATCACAAGTGTACTTACAGAGGATCCCATTTCATCTGAAATTCGAACCAGTACCAAAACTTTATCATTTTCATACATTCATTAGCGAGACCTTACTTCAAAGAGCTTTTCGTGGATGGAAATCAGTTCCTTTACCATTTACAGAATCGAATGGTTGAATCGATGCGGTTATTTGAATCAATCTGCAACAGTCGATGGTTTATCAATACCTCAATGATTCTTTTCCTTAATAAAAAGGATCTGTTCGCTGAAAAAATCAAACGAACCAACATTACCACTGCATTTCCCGACTACAAAGGTAATTCGAACTTTACCTCTTGGAGTAGCTTAGATTTCCCTATGGATCTTCTTATACTTCCTTGAAACAGTCTTGCCAATCCCTGTCCGCAAACTAGGATACTTCTGTAGTGAATTCATTTGTTAAGTGGCCGTTCTTTTCCCTTGGAACCTTCCAGTGTGGAGTCAACCTCAAGAAAAATTTTCTTTGAAAATCGCTCTATTTTCTGTACTCTTTCCAGAAAATCCTCTGAAAAGTTCTCTCAAAACGAGAGTTTTCTTTTACGGATTTCTCTCCCAAAATTTCCAATCCCATAGCTTTCTTTGTCGGTTATCCTTTTTCTGACTTCTACACCTATCTCTATGTTCTTACGTTGTCTCCCAACGATGTCTAGACAGGAGCTATCAAAATGAATGCCCTTGTCACGTCGTCCTTTCTTACTCTGTTCAGTCTAGCCCACTCGTAGACCCTGCTTATCATCCTTTTCTGTGTCGACTGCATCTGGCTGTTGCGTAGTGATAAGGGTACATTTCCATGTATAAGGACAGTAGTGTGGATGAAGATAGCTTAGAAATCCGTGAATTACTGAGATAATCTGTTTAAAGTAACTGTCTCAAGGAGTGAATTACCATACAAATTAGTTTTTCGATGGATCAGCAAAAAAAGTTGCTGATGTAATTTTGCTTTTAAATAATAGTAAAATACATTAAGTAATTGTAGTCTTTCACAAAAAGGCCATTGTCATTAGTGAAAGGTCTTTCAGCGAATCACGGCCTGTACTGTTACCACGGAAAGAGGGCCTGTGCTTGATGATTGTTTTACTTTAATAAAAAGAGCAAGCTATAGGCCTAGTCTGAGAAAGGCTTGTGAAAAGTCTTGCTCTAGGAAAAGTTGCTCTTCCAGGAATTTCCCAGTTTTAAAACGTTTTCCCTCTCTAGCCCGACATAGTAGGCTGTAATGGGTATCTGTCAGGAAGTATCATCGGAACGGCCTCCCTCGGACTCCATCTGGTCATACGTGCGAGGGCCCTATCTGATACCTATGAGATCCTGCTTTTAGCTGTTAGTGTCGTGTAATTGTCGTGAAATTTCTCAGGGCATCAACATTTTTCCCTACAAAAGTTAAGCCTGTAGAAGGAATGAAGAAAATGACGTCTAAGTGTGCAAAGGGAGGAGTGAAGCTCTGAAAGGCCAAGATATCAAGGAATAAAAGAAACCTCCAATTCTCAAAGGGAATTTCCCGTCTATGGCGGGCAAGAAGCAAAATGTCGAGGGTTGGGCGGTTCATCCGAGGTAGGACGAGTTAGTCCACACCGGGTTCGCCAAGTGTTTCTTGCATGCTTCCGAATCCCTGCCGCTTTTTGTTTCGAATCCTACTCACACCTTGGGATCCCCGATAAGGTTTACCCCAGCCTGTTAAGTTTAGTTCATATCGGATACTAAAATTATTAGTTTGTAAAGAAATTTCCGGACAGTAGCTTGCCAGTTTTCTTTGGTCGTTCATTTCTATTTGATGAATCTCCTCTAAATCTCTAACAAGGTTCATATACATATAAAAGCCCATTACGGTAATCGATTGCCCTTTTTTCCTGTTTTTCTTCACAATTTTGTGATTCGCCAATGTTTACCGACTCTGGCATCTAAATAGCTTCAATCTACACTCAACGATTCCAATACTCCATAGAAACGCAAGACACTAGACAGTGATTTCCTAAATAATAATACAGATGCCTTCTGAATCTATCACTAATTACAGGTGCTCAGACGTACGACGAAGCGACGGCATTTATCGAAGAGAAATTCGAGGGATTAAATGCAAATCCAGAAAAAACTATATACATGCATCAGACATGTGCCACAGATACTAATCAAGTACAAATGATTCTTGACTCCGTTATCGATATGATAATTCAAGCTAACTTACAAGGTTGTGGACTGTACTGATAGAAATTCCCATGAGCGATGCCCCTGATAGCTTATTCAGGAATCTTTGAAAATAACCAGCTTTCGGGAGGTGAGCATTTTTCGGGATAGGATGACTGGGTTGTTGCATTTTCTATCGTCGATTTTATCAGATCATCCTCTTCTAGGGCCTAGCTAGCCAGCCGCGTACTCTTCACCGATATCCCTATTTCACGCCGCGAACTCAACTTCCACCCTAAATCCCAATAGAGTTTGAATGCGCGTCTGGCTCACAACACCGACGACATATGCTCTGAAGGTTGTTGAACCTCTAGGGAGGGCTGAGACCGCTGAATCAATATCAAGGGAAAGGTCTAGGTAAACTTCTAAGATTAGAAATTGAACTCCTAGCCGTTTTTGTTGTAGAGAGTTTATCAGAAATGGAAAACTAGGCTGCACTGATATCGAATCCCGTTTCCTATCCTTCTATGACTGACCCTGTTCATAACTTCTGGGAAAGAAGTTCTCTGGGGATTCCTCCGAACGGGTTTCGCCGGAATTTACCTGCGTCGCCTTTGAACCTCGACTGATTGTGAGCCATCTATACGAAAAGATAATCATGACCCAACGCTCGAACGTTGGTCTGCTAAGCCCGAAAGCTAAAGCTTCCCCAAGAAACTCTCAGAAGTTGAACAAAGGCCAGACAGAGAGGCCCAGGGAACGAGGTTCACCCAGGGTGCTGTGACTGCCCATTTGAGGAAGATGATCTCGGTAAAATGGGACCAGTTTGGGGAAACGATGGAACTTCCATTTCATTAGTTATATGGAGAGAAAAAGGGCTGGTTAATATCAATATGAAAGTGGTTTCGTGAAGGTAGAAGTCCGTTGCGAATTACTACCAGTTATCAGTCAGTGCTGAAGGGTTTTTTGCTAATGTTCGAGACGAATTATCTAAATATTTGACCCCATCGCAATGTATCGATCATACATGTACTGTTTTCGTTCAGCTGTATGTGAACGAATTTTCTCCAAAGGTTTTTCTCAGTTTTTCATGATTATTTCTTGAAATACTTCTGACACGGAGTCCTATTGTTACTTGTTGCCTTTATTTTTTGTTCTTGATTGTTGTATCCAATCAAGTACTGATATTAATACCGCTGACAGATGTTCCTCTATTATCTGTTCATACTTTTTTTTCTTCCTGAATAGATTCAATCTCGAAACGTTCTATTATGTACAGTGCAATTCACATGCTCTTCATTACATTTCCACATTTATCTTTCCATTTTTCTTCGATTACTGTAATAATTTGATGATTTTGATAATTATTTTATGAATTTCTGAGAACATTCCATTCATGTGAAAGGTTTTTTGTTTGTGAGCAGCTAATTACCTGCTTCACTTCCCGGTATTTACACAGAAATTACCCCACAGTAACTGAGTGAGAAGATGAGCTCATGGGACTGTCTGAGTATTGACGTAGCCAGGTTGATGCATTAGGTTGATGAACACCTTTCCCAGCGTGAAAAAATCTCACGAACTTGGCGTTAATTCTGAAAATACTCCGAAATTTCCAAAAGAGCATGGAACCTTCTTGGAACTATGTACATAGATATTATAGATTGTCCAATACTCAAGTATTACTCAGGGTTTTACTGATCAACTTATTGAGAGCCTATTATTTTTCACAAATTTGGGCAAACCTATCAGATAAGGGGAATCAGTTCAGGTTCGGTTAAGGGGAAAAAAACCACCGTTTTTTTTCACGATCCCTCTATCCTATGCGCATCTTCTGAACATCCAGCTGATAACGTGAGATGTTTTTGAATACCAGCTCAAGTTTCTTGGGATCCCCAACTTACTTGGGTACGAATTCCTCCCAATTCAGAACTTTAGAACAAATTTGCTTCACTGAACTAGAGGAATTTTTAGGAACAACCTGTAGAAAAGTCCAAGACCGGTCTGGAAGCTAACTTGTCCTTCGGGCCGTAAAAAAAAATTATTCAAACAATATTGTGTCACATGGAGAGATTTTCCTTTTCATGGTCGAAAACTGCACTTAGTACGCCTTGTTTTACGCCTAAAAGCCCTTCGAAGCAGCTGTAAGGTTAAGAAGGAAATTCTAGCATATTCCGATCTTCGGCTTCTGTCAGAGGGTCATTCCGAGTACTGTAAAGTCCTTTTTTCTTCGATACAGGCACTACGTTCCCTTTTAGGCTCCACCTGAGCGGAGGGAAGAGTTGGAGGAACATCCTTCTGTTCACAGGTGTGACAGACTTGGTAGCAGTTGACGACATGTACTTCACCCTCCTTATCTTTTTGATAGCTCAATGTGGCCCTATCACCATTTACGTAAAACAAGGAAAAAAGAAGGAAGGAGTAAACAATCGAGCTCTTTGATGCCTTATAATTTCTCCCACAGTCATTACACAACTTCTATTTTTGGACTGATAATGGGATAAGGAAAAAACAAAAATTCCCTTTTTGAAGGCTTAGTCATTCCGATTCATTAGAGCTGTTCTGATGTTTTGCCTTCTGAACTATTACAGTTTCTCATTCAACTAAGACGGCGCCGGAATTATTCATGAGGTAGTCAGCTGTAAAATGGGATATGGTCGTCTGTTTGTTTTCTGGCAAGATTATATGCTACTCAGGGAGCTTAAAACTTAGTTGAGTTGCTCCTTATCCTTCCTCTCTTTACTTTGACCACAAGTTAAGAGTTAGGAAGTTAAGAGAGGATTCCTATGGAAAGCGGCACCTTTCCATTCAGCGATTAGGGAGAGGGAAAGCAAAAGCTTGACGTTTTTCGGGTCTCATCTCACGGTACCTTTAACTGGATTCTTCGGATCGTTGAGGAAATTCCAGACTATCTCGACGATTATGCCTAGCAGCAGTATTTCAGGGTAAAGGGAGAGCCAGGATGAAGTATTCGTATCCGTCGTAGTACATTGCATTGGCCTACGTGAATCTGTTAGGGACGTTGAGGAGCAGGTGGCCTGACAAGTTTGAATTCCGACCTTTCTTCGAAAACGGAGCCTTCTTTGACTCTCTACCCTCGAACCCCGTTTTTGAGGTTCGTCCCCCCCCCATTCGGCTTCCATTCAGAATCGCAGTATCGGGTTGAACGCGTACGTACTTGGCCCATACAATGAATTGCGGCAGGTTCAGTTCAGTTGCAGTTGGTGCCACCGACCTCTCAGACTAGTTTGGTTCTAGTACTTAACCCTGAAGATGTGAGAGGCCCGGTCGGACTAGCCGGCCAGGGATGCCGGCCTGGGATTCTACTTCGGACCATTCGCGTGGTAGTATATCATTTGGTACTACACCATCGCCTTCCCCTTATTCAAGCCTTCTGATCTTTTGGAGCATTCAGCATTGTGGCTCTCTTAGACTCAGGGATGAGCTAGCTGAACAGGGTTTTTTTGAACTCCGTCCGATAATGCTGAAAGATAGAAATAGCATTGGCTATAAATAGCAGGTAGCAGAATTGAACCTATTGAAGCTCGATGTACTAGAAGAGTGTGAAAAAGGGACAAAAACACTGATTCAACTTATCACATGGTTTTTACACTTGATGGAACAACTGGAAAGACATCATCGACGAACGAATGACGTTAACGGCATTGGCCTTCTGCATGTTCAGCAAGCTGTGAAAGACCTAAATTGATTCTTAGAGTTACTTCACAGCTGTTAGCACTTCGTATTACGTCACAGCACAGCGACATTGTGTGTTAAGCCTGAGGTGGTTTAATGAGTATCCATCGGTGTATGGCGGTGTTACCATGACGACGTTGAAAATATGTTCAACAAACCTATAAAACCTGTAATGAAGGGGATTCATAAGGCCACAACAAAGTCTAGAGAGAAGGATTTGTGAAATGGAGTACGTGGAAGCGCGAATATTTGCCTAGCAATGATTGATCGTATCTGTCCCTACACATTTGAACTTTTTTGAAGCCATTTTGTCCTTAGTGTACTTACTTGGCCATGTCGAGCACTTACGGGGACCAGCTATCTCTGAGAGTGTGCCATTTTATCTCACATGGATTTGATATTAATTTATCGGTTCTGATTGGTTGGAAGGCATGATTTCCTGACCCTTGGACCATAGGCGTCGTATGGTATCCACCACATTCCGGTTCAAAAACTATCCTGTTGTCCAAGCTTCCCTTTTCTGAGCTGGCTTGAGTACTATTGAATTCTCCTGGTAGAGCAAAAGCGGATTTCTCTGAAGGCTTGATTTATTAAAAGGACAAAGTACACATCCAAATGTCTATGCCCTTTTGAATGGAAATGTAGTGGCCAAGAAGGTACCCCTTGTCGTCATAAACATCAGACTTTGATTCGGTTGATTTATGGAATTTGTGCAAGGTCTAAGTACCGTACACAAAGTCTGGTTGCGTAGAAGTCTTGGATTCGTTGGGAACTGCGAAGTCTAGGGCGTAAGGGTAATTTGGTAAGTAGAGGGGAGCAAAGCGAACTCTCTATGAGGTACACATCTCATTCCAAGCATGGTATAATGAAAAACTCTTGACTTATCAGCTGACGCTACCGAAACAGCGTCACTGCCTGACTATAAACATCAGACGCCATCGGAATAGCTTCCGATCAGCACTCTCTCACCCTTGGAGTTGGCTGAGTCTGGTACGCACCATTAAATTCACAACCTCGCAAAACTGTAGTACTGTTTGAGTAACCGCATGAAGCGGTTGCTTGAGAAGAAAACTTCTATTGACGGCGGTCAGTCTCGCTTTTGATTACATACACTCACTTGACATCGATTCAGAATTGTAGACGGAATTTTAAAGAATATGATGGTTTGGTTAACTACAGCGATCCATTCATTGCCACGCACTTCATGTATCCGATGTCTTATCAATATAAGTGGGTTTATCAATGTAAGTAGGAGCTTTGGTACATTTTCGATCGGATTTAACTCGAACCAAGATACCTCTGAATAACTGTTCCAGTAAATTGACTGGAAGCTGTGATTCATGACGTAGGTGATAAGAATAGACTCCCTCTCTTCTGCAATTGGTTTGCCACTCAAGAAGAATAATCTCACTTCACTGGCAGTTGTTTCAAGAGCTCTGTGGTTGTGAAGAACATATTCTCTGGCTTTCTAAGTGAGGCTCATTGTTTCTTCACCATGAGAGAACGCTTTAATTCGAAGCCAAAGTTTATTCAACTCAAATTCCTAACAAATGTCTAAGTCGTGTCAAATCCGGAGAAGGAAGACATCTTCCAAACTGACTGGTCTGTGTATATCTCATAAAGGGACATTGATTTTACGCGCGCTAAGTCAATATTAGTCTCAAAGACTTATAGTAAAGGAGAAGATGGCATACGAAAGAACTTCAGAAACCATGTGGGCTAATGTTTACTTCAACTGTTTATTTCATGTATGCGATAAAACTGAGTCGACAACATTGAAGTGTAATATCCCAGCTTGGTTCCCATTTGTTTATTCTGCACTCTTTCCCACAACAGCAAGATCGCTGCTGATTTCTTTCAGAGTTTTTCTGTAGGCAGCGAATTCCCCAGTCGATCTGGAATAGCATTGGAGGAACTCTCTAGCGACGTTACGGTTAGTGGTGGCCTCAGGCCTGAGAGAAAATTTTCGGGTTAACAGACCCGCCAATTTTGCCCTCCAGCTTATGGAGGGCCTTGATCGCCTTTTGAAGACTGTCTTGCGTTCTGTGGATGTAAAACTGGAAGTACTGCAATCAGTGAAAACCCTAACTACGTGAACCACCTCACCTTAAGCTCACCGACACCGTAGCACTCCATAAGAAGACCGTCTACAGGGTGGACGAACCGATGAATGGTGCTGCTGCAACAGCCCAGCCAGCAAGCACTCGCTTAGACTTAATGGTTGATAGTGATAAGGATGAGAAATGATTTATATGGCCCCAGTCAATCTTTTTTTGAAGATACGCCCTTGACTCATCCCGGATGCAGGAGGTCCTGACTGGTAATTGGATGCGTATGCGCCATGAGCAGTAGTTCCTTATCCTCTCACAAGAGACTGGCTCCATGCTCCCGTGCCAAAGGAATGGGAGACTTGCTTGGAGTGGGCGAGTATAGAGCTGGGCTCTGATTCTCGGACCATAGTAATGGACCACCTTCATGGTATCATCTCCGTCCATTTTGATATTGACTTCGAAAGCGATTGCAGGGGAGGTGTATGCTCCCGGTTGTTCGGTATTCATCAATTCCTCTTGACTATGGGGCATCCCTCCATGAAATGAAGTAGCATTTGTCATCGACTTCAGGATGCCATCTAATTTGTAGTGCCTCTTCCCCAAGTGAAGATTAGGAGTAGAATACCTGTCAAAAAACTGGCTGAGATTCTCCGGGATTCCACGTCCATATCATATCGTCAGTTTGGGACACTGGACTTCACCCGACCAATTTCGTGCTCTGTCATGTTATATTTAGGGCTCCAGGAGATATGCATACGAATTTCTAGAAAAGATCTGCAGTATGTCCCTCATTCGATCTCAACTAGGAATGGCCGAGGGTTCAAATTCAAAATGAACCGCATTCAGGTTTTTTCTTTCGCAGTCGTTTAATCTTATGAGGGGTTTTCGAGGAGATAAAAGCATTCAGCTATCGACTGGCCCCTTATGGGGTGGACAATTGCTCTCCGGGGTGAAGTTACTAGTTGCCTGGTCCGGAAAGGGTTTGAAAGAGAGAACACTTTTTAATAGAAATATTCTCCACCAATGGTGCATCCATAATAATTCGGCTTGACAAACCGGAATAATCTGTCACTCTCCAATAGCAAACCAGTAATCATGGTCGATTACTCCTAGAATAACTGCGTGAATGAGAGTATTGACTCTCTAGTAGTAGTTGTAGCACAAACTGACTTCATAGTTTGAGTTGTAGAAGCTTGTAAAAGCCGGATCCGAGTTAAAAATACTATTGTGGTACCGAGATTTGTTGAGTACCGGGCGCAGCCCAGAGTAGAATTGGTCGGTCCCTAATTGCACTTTATCTTGAATCCCATTGACGCAATCATAGAAATCGCAAATGATTGGATTAAGATCAATCAATGTCGAGTTCTGTGTTAAAAATGCATTTCTATAATTATATCAAATTCATATTAGAATTATTGATCAAATGTAGAGACTTCAAAAAAAATGAAAATTGAACCAAGTAATACAGACAAAAATATATTTTAAAAATGGTCAGGCCAAGTAGCCATGTCAAAATAAAACGTAAATAAAATATTCAATTGAGCAATCATCCGTCACTCATCACCTCACAGATCATCCTTTTCCTCTGAATGGTGCTTAAGAAATCAATTACTCAAATAAAACAAAAATTAGCTAAAAATAAATGAAATTTTATAAATTTTTTTTGCCTAAGATTCAAAAATCGTTCAACAAAAACTGTGTTTTTAAGGATTATCTCTATAGGCATTCCAAGCATTCACTAGTTACCGAGATTGCCATTTTGTGGTTTTTAGCTTACTTTCCAAGATTTTCAGCTTCTTTTTCTATTTATGAATTTGGACCGCTTATCGAAGGCCAACAGAGCATAGCCCTATTTTGCTTACGCCATCACTCATTGCTTGTGACAGATCTGATTATTTATTCATACGAACCGCTTTCCTTTCCATCACCATCCTTTTCTAGCGGAAAATATGCCTATCTTCAGCCTATCAATTTTGAATTCCATTTAATACGTCATAGCTTCTTTAGATTTGAAAAAAAAAGAATACATGAGAGATTAGAAATCATAGTTCACTGTAATGGGTAAACAACAGTACAGTAGAAAGTCATCAAGTACTTAAACTATGAAGGGCTGCTGAGAAGAAGATCCTATTTACCAATACTTCCTAGATAAGCCATGTCTCTGACTTTCAGTGAGTTCAGTGAGGTTAATGAGGGACATCCTTGCCAACCAAGCCTTCTTTCACCTTTCTAGTATGACGGGGAACCTGTTCTGCTGTCCGTAAAGAGCAAGCAGGTGGCCCATTGGATGCCGTAAGTGACACCAGACAGCCACGCCTCGAAATGTTCCCGTTCTCTCTGCTTGGAAAGCTCATCTCCCGCTTATGTCAATCTTTCATTCTGAAGTATAGTTTCTTCTCTGACAATATAAGAACAGGTATCCCGTCCACTCGACTCTACCCTTCCTCTGTTCCATAGATGTTTATTTGTTGACATTTTCTCTAATAGAAAGCCGTAATAGTTATTGTCACAGTGAATTCAATTTTGGAGTCAGTGCATAATCAAGCAGGCAATGGGCTCCAATTTGCCAAAAAAAAAACACAATTTTTCACAAGCACTGACTTTATTGAGTTTTTCTCACAAACGTTACTGATACTCAAAGTATCAGAGAATGAATAGTCTTGGATAAGTTCTCTAGGGTGACTTAGAGCTGCTGTGGAACATCCTTTGAAGAGAATCTGTAAAGAGGGAAGCGCTGTTGATTTTCTCCTAGAATGCTTGGCCATACTCCTGTGTGCTTCGTTATGTTCTCACCGAGAATTGTTCCAATCACACCTCGTTAAGTAGCTAAAAGATATGGGCAGCAACCACAAATAAGGTTTTTGGTAATTTTGCCGAAAATTTTGAAAACCCGATATATCTGGAACGCGTTTGATTCTCTGTTTTTTATCAGATTTGATAACGCATTATGTACGTGTCCCAATACGGTCTGGCCCGAGCTTTTTTTGCCACGCCCTCAGTTGAACTTACCCCTCTCACTCCTTGCCGATAAGTACAACTTCCATATTGGAACCGGAAGAGGACGGGAACAGAAGAATCACTTTTGGTTGTAAGGATGTGGATGTGCTCGGAATAAAGCAAAGAAAAATAAGGTTTTAGGAGGGGAAGCGGTCCTAATGTGCCGTCAGAATTGAGTTCCATTGTTTTCTGAAGTATCTTTCTAGAATGAGCCTTCATTTAAACTTTTGCTCGGTCATTTAAACTTTTGCTCGGAGTAATCTGATTTAGTTGGTCATTTTGTTTTTTACCATGTCGAATTCTAACGATCAGGTAACAAAAACCCAATCCTGGATCGCATTGAGTAAGCAATTTATCAGAAAAGAAATGTCGACGTCATTTGAAAAGCACCCCGCATCCCATTTCATCGAGAGCATAGCGGCTACATTGACGTATGAAAGCAGCAATATCGCCGAAACACATGCCAATATAGGTGATGCCTGGGGATACATATTAGTCCTTTTTTCGACGGAGAATGAGGAGAAAAAGACCCTTATAGCCACTTTGGCTTTCCATGAGCGGCCTCGAACATCGTTTTCTGCCACTGTCCTCATGTTTCCGACGACATGCCCTCTATGTACTTCCGGGGAATATCGTTTTATGTCGGAACTTGGCGGCTTCCGCTTGTAGAAGTCTACATAAACTGTTCTTAGAGTAAATTTATTTGTTTGATCAGTCTATAATTTTTAATGGAGAGGAAAATCCCTTACTGTGGACCATACTAACGGCATCTCGCAGCAAGTTGAGGTTGTGTGTCATTGGGTCCAATTTCTCCTTTGGCCCTGAGAAACGCATGTAGCTCCACTTTGCCACACTTTCGCCATACAACATTTTTGGAAAGTAATATTCATTAGGGGCCCAGATTCACGGGCGTAGGGAAGACATGAACGACCCACATACCGCCGTGGAGTCCCGTGAGTACTGAAACAAACGCCCTTTTTTGTCCGGATCCAAATTTGGACAAAATAGAGAATGGAGTATTGAGATCTACTTGCTGAAAGACATCTTTCTTGTTTTCTTGGGCTGTTCTGCTCGTATTCAGGCTGAAAACTAAGTGGGCTGGATAAGATTATGTTTGGGGTTTGATCCATGGGGTGAGCCGTGCATACGTTTACGGCAGAGGCGCCTCTAATTGTAAGCAAACATCCTGATCTGTGTCCAACAGTATGGTTAACCTATGGCTGTACCAATCCAATTGGTTCGATTCCATGTCTGAACCGAAAAAAAAGTACCAGCTTGCTCTTTTTTTCGAAAAATGTTTTTTTCCGCTTTTTTTCTAGGAACTCTGTGCAAGCTGTCGGCTCTCTAATGGATTGTCACACTACGCTGCCCTTTTTACGTGTGCATTAAAAATTGTGTCTCGATTGAGTGCACGTCTGGGAAGAATGTCCATTGAAGGTGGATGTGGGTGTTGATGAGGGATAGGAAAGTGCGAAAAGATGGCAGCTTCCCTGAAATTATGGCATTGAGGGCACATAGGATCACCCAAACTGTGAATAATGTCCTTCTGCACTAACCAACAAAGCTCTCCTGGCCCACGATTCGTCGCTAGCCCTGCTACAAAGCACTCATCCCAGTTTTAGCATTTCTTGCATCACCAGATAATCCTTACCCTACCCCCATCGCAAACTTCCCAGAAAAGTGTTCCGCAGCTAGAAGAAGTTGATATCTCCCGAATTGGGGCGCACTTGTTTTAACTATGCTGTGCAGCGATCGAAATCTCGTCCAAACTCTCTTTTGTCGCCTTGATCTCGTCCAACCTTAAAAATGATTAGATCGAAGAAGGTCTTGTAAACGGGGATTCCTGCTGGCCTACTCGGTTTTTTTTCCGGTGGACTAGGTAACGCAACTGTTTTTGCCCTGTTACCCATTGAGGGTACATGGGAGCACCCAAACTGCGCCTTTAAAAGCGTCTCGAGTTTAAAGTAATTATTGTTTCCGTCCAAACATTTCATACAAGACCCCTTCCAGGAATTGAATTTCTATAGAGACATACCACTTATTGGTATCTCTCCCTGTCCCTCTCTCCCCATCTTGTCTATTACAGCCCTCTAAACTTCCTTTTCCGAATTCAATCCAAGTTTCTTCCAAGATAAGATGTTGTTCGTCTACTATTATCAGGCTCCTGCAAGCTTGCTGTGACGGTATTCTGTTGATCCCTTTTAAATGGCAGTAATTAGTTCTTTACTTCGATGATGGAACGTCTCTGAATGCATGAATAAATAAACAACTACTAGTAAACATTTCTACGTTCTTGTCGGCATCTTCTGCAGCAACCAACTACTTCAAGGGTAGGACTGTGAACTACTTGAACCAACGTTGAAGGTAAGAAAGGGATAATTGTATTCGATTATGTTGGCCATAAAAGGGTAACAACCAAATCGAGGAAATGTGAGTCATGACCTTTACATAACAAGCAATTCAGAACAACCAGAAAAAGTTCACTCGGTCATAATGGCGCCCAGTCTCGGCTGACATTTTTCGAATTTCTCGAAATATTCCAACTTTTTATCAATTTCTGGGAGTTATCAATATCTGGGGAATTTTTTGAAAGTACATATGTCGTGCTTCAACATCGAAATTCTTTTCTTTGCTCATGTTGCACCTCAAGTGTTTCCAAATTAAGCAGCGAAGTTGCATACCTGTTTATGACCCTCTAAGAGTGAATACAGGCTGATAATAGAAAATTATTTTCTGAAAATTCGAACCCATTCTTCCTCTTTTCGGCATTTTACTTATTCTGCCAATTTTTTTTTCTTGACCTTTGCAGTTTTCAGTTGGTAAAAATTTTTGAACGCCTGGCTTTTGGACGACGTCATGCTAAGATTAAATATGATATTATGTGATAAATCAAAATAATATCGAGCAGTGTTTCTATTTCTGCAATGCTACGATAAAATCGTTCGAAAAATGTGAAATAACATAGTGCGGTGGTTCTATGGCCATCGAAGAATAAGGGGAGAGAAGGGAAGTTCCGTGCCCATGGCGGTGAGGAAGAAGAGGGAGCCCGAAAACGCTGGGCGACTTCATGTCATCTACTAGCTTTCTAGAGTTTTTTCTCGTTGTCGATTCCTATAGCCCCCAAGAGCTTGATGAGGGCAGAAACAGAGGTGCACGGGCAACTCAGTAGTCTGTATAAAAATCCCTCCCTGAGGAAGTACTGCAGTTGTAAGGAGCCATTTCGTTTCATGTGCCCATGAAGGACCGCGGTGTTCATGCAGGTACATAAATGCATGATATGGGACGCATTGGAAAGGGCATGGTGCTTTATGGGTCATAATTACTTTACTGCCCGGAAAGGGAAAGAACGAAGAAGGGCCACAGAGGGATGATTACCTTCAAAGCCTCTTCTTAACTCATCCTCAGTAGTTACGCTGCGGATCCTTGCCAGTGCTCCTGAGTGCACGACGAGCAATTTCATTAACTTGTCCTTCTCTCACTATGGCGAATGGAGAAGGGCAAGATATGTCCGAATCCATCCATTGGCTATCCTATATGGCCCTGGGAATCGCCATCCTCACCACGAAGGCTATCATCTTGTTAATGCATGTCATTTTAAAAAACAAACTCGTCATCTCAATCGTCAATTTTTGACGACTCTGTTTATTTGTTTATATTTTTATTAGCATTTATTATCATTCAACTCATATTTTAACTATAGTTTTGAATTAAATAATATTTTTTACATTTTCATTATTCTTAAATTACTTTTCGAATAAATACTTGTTTACATACTTTGTTGTTATACTGTTATACTGTACTCATGGATATCATCAGAGTCCTAAGAGAAGACAAAAAAACCAGCAAAAAATTTTGCGATTTTTTAGTCATTATTTCATAATTAATTACAAAACGTACAGATTTTCCAGCACCATTTTGATAGTGAACATCGAAAACTATACAGCATCATAGAACAGTCTAGAGGTATGTAATAGGATAACCAGTAAGAAGAATATTATTTGTCCCCTTCACCGGAATATTGGAATATAATATTAGCAGTACATTGAGTTTATTAGAGGGAATCATATTGGAAAAACTTTTATTGCTACTGAAAAGTCTAAAGTACACATGTAGGAAATGGTTTTGCTGTCTCTGGGAAACAGTAATTACAAAAGTAAGCTCGTCAAATTCCCACTAACAGCAGCTTCCTTGAATAGCTCTTTTCACAATTAATCTAACAGTTGAAAAGTGTAATCCATTAAAAGCTCTACATAGCCCAACTTGGCCTTGGTAGTCGATGGGCAAATCTAGGAATCCTTAGGAACTCTCGTTTTCACCTGCCCTCTTTGTTTTGTATCCTGCATTTTGGACCCTAATCCCAAAGAATTTCTACAGGAAAAAGGGTTCCTTCAGTACCAGTGTCTCGCTTTGTCAAACTCTCAATAGGATTTCGCTACCTGCGATATCTGGATTCACCGGATTTCCTTCAGAGGATCGGGCCATGGCATCGTTTTTAAAGCAGAGGACTCATGGTTACGGGATTCTAGTGTGTTCAGAATTTTGGTTCAATTCCAATTCCTTGAATGTGCTTTTGTAGGAATTTCTCTGCCATGTAGTAGAGTAAAAGTAAAATAAATTGAAACAGTTGTTCAACTCGAAATCTACAAGTTTTTCAAACTTTCGGCCATGGTTAGATGCCTCGTTACTTCATCGATACTTCATTTCTTGGAGCAATAACTATAACAACTTCAGAGAACTTACAATCATTCGATGTGTTGTCTTTTTCCTCACTGGGAGGTGTCAGAAACAGAGTGGGTTAGTCCCATGTCGCCTTCAAATAGAATACGGGGTGGTGAAGCTTTCAGTATTTCCGCTAGCGTAGAGCCCTACACTGCAGATTTCATGGCTCATAGAGACGCCTGAATGTGTGTATATCCTCTCTATAATCTCCAGACTGAAATTATTTTTCCCCTTACCCATTGGCAACCATGCCAATACAGATCTTTCAGGATATGGGTTGATCTTATGATACTGATTGGTAATCGATCATGAGATTTGATCCCTAAACCATGCGTGCAAAAGATAGTGCCGCCGCTATCCCCTGTACCACTTTTCTTTGTTTTGCTCGAATGTATTTCTGGAATTTTGCTTGAAAATATTTTTAGTAAATTGCTGAATTAATGCTGCCTCCATGTATTGAATAGTTTGCCTTCGTTGAATGTGACCTATCTTCACGTTTTTCCTGTTCTTCATTTTTTTCCTTCTTTTCTATCGAATCATAATCGAAATCGTTGACTAAGAAAATGTATTATGGCCGTAAGTGAGAACACTTCTCGGGCAATCCCTGCTTAGCCGGCTGATCGCGCCAGTTGTTCCCATAGGACACCGATTTTAATATTTCTAATTGCTTCGTTCATATTCAAAGCGGAGTGGCCGTTGCTTCTGCCGATCAGCCGTAAATCACAGAAAGCCACTTCCCAGTATCTCTTTCACGACTACCTGTGGACCTCAACTTTGCCCTTTCTTCTTCCTCATTGTTCTCTTCGCCTAAATTCTCTCGTAATCATTCCGCATACTCAAGATCAAGGAGAATTGCTACCGCTATAGCCTTACTTGCCCTAAGGCCGCATGGTTCAGTGTCCCAAATAAGTAAACAAAGATATGAAAACATTTTAAAGGTTTGAGTTTGGCCGTGGCTTTCGCTTCATCCTTAATTGCTGGTTATCAATGAATGGTCAAGTATCTAAGGGATGTTCTTGGACCCTTCAGGCTTAGTCCTTCAGTATAAGACTTTGTGAGGACGGTAGAGGCAGTGAACTCGGACGTTTGTGGGTCTCAGCAAGACTTCGATTGGCCCTTTCTTGCATTCGATTCTCTTTGGAATGCTGAAACAATGAAAAAGGAGTGACGTACTCGGCCAAGCAGCTATCCTTCTTACGGGTCCTCATTGAAATTCTTCCGATAATGGTGAGAATACTACCGATTTACTACTTACTTAGGCCAACCATTAGGCCTGGTCGGAGTTATCTGTTTTATTACCAGAGGAGCCCGTAGCCATAGCAACGTCTTCGAAAATCTAGTAATCAACGGACGTCACACTGAGAAAGGCATAATTTTATCAGCTAGTTTATCTTATAAATACTACCCATGTGTAGAAAGGGTGACGGACTTTACTCGGGCCAACTTTCTTGGGGTTCCCACAGTCCGTTTGATTCAGAATCGGGAAAGCAGGAAATAACCTTCACCTATGTACTATTGTCCTAGAATAGGACCTCTGATTCCAGTTCCCCAGTGATTCGAGTCGATTCTTACTACTGAGCCCTGGTTGATACCATCAATAGCAGCTGCCCAGTAGCTTCACACCTTGCCATACCCCTGCAAAAGGTTCCTATGAGGACATTCCAGATTTGTTTTATTCCCATTCACATTTTCCAAGGTTCAAACGAAAGGGTCTTGCAAGAGTGAGAGGCTGTTTCTGTTCACCTACTCACCTACCTACTTACCTACCCACTTACCTACCTTCCTACCTACCTACCTACCTACGTTCCTTCCTACGTACCTACCTACGTTCCTGCCTAACTTCCTACCTACCTACCTACCTACGTAACTACCTACCTACCTAATAATCAGAAATGTCTCGCTCATCGGTAAGGTTACCATTGGTAGAAAAATACTTTGGTAGTTACTGATGCAGAAAAGTGGACTTCGAGTTTTTTGAGAGAGCTCGTTCTCCGTAGTGAACCCGTACTTCCATTCGTCATTACACTTTTCAGTAGTCCCATGGGTGGTCCTCATTTGCAAAAACCCCTGCCGCCAGAGCTGTTGACGAGTTGGCACTCCATAAGAGTACAAACCAACTGGCACCAACTGGCAACGTTTCCTCATTTCTGGACCTTTCCTTTGATGAATGCTCTCCGTTTTGCACTGTTTCTGCTCCATGAATGACCTTGGATAGCTCTCTTGGAATGATCATAACCGGGCTGAATGAGAATATAAATGAGTTTCTTCAAGCTATCCCAGGGTTTATATGAACAAGTACGACATTCTACTGAAGTATTTATTGAATTTCTTGAGCTTATGTATTTTTGCGAACTTCTGGCTGATAAGCGCAGATAGGTAGCTAGGTTCCTTCCTTGCGCCGCGCACTTGACATCTGTCCAGCATTCAAGAGAAAATCCATTGCTTATACCGCTATAGTAATTCTTGGACATATCAATGTTTTGTACCTATATGTTCCGTGACTCTCTCTCTTTCTAAAAGTATGTTTTGCTGGTTTTATGCTTGTTCCTCGACATTCATCCATGGGTAAACACCCATGAAAAAATGCCCCACCGAGTTTCCGTGATGTCTACTCCCATGCTCCTCTGCCTCCTCATGGTTGGCTCATCCCATTTCAACGTAATTCATTACCATGCTGTTCACTATCTATTTAGCTCATTTTCATGGAAAAATCGAAAATTTTTGGGCATCCCTCTACTTCCACCTTTCCCTCCCCTGCCCTGCAAAGGTTACAGCTATCATAGGCTACCTCCTGCCTAATTATGATCGGGACTCCTGAAAAATACTGGTTGAACTAACCCAAACCTTCACAGGGTCGTATCAGGGAAGTAAAAGTAACAGTAAAGTTCTCATCAAGACCTCATCTGAAATTGGTACTTAACAGCGCTTTTGGGTAATGTACTCCCCAGTGTAAACCCATCCCATTTCAACACCATTCAATCTCGTTATGTCTACGACCCATTTATCTGGTGCTATCTCCAAAGTGCAATACTTTTTTCTATTAACTTCTATTCCTCCAAGCTATTGGTCAGTTTCTTCATTCCCATTCAAACTACAGGCAACCTAATGACGACAATTTTCCCCCACTTTCAAGAGTTTTCTGAATAGCCCAAGCTCGTTCCCATATCCTGTTGTCATGGCACAACAGTTTCCGAAACCGATTTTGAGCTGTATTGTTCATCTGAATGGGCAATTTTGAGTTTTACCTATTGTTCGAAGTTGCCATGTAAATTGCAGGGTTATTTTTTTTAAACGACCAAGTTGGTTTTTCTGGGCGGATTCAGAAGCAAGTCTCTGTTCAGCCAGAAATATTGAAGCGAAGTCGCAGTCAAATCACCTCAAACGTTGGCCAACTCCGTTTCTGGAATGCGCCCCGTATTCGAATTCCATTCAAAATTGTAGTGGCGTTTTGCATGGGTATGTAACCTGGCCGTCCGATGAGTAATCCTATGCTTCTACCATTTCAGTCCAATCTAGCGCCAGTTAAGCAACTTTAGAGAGATTAGAGGGGTAAAGATGTCGTCGGACCGGTGTCAATCCGCATTTGATCCCCATAAAGCGGGTGTGGAATACTTAGTCACTTGACACTTCTCCTACCACTTCGTCCCGAAAACTGCACACAAATTCTTTAATTGGGTTGTTTTAATGTTTTGGTTTGTTTACTTATTGGTGCTGCGTAGGGCGGTCGTAAGAAACAATACAAATGATAACAACTGCAAAACATCTTTTGAATGACCTGATGCTGTATGAGCATATCCTGCTTTTTGTAGTAGTTTAAGATGCCAGATGTCGTCACGATGTTCATGAGTTATGGGATAGGCCCAAAAACAAGGACGTGTTCAAACTCCGCTCAAGACCAAATTTTTGACGTTATCGCTTGCCAGTTTTCAAAATTTCTTTGCAATTTTTCTACAACTCAGCCGCTTTATGACAGCTTCTCACGTTGCTCCACGTCCTGTTGATCAACCAAAACTTTCCGCAGTGGCCCTATAGCATGTACAGGTAGAGTTTTAGCTGGATTGCTAGCTCTAATCAAACCAGGCGATACTAGCCAGCCCAGCGTGTACTCGAGCTGGGCAAATCGAAATTCGGGAGTTTTGGGATTTTGCGTGAGGAATTAAAAAGTAGGTAGAACCACCAAACAAGGTAAACAACTTGAAAGTCCAGCTGTCTTTGAATTTGGTATCACTTGGGTGAACTTTTGTCATGAGAGCATAAAATTATCAGTCAACATCTAGGAATAAGCCTTGCGCCAGTTCTGCAGGAATTCTTGTCTCTGGCAATTGATTTCTTGAAAGTTTGTCATGGAACGGCTTTTATGGAAGACCTCCTATTGATCGTATAAAACTCAGCTTTTTTCTAGTCTATATATTGTAAAATATGGAAGTGCTCACAGGATGAATGGCTTTTGTGAAGATGCCGTTCATATAAATCTCATCGCTTATCTTGAGAACGCTATCATTGCTCATGCATTTATCCCTTTGCATGGTGAATTAACAATAGAGCTTCAGCCTGTCTTCCCCTTTGAAAGTGAAAAAGCACTACTTTGACTTATGGGTTTGATTCCTTGGTTAAGGGGTCTGGTTAAGGGGTTAAGCTATGAAATGTGCAAAGGCTCGTAGGGAGGAGTCATTCCCCTCCTAGTGACATGTTCCCTTAGGTGTATGGCCTGGTTTTCACTGACAGAGAATAGAATTTAGGTGCATGAATCCTGTGGTCTGGGTCACTTTATTTGATACTTCCAGGGGAATTACTCCTCTCCGGGATGCTACCATTCATGTCGCTTTCGTTGCCGTTTTTTGATGTTGATCTTGGTGCAAGTGGAATGACCCCCTGCTTGACGCCTTTGCAGGAAGGCCGAAGGGTCCGCCTGTCATGTTCCTCCTGACCAGCTCAGAAGGTAGAGGAAAAATTGCAAGTCGGAACAGTGCATGTTATTTTCTGGGTCATGAGTTTATCACAGAGCGGGGACAAGCCCATGGAAGCCCATAAAACTTCGAAATCCTGCCTTTTCGTAGTGATTCCAATTGAGGATTGCAGAGTGTCTGTCATGCATAACCAAACAATCTTCCTGGGTAGGGCACCTACTTCTGATTCTGTGCGGCCTCTGAAAAAAGTCAAGTGTATGGGAAAAAAGCAAAATGAGCCAAGTGTGTGGGAAAAAATATGCTTTTTCCCCACCATCTTTTTATGGAATTGCGACCAGAGGAGGGAACATGCCCCATGAAACATAGCAAGATTTTGATTAATTCTAACAAGAATTGGTAGTGCTTCAAAAGAAGCCATTGGATCTCTGTGAGAGATGTCAGTAGTGAAAGATGAGAATGTCAAGTGGCCGATTACATAGTGGTTTGGCTACAGCTGACTACCAAGAAATACATATGTTCCGGGTGTTCAGACACGATGCCATAAATCTCATATTTCTCTTTCCACTAAGCCGATTCTGTTTGTCTTCAACTTATAACACCCTATCCACTTATTCCTCCCTTGAGAGAAGTGAGTGAAAAAGCAACCCTAGCGAACAACGCTTATGGAGTTCTTAGAAATGGGCTCTATCACCCCAGGTCAACCCTTTTACGTGAAAGCTCTCAATAGTCTTAAGATACAAACAAAATAACAGAACGAATCAAGAAGGGACTCGAGATTATCGCTAAGTTGATCAGCTTGGAGGGGAGGGCGGAGTAGCCGACAAGAGGTGGGACTGCCGGGAACAAGTTTTCAGGGCACACTCCAAATGGAAGCGAATCCTTACGAAGTTCCTTAAGTAGTACGGCTCCTTAGCTGAGACGTACCATTCGTACATCCCTTGGAACAGAAACCCTTCACTATTAGCCCATCAAAAGTCGAAATTTCTCCCAAAAATCTGTTGTGAAGTTCGAAAATTAGAAGGTTCTTCGCGTGGTTAAAATTTGCTTGCAATGGAAAAATTCCGAACAGTTGCTCACACAGGACATTGCAGGACATTGATGCAATGTGTTACTGAATTCATTGGAAATCTGGAAAATCTACGTCGATTTCCTCAACGTAGCTGAATCTTCAAGTCCCGAGTGGTCTACACGCAACGAAGCCTACTTTTTTGTCTTCAGGTACGAACTATTCATCATAACACCAATGGCTGGTATTCAATTTTCTGCTTCATATGCAATCAGGCGTCCGTCAGGCCGTCAGCCATGCTTCTCATCGGATTGTCTATTCATTTTCTGCTCCATAAATCTTGTTCTGAATGGGGATTCACAAAAGAGGCCCATCGGATCCAAGGGATTCCGTTTCAGCTCATGGACAAAGAAAGCTTTCCTTCAGCTTCAACACAAGCCTTCCTTTATTCTTTCCTCCTCCCATTTCAACCCCTCCGGAATATGTTTGGGTCTTAAACTCCATTAGATTGTATTAAAATTAGGAAAACTATACTCAAAACGCCAACTCAAAGCATCCTCTCTAATACATTTATATATGTTATTGATTGTTGCTATTGATTGATCGCTACAGTACGCTTTGTAGGACAAACGAACCTAATATCTCATCACGTTCTTGTTTTTATTTATTGTTTTACTTAGACTAACTTTTTTGGATTTATACTTATTGTTATATCTCATATAGTAAGGGACTGAATAAGGTAAACGCCTCGTGGGAAGTTGTTGAACATTGGAGCCAAAAATCAAACGCCGAATCGGATCCTATGCCAGTCCCGGTTAGCCTACTCTTTCATCAATCGGTTGTCCAAGCCGTCCTCAACTATGTGAACCCTAAGCCCATTTTTTATTTTTTAAATGAGTTTCTTTGCATATTTTGGAATGTGGCAGGATAATTTATGGGAAACAGTCGTTGAGCACCTATTGATTTCCGAAACATGGATGAAGAAGTAGTTTTCCAGTATCAGAAAAGAAAAGTAAAGCAAAGTAGCCACTGGAACTGAGTTCCACCAAGGCCCTAGGGCTGTCATAATACCATCAAACCTGTGCTAGGATCCATTTGATGCAGCATAATTGCCCTACTCCCTTTGGTTACCAGTTTTTTTAGGATTCCTCTACGAAAAGTCAGGGAACTCATTTTTTTGCTGGAGCGCCTGCTTCCCTGTTGCAGAGTTGAGGTTTTTTCGAATATTTATGTTCAGTTTCTTTATCTAATTCAAGTTTTTGAAAGTTTTTTGGTAATGGATTGAAATCAAGCATGTGTTGCCAGTTGTTATAAGCAGAACACAAAACCAATGTTACCTCCCTTCCCAGAAACTTTCCAGAGAATGCTAGTAGGTGAAGATAGGCGTCACTACTAGTAGGTACATACTACAATACATTGGTCAGGATGATAAAGCGGAGGTCATCAAGGAGAATTTCAAGGAGTAGAGCTTTGCTAGGAAGGGTTCTATCATAATCTGTTCACGCTCGATCAACAAAATGGAGCAAATGGGCTGCTAACTTTGTTTTGGGTGCGCCGTACACTTGATTTTGCTTCAAATTGAAATGACATCGAGAGTTTTGTCTCTATTCATCCAATCTGGCAGACACCAACAAATGGCCCGGGCTGCTTATGAGGGGCTTACCCATACCAGGTTTTAGCTACTCTTCTTCTCTGCTTCTCAGCTCCTTTTCTCACCAGGATCACTGCAAGTTTCTTCTGGCTGTTGGCTATAGAATAAGCTTTACAAGAAGCACTTTCGCTATATTTTTCTTCGAAGGGAATCTGAAGACTTGATGTGAGAAAGTCCTCGACTGTGAAACTTTCGTGATTACCCTTTTGTGTGAAATAATCCCAATAAAAAATAAAAAAAGCTAAACCAACGAAGTACAAAGCAATCAATGGATCATACTATTGATTTTTATGGCTCCCTAGAATCTATTCATTGGCAATGCATGAGCCTGAAGATAACCACCTAATTTACGGCTTGCCCAGCAACTGTTTCAGTTCGTCCAGCAGCCGACGTGGTCGCCGTTAAGCATCCAGCTGGTTTCCATTATGAGCCTAAGCTATTTTTTGTCTCTCTGTCCCGCTATCGCTATGTAACACGAGAATTTCGCGACACACGTATTTGCATATCGCTTTCATTACTCGAGGAAAGAGGAGGGCCCTCTAGCGCCTTCTTGTCTTTCCCCGCTAGCTCTATAGGGACTTGAACTTGGTTTATTCCATTATTGGCAAGGTCTTCTCTAGTTACGTCAGCGATGACTGCAGATTTATCTTCGCTACACTTGCTTCCTTCGCCTGTTTGTATCTTCATTTCATTGCATTGATGAATCGATTCATTTCTCCCATCATTACCAGGACAACAGGCATTTCCTACTCGAGTTTTTTTCGATCCATTCCAACTTTAATGATGTTCCTTCATGTAGGTAAGACGTACTAATGGGTCATTATCTGATACTTGGTTTACGTTTGTTTTTTAATTGTTTGGAGACGTCGCCCAAGACCATTTTATAAAAAAGGCTCAGATGATGCAGTTGTAGCTGGCGACGGTGCCACATGCATAGTCCAGGAATCGAATGCTGTCCGAATGAGTCAAGTTTTACCCTTCCATGGCTGTTTTATTGATACTAGCTTGGTCTGGGAGAATCATCTGTGTACTCGATTGATCATTCACTCGAAAGGACTCCGTCCCTATCAACCCGAACTCTTCCTTGTACTCTTATATGGGTGCTCCTCTCTCACTTCCGTACTCGATACAAGCCTGCTGTACTGACTGCAGGGGAAGGGCTATACTTCTCGGTAGTTTTACTTCGATAGGACTAATCTAGCATTCTTCTTTTCTCTGAGGTGCAGAGGTGGCATGCACGACTTTTGCATGCAAACCTTGATCAGTTTGTCCCTACGAATTATTCTTACGCCAGATGTCCATTTAGCTGTCTTAACCTTTCTATGAAGGAAGGAACCAAATGCATATCCTCTAGAACTAGGTGCTAAAGGCGGATTGTTGGCTCGGAAGTTACCTAAATTTTTCATTTTTTCTTGAGTGATTTGGTATTAAATTCTAGAGGTGCTTATGCTAAAGGTATTCCTGTGAGAAAGGCAGTAACGTGCCGTACCGGCCAGTCGGCAATGTGGTCTGGAATCTGCTCGAAAAGCTTTTCTCGATTAGGAGAAGTAGATGGTAAGGGTAAGGCCGTGAAAATTAGTAAGAATCCGCCAATTTACTCAGCCCATATCCTAAACGGTATAGGATCTCTTGGCAATTTTTGTACAACCTCTCAGCAGCATGTGCCTGCATTTCTGATTCTTCCAATCCTTGGATGCGTTCCCCACATTCCTCATACCCAACCTTGTCTGGGCTTCAACTGTCCCTACTGATGATCAGTTCTGCAGTTCGCTAAGAAACGAAGGTAGCTGCTGGCTATGTTTGCACTGCTACGTCGCCGTGCGAGTGCCACTCGAAATGTAGCAAGCGCGACAAGCGTGACCTCATTCTCAGCCTTGCCACTTGCCACTTGGAGTCGGAGTGATCAGCCTGCCTAGACAGAAAAAAAGTGCCAAAGTCGCTGCCACATGAAAAAAAAAATGTTTACTTCGGTGAGCCTGTCTCATAGGCTTCAAGATTCTGCTCAGAATGAAGTTACCGTTGCCTGCTAGCTGCCTTTATTGAGTTTAGGTAACCATAAAATCCTTCTATTACGCTCCACAGTGGCGTAATTAATCCAGGTGCTCCGGGCCGTAGGCACTAGCTTTTCGAGAGGCATACTCTGGACAGATTCGATTGAATGTGTGAGAACCCCTACGCAAGGGTTCAAATCTCAAGAAGTTGTCTCAGAGTAATCTTCACTGCAATCTACCAGCAAGTACCGACGAGTACCTCACCTACTATCTAACCTACACCAGCTTTTTTAGTCTCGGACTGCAACCTCCAAACTTGCGTGTAGTTCTGAGGCCGTAGGTTCTCTGAGTAGTTACTTTATTGAATTCCATTAGACTCATTGATTTGGAATCATAACTGAAAAAGGCTAGTTTCTGGGCTTCAGCGATAGAATCTGCTCCGTAGTAGCTGATAGTCGTGTAATTTCTGTGCCAGGTAAGCACTGACAGCATCATGGATCATCCATGATTTCAAAGAGATTTTTTGGCTACTCTATATGGTGTACTTTGAATGTTTGAATTTTATTTCTGATTCGTGGAGTGGTGCGTATACTACTTTGCTTTTGTACTACCTTTACTTTCACTTATACACACAATTTCTAACTTTTTATGAATTTCCGATTTTCATCCATTTCCTACATGGTTCTCTCGTTTCTCCCGGTCCTCCTCCTCTAACCCATTCATAATTTCACCTACTCATCGAAGAGCAGAGCTCTCGATTACTGGCAGACTGGCTAGTGAGCGAAAGTCTAAGCGAAAAATCGGTTCCTTCATGAGAATCTTCCACGAAATAGCTAACCAAAGGGCAGGGTTTTCTCGTAACGCTAGCAGTTAAACGAATATCTCCTGCTGGCCAAGAAATCATGCCATGCTTTACCATCATTTATTTATATGATTAAAGAGATGCAACACATGCGATTTACTTCCAAAAAAGCAGGAACACTCCCAAATTCTTTGAGGAACTACATATGATTGCCATCCTGTTGCCTATGATTCTTCACTCAATCTTTCTCTGATTTCTTAAGATTCCTTCGGAACTGCTCGTAAAGAACTTAGATATTCTCTAGCTGTTACCTTAGACCCAATTATGCAATCTTTCAATTATCTCGAACTTCTTTAACCTGAGCATCGTACTTTGGGAAGAAGTCGGAATGATTCAAGAAAATGGGTTCAGGTGTGAAAAGAACCGAAGTAAAAACAGAGACGTCACCTCTCAGCTCCTCCCTCACCTTTTTGCTCGAGTAAGAAAAAACTGGGCGGAAATGGGACGGCACCAAGTGACGCCCCAACACTTGCATGATCCGGGGATCCAGATCGATACATCCTCAGGCTAACCAGCTTTCCATCCCTCTATCGTCGCTAGTTGGTAGCATCTGATAAGGCGATCTAATAGACACAGATCACTTTCAGTATGACTCTAGAACCCATTCAAAGCCACGGAGATCTCGGATGGAAATTGAATGAGCAGGCGTATTGTCAACTCAAACTGTTAGACGACAAACAAGTAGATTCCTATCTTCTCTGCCTCCATAAAAACCCGGAAAGTGATCAGCTATGTAGTTACGAAAATCCACTGATCACCACGAGCCATGTTGGAAGGGGGGCTGGAGCTTTTATTTCGCACCTTCCTATCTAACCTCATTTTCCATTCGTGTGAGAGGTCTAATCTTGCCCAAATAAACAATTAAATTTATTTATAACGGTGCTAATACACACGAAGTGAGCGATCATCAATCCTTACTATATATAAACCACAAGTTTGGTGTGTCTGTTTGTCTGTTTGTCTGTTTGTCTGTTTGTTTGTTTGTCCGTCACAAAATTCGGTATCATCTGAAGAAGCGTCTGGAGAGATCGGGACAAGTTCGGGATAGGTGGAGCCTGAGACAAGATTAACAGAGCACATATGAACTCTGCGGAGCTCCGCCCACAGGGGGCGGGGCAGGTGCCGGAGTGGGCGGTGCGAATAGCCAAACGTCTTATTTTGACTTCGAAAAAGGTCCAGACACCGGGAAAAAATGTTCAAAGGTGAGGATTGGGTCAACAAATCAGACGGAGGAGACCCACGTGCTGTGGGCGGAGCTTTCTCTAAATGGGCGGTACTTTTCAGATGTGTTCATAACTCTATTTAATTGAAGCGCAGAGGCCAGGAAAAAAATAAAAGGAGTGAGCAGGGCCTTATGCGTGTTGGGCGTGCATAAGCTTGGCAAAGCCCCGCCCACGGTGGGCGGAGCGTGCGTCGAGGCGAAAGCTAATTTTCAAAAATGAATGTAACTCCGTTCGAACACGTTTAAGAATGCGGGAAAAAAGTGTTCAGAGTTAAGGTGTTAAAGAACAAATGGGACCAAATCCTCGAAGTGGGCGGAGTTGGCACTAAAGTGGGTGCGGCTGAGACAAAATTTTATAACTCTGTTCAGAACCGTTCTGGGATGCGGCAAAAAGGAATTAAGGTGTAAAAGAACAAATGTGATCAAATCCCAGAAGTGGGCGGGGTTCGCACTAAAGTGGGCGGGGCTTAGATAAAATTTGTAACTCTGTTCAGAAACGTTCTGGGATGCGGCAAAAAGAAATTGAGGTGTAAAAGAACAAATGTGGTCAAATCCCAGAAGTGGGCGGGGCTGGCACTAAAGTGGGCGGATTTGGCACCAGAGTGGGTGGAGCTAAGGCAAAAACCTATAACTCTATCCAGAAACGTTCTGGGATGCGGATAAATGTGATCAGTTCCCAGAGCTGGGCTGGATTGGCATTGAAGCGGGCGGGGCTTACATCAAAATTATTAAGTCTTTCCAGATGCGTTTCAGAACGCGGGAAAAAGAGTAAAAGTAATGTGGTTCGAAGTCCAAAGTGGGTGGGGTTTGCGAAGAACTGGGGCGGGGTGGGGCTAAGATCAAAAATTTATACATCTGTCGTTCACGTTTACCATGACCACATAGGTGTACAACTAGAGTATACCACTAAATTCTTTCAAAAATTCGGCCAAAAGTTTTCTAAAAGTTAGTATCCATGGTTCCACACACAGTGGTCCCTTCTACACAAGAGCAAATGCACTAAATTCACTTGAGACCTCAAAAAATGAATTCTGCCATAACCGCGACCACACAGGTGCATACCCTGTAGAGACGTGTAAATCCCTACAACTACCCAGAGGGACTGCCCTTTCAAAGTTAGTGTTGATGGCCACATACAGCCGAAGCTACACAGAGTTTCTTTGACTAAATGGACTGCAGAGCATATTCAAATTTGGGTAAACCATCCTCTGAAAGCAAATTTTTAAGGGAAGTGGGCGGGGCTTAGATAAAATTTGTAACTCTGTTCAGAAACGTTCTGGGATGCGGCAAAAAGAAATTGAGGTGTAAAAGAACAAATGTGGTCAAATCCCAGAAGTGGGCGGGGCTGGCACTAAAGTGGGCGGATTTGGCACCAGAGTGGGTGGAGCTAAGGCAAAAACCTATAACTCTATCCAGAAACGTTCTGGGATGCGGATAAATGTGATCAGTTCCCAGAGCTGGGCTGGATTGGCATTGAAGCGGGCGGGGCTTACATCAAAATTATTAAGTCTTTCCAGATGCGTTTCAGAACGCGGGAAAAAGAGTAAAAGTAATGTGGTTCGAAGTCCAAAGTGGGTGGGGTTTGCGAAGAACTGGGGCGGGGTGGGGCTAAGATCAAAAATTTATACATCTGTCGTTCACGTTTACCATGACCATATAGGTGTACAACTAGAGTATACCACTAAATTCTTTCAAAAATTCGGCCAAAAGTTTTCTAAAAGTTAGTATCCATGGTTTCACACACAGTGGTCCCTTCTACACAAGAGCAAATGCACTAAATTCACTTGAGACCTCAAAAAATGAATTCTGCCATAACCGCGACCACACAGGTGCATACCCTGTAGAGACGTGTAAATCCCTACAACTACCCAAAGGGACTGCCCTTTCAAAGTTAGTGTTGATGGCCACATACAGCCGAAGCTACACAGAGCTTCTTTGACTAAATGGACTGCAGAGCATATTCAAATTTGGGTAAACCATCCTCTAAAAGCAAATTTTTAAGGGAATTCACAGTGACCCCGACCACCCAGGTGCATAGCCTGTGGATATCTGAAAGTCTTCGCAAATTCGTATATGACGTCTTTTCGGGATTATTACTAGAAATGGGAAGATGTGGGTATGCGACCTCAAAAGTTTTACAACCTCTCCTAGGGTACATGGCATGCACCCTACGGATACATGTTAACGAGAGAGGTGCACTTTACGACATGTCCCTGGGTATTGAGCTGCCTAAATCCTTACTATATATAATCCACAAGTTTGGTGTGTCTGTTTGTATGTATGTATGTACGTTTGTTTGTTTGTTTGTATGTTCAACGTGAAATTCAGTATCACTTGAAAAACAACTTCAAGAGGTCGGGACAAGTTCGGGATGGGTGGAGCCTAAGATAAGATCAACGGGGCACATATGAGCTCTGCGGAGCTCCGCCCACAGGGGGCGGGACAGGTTCCGGAATTGCCGGTGCGAATAGCCAAACGTCTTATTTTGACTTCGAAAAAGGTCCAGACACCGGGAAAAAATGTTCAAAGGTGAGGATTGGGTCAACAAATCAGACGGAGAGACCCACGTGCTGTGGGCGGGGCTTCCTCAAAATGAGCGGTATTTTTTAGATGTATTCATAGCTCGATTCAATTGAGGCGCAGAGGCCAGGAAAAAAGGGGTCCGGGAACTTCTCCCCTAACACGGCGTCGCACACGCCGCACCCGCCGCCTATCGCAGGACTGCGATGGAAGACTGGAGCGCGCAATTTGTGAGGTAGGGAGTCCTTTAATTATTTGAATTGGCTGACCGCTCTTTTCAATTCCGATGCGGTATTGATCGTCGTTTACATAGTAGGAGTCATTTTAATTAATCAAGTCTAATAAACATGAAAAGTAAAAAGAAACAGAAGAAAAAACGATAAAATCCAATAGAAATGCAAGGCAGTCAAGGAAAAAATCGCGTCCTATCGATTGGCGGGAGTACGGTAATTGCAGTGACATTTGCCGCATGCCGCAAGGGAGAATGCTGCGATAGGGGAGAAGTTCCGTAACCCGGAAAAAAGTAAAAAAAGTGAGCAGGGCCTTATGCGTGTCGGGCGTGCATAAGCTTAGCGAAGCCCAATGCAGCAAAAATGTGTTAAGTTGTAGAAGAACAAATGTGGCCAAATCCTCGAAGTAGGCGGTGTTGGCACTTAAGTGAGCGAAGCTTAGATCAAGAATTAGAAACATTCTGTGATGCGGGAAAAAAGTGGTAAGACGCGGTAGCACAAATGTGGTCAAATCCCAGATGTGGGCGGAGTTGGCACTAGGGTAGGAGGGCTTACATCAAAATTTTTAGGTCTCTTTAAATGCGTTTTAAACGCGGATAAAATGTGTCTGGAGGCAATAAAAGTAATGTGGTACGAAGTCTGAAGTGGGTGGGGTTTACAAAGATGGGGGCGGGGCTGAGGTCAGAAATTTGAACATTTGTCCTTCACACTAACCCTAACCACATAGGTGTTCAACTAGGGGATACCACTGAACTCTTTCAAAAACTAGGCTAAAGTTTTTTTAAAATTTAGTATCCATGGTTCGACACACAGTAGTCCCTTCTACACAAGGGAACAAAGGCACTACATTAAGTTCAGACCTCATGAAGTAAATTCTACAGTGACCCCGGCCAACAGAGCCTACCCTGTACAAACGTGTAAATTCCTACAACTACCCAAGGAGGCTGCCCTTCCAAAGTTAGTGTTCATGGCCACACACAGCCCAAACTCCACAGAGTTTCTTCGACTACATGAACTGCAGACGTATTTGATTTGAATACATCGGAGTACTCTTCATGGCCACACACAGCCCCATTTCACGCCCCAAAAAGAATAATGGCCTCTACAGAAGTGTTAGGGAGGAGGCTCAGATGACAAAGGTCTATAATGGAAATCAGAGCTCATGTGGCTCCGTCCCTTATGGCTAGAGCCCCCACCGCACGCAAGAGCGTGCGTAGCCGCCTGGTTTAAAATTATAGCAAAAACTTTTTTGGAACGAAAATTCACTTTTCCACATCCATCTCTGCTACAATACTTCCAAGATATCTTTGGAGGATGATACCCGAAGACCATCCCCATTCCACGCCTTCTCTGTAGAATTCAGCCCCTACCTGCTCTCACCTCGACGCGACGCCATGATCATTTTTTATCAGATTTTACCGGTTTTCTTCTCGTTTCTTACCATTCTTATGTATTCCACATAGTTTTCTACGCATATGGGACTTTTTAAAACTCTTGTTACTCACGGTCACGGTTAATGCATCACAGAATATTATCCTCGATTCTATCCGCTAAATCCACTTCTACAGTAATTGTATAATCAAGAAGGGTTCTCTGCTGTTGAGGCAATCACTTTGGAACCATATTACGACTTTTTATTGACAAATATGCCAATGTTTGCTACATTATTGGATTCCGATTAGTAAGCGAAAAGGTTGAGATTGTTGGTCACAGCAAATTGCTATAGCCATAATTTGCTGGAGAAACCCTATTATTGAAAGCCGTAGATTCCATTCACCAATAAATGGTTTATCTTTGTGCCTGCTCTTGTTTCGCAGAAACAATGGGTGGGCAAGTTGGCCTCCTACATGCTATTCTCGCAGGTGATTTTAAGCTAGCTGAAGTTCTTTTCATTGTGCTGTTCTTATGTTAAGCTCCAGGCTCAGAATGAGTAGAAAGTCAAGCTCTTTAAAGGCCGTTTCCGTACGATATCATCTTCCTTCCCTGGCTGCTGAAACGATATCTTTCCTCAGTTTCATTCTGCTGTGAGGTCTTATGAAGTAGTGCAAATTCTGTTGAACAAGCTGAAGGAGCCTGAATCAGTCGCTAATTCTGGCTTCCTAGTCCTCGATACGGGATTCAATAACAGTCCTGATCTTTCTTTGAATCCACTCCATAGCTTAATCGGGAAAACAACTCTTCGACGGACTTTCCGGAAAGACTCGTTTGGTCACTCTTCTTTTTTGTGACTTCCGATCCAAGCTACAGAATTAGAGGCTGAAATGTTTCCAAACGAAACGAGGTTAGATTCCGCCAGAGTGTAAGATAAAAGAGGTGCGAAGAGAGGTTGAAATCAGGTTCGGAACTTGTTTCTGGGCCCGAAGTTTTGCTTATCACCCTATACCTGTGTACCTATTCTCCAGGAACTGCGGAAACTAAACGCATGGAAAGCTGGCATTCTTGGAACTGTTACTATGCTAGATTGATATTTCGGGAGGGGGCAAGGGAAAGAATAAGGGGAAAAGGGACCGAATAAGCTCCCTATTGTATCTCTATATATGATAAGCTGATGTTATCCCTTCAGCTATTCCGCTGAAGATTAGATAACGTTCTGTGCTACTGAAATGAGCACATAGACCTGAGAAAGGGCAAGCTCAGTTACATGCTCCATTTCATCCCCCGATGCAAGCGTAGAGAGCCAAGGCTTCAACGATTCTTACCTCCCACTTGGTATTTTTCTCTCAACACTGACAAAGCTTTCTCTAAGAATTGAGTATTCATGTGGATTCTGAGAGGTTTATGAAGGACGCTTAAACGCTGTTGAAAGTTTTCCCAGAAATCGAAAAGCAAGAAGTTTGTTGGACTTTTTCTGCCCTTTTTTTACCAACTTACCTACAATGTTGTTGAGGCTCAACTATTCAAAAAGTTCAAGTACCGACGGGAAAGACTCTAATTTTATTTCAATTGCCCTGTCCTGTTTTCCCTAGAGTGGACGTTCTAAGAATTGGTCGATTCAGCCCAATTAGTTGGCCCCGAATCCAATAATGCCCCGATTTGTAAACACTGCCGGTATTGGTTCCAATGAGTGCATTGCCCTCTTGTCCTCTTGGAACCCTCTCCCTCTCTCCAAAGCATTTCAAGCTTCTCAAAGCTATCGAAACGCCTGAATTTCTCTCTCGGCTGAGTTATTTCTCTGGGATGAGAAATTAAAATTATTTGTCATCTTTTTGTCAAGTTTACAAAGCGTTCCTTGTTTCTTGCTCCCATAAAAGCCCCGATTCTCTCTGCGTGTGGATTTGTTCTCGTACCTCTTTTTGCTTGTCAGTTGCAGACCAGAGGCAAGCCATTGTTCGAAACAAACAAATTCTAAAAATACAGCTGACACTTGTGAACATTTGAGCTGATTTTGTAGATCCCACGACAAAAAACCTTTTTGAACTGATCGCATGTCCCAACGGTTTTAAAATCCATCAATCAGGCTTTATGGGAACATTTAAGCTGTTGAACTTTTTCCGATGGCAACATCTTCCTCTTGTCCCGTCCATCAATATTTCGACAGCCTCAAAATGTTGCCGAATAGGATCGATTCCATGAATCCACAAAAATTCCAGCATCTAGGACTTTACAAACGGAAGATTGAGCTTTCATTTTTCCGTGAGACCTTTTCCACTAGCTACGGGCATTATCAGGTCTCCTTGAGGTTTATGGGAATAGTCGAGCCAAACACAGCAAGCCGTGGGAGTCGCTCCACTCCTATCCGTTGAAAGGTAGATGGAGAGGTCTGGCCAGGTACAGAAGAAGGCAAGGGGAAGCTCAACGTCGTTGGGGGTCATGGTAGAGCGGGACCAAACAATTTGTTTGTGACACCATTTTTTGGTGCTCTGCGCCCCAGATCAGTGTCTATGCAATCCTAGACCGAGGGGGTCAGGTTACAACGTCTACCGTTCCATGTAGCGTAGATCTTTTTGTTTGATTAGTTCGTTTTGGTATTTTCTGCTTCGAAGAAATTGTATGCTCTGACGAAGGCGGGGATGGGAATGTGCTATACTGCCCCTCTACTCACTAAAGGTCAGATCTGTTAGTTGGATGGATTCGGACCTGGTCAGTGGAGCCTTCCATTTCCTTAGGTTGGTAAATAAGTACCGGCTCGGCTGGCCGTTTTCTATAGGTCATTTTGTGCCCTGCTCATGCATTCAATTGTTGCTAAATTCTGAAGGGAATCCATGTGCTAGGCTATTTCTGAGAACCTACTGATCAAAGTTGAAGTTGTCGGATTCCCTTTTTTTCGGCAGCACATCAACCAGGTAAAGGGGTTGTAGCGGATCATGGTAAAAAGAATGTCGCATGCTGTCACACAGCAAGAATGAAGTTATGTTCAAGGTTTTCAGAGAGGTTGGGGTTGGGAAAAATGGGTGGAGAGGAAGGGATAGCATAGGTAAGCCTGGGAGAGCATCTAGCAACTTTTTGTAAGTGCATCAATAAAGTTGAAATCAAGCCTCATCTACTTCATATCCCACACGCGTACCTATGTAGGTAGGCTTTTTAAAATCTGGGGCCTACGAGAAACTAGTTGCATATCCCATTTTTGTATTACTTGTTTACGAGGTTCGTTCTTGTTGATGTCAGCAACCAACAGCACCTCCTGTTGGGAGTGTTCACTTCGTGAAAGCGGGGCTACAACCCTTTGCATTTCTAATATATTATTGTCGATATCTGCAGAATGTTCGAAATTGTGGACGACTGAAATATGTTCGAAAGGAAATTTGAGAACATCCAAGGTTTTTCAAAAGCTTTCTTCAAGCACCCATGCAGATCGAACGTATAGTGCCATTTCCGTCCACTTAACAACGGCCGTCAACGTCCGAGAGCATGTTGCGTTGTCCTCATTCCTCTTTGCTTTTTTATTTCCTCTTTCTTTCATGCTATCATTCTGCTGCCGCATCTTGTAACAACGGATATTTTCAATGCATAGCCATTAATCTCTTCCGTCGTTGATTAGAAGAGAGCTCAAAGTCACGAAATCATTTGTCACCACAAACTAACAGTCGATGATGCTTTTCCCTTGTTTGCTACTCCTCAAATGACTTCTAATTCGGATGGCAATCAGTGGCGGTTGCCTTTTTCTACAACCTCGTCGTTCTTTCCGCTCATTAAACCGCTGTTTAAACGCTTCTTCACTTCAACAAAGGTTTTTGCTTCAGTGAACCCCAACAAAACTGAAGAAAAACTGAGTAACCGTAAAGCCTGTGTAATTGGCTAGTCACAACTGAAAAACAGTTTTAATTGGTACATATGTAGCCCTCAGATTACTGTAGCCCATGTTAAAGCACCAGAACTTGGAGGGATGTAAGTCAGAAAGAAAATTTATGAGGGAGCCAGGCTGAGACCTGCAGTACTTCACCCCCCCCCTCCCCCCCTCCCCTGCAGTACTTCTCATTGGTGCGTTATCAAGCTACGAAGGGATACCTTAATAGGGCAACCAATGAGGTACTTCCGAAGCTCGTCTGGTCCCTCCTTCTATAACATTTGAGGTCGTATGGTATCACCAACTCCAATACATATAACTTACATCGCAGTTTTCTTTCCGAATTAACACATAGCCAGCAGAATCTGCTCATTTTCGAATGAACTAATAAATAATAATAATAATAATAATAATAATAATAGTAAACATTCCCTCAAGCGATCGACAATATTCTAGGTTGTGTAGATTATTTATGAAGGTCCGGATCCACTAATCGCCGCCATCATAACATCAATTTCGTTTCGAGACCACTCACTGGACAAATATCTGTGTTTTCGTTGGGCATACTGACAATTTAGACGACAATAGACTCCTTCACTTGCAGACTCCTGCAATAGATTCCTTTACTCGCAAAGCTTTCTGCAATTTGACTTTGATTTCCACGTTTCCTCATTGTCGCTCCCTTCAGGCTCAAGAAGATTGGCAGGTTGTCTTGCAAATGCTCTTGTTGGTTTCTAGATTTTCTAGAGTTCTCGTTTTTCGAAAAGATGTTCAATAGCTTATAGAACAAGGTGATGATTCTAGCTTATAGTTTGCAATTTTGCGCTAGTTATTGCTATTGTTTGCAACTCCTTGCCGATCACATTTGGTCTCGGTTCGTTTCCTTGCTCGATACCTGGCTTTCAAGCTACTGTTTAATTGGATTGGTAATAGGGAATAAGTAACTACTAACCTAATTTTCGCTCGATTTCTCGATGATTGAATCAGTCAGAAGCCCATTAGACAAATAATTCCTCGAACGGATTGATGATGCATCTCTATTAAAGAGATCTATCGCTTTTCAAGATTACTAATTTCGAGTTACTCTAAGAATAAACAGGGCGGAGCTGGTGCAGTGGCAAGTGACGCACTATCACACACGCATGGTCACGTGATCAAATCCTTGATCGATTTCCACTCGGCCAACCGAGCCCTCCATTCCTTTACGGTAAGTTAATTGGTACCAGACTCATCTGGGCGGACGAAAGCGCTGACTTGTACATCGGCTGGCCACCGCAATTCATTGTACAGGCCACATACGCACTCATTACGTCACTACGTCTCTGAATGGAAGTCGGATTGGGGGCACATCCTTCAGACGGATTGATTAACGCCCAGATACCTTACCCTTTTTATTCCTGGGAATGAAAATTGCTTAAAATACTCTCAGAAAACTATTTAATACATAGATTTTGTATTTCCAGAGCGTACTGTGTGTAAGAAAGGGCAGATTTGCATGTTAACGATCCGTTCGTCGGATCATGTCTGAGCTGCCCAAGCCTCAAATCTCCTAGCCCCTTGTCCTCCTGGGTGATTCCTCTCGTTAATTAAAACCTGTCTAGTGTGAGGGCGAAAACAATAGGCTGACCTACAAACAAATGGGCCAACTGGTTAGTACAAAGGTCTGAGCGGATTTCACGAATAATCCGTTGATCGTTTTGAACTGGACAGCGAACTATTGTTTTGGCTTGTATATATTTTCAGGCAGATTCATTATATTTGACTATACCAGTTGATATTTTGAAGTATCATACAGTATTGTCTTCTTTAAAATGCATTTTGTTGGACCTTCAAGAATAATGAACGGACTGGTTGTTGATGAATTGAAAAGTGCAGAAAAGATTGATGGGACCGTCTGTCTCTGAGCTTTCATTCTTTCCACCTCCGCCTCCCCCATTTCACTCGGTTTTGAACCATCTGAACTCTCTAGATTTCTCATCTTACAAAAGCTAAACTTGTATGGAATTATTTCCCAATTTTAAATAAATTTCAAATGCTAGGAATGAGTACGAAATAGAAATTATGTGTAGTTAAATTAAATTCAAATTATTATATAATTATTCATATTATACGATGAAGATTTATTTATTAGTAAAATTGTCACCGTTCAAAGACAATCCCAGTAACTCATAATGTAATTCTCTTTATGTCTTTACTTATATTCACTTACTAATTATTATATGAATGCCGTAGGACACATTAGACCACGACCCTAAGAAGGTGAATCCTTGTTGCTATCATCCATTTGTTTGTTTACTTTTTTGTTTACTCATCTGTCTTGGAAATAGAGGACTCATCGATGGAACGAATTGGGGTGAAATAGTTTGGGTAAGATGAAGCCGCCTTGTGGCTTGATATCGATCAGCCCATTCTGGAATGCGCCATGCAAATGACTTCTAGCCTAAACGGTAGCTGCATTGTTGCGATAGATTTCACCTTTAATCAGAATGACCTGCGAGAGAGAGAGAGAGCAAATTAAAGCAGAGCCTAACGTTCTACTCGTCTCAGTTTAGTCTCGTCTTAACTAATTGATATGAGGGGAAGGAAGTTCAGAAGCTTTTTGACGGGGATCTGCTCTTGAGACCATCCCTTCAGATAGCCGATCCGAGTCTTTGCTGCATCTCCGTCACACTAGTAAACCAAAATTTATAGCAAAATAAAATACTTAATTATCAGTCAGCTGGTTTTTTGAGCAGTAGATTTCGAGGGATTCGACGCTCGGCTCGAAGAAATGTAAGCAATATTTGCCTCAGTTAAGAAAGGGTATTTTCACAAAGCTTCCACGAACCAGCTGGAAATTAAGTATGTTTCATAAGTATATCGTACTATTCCAACGACCTCTGTTGCCCTCCATGTGCGGGCTCTGTTTTTGGCAGCTGTGTAGACAATTACAACCGAATACAAAAAAAATTGTCTCGCTGTTATTCGTAGAAATTTCTACTGTTGTACCCTTACGCTCTCTTATCCTTTTGTATCCTTTCGTAGATATTCGTAAGACGAAGGTCGTGTCAACGTGCTTTCTTAACCTCCATATTCCACTTTTCTCGATACTGCTCTGCGGTTGGACGTTATTTCGCCATTTTGTGGCCTTCGTAATGCTTATCCTAGCCGGAAAGGCACTTAAGTCCGCTTTTCGAGAACTCGGAACGCATTTTAAAACCATAGCACCCTATAAGCGCTCACTTGGCCTATACTCTGACTTTCAAAAACGAATGAGCGTTTTTATTCTCCTGGACTAGTTTACTGCCCACTGAGCGCCTCAGGTGAAGTAGAGAGGGGGGCACGATTCGACTGAAAGTCAGAGGCTTTGGTGGCACGTATGACCAGAGCCACTCTTGTCGCTTAGACACGGCCATCAGTACTGACTCATATTGAAGACACATCAACGTTTTCCATCTATTTTCCGCTGCCAAAACACCTTCTCTAAGGAGGAGGGACACTGTCTAGCTCGCTACTTCTGCAGCTATAGCCAGAGATGGACTGTTCAAAGTCGTTCAACCCCCGATCAGTCCCAGAAAACTGCTAACAATACACACCATCCCACCTTCGTTTATTAGGCACCATGTTTTTTTTTTCTGGAAGTCTGAAAACTTATGCAATATACATGGCCCATTCAACATCAGTGCCTCACAGTGCTTAGGTAATGCGCTGTTCTTATTTAGCACTCATTCTAGCCCCGGAACATTGGGATATGGGTGTGGTGCGTTAGGAACGAAATGGTCGCGTCGCGGTGAGAGGGGCGTCGCGCGCGAAGGAATGTAGCAGGATGCAGCAGTAGGTAAGAAATACAAGAACAAAAGTACTAATAGTAGAATTATGCATAAAATAATGATCGCATATCGATTGAGCTGTATGAAGAACGCTAGAGCTGTAATAACGGCAAATGAGTGGTCCGCGACAGCCGCGTGCGGCAAATCGATTACCCAAAATCGTTCCTAACGCCCGTCTCCCCGGGAATATCTGTGGGTAAAAGTCGGCGATGGTCCCCGGGTTGTATCGGAAAGTCTCCGAAAGCGTGGTGAGGGAACCCTTCCTGTAAAGAATCAGTCTCTGACATCAAACAGAGTCAGACAATCTGGAATGAATGAAGGTCTGATGATGAAGCATCTGCAGACAAGGAAGTTTCCACTCAAACCGCTGAAAAGTACACCTCCAAGTGAAGGCACAAATACCGCCAGACACGTGAACAAAGCGTATTGTGCCCAACAGCAGGGTAAGTCGAAAGAGGAAAGATTGTAGTACCAGAACTGTAAATGAAATGGTAGGAACAGCAAATGATGACAATGAGAGAAAGTAGGGAAACTGGGATCTCGATAGTGGGCTAAAACATCGAAAACAGAAGAATTTGATTCTGTTTCAGCTATGCAGATTCCAAGGGCGACTGTATCGAGTTCTGAAGGATAGGCTGATCATTGTCCAGAAGTCCAGCTTGCGAAACATTTTCACATGGGTGGCTACCGAATAAAAACAAATTTTTCTCATTGTCTGTATGGAGAAGAACTGCATTGCATGCTAGTGGATCTGAAAGAGCATTTGCGGCGTCGAACCTTCAGGGTCAGCTCTTTCTAATTCCTTCAGCGATTCCGCAATAATCGACTTTAGATTGAATTCATAGGCCATGAATGCATTTAAAAAATGCAAATTCAAATGGAATTCGATTACATGGCTCATCTTTCAAAGGTCGAACAATGCTGAGAGGTCCGTGCTCCTTCCTAGTAGGAGCGCTTTGTAGGAGGTGACATAAAAATGAGTACATCTTTGCTTATTCGACATTCTGATGACGTAAATGGTCCATAAATTATGAAGATGGCAAATCGATGTTTCTTCGAAGTGTTCGGTCGTCATGAAGTTTGGGTTTCAGTAGTTTTTCTCTTTTTCTCTTTCTTCCGAATCTTTTACTTTGGGGAACAGCTCTGCTAGCATGGCACACGTTGATTCTATAATGGTCTTTTTACATAATCCTTACTTTTCCAGTTTTTTTTCCCAAAAAAACTGTTCTGTTTAGACTTCGGAAACCCTTCCAGGCTGTTTCTGTCCTTTGCTTTTCATTTTAGAACATTTACTAGTTTTCAGCACATTTTCTGATCCATCCATAACGATGCATTACAGACTGAATCAATAAATAAAATAAAATAAGTACAGATGGAGTGAAATGAAATTGGGCTTTATAGAAATATTTGAAGGGAATAAGTTCAGCCTGACCGCTCTCTCTGCTTCGTCCTCCACACCGCTTCTCGCCATCTGCTCGAATGCTGATTCTTTCTTTGAATCTGCAGTGTATATAAGGCTGATGGCCTTCTTCAGATTGCCCGTTGACGGTCTCTCCGATGACTAACGTTCCATCTGGTTTTTGATGTTGGCAAACTTTTACCGGGCTTATCAGATGGAGCAAGGACATTAATTGCCCTGCAAACCATTGCAGTAACGCACTCAATTCTACAAGTAGTCGTATGCATGGCGCATTCTGGAAGAGCTGTTCTGACTACATCACTTTCATATCTTCTGGCTATCTTTCTAGGAGGAAACTTCTCATCCCAGGTACAAGAGGAAGTCATTTGAAATTTAAATATTGCAGTTTCTATTATAATCCCCAATTTCTTCTCTGAATTATCTCTTTTTTGCGTCCAATTGACTATGTAATGGCTTTCCGATGACATAGTCTAAGATTTCCTCGAATGCTTGTATTATACAGAAGTATTGTGAGGTAAAGCATTAACTAAGTGACAATTTATTCGCGAAAAAAAAGGTTTAAGTTCTCTCCTCTTGTCGCCTGCAACATTTACACAACCCTATTACTTTATCTTCTTTGTGGCATAAATAATCTTCACATCCGTTGAATAGAGAAAAATGGCATGAGTGGCTATGTCGGTCAAAGGAGTTATGTATGTAGGTCTGCCTTCAGAATGGTATTCTGGTCATAGAGTAACTCATTTTTCGATCAGCTGACAGTCCTAAGATGACAGCTGTGGGTAATTCCGGTTGGAATTTAACAGGTCGACGTCTAAAAAAGTATCATTCAGTCAATGCGATCAAGTGGTATCGCACCACGAGTATATCACTGTTTTGGAGGCTGTCCTGAATCATTCCAATTCCTGAGAGGGTATTTTCTCAAGGAGATTCACAGATACGGATATTTGGTTGTGAGGGGACCTTAGTCGGCCTATCCTGTCCGAAAATAATCTTCAAACTCCTCAGGACGGAAGTTTTCTTGCCACCGGCTTCTTTTAACCCAGTCTGGCGTATACTAGGGCGCCGGCGCAAGAGAGCTCAGACGACACGACGAATTGCTGGCTAAGCTGAACTGTCAGCTACCCTTAGAGCTTAGAGACAAGCATTCCTGCAACTTTCGTCGAGTAGACGTGCGCTCAATCTTACGTAAGATGCTTACTTTCTCCCTTAATTATGCATATACTTTCTATTGTAATTGCTCATCCTGCTCATGTGTCCCCACTTCATCTCCACCTTGTTCCCGGGTAGATCTGCTCGGTATTGAGAGCAATTGGGAGACTATGAATTCGTCAGAATGACTATAATAGGAAGTTCGATCCATTTAAAGGCCCATTCATGATTGAAATGGTTTTTGAGATTCCTCCACGGGATGAATTCGAAGTCCCTGTGTATACCATATCTGGTACTACTAGGTAGGAAACCGCCTAGTTAGGGTGTTATAAATGTTCAAAGTTTGGCCCGTGTGTGTCCTTGGACGAGTTTCTCTGGCATCGCAGAGGCTGCACCACAACGAAACCCATGTAGGAAGTTTAAACGACTTGTCATGACCCATAGCGACAGTGAAAGACAGTTCTATACAGTTCTGGCTTGATGTAGTTAGCTCTTTGTGCAATTGCAATAACTGAGTCTCGTACGAATACTGTTCCATTTTATTTCTGTCATGACAATCTCGCCCAACCTCTATCTCCCATACTTTTGAGAAGCCATACTTTCCTAGAAATCGGCAAATTCTCCCGCTTTCTTCAGCACCTATAAACTACTCTCAATCAATACTTCCGCTTCCCGATTAAAAACGGGTACCTCAGAATTATCGTGAACTGCGCCTTTAAAATCAGCCTTTTCACTTTTGTAAGATTCTCAAATTCTTTTGTACATTCTTTTACAAGTTGCACTCCATAGTCAAAGTCCCAACCTTTAAGAACTCCTCACCCTAGCTGTGAATCTGAACTTCACAAGATTGAGCTAACTTACACCAAACAGTCCTTGGGTTTTTCTTTGTATCTGAATGTGTTCTCAAATGAATAGATTTGAACGATCATGTCAGGTGAGCAATCAGATTCAACTACATCATGTGTTTACATCATCCCGTCCACGGATTGACAGACTCCCTCAGTCAAAATCTACATCTGTTCTCCTGGGGTAGCAGGGAATTGAGGCGATTGTACGGCCGAGTTCAGAGATCGGCTGGCTGGGATATGTCATCTATCCGAAGTCATATTCACTGTTACCCGTACCTCTCACGAGAGCCAATAGTCGTAAACTCAGTTAATAAATCAGTTTGAAGTCATAAGTTTAAAATCTATCAAGAAAAAAGCCTAAGAGCAAAGTACCGCCGTTGCGAATTGCCAATATTTTTTCACTTATCCACGACAGCATCGAGGGTGGACATGAAAAAATAAACTTGCTTGTACGATCCTCTCGAGATGTACTTGAGAAAAACGACTCTCTACCTGCAGTTATCCAATCGAAGAAAAAAAAAGCCGAAGAGAGAGGAAGGTGAGGAAGAGGGAAGGAGAGTGGAAGAAGCTCAGAAGAAGCTCAGAAGAAGCTTATTCTTCACTTCGATGAGGGCTGTTCCAGCTTATCTTGAATCAATCTGTTTCTGAGTCTAACCGAGGCACAACACATATATTTCTCACATCTTTTTGGATCAAAGCAGATGAGTGGGGTGCGGTGAGGCTGCTGAAGAGAATCTCTAGAAGTTTCTAGCCATTATCTACCCGGCCGTCCTATCCGTCGGTATATTGTAATATGTTACTATGTCCTATCAGGAGCTACTTGAGGACTGACTTGTTGTTGTTGAGTGAAACTGCAAGTACGTAGTTCCATGGGTCAGACTTTCGGATGTCTTTAAATTTCAGAAAAAAATTAGACTATGGCTCATACCGAAAAATTGATCGAATTGATTGTGTTTCAGATACAGAGTTTTCAGTATGTCTTTTTAACAAGTAATTGACTTCCAGCATCTCTTTTTGATGAGATAGGACCTTTACTAGGCAGCCGTTAATTTAATTAGCATAACCGAGTTCTTTTCATTTGTCAGAAGACCTTGCCTGTTGTTTTCTGACTCAGGCGTTCACCTGCACCTTCTCATCTTCTTCAAAGTTCACTTAGAACGAAGGTTTTAGCATGGGAAAGCGTAGGGTCTTCTCGAGCGTAAGCTTTTGAGCTTCTTGGAAGCACCCCCGATGAGGATTTCAATAAGATACATGCAACTGAGCAACTCTATACTCTATGTTGACTCGAAAACGATTGGTCTGATAGGTCTTTGCAGCCAGGGATAAGCGGCCGATTACCGCACGATCGCCATGGTTTATCCTTTCATCAGGGCCGCTCAATCGTACCGTATCCTCAGTAACTGTCGGCTTGGGACTATGTGCGTCTGTGCCTCTATGTATGATAACTGGTTGTTGCGATTGTGTGGGTTTGTGTCATTCGGGTACTTGTGACGAGAGGCTTCCCTCCCCCTCGTGCTTGCGCTCCCTCTGCGCTGTGCTCCTCGCTCATCTTCACCAAGTGCCAAGAGCGCTCATCGGGCGCCAGCCATGTCGTCACAGTGCCGATTCCATCCTGTCTTTGCTTAACATCTTCAAATGATCAACATCAGTTCATTCAATCATATCCATACCTCGCTCGGTTCCTTCTCCCCCGTTCCTCCTCACCTCCTTTCCAATCAGTTTGTCTGAGGCAGACCTCACTGTAACTCAAACGTCTGGCAGGTGAACTTCTTAAGGCGGATTTATCGCCAGCTTTCGGGCCGGTTTTCCTGGTTCTCGAGGATTTGCCAACTTCTAATCCAAGTACTCAAAGTGAACCGTGCTGTAAGAAATGTTACAAATCGTGAAAAGCATGTTCCCAAGAGCATATTTGGGTACAGCGTGTTTCTCAGTAGCTCTTGAAGTTTGTGCTGTCCCGCCCTCCAGAGTGAAACTCCCGTGCGGTGGGCGGGACTTGGGCCAAGTACCGAAGAAGTTGCTCCGCGCATCCCCCTTCTGTATGTCAACCTCTCCAACTTTCTAGAAATTTCGATACAATTGATTTTGACTTCTCAATGACCTTCTTCTACAGACTCGATGGATTGTAAAATTGGCGAAAAGCGCTTGAATGAGAGCCTTACCGGCGGCGTAACTCACATTATTCTGAATGATAGCTGTCCTTTTGCTCGCTTCGCTGCTCATGGGCTACAAAAAGCTGCTTTTGAAAGGTCACAGCCATCCATACTCGAGTCAGCACTTTTCTCGGCAATCCCGGTATAAATTGCGAAAGCCCGGACAGCTTCTATTGGCCCGGGTGACTCCAAATCGGGGACTCTTTTAAAGCAGCTACCTTACGGAATACGACTTCCTCCCAAAAACTAATAGGTATCACCAAGTTCGTTTGAGTGGGGTGGTCGACGTCGCACCGATAGGAGCTCCTTCCCTACTTTCTCTCTAGGAGAAGTCCTTTGAGCATTTCCAATAATGTTCGGGTTATTTCAGTCCGTTCAGTGGAGAAGTGATGAAGGGACGAGTTCGAAAATGGTAAGCCTTTGAGAGTCTTCCTGTCTATTTCCACCAGTGGACGAAATCCCCAATTGTACTTTGGACGATCTCTTTAAGGACTACGTTACAGGGCGTTGGTGCAGATGTCAACACGTGTGCACAGTCCCGACATACAGTGTTGTAGACGGAGGCATCGCGTAATGTTCGTGGCGCTGTGGTGTTTGCATAATCGGGCCGCCTGCGCCTCGAATGATGCCACCCACAATCTGCTCGGGCTCTGATACCCGAAAATCACCAGCATGTGGCGGTTGGTAGTCGTACGAACGTTGTCGCCCGTCATTATAAGCCCATTTACAAAATTATCTTGGCGCGACCTCCTCGAGCTGGACTGGACCCGTTTGGAGCTCACTGAGGGAGTAAGGGACTTCTACAAGCCTTTGTTCAGCTGCTGACAGCTTCGGTGTGCCGCCCTTTTGTAAATCGAGGCGGCGTGCTTCGGAGAGGCCCAATTTTCAATTCAGAAAATTCGATTGCTGAAGAGCTTTCATACTCCTCCTTGATTCATTCCTATCTATCATATCATTTTCCTTTCCGTTTTGCCCTTTTTTTGGCCCTCGGAAAGTCTGGCTACTGAGCCCAATTCTATGTTACAATCTCAAATCAATAAATTTAATCCTATTGATAAGTGATTCTTCAATGCCCTTGCCTGCCGCTGAGATTCTTTTTATTAGTTTCCGAGCCTTTCACAGTTCTATAAACAAAACCTACTCTTTAAGCCGTTCTGAAGTAGGCAGAAATCGCTGGCTGCTACTTACTCGAATGCCGAGCGGTTTCCTGTCGAAATAGTCTGAGCTCAGAGTAGAGCTGAGTGGTCGTTGAGACTGGTGGATGAGCTTGGCCGTCGTCGTCGTCGTCGTAGCGTCGCTGGTTTGGCAAAAGCTGTTTGCCCTCAGCGGACGACCCTCCAGATCTCAGCGATTTTGAGATCGATCGCGACGATCCTCTTATCACTACCAGCATACTCGATTTTTGCTCTCAGTTCCTACCCGATCCCTACCATAAGTTCTTCATTTCTTCAAATTACACTCAGCTTGTAACAAGTGATAAATCGTTGTAATCAATAGTAGGAGCTCCCTCTTAATGAAACTACTGCATTTACGCTTTAATGTTGATTTTTCGCTGTATTTCGACCGTTCACAATCGCCTCGCTCGAAAGGCTTTCTGTCATTTTTCAAAGTCAAAATATTTCTTACCAGTCCCGCGAGTTTTGGGTTATCCCCAGAGTTCCGCCCGTATCGTTGTTCGTTTTCGATACGATGAAGAGACATTTAACGACGATTTCAATGTGCCGATGCCATGTGGTAGTGATCTGAGGCGGCGTATCCTTTTTGCACACATCAACTTCCCCATTCAGTCCCTAGAGAATTTCTTCCTCTGCCCTCTCTAACCCTTATATTCCCTTCCAAAAAAAACTCATTAGAGACATCACAACACGCATGAAATTGAGTGGTTTCAGTCGAACTTCGGAAATGAGCCCAGAACTCAACCGAAAACGTTCCTATTCATCGCCACTGCCATTTCCAATTGACCCCCTTGACTCCGATTTCTGCTTTTTTCATTGTATTTTCCTCTTGTTTCAGTCGAAAACTTGTAGAACTTTCCTTCGCTGATTTAGCTTTCAACTGAAATTGCCTTAAGAAAGACTGAGTCAAGTTTTGTTGTATCCAGGTTTTTCGAGTACTTCTGGACCTTAGAATCCGTATTGCTTCTCAGTTCCCACCCTCGTTCTGATGAGTTGTACTCTTGGGTAAGGACCATTTCAAACTCAATTGTTTGGCCTATGGGAGAGCACAGGGCTAGGGAGTTGTAATTGATCTTCCTGAATAGAGGTCCTATTGAATTTGAACCACAACGTGCTGCCGTTCTTGAAAAATGAAGCTAAATTGCTGAGGAAATGGATTTGTTGGAGAGAAAATTCCTCATCGCCATGGTTCCCGCACGTGGCTCCACCTCTTTTCCCACTACACTTGCCGATGCCCTTTTCATGGACGTAAAAACACGAAGATTATCATATGGCTAGGCTTTTTGACCCTGATCTTCCAAGCAGCTGTTGCACGATTTATGTATTTTAAAGACCGTCGTTAATTTTTTTCCTCGTGCCTATTAACTGAATTATTAGATTATTTTCAGGGTTAAATGGCTCGGCTACGAGTCTGGTTGCTGACGGCCTTTATGGCCATAGTGGCAATCGACTCTACGGTCGCCACAAACTGTTCAGCTGCCGATGCGACTCGAAACTGCATCGACGGTCTCGTCGTGCCCATCTGGTAAGCATCATGGACGTGTAATGTCGTTGAGATGCCGTTTTTGTGAAATCCCGTCATGAATGGGCTGCAGCCCTTCCAAGCACACCTGAGGGTTGGCCAGACACCGACCCACCCCTTCAAAATCTAATGTAAATCAATAGAATAACATCGCCGAAAAAACTGGTTCTACGAAAAAAAACTGTTTGCAAGAGGGCTATGTGATCATTTGGGTTGTCTGCATGATAGCCTGGGTTTAATCTTTCTGAAATTTTGCTATTTTCGTGACTATGTTTCAGTCTACACCTTGTCTTTAAGACTTGAAAATCGAAAATCAAGCTGACCATTGATTCTGAACTTTTTTTTCTAGTTAGAGTTAGTTGGAGTCGAGAGTTTTCATACCGGCGAGGTAGCTCATGACTGATTTCTGGCTTTTCATAAGCTCGAATAATGCATCCCATTGATCTTCCTTGAGAAAAAGCTAATTAAAGATGCCAGCTCGATTGATTGAGTGGATTGATCGGTTCGCTAATAGAAACCCATTAATCAAATTCGCAGAGCTGTCCGGCTCCAACGGTGACGAAGACCACATGGAGGCGACCACCGGAGGTTGGAATTGCCCATGAATTTTCCCCGAATAACTTCAACGGTCTCATAGTAGTAGTTGGAGGAGAGGGGCAATAAACTTTAGCCCGCACCTCAGTTACCTCAGTAACGATGTCGGTCATTCTGAAAGCCATTCAGAACTGAAGAAAAGAGCCATTCAAGTCGATACGTCTCTCGTTAAATTTATTTATTTATTTATCTTTGCACTCAATGGTGCGCTAAGCCAACACAGAGTGGGTTAGTACTGATACAATGATAGAAAACCAAACAGAAGGGAAAAAAAATAGCTAAGACAAAAACCAAGAAATTCAGCTGTAGGACGAACTCGAAATATTTCTCAGTCTATAGGCGGACGACACAGTGGGGACTGATAAAATATACTGAAAAAAAAACAGTGTAGCGAATATCAGCTAGCCATCGAATGAAGGGATAGGTTGTGTAGAAGCGTAGGTGCCCATCCGCTTTGCTTATCATGTAATGCGAAAGTCACTACCAGTAGGTGCAGGTCAGTCTAGGCAACGCAACCAACCGCAGTTGTTCCCGGGCGGGCCAAGATAGGTGCCTCTTTGATCTAAACACGAACCCAGGGCGTAAGACCTAGACCCAAGTTCTAGGAAGAAAACAACGACACTTGTTGACCTGCACTTACATGGCGGAGGCAATGGGAGACTTAACATAGGAGCGCCACAGACGGGTAAGGAAATCGGAGAGTCAGAAAAAAAAAATGAAATCCAAACGATGGTAGCAGTAAAGGCTCTTGAACAAACTCGGACTAAGAAGGACCCAGAGTGCAGTCGCCTCAGAGCTGGGGAAACATCTCATAGTCTCAACATCTCTCTCAAATTACGCCGCGTATGTAGCTGTTCCTATGAATTGTGGTGGTACTTGGGAGCAGGATATGTTAAGTTGATTATGGAAGTTTTCTTATATAAAATTTTGGGCTTTCCTCATCTGAATCTGCCAGCCGTTGACCAACCGCAAAGAAATTGAACGCCTGTTGGCATGGTGAAACTCAGTCTAAGCTTCGTTCCCATGTACTTGCACTATTTCTGCTTTGGGATCGAAATCAAGAAAACGTTGATTAATTTTTTCCTTATTTCTCACGTGGGCATTTTTTTCATTCATAAAAAGTCAGGGCATACTGGTGTACTTGTAGCGATTCCAGGTTTTAAAAGGGGAAGTTCTTTATTCTACAAAAGTGAGACATGTGCGGACCTCTAAATCCGAGTTACTCACCTCAAATTCGTCGAGAATCCCAGCCCTTTACAGAGTTGTATAATATTTTATAAAAATATGTGGGTTCCCTAATGGGATAGTAGGCCTTACGAAACTGCTTGAGCCAGACGCTCTATGGGAAACTTAAAGGGCATGGGTCTATACTTGGTACTGTTGGGTGTGGGAATTCCAATCCAGCATTTCAAGCTTTTTTCAGCAACATTACAGTAGAATTCTCGAATCAACTTCGACTCAAATTCCCTGAATAGTCGATATGACGCTCCTTTATCAACCATTTTTCGCAGTTTTTTTTTTGCAAATTATGAAAAAATCATAAAATTCGCTGGCCATTCCTGGAGGGAGGATGTGAACCTAAAACGTATTAACTATTTTACATTATTGAGGAGACATTACTTGCTAACAGTAATTCCTAAATTTTAGGCGACCATTTCTTGACCTCAGTGCCGGAGACAAAATCCTCCGTGGTTTAATCTACTTTATCGTCATCGCCTACTGCTTCTTGGGAGTATCAATCGTGGCGGATCGTTTCATGAGCAGTATCGAAGTGATTACGAGGTAGGCTACCTTTTTTAATTTTAACGAAATACAAATTGTTTATTCCACGAAACCGATTTAACGTGAAGATGGTTACTGACCAAAAATACTGAATTTTTCATAGTAAGTCCCATAAGGGGAAGAAAACCTTGAGGACATTCCTCCCGTGTATCTAATGAGGCTCGGAGTTTTCTCAAAAAGGAAATATATTAGCCAGTGCATCAGAAAATTTAGGAGTATTAAAGGATTTATCGCTTTTCAGTATGGAGAGGAAAATCATCATAAAACGACCGGGACTGGATCCAATGGAAGTGAACGTACGGATATGGAATGATACTGTTTCAAATCTGACTCTCATGGCGTTGGGTGAGTATGAACAGGATGTAACTGACTTTTTTTGAAAAATGGCAAAATTACAAGGTGATATCTACTAGTCTAAAATATTTTGAAATAAACGGCAGTCGCGACTAATTTCACAACAGTGATCAGTCTTCTAGAGTACGCCACATTTCTGACTTTCGCTGAGACTTTTAGGAGCGTTTTGTTTCTAGCTTGGCCTATACAATGATTAGTGAGGCGTCGCCATTGGTTTATTCAGTTGATCCAGTGCTAATTAATGGATCACTGGAAGATTAAGCTGATTACCTCCGAACATGTAGAATAAACAATTACGTAAACAAAAAAGCAGCGCTACGTCACAGATCGTGAAAACTGGTGCACGTCTGCGGTAAATTCTTTGGAACAATGAGTGAATTCTACTGCCGCTTGACGTGGTTAACCCGTTAGTGCATTGTACTTTCGGTGTGAGATCTGCGCCGTTTGGTGGTTTACTTGGTGTGATTAGCAGCGAGTAAGATAAGTGAATGCTTGCTCTCGGAAGGCTCCTTATTCTGTACAGGGAGTAGAATGCATGGCGCATTCATCGCATCACTACTTAGAAGTAAATGAATCTTTACAAAAAGTGTAGGGCATCGAGATCAAAATATACCGATCACACTAATTTCAGGTTCTTCCGCTCCGGAAATTCTGCTCTCCATTATTGAGGTTAGTCGACTGAGTCAAATTTTTTTTAAATCGGCAGGTTGTAATTGGAAAATTTTGTGCTATTTTAATTCTGGAATTTTGACTTATTTTTCGATAATTTGCATTCTTCTTTCTTTCATTTTTCTTTCGAACGATACTTTTCAGGTGATAGCGAAAAAATTCGAAGCTGGTGATCTCGGGCCCAACACAATAGTCGGATCGGCTGCATTCAATTTGTTTATGATCATTGCCATTTGTGTTGCAGTTATTCCTAATGGAGAAGTTCGTCGGCAAAAACATTTGGATGTATTCTTCGTAACTGCTACTTGGTATGTTTGCCCAGTTACTTGGATCTTATTTTACTAATTTGTATCTAGAAAAAAAAGTATTTCGGAGTATAAGCCACGTATCCTGATCTAATCTCTACTATCGAGACTCTCTGTGGAAGCATTTATCTGCATTCTTTTCTTATTCCTTACTCCCAGGCTAGCTTGTTAATAAGGTAGGATAGCTAACGACAATACAGCTACCAATTGCATGAACCGCTTACCAGAACCCCCAATGGGCTTTCTCGAGTGGGTAAAATAGCTGCAATGGTATGATTAATTCCCAGAGGTTTTCGATGAGTAATATGGGCTAAAAATACAGCATCTTGAGTTTTGCTCTGTAGGAACCAAGTGAAATGAGTGCTGTATGCACAGAACTTATTTACTTAAGCTTTTTCAAAACTTTACAATGCTAGTCAGAAGTTGTTGTTGATAAAGTTACGAAATTACCGTAACACCGCGTTGTTACTGTAAACATTCAGGTCAATTTTTGCTTATATCTGGATGTATGTGATTTTGGCTGTAGTATCACCGGGAGAAATTGAAATATGGGAAGGACTTCTTACATTTGCCTTCTTCCCACTTACCGTACTTACAGCTTGGATTGCTGATATCAAAATCATTCAGGTAATTTATCGCTTCTTCGGTAGGGAGGCAATTGAAGGTTACCTGTGATTGTTCCAGACCCGTTTCCTTCCTCGCCGCTATCGTCGTGGATCCCATGGAATGATCGCCACCGAGGGTGAGGAACTGAAAATGTTGGAAAGTAACGGAATCACACAGGCATACAAGGACTTCAGTCAGGTAGAGTCAACGGTGACTTAGTTTCTCTTCCTTAACTACCAATTTATGAGATTTTGTTTCATTTCGCTTGTTATCATCCACCTGTACAGTAAGGGAATCCTCACGAGTAATAAAGAACGAGGTTCCATTTTTGAGGGATAGGGGGGAGGGAGATTGATAGCAATTCTGGAGGGTGGAAGAAGCTCAAATGCCCAAAATCCTAGTGAATCGCGTAGAGGTTCACTGACTATCACTAACTCCTCTGGTATAGAAGAGCGTGGAAGTTGACACTCGTCCTTCCAACCTCTCTCAATCAAAGCTCATTTAGCGGTCAGGTGGATAGAAAGACACCCCAACCTCTTCGGTGAAAGGCACCCCTATCTCTTCGGTGTATGTTTGAAGTAAAGCTGGAGCTGGGATTCTCAGAACTTTGCTCAGATCATAGCAGTTCTCTGACAGAATTCGCTGCTGCTTTGAACTATTCTTCATTCTTGTAAAAAATTGGTCTGCTGAAAAATTATTCTGCTGGAACTTTGGTCTCCCAGCAGAGTTACTAGGAAATGTTACCCCTTAATCAATGGCTTACTGAAAGTAAAAGGAGACCTATGGCTAGGATTGAACTGGCATCTAAGAGGCCACCCACAGTGGCTGCAGTATTCTCGATGATGGAAGGCAAAATGATGGGGTTAAGCCACAGGGATTGAGGGCTCGGCCCAAAGGAGGAGAGAAATATGACAGGCTTCCATATCGCCGTTTGTTGGAAAACTCCCTGGAATTACGTTTTTTGTAGGTTTCTATATCCCTCAGATTTAGAGTTCGACGTGGTCTGAGGCAGTTGATTTTGTCAAAAAATATGCCAAAGTTGAGCAAATTTTAAGTTAATTTGGTTAATTTTAAGTTTAATTTAATTAATTTTTACCGAGCCCATACCGTAATTCACAGAATTGTAAGAGCTTTATAAAAATGTCTTATTCTTGCTTTGCAGACGGATTCCGTAGATCCTGCTATCCGAGCTTTCGAGGAGCACCGACGGGAGTTCATCGAGCTGATGAGGGAGATCCGAAAAAAGAACCCGCATATAACCCCCACGGAATTGCAAAAGCAAGCTGAATACGAGATGATAACGAGGTCTGGAATTGGATTATTCCTTATAAAAACTTTTATTGAAAAATGAAATCATTCAGAGGCCCAAAATCACGAGCATTCTACCGAGTGCAGGCCACTAGACGTCTTATAGGCGGTGGAGACATCGTAAAGAAACGAATCGACAAAGAACATAATAAAGCCATCGACATGGTATGACTTTGCCTTCATATCTGTTGCACGAACTAATTTTTCTTTTTGTTTTGAATTAATCACCCATTCCTCATGAGTTTGTCCCGTTGGGATTCTAATAAGGACCAAGACCTCTATAATGACCTAATGAAGAAAATGAGGACCCATAACCCAGTAAAAAGATTCCTCTTGCATGCTATAGGAGAATTAATTAGCTTAAATGCCCGGCTTGCATGACCCTTCGGGAAAGAGACCTTTCGAGGTGTCAGGGAGATCACATATGAGGCCCAGACGGTTCATACTGCCCTATCCTGCTCAGACAGCCGACTTTTTTATCGGTCTCCGAGGCACCCTTTGATTCTTCGTCCTCAGCCCAATGAGGAGCAGTGTACTTTGATAGATTACCGTAGTCAGGACTATAGGTCATACCATAACCTGTCGCTACTAACCGCATCCATTATGCCGAGCCTTAGGTGTTTCAGTTGGTGCAGGCTCAAGAAAAGCAGACCAGAGAAAATACATGCAGGATATACTTTGATCCAGCACATTACACAGTCCTTGAAAATGTCGGAACATTCGATGTGGTCGTCGGCAGGTCGGTTTTGATAGGATGATGATGATTTTCAATGGAAACTCTAGAGAAAAAATTATCGATTTCAGAGACGGAGGACCAGAAGGACTGACCGTAATGGTTGATTACTACACTGAAGACGGTACAGCTAATGCCGGATCGGATTACGTTCCTGTCAAAGGAACTCTTACCTTCTATCCGAATGATAAGGATCAGGTACAGAAAAGAAACTATTTCTTCGTTATCGAGTAACGCCGTTTTGCATCTATTTGCCTTTTTTCAAGTTTTTCTCTTCGAAAATCGATAACTTAGCCATATTATCGATCAACAAAAATCAATACTTCCGATATTTGCTGTATCTTTCACTACTGAGCATTCCTTAAACGGAACCGACTCGCTAAATTGATATTTTCCGATACAATAGTGGGACGGAACGGAGAATTCATCCGCTGACGGTGTGAAAGGATGAATGGAGTTTGAAAATCTTTTTGAAGCACTTTCTTATCACCTTAATGTATCCATTCGAATGAGCCACGATATTACATTTTATCAAATGTTATCACTTGTTACTTAAGTGACAGAAGGGTGACACAAGGGGTTTCATCTGATCCCTGTAGTCACAATCTTGATTTACTTAGGATCATTAGCGCCTTCAGGTGGCTATTGAGACAATTATTTAATGGTTACTAAAGAATCCTTTTTTCTAGAAGAGGAGAGCAAGAGACATCTCTGTCTGATTACAGTACTCCTAAAGAAGAAGGATACCTCGATTTTCTGAAAGAAAATTTGACTCAGTAGCGGTCCCCCTTTAAAGTTTTACAAAAGTTTCCTTCATAGTGATTCTTCTGGGTTGAACCCATTGCAAAGGTGATGTACTTTTCTGGATATTCAGGGAATAACCTTCATTCAACATTACTAGGCTGAAAGAAATTTAGAAGCCAATTACATATGTAAGTATCGATTTTTTTCACAAGTGCATACCATTCAAATGACAAAATTCAATGGAAACGGTATCTGAGAGGGTGGTACAAAATGAGCATTTCAGAAAATCAGTATCGAAATCGTAGACGACGATGTGTTCGAGGAAGATGAACACTTCTACTTACATCTGAAGAATCTTCGTGTTCGCACCAAAGACGGCTTGATTTTGGATCCTTCACGAATTGGAGGGTTGCCAGTAGCCCAGCTTGAAATGCCAGCCACGGCTACCATTATGATTCTGGGTAAGACCTTTATATATTCCCTTTTTTCCATTTTGCCGTACTCCTTTGATTCTTTTCAGATGATGACCACGCTGGTGTGTTCTCATTTGAGCATGACCATTTCGAGGTTGTTGAAAGTTGTGGCCATCTATCACTCCGAGTCCAACGACACTCGGGAGCCAGAGGAAAGGTTGTGATTCCATACAGGTGGGTGATAACTTGGGTAGACCTGGGCAGTATGGAGAAAAGATTCAAAATGAATGTTTTTTTCAGAACATACGATGGATCAGCTATCGGAGATAAGCATTTCGAAAGTAGGGAAGGGGAGGTGGTCTTCGATGACAACCAGACCGAGTACGTTTGGCATACTTTTCCATCTGATTTTATTTCTCTCTGTTTCGGAAGGTATTGGTTTGTTTTGCCGCAGGTTTCTTGAGCTTGTTCCAATACATACTGCAGCAGTATGTATAGTACACAAAATGTTGGACCCGCAAGTTCCAAATTCTTTAGAAAGAAAGATTTGATATGCTTCCTTCCATGAAAAACTGAAAAGAATTTTTCATTCAGTCGTAAATGTCAGTGTTAGAAATATCTACATTCAGAGGGAAAGTTGAAAATGCTTTTTTTACCTTGAGAAGTACAAGGAAAATCCTGGGTCAAAAAAACAATATCAAAACAAAAAATATTCCTCTAACTGAAAAAAAAAGAATTCAAAAAGACTTCGTTTAGATTGACCTGTTGCAGCATGACTAAGACTTCCTTTTCCGATCAGATGAGCTCAGAATTCTACTGAATTACTCTGGAGATTGTGAGGAAGTGGTGCAGTGGCATGATGCACACTATCACATAGGCATGGTCACGGGTTCAAATCCTGGATCGATATCCGCCTTGTCCAACCAAGCCTACCAAGCCTTCCACCCCTCTGAGGTCGGGTAATAGGTACAAAACTCGTCTGGAAGGATAAAAGCACTGAATTGTACATCGGCTGGCCACCGCAAGTATAGGCCACCTGTGCCTTCAGTACACCACTACGATTCTGAATGGAAATCGACTTAGGGGGCGCGTTCCTCAGATCAGATGACTAACGCCCAAAGACTTTATCCTGTAAGTCTATGAAGTTTGCAATCTAGAGAGTTACTTTGTTACTCGACTTCGGCTTTGGAACACTTTTTTCATGGCCCTAATACTTCTTGCAGTCGTTGCGTTGCTAAGCCAAATGAAACATCCCAAGAGTTCGATAAATAGTCTTCATCGACTCAGAGCTTTTTCCCCTGAGACAGCCATCAACGAAATGACTACTCGAGCTCATGTCAATCGTACTAGAACTGGATCAATTACGTCATCACGTAATGTACATAAAGCCAATCACGTACAGTACGTCAATGTCAGATTTGCAAGTTATCAACTGGCAGTAGTCGGAAAATCGAAACGATCGACGCCGGCGGACTCGTTCACATTAAAATTTTAGGCTTGGCCCCAAAAATTCCTAAGCATTTTGGTTTGACTTTGGAAATACTCCATTTACCCTCCCATTTTTCTCTATGACCTTCAGTCCGCGGCTTTAACCCTCAGAACCCTACAGTAATCAAGAAGGGCGACCAGGGTGCATTGAACTCTGTGGACTCTACAGTAGTCAACGAGCGCGATCAGGGTACATTTACTGGCATAACAAACCCTGAAACAAAGCTCCGAAAAGCTTCGAGAGGCATGTTAGGTGGATATACTACATCTATATTTCAGTGTACTCTCGACCTTGGGTCTTCTTGTTGTCCAAAGAACTCTGCTTACCTGACTGAGGCGTCTTCTAGCAGAAAACGTTCTTTGAACGGCTATCTCTTACTAGTAGTCATTTGATACCCAGCCAGTGGTAAGTAGTGCACAATGGAAGTACGCATCCAACAAAAGCGGGGCAACCTACCACACTTTTTGCAAGCCAGTAAGACCAGTTTGAGAACCGTGGTCAACAACGATTTCCATACCCCCACGACTCGTCGTCTTGGACAAAAACCAAGTTCTACTGGGGCAAGAAGGCCGTATGTGATACATAGGGATCTGGAACAAAATAGGAAAATCAGTCGCCAAACAAAATAAAAGTGATGGTAACAAGAAGAGGAATGAAAGTGGAAGTCTCCAAAAACGTTTGCTGGAGTAATAAGTTTCGATTATGTAATGCGCCCTGTATTCGAATTCAATTCAAAATCGCAGAGACGTTTGAATGCGTTTATGGTTTGATACCATGTGTTGCGTTAACCAGCCGATGTGTAACTTGTACTTTTGTCCCAGTTGAACCTGATAGCAATCAACCGACTTTAAAGGAGCGAAAGGTCTTGTCACCCTGCGATGGTGTTTATCCAGGATTAGATTTCGTAACGATGCGTTTACGAACCTTTCGATGATTTAGAAGCACAACGAAATTGAGCTTTTTCTCGAACTGGGACTCAACACCCAAGTTACAACTGAATAACAGGCAGGCTCTAAGATTTACGCTGCACCGTTCCTATAGCGAGCGACAGGTTTTTTCATATGTTTTTTTTTCTTTCTGTCGGCATCTACGTAGGAAGGGGAAAGCTGCTGGGAAGTGGGCTGCAATGTTGGATGGAATGCTGACGAGAATTGTCAGAAACTGTTCGAGCCGCTGCGTTTATCTTGTACTGGAGTACTCGAGAAGCATTGGCGCACACGTGTGTTCAAGTCTTCGGCTCTCTCCGCTATCGTGTGCATTACCTCGCCTTTGCTCCTCTCAGCATTGTTGAAGAGGGCTCTCAAGTGCCCGAATACTAGCTAACAGAGCAGAAGCCAAGTGATATTACTGGCTCTGGCAAGAAGGGATTCCTTCCGACAATAGCTATTAAAAGACGATTCACAATATAAGAAAAAGATCAAACGAAGAATGAACCCAAGTGTTACTCGATTCACTTTGAAGGAAGAAGAATGGGGGATACAGGGATGGCTCAATGTTTGGCAAAGCCGATCGGAATGATCAATTATATCCAATCAGTATAGTCTATTACGTCTGATCAAATTATTTCAATAATTACTATTAAAATAAATACAATTTAGAAATAGACTGCTGCAATAGTAATGTGTAAGAGCGTCGCAGGTTTGAGCTTGATATGATGTCTCGGGCATTGACCAATCATGGCCCTGTAGTACTTCACCGTACTACTGGACTATGATTGGTCAAAGCTCAAGACAATGATTGGTCAACTACTGGATACTGTATTGGATACTGTAGTTGGTAGATGTGTTACTGTATTGGATACTGTAATTGATTAGCGCGCTACTGTATTAGACACTCTAGTCGATTACGGTATCCAATACAGTAATACGCTGACCAATCAGAGTATTACAGTATTCCGTAACAATCTTAGTGTAAACGCTTACATGCAATTAGAAAAAATACCAAAAATGCAATTAATAAATTTCTGGATGAAAGATTGAGAAAAATATTCTCCTAGCAATCAGCAGAATATCCTAACACTAACATCATCAGTATGATAACTATTATTCGATTTTCACAACTAACTAGTTCCTATCAACTAAATTTTGTAAGTTATAGGTTGAATAATTGGAGAGCAGCTTCCATACTATCATTTTAATCACTATTCAATGAAATATTAATTTAGAGCCTTTATTGAGATTGGTGTCATGGATACGGAGCAATACGAAAGGTCCGACTACTTCTTCATCGAACTCGGCCCACCTATTTGGGCAAAGAAGATGAGCGGTGAGTGAGACGTTCAACCGTCAGCTGGAAGGAGACCTTCGGAATTTCCTTTTAACTTTCACTACAATTTTCTCACTCTCTCTTAACTACTTCTCAGACATTTCGTCTGTCTACTTCTGGCTTATTTCTTGTGATAGCTTCTATTGTGGAGCACTGAACGATGCGAATCGTTCATGTCATGTTTCGTTTCTACCGTATATTCAGTACTTCTCCAGTATTCCTTCAGTTTTTCTGCAGCAATTCTGTAATGATCGTTGAAATTCTGAGCAGACATTCTTTAGCAGCACATATAACTCTGGGAACGGAATGGGCGATTATCCGAACTTCTGGAAAGTATAATCATATGGGCTTTTACCTTAGAATTAGCGGCCTTCATGTGAAAACGTGGTAAAAAATCTAGGAATGGGGAAGCTGCTTCGGAAGAGCCGTAATTCAAGCTCATCTTGAAAGCTTTGGTCTTCGTCTTTAAAATAGTTCAAGTAGGTCCTGAAAAGGGTGGTACTTATTCAGGTGTTGTGAATCTTCTTGGGAGAAGAATCTGAAAATTCGAGCCATCACTCAATATCAGAAACCACTGATAAAGACCTTGTGTCCCATTTCTAAGCATCGACTTTTACCTTTCCAATCAACAACTGGGAATGCTCTTTCAAAGTAGCTTATCGAGATTTTTCCTTGGTTTTCCTCTTAACTGGGTACTAACTGTCACCACCTACACACTCAGCTGAGCACAGAATTCCGCAAATTTTTTAGTTTATCACAGAAGATATATTTGGAATTGGTGATGTGGGGGTTCGCCTTTTTTCAGACCGATCCTGTCTGATTTTTGATTTGGTTGAGCTGATTAAGAAATTACTAAGTGATTCAATGTATGCACTCCACTATATGTACAGTAACCCAAACCTCTTGTTTCTTGGTCAGTAGATAAAACCACTGTTACTTAACATCTTCATACGTCAGCAACCACTTCATTGCTAGCGTAGGATGTCGGAGTCTCGCTCAGAAACGATCAAAGAAAAAGAATTGCTGTAGAACACTGTATCGAGACACAAGTTTTATGACTTTTCGCTTAGACCTAGTTTTTGATTCGGAAAACTATATCGAATTATGAAAAATCAACTACATAAATCAAACTTCCTCAAGTAATCACCGCCTGCAACAACACATAGTGTCCTCTTCAGGCTTCCAAAAATAAATTTTCAAATAGATACAATGAAAAACTATTCGGCTCTGCCGAATGCATCTTGGGACTAGCCTCCTATCTAGTTCACTTTCGTTTAGAATGCTGAAGGTATTTTTACACTCTCCTGTCTCGCACTATGACCTGACAGCGCTAAACATTTGCGAGGACAGTGAGCTAAGCCTCCAAGCTTACCCTGATTGTTCGAACATCCATAGCCAGAGGTCGCATTTGGATTCGTAGGGTGCGACCGGGCGTCGCATGGGATCCACTGCACTACCTTCATTTTGAATTGCAACCTTCAATACCGAAAAATAATTTCGGCGGACGTGTCAACTTCAAGGCATTTGCAAATTTACTGGCTAGCCACTGGCGTATTCTAAATAATTTTCATAAAAAATACAACGAAAATCATCTTAATGTCATGAAACTTGTGACTCGTCGTGATAGAATTTCTTGATTGCCTCTGTAGCTTAACGTGTCGTGATTGTGCAGATCTGAGCAAAGTGCAAGAACGATTCCAACGTCGTATGGAACAGAAACGCAGAGCATCTATTGCTTCGGAATCCAAAGAAAGCAGTGAACCAGGTTACTCCCACATTTCATCTGTCACGTGTTACTGTCTATGCTCATCACCCTTTCCCTATCCATATTTTGCAACTAACTTTTCCTATTTCCTCTGTAAAAACTACCCGTGTCAGCAAAAATCGTGACAAGAAGATGGACATTTTCTACGGTCTGCTTTAGTATTTAGCAGATTCCCTCACTGAATACCAGGTAACCATGCAGGATCAAGCGTGCGATGTGAAAACATATTATTAGGGTTATATGTAGTTGCACCATAGACAAAAGAGGGCATAAGTTCGAGATTCAAGGGAATTGGGAGGCAGATGGGAGAGGGGAGAGGGTTGACTTTTGGAATGTTGATTACCTAGCGTAATATATTCATTTCCACTCACTTCATCATTGATCCGTTTCTCTATTTCTCAGAATAGAAGCATAAAGAAAAACTTTTTTTGACGTCGATCGACCTCGTTTTTTGGAGTGCGTCCTGCATTTGACTCCCATTCAAAACCGCAGAGACGTTTGAATGCGTATGTGGCCTTTACCATAACTTGCGCTTGACAGCCGATGTACACGTTTGATGCTTCCAACCTCCCAAACGAGTCTGGCTTTAACTAGCCGGATGCGGAGAGATCGTGCGTCGGAGAGGGAATTTATGTTCCATATTGATGTACACAGAAAATGCATCGCCACGCTTGATCCTGTTACCACTAGATCGGAAGTTTCCTACAACGAGATTAAAACTGAACACCCACACCAGCACCCACACCTATCCTCCCAGCACATCTGTGTGAGCATGAGTTCTAGGTCGACCACGCAGGTCAGTGGATTTTCTATCTATGGATCCTCGCCGAAGAACTGTTTCTGCTTCACCAAATCTCAACGACCGCTTCAAAAAGCGCATGGGATCATGGATCGCCGGCATGAAAGGTTCCTATTGTTTCTGAGTGGCATGCATGACTGGCTCTTTCCCTCAGTTTTCTCTGTTGCATGCATTGCTGTACTTTCACTTGTCTATGAAATCTCGTCTAGCAATGGAATAATGCCTGAACGTTATTTGGCCACTTACCTCCTCTAATAACACTTTTTTTGCCCGACATTTTGCTCGCTGCAGATCGTCCACCGTGAAGACGGCCGACCTTTTCGCACTCCCTCTGCCATTTCAAAACTTTCGGTTGAATTTCGATTTGTTCAAGTCCCGAGTAGAATTCTAGCACTCTATAAGGAAACGCAGAGGTGGGCGGCACTTATCACGTGGGTGGAATTTTCTTGCGCCGCTCACGCGATCAGTACCACCTTCAAGCCCGCGTAAAGCCATTTCCGGGCCATCTTCACAGTGGGAAGGAACGATCTTTTCAAACGCTTTGGTGTACACTCAAAATAATCCATTAGTCTTACGATTCTCTTACAGGCGGTGATGACCTGGCCGGGTTGACGGCTGACCAGCTGGAAATTGCCGAAATGGGAAAACCACGTATCGGTGAATTCCCTAAATGTCAAATTACCATCAAAGAAAGCAAAGAATTCCAGGTTCGTTTACAGACATAAAAATAGAAAGCATAGCAGATCCATCCAACCCATGAAAGCCCCTTCTCACAAGTTTTCGATCCATCTTTCTGAGATTTTGATAAGAATTCTGGGAGAAAGAATTGTACAACACTATTACGAATAGACGAAGTCACCTAAAGTTATACATAAGGGCGATTTCACTCCGAAAGCCTTTGTGAAACTCTAACATTTAGTCGAAAGCGCGGCGCATTCGACATCTCAACGATCTCATTATACAGAACCGAATTTCGGCCGAGGGTGTCTAGCATTTGTAAGATTACGAATACGAAAAAGTATGATTCAAGAAGGAGACAAATGTATAAACAAATATATTTACAAAGCACCCTCAGTTGGGAACAGTGAAATAATTTAAAAAGCAATGTAAACAACACTAGTAAACATCGATTAGCGGTGCCATAGGTGAGAGCGAGAGTCCACGATATCCAGAGTATTTTCGTTCCGAGGACAACAGTTCCAAAGATGAGTCCCCTTCTTAATGAGCACAGATCTGACCACTGCTGCATCCTTATGCCCTATGATCTAGCAGGGAGCTTCACAAATTTTTAATTATCGTGCATATTGTTCTTCTTATTTAATTTTTAATCTTTATGACTTTGTAATTTCAAGGGTATTGTCGATCGAATGATCAGAAATGCTAATACAAAATTGATGTTGGGAACGTCATCATGGCGAGAACAATTCATTGATGCCCTTACCGTTGGTGCTGGTAAATTTCATATGTCTTGAGATTTTATCCAACCTTCTGTTCTTCTAAGAGTTATATTTACAGATGAAGGTGATGATGATGACGATGATGACGATGAAGGAGATGGAAGCGTGGCAAAAGAAAAGGAGCCACCAAGTTGTGGTGATTATGTCATGCATTTCTTGACAATGCCTTGGAAATTGATCTTCGCAACGATACCTCCGACTGGTGAGTGCTTAAATTATCATAAACATTTTATGTATGCGTTCTAGAGAAGGTGAAGCTAGTCGTGTGGATGGGGCATAAGACCATGGGCCAGTAACCTCCAGAAAAACTGCGCCCACACCTCTCTAGGAGACAAGGAGTAATTTGTACCGTTGCAGATTACTGGGGAGGATGGGCGTGTTTCGTCGTCTCCATCTTCATGATCGGTGTTCTGACAGCAGTTATCGGCGATTTGGCTTCACAGTTTGGCTGTTGGGTTGGCCTTAAGGATTCCGTCACTGCCATTTCATTCGTCGCTCTTGGAACCTCTGTACCTGGTTAGTTGTTAACTACGTCAACTATCACCCATCTCTTTTGATGGGCCTGTCGGCTCAGACTATGCGGTAGCTCATAATAAGACTTTTGAGAAGGTGTTTCCCCAGACGAGCTTAGAACTACATAACATGCTTGGTAAAGCGAATTTTGACTAGTAGTTTGATCCGAGAACGATGCATCAGGAAGCAGTGTTTTCCCGTGCTGCGCCATGAATACCTATTACATAAATTTCAATTACTATTTTTTGCTGAATGCAAGTAAAGGAGAAACTGATCGATATAACCTGATTTTAATCTTCTTGTCGCTTCCTCATCTTCTAAGATTGCTTCCAAGTATCAAAGTCAGCTACCTTTAGACACATTCGCCTCAAAGGTAGCTGCTGTACAAGACAAATATGCTGACAATTCGATTGGTAATGTGACCGGTTCAAATGCAGTAAATGTGTTCCTTGGTATCGGAATCGCATGGTCTATGGCTGCCATATACCATTTCTTCAATGGAACAAAGTCAGTTCTCTCTTCTCATTTCAATTGATAATTGATGATAAGCAGTGATACTCAATTGTAAGGAGCCGAAACGAGCTTGACATGGCGTTCGCTGGTCGAAATTGATTTGTGCTCATCAATGTTTATTTAAGGTTCCTCGTTGATCCAGGAAATCTTGGATTCTCTGTATTAGTTTTCTGTTTGGAAGCATGTGCCTGCATTACTGTCATTGTGCTGAGGAGAGGAAAACTTGTTGGAGGAGAATTGGGAGGACCTATGAAGTTCAGGGTAAGCTATTAATTTGTAATTCTACCATATCTGAGCAATTTTATTTTGTCGTGTCGTTTGCGGCCGCCTTGTTCAGCTCCTAGCATTGACCGTATAGGAGAATACCCGGGGGCGCAGGAGAGCCGGCGTATTCCTTGTCATGGACTTACGCTGCAAACGCTAGATCCCTTGCTCTGCCTGCACTTACCTGAAGGACCCAAAAACTCAGACCTTTTGAGCCATTCCCTGAAATGCAGCTGCCTCCTCAGAGTCCAGCTATGTCGATACGAATCAGTACTTTCGTCCTTCCCGACATTCTCGAAACCGACCTACCGAGCTTAGGAAAATGGGTACTTTGATTTTTTGGACATTTCGATTAAAGATCGCCACTGCAACACAACTTGATCAACATGTTTATCATAAAAGCATGTAGTAAATATCTTTATGGCTTCCTGAAGCTGTGCGGACCATTGTTCAAATATTTCTATACCGTATGAATAATACCGTATTATTTCAGGTCCTGACATCGACATTCTTCGTCTCCCTATGGTTATTATATCTGACCTTGTCAGCACTTGAAGCCTATTGTTATATTAAAGGGTTCTAAGTGATAGTAGTCAATAGTCTCTAGTCAAGTACACGAGTTACGAATGGAGCTACTATAAACGGCCTTCTTCGTCTTCTTGGACGACAATGACCGCGGCTCCTCAGCGAACTCCTCCCTTCCTACTCTTTTCCATTCTGTTTCGCTTATCACACTGAATGTGCATGTGAAGTGTCTTACATTGACCACAAATTCAGTCTGTCCTCCACTATTGTTTTGTTCTTTTCTAGGTCGAATAGGAATCCCTTTTTTGTACGAGTATACTGATCCGTGCAAATAATTGCTCTAATCGTTCGTACATTTTAGCTTTTTAATTTTGGAAATTCGTCGAATTTTTAAACTGTAATATTGTTGGTCACTGGTGTGGTGCCTTTAGAGTAACAGAGATTATTCACATATATTTGTTGAAGATTTTTATTTTTCTACGTCATTTTTCTTTGTCGTCTTCGATATGATTCAGAACGCAGATCACAGCGCCTCCTGCGCATCCCCCCATCTGCCCGCTTCACTTGAAATGCACGAATCTCTCGTTGTCGGTCGAGCTCCTTGGTTCAGGCTTCATCCTCCTTCTCCTCCTCCTTATCGGCCTTTTTCGAATGATCCGCCTTTCAACAGAAGCGGGTATAGCCAGTGTTCTGAAAATCGTGTATATTGTTGTGTACCATTTGTTCGGTGCTTACTGATATCACGCATAAACCCACCCACACACTAACGCCCATACCCCATATTTTCTACTGTACCCAGTAGAATTCATCATTAGGAATTTAATAATCACGTCCTTTTTTTCTCTAGTAGTCATACAGCTCTTAATGAGCAGATATCATTTTCCTCAGTTCAGTTCCTCAGACATCATCGTTTCTTTTTGTTGTTACCCAGACATCATACACGAACTTCTCTTTCGCCTTTGCGTTTAAATTGTGATTAAGATGTATTCAATAAATATGATTTTTCTCTCCCCGTCTATTTTTTTGCATGGTTTTCATGGTCAATCACATATGGGAGTATGATGCTCACTACCTCTCTTCTCTCACGACTCTTCACGTTATACTAATTTGCTAAGGCTAGCTAGGAAAGCAGTCTGTAGCTTTACCTTAGTTCAAAAAGCTCCCCGAACGCCATAAATACCTGGTAATTGAAGACATACTACCTGTGGTTGAGCGCAGTCCTTGGGCGAACTCAGTCGAGAGGTATTGAAGGTTCCAACCTTCTGCGGCACTTTTGACGTCCGTACTCCGATGCACGATGGCGATGAACTCACACTCACCAATATTCCTTGGGCGGCGCAGATCAGCTCAGAAGGCAACAGACGTGTAACAAATGGACAGGAGCAGAGAAGAAGCAAAAGAGTGAGGAGCGACGTTGACGAGGACGTTGACGGATGAATTGGTTGCAGGAATGGAAGACAATTGAGCTATAGTGGTGCTATAGTCGTCGGTAGTTCATTGCCACATGGCGCCCTGTTCCTCCCTTCCAAACTACGGTTCGTTCCCTGCAGGATTTCGGTGTGCTGCCAGAACAGCACCCTTCACTTGTCAATCGCAAGATACAGCAACCTTGAAGCTAGGGGTAAACGAACCGAAGAACTGTGTGCGTAATGACGTACTTCTCAAATTCAACTAGTCAAAGTCCATGTTTATACCTCATAACAGCTGTTACTTTCCTATGACGTAGTGGAACGTGCCACGCTTGAATAAACAGATTTTTGAATAAATGGATGCTGAAGAACTATGACGAATAAAGTTTACGAGCGTTAATCAGTCTCGTCTTAGGGATGCGGTCCCCATTCGACTTCCATCCAGAATCGTAGTGGCGCATTGAATGCGTATGTCGTCTATACAATGGCTTGCGGCGGTCAACCGATGTACAGCTCAGTGCTTTTATCCCCCAGACAAGTTTGGTACCAATCAATCGACCCCGAAGGGATGTAAGGCTTGTTTAGCTCAGGAGGGTACCGATCCGGGATTTGAACTCGTGACCGTGCGTGGGTGATAGTGCACCACTTGTCGCTACACCATCTCCGTCCGTGGAATAACTACAAGTAGCGAATTGCTCGGACCTTTACTCCCTTCTTCGTTATAACACTTAACTAGCATGAGATAACACATTTCCGTGAGTTCTCCACTGTTAGATGGGTCTTTCTATCAAAACTATTGTTGGAGGCTAGTTCTTCCTCGACAGGATCGACACGAAATTTCTACAGATACTCTAAATTCTTGCAAAAGAGCTCAAGACCGAACCACTTTGTTTTTGGCAATGGAACGAGACCGACATCGAAGAACGTTACAACGATCAACGCCTTATTTCGGGACACGGTAAGGCGCGTTTTCTGCAGTTACGACGACGTGCACGCAAAATGACGACATGAAACTTTTGATATTGTTTATTTTTGGTTTCTCGACTTATGTGACTAGTCAGTGAGGGTTCGTTTATAAATTTCTATTCAATGATTCTTCCAATTGAAATTCGCCTATCTCGTTCAGCGATTCTTTCTGTTCAGCTGCTTTGTTTTGATTATGTCTGTTGGTGCAAACCAGGATGGTCAGAACAGTTTGGATAGTACTATTAATACTCTGAAAAGATGCCTGCAGATAGCCCAAAGAGATACAACTCCTCAGCCATGCAATTCTACTGATCAGGTTGGTTTTATAACTTAGATATTTTTTGTAATACTAGAATTTTATGGATTGTTGAGATCTCCATTATATTTGCCGTGGAGGCGTTTGCCGTTAAGTTGTCCACCTTCAACGTTTGAATCTCTCTGATAAGAGAATGAGAAATGCTCCTTTTTGCTCGTTTCAATTGAACAATTCTTGTGGAACTAATTAATTAAGCTTTTAAGTTAGGATATGTTTATTCTTCTTTGCAACCTTATATCCAAATGCGAGAAGGAAAGAAATTTTGATGAAAAGTATTGAAAAAAGGATGAGACAGCTTATATGGTAATTTCTTCTCACACATGATAAGTATGTGGGGCCGTTTTTCTTGTTTCTCCGTTTTCCTCTAGATGCAGTTATATGGTGTTGTTCTTCCAGCACCCGTCTTCTTCACAACATCCCAGTGGAACATGGTCGCGGGATCAACATATGTTAGGTACCGATGATCCGAAAGGAAATGAAAAAGCCAAAAACGTAATTCTTGTGGATTATAAGGTTTAGCACTTTTTTATTTGTTTTATTTTACGCTTCTTATAGAGATTTAATCACTTGTGCGCAGCAGTGAAGCTGACTCTTTTGGATGCGAAAGTCTTAGGTCACTTTTTATAATTCATTGTTGCCAACGATGTCCGAAAACTCACCATCATGGAATTGGAGATTGACAGCTACACCTTCGTATCGGTTTCATCGTCAGTGCTGCTTAGGCGGCTCGATCGGTGTTATCCCACCTAATTACTTATCAATTTTACCAGCTTTTCCGTAAGAAAATCTGCGTTCGTCACTTTTCCGCAGTTTTTTTCGAAGTAGTGTTTTTTTAAGGATGAAACACAAATTGGCGATATCATGCGCCTCATAACGAAAGATCTCAGTGAACCTTATTCCATATACACGTACAGGTATTTCATTCACAACTGGCCGGAATTATGCGTTTTGGTTCGTTTCTTACTACTTGTTCTTATTCAGTTTTGTATAGTTCTTGCTGCATTAAGTCTCAACTGGAAGTTCAGGCTTACGATACAATAACCAATTCATATGTTGGTGCAGTTGTATGTAAGTTGGATAGAAATGCTGAAGGACGACGGAAAGGATATCTAGCAATGCTAGCAATTGATGAATTGTACCGAAAGCTGGGACTCGGTCAGTTGAATACTTGTGTCGGTTTTATTTTTCTTTGCTTCTTTACAATTATTGATTCGTTTTCTTAGTTCATTAGTAATAGAACACTGTCACATGTGTCCAACTTTCTTTGAAATTTATTCTATCGTATCTTTAAGACTGATCGTGTTCATTACCGATAGCAAACCAGTTCAGATGATTGAAATATTTTGGTTGAGGCTCTGAATGGTTTTTCTTTTATGATTGTGACTATTGATTTCATCCGGGTAACCGGGAAGATTTCGAATCCGTTTCTTTGCCTGGCTTTCGTACCCTCCCAAGCCACTTTATTTTCACCTAAATTAGGCCTATGAGTATTTGAAACGCTATTATAAAACAGAATTTTTCTGCGCTTATGTCTTTCGCAAGGTCGCAAAGCATTATGCTTTGGTTTAACGCCTGTGTTGTTCAGTATGTCTTATTGCCAAGAATAGTCCTTGGAGGAAACCTTGTCTTGCTTGACAACATGATAACTGCCTGGTTCTAATTTCACACAATTATGAAATCGTCCTTTCATTATTTTGCCGAAGATTTTCTGATGAGATGTTTCTTCTTCTAGACCTACCGTTTCAGGTACACGATTGGTCCGCCGCGCTATTGAGAGGATGCAAGCTCAGGGATGTGATGAAGTTGTACTGGAAACAGAGGTTTCTAATGTGAACGCCCAACGACTTTACAGCAATTTAGGGTTTATTCGAGAGAAACGACTGGTCAGGTGCGTTTTAGCATTGTAACTGAGTCTTAATATTTTTTACATTATGGCTTTGATACGTGAAAGTATTGCAAGGCAAAAAGAGGCTGGTCTTGAGTGAGAAAGTTGAAGTCTTGATGGAGTAACTGGGTTTAATGTGCTGCATTTCAGTAAAATTAACGTAGCTGTTTTTCTCTGTTGTCTTCATTTTTTCATATTGTAAAAACTTGAGGCGATATAAAGTGCCAAAAGTAGGATTCTATTGCTGGAGATAAAACGATGCCAAGGAGTAGTTGGAAATGCGACGGTTGGCTTTAAAATTGATTTTGCAGGTACTATCTCAATGGTGTAGATGCGTTTCGATTGAAGTTATATTTCTCTCCGCCTCTAGCTGCCACAATGAAATCTTCCCTCGTATGAACGTCACTAGGCTCTGTCAAGGTTTTAGATAATGATCAATTGGTGTTTGCCGATGAGAAAAATGTGGCATCTGTTTGTTTTAAGTAGGGTCAAATAGAATTTTGAATTTGCTGTGATTTTTGTTTGTGTGTTACTTATTGAACTTATAGGCTTGTTATTAAAGATCAGTATGATCGTTCTAATAAAAAAGTATCGTTCAGTCGGTTTCTTTCAGATGGCTAGACGTTCTAGAGCTTGAGTATCTGGCTAAGGATCTGGGCTTTACTGCTGAATTGTGGCGGCTTTCAAGCGTTTTATAGGGTTTGTAAGTTGCTGGTATTCCTAACGTATTCTCACAAACAGGTCACTGCTCTTACAATGAATGGGATCAGTTATTTATAGGCTGTAAGGCGTGATTGACGTGGATGTACCGAGTTGATAAAGGGGCTAAGATGTCCAGGCTAAGGTTGGCTTCAGCTTCCTAGACATCCTTCAAGTTTCATATCGAGTTGCGTCATGTTTTCACCTCCCATTCAGTATCATAGAAATACTTGAAGGTATACGAGGGTTGCCTTTTATATTTCGGGATTTGGAAACACTAGTGTAGCAATCTAGCAACTGACACCACTATCGTAAAGTTTGACTATTTTGAGGTTCCGTTGCAAAATTTGAGCGCAATTTGTGTTGTTTACACTAGTTATAAGATTTTGTTTCGGCCAAGTTATGGAGTTGAACCGTGGGCATTTTCGCGCGATTATTTTCTACAACTTTCGACGTTTACTAGTTAAACAGCAATGCATGGATGAACTTGGTTCAATTTTTGGTGATGATGCTCCATCCAGGGCCATTGTTTATCGATGGTCCAGTGAATTCACCCGAGGTAGTTCACTCGAAGACGAATTTCGTAGAGGTCGACCAAAATCGGTTGTCGTTCCGGAAACAGTTCATGCTGTGCACAAACTAATACTGCGAGTTCGTCACGTAACCTATCGTGAGATTGAGGTAACCTTAAGCATCAGTGGGACTAGCTTACATTCATTTTTGCATGAACATTTTTGTTGGCGTTGGATCCCACGCCACGACAATGCGAGCTCCAACACATCGGCTCAAACAACCGCATTTCTGAGCACTCAAAACAACGATTTGACCGGTCATCAGCCATGTAGTCCTCGGGTGACTTCTTCTCATCCCGTACGTAAAAAATAAAATGAGCGGTCAACGTTTTTCGACACCTGAAGAAGCCGTTGATGCGTTCAGAATGCATGTTTTAGGGTTACCTACATCAGAGTGGCAAAAGTGCTTCGAAAATTGGTTCGAGCCCATACAAAAGTGTATATTTCTTAATGTGGAGAATTTTGAAAGGCAGTCAAGCGATTTTCAATAACTCGTATTTGTTCCTGTTCTCAAATCCCGCAATATAAAAGGCAACCTACGTATATCAGCTGCACAACCTAGTAAACATCTTGACCAAGTGTTGGTTTATCCTACCAGGTCTAGGATACTCTGGTGCGTCTCAACGGACTTCAACCGGAATTATGATTCTCCTCAACAAGACCTTGTAGCGTTGGGCACTCACTGCACAATTCTATTAGACTGTTTTTGTTACCATTGACCATTATTACAATTTTTATTACAAGTGATTGAAAAACTTGACATGAAAATGAGATCAGAATTGAAATAGTTATCACATAGAGTGAGATAATGTAATTACCCTGGACATTCAAGTGAACACGTACCGGTATGGGAAACGATGTGGATTTGGGATATGGTGAAAATTTTCTCTAATGGGTACTAACTACAGGTGTGTGGATGATTCGGAACTCGTTGAACTAACACAGATTTGAACTTGTTGAACACTCATCGCTGGACTCGGTATCATTATGTCCGTTTTGCTTCGTACAGTTAGCGGATTCCTGGAATTTACGATTTTTAATTCCATTTTCCGCAAAAATTGGTAAAAAAAATATTTGACTTACTTGTAAATTGTCGAGGTGTACTTCTGTGAAGAGTATGCCGGACGAGTCAACCCAAGAAGCACCAGGACATGTTTCCTGAACCAGAATTGGTATGGTTTCAGGAGCAACTCTGCTTATTTTGAAAATAATTTTGAATTGATCAAAGCAATCTCGAGATGCGCCATGTATCCAATCTTCACTTAAAGTCGCTGTGGCTTTGAATGTTCGTTCGGATCACACGACAACTTTTGGAAGAGATTCGGCCTACGAGTTAGTTTTAATCCTCCCAGATGTGTTTGCCACTAATTGATCAACTCCAATGCGCCAAAATGATCTGAGTGATTTTGATATTGGATTTTATATCCGGACTGAGGGCTAGTGGCCCAACTGGAACTACACCATCACCTCCTCCACATTTTTGCATCTGAGTTGAAACTGGGTGAAGCGGAGATGACCACATTCAGGTAGAGGAATGAGTTCAATGCTGTGAACTAACCATCGTCCCAGAATCACCCTATATGCCCATCAATAACTTCCCAAGAAAGCTGGAACATAACCTTGAATCTACTCGAGGTACTAACCTGATGGATTTCGAGCAAACGAGCAGCAGAAGAGGATTTAAGGCGGAGTTTGTGCAGAACACAAGCATTATGGTGAATCCAGCCCATTTGCCTTCGCCCGTTTCATGAGTGATCACCACTTGACCAACAATGAACACTACCATATTGATGAAACACGGCAGAAGCAACCTGACAACAATGAAAATTTTCTGATGTCGGCCAAATTCTGCAAATTCACGTGTATCGTATACTCGCGAGGAACTTCCTTACCTGCTCTCGATATTGCTGTTCAAGATGTGCATTGCAGTTTTCGTCTTTTGAGCTGAACGTCGTCGTTTTACAAGAATTGCGACTGTCCACCTAAAACACGACAGCCTTTACTCTAAGAAAATTGCTAGTAACCTTTTGGTAGATTATTCAACAGAACAATTTCCTTATTACATACAAAAGTACACAGAACTTTTTGGCAACATTTCCACGGCGAAGTGTGGTAGGGACAGCTGGAGTCCATGTTACCGCCCGTGGATAAGGCCTCAGAAAGCCCCCCTTCAGCGAGCTCCCCATTTCTTGGTACTTGTTTTCTTGTTCCAAGCTTTATTGATGCTCTTAGGCGATCCTCAAAGGCGGTAAGGATTTTGATGGAGAAAATGCCCACTTGCCACTCACGTCGGGAAGTTGTTATAAGACGACTAAGCTCCCAAATGCTATCGTGTTTATAAGTTGGAGTGAAGTACATGGGTTATTCATGGAAAACGAATTGTATAAATAACAAAAACTTACGCATAAAAAACAGTTGGGGGTATGATGGCAGCTACATGGTAAGCAAGGAACATGGTGGATTGCCCTCCGGTTAGATACAGGGCGAAATCTTCAGCTAACATTCCATATGAGGATGGTTCGTAGTAAAAGGTCACATACCATGGTTGAAAATGCGTCGCTAGTACCTGAAAACGAGTAATCATGAATTGATACTAGCAATAACGGCAGTACAGTAACAGTATAACAACTGCAAATTGTAAAGGGAAGTATCGGTTCAACGGGAGCTGGCTGGGGAAGGCCACATAAACACTGAAAGGTGGGAAAGACGAAGCAGAAACCTTCACAAGGATGGCATACGATAAGGCAAAACGTGCGGTCGTGCGCGGGACTCGAACCCATGCTTGTCTTCCTGGGTACCTCGCTCTGTATCCCTTACACCTGATCAGCTATGATTGGTATGCCATTACGAAGGCGAAAAAGAGTGGTCTCGATGGTGTAAGGGATAAAGAGCATGTTGTCCGTCCGTCCGGTCCATGAAGGGTCTCGAGCCCCGTACAAGGATGAAGTTCAGCTCTCAACTCGCCAACTTCGTGAGAGTTCCTGGAGAGATTAGGTGACCTTCCTATCTACATAGGGAAACAGGGAACTGTGGAAGCCAGCTATCACGAGGAAATTAACTGTTTTTCCCTACTATTCCCTCAATTCCTTCTGGTGCTCAATTCAATAATACGTAGCCGTTGCTCTCGGATGTGCAATTTTCATGAGCAGCATCAAGTCATTTCCGATTAGGATAATTGCTCAATATCAAAGGCTATGCAGACTATTTGGCCATCACTTCCTTGTCCATCCGGCTTCCACGATCTCTATTTTTTGCGGAGATTATCCAATAAAGACTCCTTCTTCGAGAATACGGAAGTATGTTCCATTGGGAATGCCGCTAGTCAAGCAGCGTCATTTTTCTTGATAGAAATTCTGAGGGAGAACCAATATTATGTCCTTTTGGTTCTGTGTTCCATAGAAAAGAGCATGTCCTTGACCATAAACTATTGCCTTCGTTTTCCTTCAGGTACGGGAAAGCAGATTATCCGAGCCGACCCTAGCCCTCTTTGCCCAGGTCCCTTTCTCAGTGTGCAGTGATGCATAAAATGGAATTTCCCGAAAGGCAGTAGAAGCTTTAATTACAGCCTTATCCGATGGAGCTTTGAAATCATCAAATGGACGCCTTCGTGACCACTACAATCCTGAGACTGTTTCCACAGCTAACATCCATCTTGATATTGCCTTTCTATCTTTGCATATCTGGCACATCCTCACAACACTAGACAAAACAATCAAAAAAGTTGATTAACCCAGGCGGATTCGAACTGAGAATCGATCCCTATACCTCTGATCCGAGGGGGAGCGGAGCCTGGCGCTTTTCCCCTACGCCAGCTGAGAAACCTGGTGCTCAAAAAACTCTGGTGATCAACTCTCAGAGTAACCAGAATCACAAATTTCAAGGTTTCTGGCATAGTCGAACACGAACAATTCAACCGCTTTTACTACGAAATCCTCAAAATCGCTCCCTTACACATGCGTCAAGCCCAATACGAAGACATGGTAATAGTCAAGGTTCGCAGGCTGTTAGGCGTTCCCTTCTTCAGAAGAGACCTTTTTCATTGGTTCATCGCTTGTATGGGGTCAGATGCATCTCTGACGGAATTGATGCCAAATAAAACCAGGTGTGTCATTTACCTGGAGGCTTTGACGTCCTTAAAAAAGTGAGAGGGGGCTGCTAATTTTAACTTTCCGAAGCCTCAAGAGATCCTTCGATTCGAACACTGTACACACATTATGGAGCTCCAAGACTGAAGCGCTATGATTTGCTAAGGAGGGTGTAAGTGGAAAGTTTTGGAATGCTAAAGTTAGATGGCTGATGCAGGGAATCCCCTGTATTTCGGAATCTCCCTTTCATGCAAAGTTTGTTAACCTACTCTGCAGGTATAACCCAGCCTGAATGAGCTCTCATGCGTAGGCTCAAGCAGAAATTTTGTGGTGTAGTGCCGCGAATCCGAACCAGCCACTTCACAGAGGTGGGTCCGGACCTTTACCCACTACACCGTGCGACCACATTGCTCCAGCTTAGCCATCGCCTATGTCAGCCCGCTAATCAGTTTGATGGCGGCTGAAAGCCACTCCAGATTCCCGAGCTGTCCGATAGGCCGGCGGGTCGTCTCAGTAGGGCCAAGGACTGTGGGCCAATGGAGGGAGTGTGCGCTTCCCCTGCTAAGCCGGACTGCCCTCCGGCCCATCGGACCTCCACTAGCGTATATCATTCTAGTTGAACTTGTAAATTTCACTGATTCGGAGGGAGCAGGCAAAGGTAATTGAGAGGGGGTAGTTTGAGGAGCAGAAGGTGCTTTGGTATTGATCAGTGGACAGCAACTACGTCAAAGAAGGAGATGGATCCCAGCCTTGACTGCTTTCTGTTATTATTGAAAATTTTCTTTCGCTTTTGGGTTAAACAATAAGCCGCAGAAGCAGCTTAGAAGCCCCCGATCTTTGACATTCTCTTCAGAATTTCTCAGCTCGGAAACGAATGCTTTCTATTCTCTACTCCTCCATACTCTGATTCTGGAATGATTACTTATACATAAGTTTACCTCCATTAAGGAGATGACGTAACAACACGCGCATATTGCGTAGGAGTATCGTCGACTTTGACATCGAAACGAATGAGGAGATCGAATCGCTAACCATCGCGACCATCCAACGACTGCATAATGCCAGACCATCGAAAACCAAGCCCAATCCAGATACAACTAAAAAATCCTTTTTTCGCCTTATGATAGCATTTTAGTAGGATATTGCTAGCACAGATTGAGGCAGAAGGTCATCCTAAGTATTTCTCACCTGAAGCCAATGTCGCGATGTTTTTGAGATGATCTCCGATTTCAATAAAATCGTCAGTCCAGGCCAAATACCGTAATTAATGAGCAGTAGGATATCGGCGAATCCTGCCGATATCAAGAATCGATACCCGACAATTTCCTGAAAGCAAAATTTTTCATAAAAAACATTTATATCAGCAAATTTGATGAAAGCCAATATAAACCCAAAAGCAGAGAAAAGTCACTTTCTATGGAAATTTATGTGGACCGTTACATATTTGGATGCCACAGGACGCGTCAGATTCTGCCAGAGAAAGTAACTCTTCCTCTTATCTGGGTAGGTACGCAGGAGCGTGAGCAAAGTGGGCATTCAAGCGCCTCAGTCGAGATTACGAGTAGAAGTCGAATGCATGGCTTAGTTCAGTAATTAAATAAATTAACAAACAATAAATCGATTCAAGATTCACTCTCTTTTCTTTGACTTAATTTTCATCTTGTTTGTTTGTTGTGATAGTGATGTCAACCTCAGTAGAAACGTGATTGAGATAGCAAGGGCAAAAGAAGTTTCGGTAGGGTAGAGAAGAACGTGAGCGCTGCTAAAGTGCGCTCAAGGGTTCGGTTTCGTTCAGTACTGTACTTTGCCATGACTCATTATGCTCCTCAGATTTTATAATAAGCTGCGGAAGCAGAACCCCTCACATAATGCGGAAAGCACAAGCAAGTGTGCGAGTTTTGCGCAAGGTCTGTTCTTTTGCCATAACTCGATATCCCTCTGAGACTCTCGCCTCGTACTTAACTACATACTGATGCAGGGTCCCATCAGAGGCGAGTATGATTGCCAGCATTTCAGCATTCAAATGGGTAAACAATATTTATCGGCTTACTACGTATAGGATTATTTATTCATTGAAGATTACTCGAACGGGAGAGGGGAATTCTGAGAATTTCTAAAAGCAATAAGGTGCCTATTTGTTGATGACGCTCGATATTATGAATTACTAATGCAGTCCGCGTTGAGCAATTCAGCAGTTATAACTGAGAGCTAATCCATTACTGTGTTGTTTCAGCACCGAGCCTTCTGAGTCCCTTCTTTATGGGAGCCAAATATACGAGGAAGATCGGATCATTTGTCATTGATGGCTCCAGCTTGTCTTTGGTAATGGGATTAATTTGTTAGATCAACTTTGATAGCGATAAAATAGGAAATTGGATACAAAAAGATCAATTTCGTGCATTTCATTGGATTTTAAGCCATTCATTTCAAGGCTAGATAAATTTGTGGCCTAAAAATTGGCTAGCCTCTCCACTCTTCTTATAAGCCAAATATGTAGGTATTCAAATTGCTCAATTATTCCGAACGAAAGATGAATGAATGACTTGTCGACAAGGAAAAGGGCGAATAATGCTGAAAGCCCTATCGGATTTAGTTTATGGCGAGGTCCTGACGAAGAATCCATCTCCGGGTAGACTCCGAACCTTCCTCTTCAGTCCACTTTTACTTACCGTTCTTGTCCACTTGATTACCCGAGCATTTACCCGAACAACGTCCTTCAAGTTTTAGTACTACATCCTTTCTCCTGGTATCAGATAAGTTGCACCCTTGAGGCTCCACATTCGGCCTTCAAAGTGGCTTGGTTTTTTGGCCTTTTCAGGTTAGCACACTTGGGTAGAAAAGGCATCATCAAGGATTCAAAGATTTGATCGAAGTGAACGGTTCCGTAGAAGGCAGTCGTGTGTAAGTCGGGCGGGTATTAAAAGTCAATGAAGCTACTTCCGATTGACTCACGTGGAAGTGACTGATCACGTCACAAAATTGTGATATCATTCCCCTTTTGTGAATAAACAGACACCTGGGGCTCAAAAGAAGTCCCCCATGAGAAAAAAGTTCTTGAAGGGGGCCCAAAAAATTCATCTGGTCTTCACGTCTCCCATTCAACGTACGCATTTCATAGTCGAGTAGACAAATTGGTTTATGGGGATTGAATTTGTCGACCAGCTCTTCTTCAGAGTGCGCTTTTTTTGGCCACTCAAGCATCCCTGGCAAGATAGAAAAGTTGAAGTCTTTGGCGTTAGTCAATGTCGACTACCGATCGAGGATTTGTTCCCAAGGCCAGGCTTGGGTGAAAGTGTGACTCTTGCCACTGCACCATACCCTCTCAGAAAAATTATCCTAAAATCATAGACTATTCTCTGACAATTTTCAAGTCGTCTTTCTTGACCATATATCTTGCTTTTTCTCTCCAATCCATTTCACCCCATTCCCCTTTGGAAACTAAGGATTACCTTCCCCATTGCAACGGAGTTTGTCATTTTAGCCATGCGTGGAATGAAAATCCACACAGTCCCTCCTCCCCTCCTCACGCACTCAGAGTCCCACAAAAGCAAGCATGCCCTTAAACTATGTTTCCTCCTTTTCTGTATTTCCAATTCTGCATTGCATTAGGGCAAGACCAGCTGAGTCAACCGAGGCTAACAAAAAAGCCGAAACCAAATTGACTAGTGGAGAAGCAGGACAAGTCTTTGTTGGTGCCTAAATTAAGGAAAGTGAAAAGAAACTGAAAAATGAAGGTGAATTAACGAATGGTCACAATGACGCCACTATGTCAGAACCACCCGATTCTCGTTGAATTCCTACAGTATCCCAGTAGTTGAACGAATCCCTGCTCGAACATTGACTCTGAGCCTTTATGTGCAGACTCGATTTCCGAGGAGTCTTTCACGGATGGCGACCGAAACCCCCCCCCCCCCTCCATCGCCTTACCGAAGAGATTTCTGCCATAGCCTATAACATGGATATCATTCTAGGTAGAAAGCATGGGAACACTAACAGGGAAGTTCCCAAACCGATGAAAATACAATTCCATTTGCTCCTTTTCGAGGAAGAACATAGTGACAAAGATCCCTCGATGTCACTTCCGCTTATGTTTCGCCTCAACAAGCCCTTCTTACAAGATGGGATGAAGACTCTCTATCATATGCTTCGTAGTAATTGCTTCTTCGTGAAAGTCGAAACAACGTGATTTGCTTGGTTTCTAATCGGGCTTAAAAGAAGAACTGCTGAAGGATTTCTTGGTCATAAGGATTCAGGATAGTCTGCTGGAGATGGCGGCGTAATAGTATCAAATAGATAGATGAATATCAGAAATTCTAGTGCGTAATGTGCTCCACGTAGCTTCATGAAGCAGCGGAAGTCGCTTCTTACATGGCTCTCATCAGAGTCGCCATTGCATCGTGAGCCGCATATGAGCTAGAACAAGTCTTTCCCAGCGACTGGTTCAGAAGGGGTCAAGGCACTTGGCATTTCGAAAATTTCAAAGAGCCACTTTTGGCCCCAGAGCAGTAACTTGCCCTGTTTCAGTAACTGGTTCTCAGGTCATCAGACGTGGCAACACAACTAGCTAAGGGTCATCCCATATTGTGGATGGAGCGATCGGCGCGAAATTCCTCGCCTGATCGAAGTTATCATTTTTCTTCTTACTCCTCTTCTCCCTATTGTTAGCTCCCACGGTCACGGGGTCCGCTGTTATAGTCCGCCGTCTTACTTTTCCTCAACAAACCTAATATTATGCGTTTCAAGCATAGTTGTGAAATGCCAGTGCTGAAAAGCGCTAGCGTCAGATAATCCCTAGGCGGAATTCTGTGCTCAATTGCTAATGGACTCGATTGTCATTCAAATTTTTGAGAAAAGCCCTTCATGTAATGTAGAATGAATGATCAAGAGAGCATCTATGTGAGATTAACGAACTCAAAAAGCATGATCCATAAAATCTATATAATCTGCGATTTCTGAGGAATACCCTTAGAGGTGAAAGGAAACGCTGAGTGGCAAAAGGCGTCAGAACAAAACTTGCTCTTCGAAGGATTAAGCCAGAACTCAGACGATGTCTCATATGAATGTCGGCGGAAGTAATAAAAAGGATGGGCAGGGTTAGAGGCAAAAATGTAATAGGACCTGACATTAAGAAAAGGATAAGGATCTTAGGTAAGGAATCATAGGTAAAAGTTCGAAAGATATAAGGAATCATAGGTAAAAGTCCGAAAGATAAAGTTTTAGGCGTTAAGAAATCCCGTCTAAGTAATGCGCCCGCGTCAGACTTCCATTCAAAATCGTAGTGATGCGTATGTGGCCTACACAATGACTTGAAGAGGCCGGCCGATGTGCAGGTCAGTGCTTTTGTCCTCCCAAACGAGTCTTGTACCGGTGAGCCGGCCTGGAAGGGTTAAAGGGTTTGGTCATTCTAGGCGGATAAAGCAGGGATTCAACGATTGAATTGAGCGAAGAAGGGGGTTTGATATACTGTAACTAAGTTCGGATGAAGCGGTGCTGCTTTCCACTACCTCACAGTAAGAAGCAGCTGAGAAGTAGAGTTTGGTGGCTACACCTGGATCTTCTGAACTAATGCCTGACGCTAACGTGAATAGCTCTCATGACCCTGTGGCTAAGAAAGGTAGATATTGCTTATTGACCCTATTAAGGTAACCAATATAGTAACCTGTACCCAAGAAAAATTCAATACACATGAAAACGATGCAGCTTTTGATAAAGAGCTTGTGGACGATCATGATGAGCCGTTTCCAGTGTAGCTGATACGTTTTCAATGGTTATGCCCTCTTTTCAGTGGATTAGGACAGGGCAAAAAGATCAATAGGCTCACTGAGAAGCCTTATCCCATAAAACTATTAGGTCATCCTTGGATGCTGCCCTCTCCCTATAAACAGCACACGAATGAACAGTAGTGCATGGTATGGTAGGAAGAATTCCGTCGCGGCCTTCTATCCATGTCCCTCTTAAAAAACGGTGAAAATGTAGTTGGAGGGTGGGGGGGGGGCACCCATCCGCAAGTCAGTATGTCAAGAAATGACGTCAAAGAAACGCGTTATGTCGTGTTTTATCACGGACCTGCCTGTTTTTTTAAAAGTGGCTTTTGTAGGGAAGGAGCACCGGGGTGGGCAAGTTTTCTTTCTCTTTTTCTTTTTTTTTTGCAGGAGAAAATCATCCCAGCTACTCAGGTACTCCTACCCTACCTAGGCTTATTTAGTAAATTTCCTTAGCTGAAACCTCATAAAAGAGCTAAGGTGGTCGGTTCCCATCATCCTCCGCATCTGATACAGGGCTAATATAACAAGGATTAACACGTGAGGCTGAGTTCATTTCTTGATATACTGACCTTCGGAACTAAAACGAAAATCCAGTCCGGCACTCGGCTCTTGCAGCAACCCCCATGCTTACCCCATCACCCACCCCCTTGTCCTTGCCCAATGCCTCTTTTCGACGGGTCGTATATGTGACGGGTAAAAATTTACGCGTTAACACGTGCCGGATTACTGTAAGAGCCGAGTGCAGGACTGAATTTTCGCGCCTGTACCTTCGGATGGGCGCCCCCCCCCCCCCCTTCGCAACTACACTTTTACCTAAAAATATAGTCCCTCTGCCTATTTGAGCATGTGAGCATCTAAAAATGGATTGTTCGCTACTGCGGAATGAGATAGTTGTAAAAGTTTGAGAGAATTGAATTCCATCAAAACCCATGAGGAAAAACTTGATGAAAGAAATTCCAATTTTCTCTGTGTCCCCCTACATAAAAGCAAGTACTCCTCAAAGAAAGTCGTCCAAGCCTTTCATCACTCGGAGACATCTCTTTCTTAATGAATGAGTGTAAATGAATAAGGAATGTAGTGAACTAAAATATTTAGTGATACTTGAAGTAGCACTAATGTTTTTACTCGAAGTCGTTGTTTTTCAGCTAACTGCGGCATCAAACTCAAAGAAACACCAAGTGCCAGTACCACTTGGTATCGTGAAGGAAGGAAAAGTATCACACGGGATCACGGAACAATTTCCTAGTAAAGATTCGATAGATACAAAGAGTAGATAGGCTGGCCAGATCATTTTCCGTAAAAAAGTCCAACATAATTGTGAAAACGTTTACGAGTTCGTTAAGACACTTGTTTGGAATGCGCCATACATTCGACTCCTGTCTGAGATTGTGGTAGCATTTGAAAGCGTAACTGGCATGTGCGTAAGACTCAAGGACGAGGTGGATAGAATCAATCAAAATTTCGACACAGACACATCACAAATGTGATTATAAAGTATAGCAGCAGGCCCAATAGGGCCGATTTGAGCTCTAAAAAAGCACAGCAATGACTCACCTTATCTGATTTTCTCATTACTTTCATTACAACAGCATAGAGAATAATAGAGATCGTCGAGACACAGATCAAAGATCCACCAGCTATCAAATCTTCGAATGATAAAGGTCGATTATACCAGTCTGGATCACCCATAACTGAAAAGAAATCAGCTGAGTCCACACAAAGTCGAAAGGTTTTCATTGAAGACAACCGGGAAGACAAAGTCAAGGCAATATCATGAAAAAGTTCCTCTGACACGTAAGATCCATTATTGCTTCCGAAAATTCTCAAGTACATCTGCTCATTTTATGCCCCAGGATTTCTTAAAACGTGCCAAATGGGGTTGTGTACTCTAATAACATAGATAAGATATAAGTTTTGAATTTATCTACAAATAATTATGAATATTACCCCTCCAGGGAGACACTTTGTTAATGCACTTGGGATCGTTACGAAATTAGAACTCAAAGAACGTCCTGGATGCAACGTGCACGATTATAAATGCCCTTCCTATATGGGGTGTATCCCTTAGTGAGACGGTGATCTGAAGTCCTCCGGTTACGTCGGGGATTACCCTTACCCTTTTTCGACGAAGTGTTGGTAAACGGGCCGGAAAAAGGGTGGAGGGAGGGCAACTCGAAAATTCTATTGATGAGAGACAAAATCAAATTCGAAATATTTTTGCAACTGTTTTTCGAATGATAACACTATTTTTAGCATCAGGCGGGGTTGGAGCAATTGGGAAGAGCTGGCTTTCCAGAAGTCTGGCAGGAGAGCAACTTCAAGATTTTTTGGGGATTTTTCGGGCCTGGTGTGAGCCTCTGGTCGAGGAACGAGGATGAGGCAGCTAAGAGCACAGAGTTCAAAGACCATTGACTCGTTCGAGCTGAAGGCTTGTAACCTAATATGTGAGCTGGAGCGATGAGCATGTCAGCCAGTCAGTCAAGCCTGTTCTACGGGAACTGAATTGATACTGAGTAAGAGCCTACGTGTGAAGTTGCGACAGCCCTATGCAAGATCGTTCTGCAGTTCCTTGAAAGGAGCATGAAGGCAATTGGATGGTTGGAATCATGGGAGATTCATAATGATAGTAATTCTAGAGCTAATTTTATTTTTTCAAAAATAGTCATGGGCGATTGGACGTTCTTTGCTGCTGTGGCCGTGCTCTGCAATCGGTTGACACTGAAAAAACATTCCGGTGGTCAGAACTTTCGAGGGAAATTGCTGAGAGCGTGAACCAGTCATTAATTCTGATTCATAGCACTAATACTCAAGGCTGAAAATCAGGAAATCGTTCCGAGAAAAGCCCTGAACAAGAGCATTTCCAGAATGCGCCCAAATTCGTCTCAAAAGTCGATAAGATAATTTCTGACTGAAAAACGTTTACTGAAGGTAAAAACATAATTTTTCAATATTCGATGCCCATCCCGATTGGTTAATAGGAAATGCTTGATTCAAAAGCGAAATCGGGTATCTTCAAAACTTGTTTATCCGATCTGGTGGCCAACTGAATTTGTTGTGAATTCACGCTTAACTTGCTGTTCGGAGTCTTTTTTATTCCTTTCTGTTGATTGTGGAGTAATTGGATTTAACTAAAGACTAGCGTTCGCTTTTACTCTCCGTTATGTCTTTGCTTCCTTTTCTACAGTGCTATTTGAGCATGAATAAGAATTATACCAGAATTAATATTGATAATAGTAATAATAATAATAATAATAATAGTAATAATGTTTTGACTTGATGTTTTGTTAACTGCTGTTATATCGCCGCAGTACGCGTCGCGAAAGTCTCACAAGGTTGGCGATTTGTGGACAAAACTTCAGTCTCGGACGGGACTCGAACCCATACTTGTCCTTTCCGGGGACCGTGCTCTTATCCCTTACACTACCGAGACCCCGCTTACAGAATAGTAATAATGATAATAATAGTAATAGTAATAATAACAATAATAGCGTAGCATTGGAAAACGATTATTTTTTTTCTATAAACTGGGAGAGCAGGTGAGTTTCTGGAAATTCTAAAGCTCAGGGATAAGTAATAAGATATTTCATTATTCAGATATATAATAAAACCAAAGGATAAATGTATAAAGTCTTGGGATGCTAATCGATACCGTGTGAGGAACGCGCCCTGTTATCGACTTCCATTCAGACTTGTAGTGGCGTATGGAATGCGTATGGGGCCTATACAATGACTTGTAGTGGCCAGCCGCTGTACAAGTCAGTGTTTTTATTCTCTTAGACGAGTTTGGTACCAATAAAGCGACCCCGGAGGGGTAGAGAGCTCGGTTGGCCTAAACAGATATCAATCCAGGATTCGAATTCCCTACCGTGGGTGTGAGATAGTGATAAATGACAACAGAAAGGTAAGACGTTTTATGGGCGAAGTTTTGTGTGAATTGAGCAATTTTTTATCTTAATCCGCTTCACAATAGAGAGTGCTGGTAAACGCCATGCCTCAGGCAACGAAGACAATTTTTTTTTTGCGAATAGGAGCTCTAGGGCGAAACTTCATGTGTAGTCCCATGAATGCAATGGCAGGCTAAGTTTTGTTTACACTTTTCTACTATTAATACATTAATAAAAATTCTAGAAACCAGATTAGATATCACTTGGAATAAACATTCGCTACAATTAGCTTTACTATTGCTACAATTGCCTGACGCTAATGTTTTGTGCAATTGAAGAATCCGAATGGATGCCTCGAAAACAACCATATAAATAGCTGTTCAACTTTGCTCAGAACTTTCTGCTGGGATTTCGAAGGCTCATAGAAGTTTTGAAGGTCCTCAGAATGGTTATCGCCTCTCGAATTCAAGGATGGTCTTCAGGACCCCTTCCAAGTTGAGACAATCTCATGCCTTCTCTTCGGTTGGAACATATTTCAGACTTTGGTTTATAAAGGTAGCAAGAATGCTTTCGTTGACCATTCCATGAACGACATTCTAGCATTCCGACATTCTAGCGTAATATATCTTCCAAACGAGCTTCGGGGCATATTATATCAACTTCTACTCAGCAAAATTTCAGAGATCTCTCGGATCCGATGCCCTTTCGGCTAATTACACTCAGCAATATTTGTTTGCAATCGAAGAAGGGGAACGCTGGAGGAATATGGCCAGGCAAGTTTCTTGCTGACAGATGCTAATGCCCAGAACCTTTACTGGTAGAGAAACTACTCAAATACACGATCGAGTAGGTCCCGAACAAGCTGCTTCAAGCTACTCAGTTCAGTTGGAAAGCTGCTTCAAGCAACTCTGTTCTATTGGAAAAGTTGGCTCGCTGGTAAAATGGTGGCAGACAATTATTCACCATGAATGCTACTCCTCCTAGGGATTCCTACTTACTTGTAGCCTACTTCTCCCTGCACCATTTTCTTCCAGAGGGAAAAGTTCTTAGGCCAGCACCATCTCGGACGCTCCACACCATTGCCACATACAACCGCAGCACCATTTGGATGAGTATTTCACCTATACAATGTCTACTGGAAACCAGCTAATCCAAAATCAGCAATTTTAAGCCCTCTGGACGGGTTTGGTATAAAGTAACCGTCTGGAGGAAAGGTGGATCTGAGTTGGCTGCAACCTGTACTTGGGACTTGGATATTGAATTATGCTTGGTAGAGGCGTACAGTGTAGTTACTCGTATGATTTTTTCCCTTCGTTCGAGCTGTAGAAGCTCAAATTATCGATAATTACTGGAAAAGTCTCAAAAATTACTCCCGCCTACTGTATTGCCCCTCTCTAAGGTCATATAAGTTTTTTTAGCGATTTGATTATCCAAATTCTCACGTATCGAGATAAAAACTAGTTGAGAAGAAGGTAGTTTTAACAAAAATAATCTAATAATTATTACTATTACAAATTACTATTAACCCTCGAAAACCCATAAGGGCAAATGAACTTTCCTTTCCCCGTAATTACACCTATTCAAAACGAACAGACCATAATGATAGTTCTCAGGAAAGCGTTTTCTGATGAAATGGGAGCCGGCTCATTTCTGACTAACTAGTTGAATGAGTAAAAAAAGAAAACGAGGAATGGAATGGGGCAGCGGTCAACTGTTCGGAGTTCTCAGATTCAAAGACCGTTGTACGAACGAAAAACGCTGAAGGGATGCGTCCGGGTGAGGGGTTTTTCACACTAGCGCAAAGATTAAGGCTAAACCTCTCGCTGAGGGGTTTAAGCGAGGAAAAAATTGATTTGTCAGAAGCAAAAACAAATGGGAAAATGTTTTTTTTTCAGTGTACAACGCTGTTTACATCCACTGACTAGGACTAGAAAAAATAAAAAATACTCCTTTCAGTTCCCAAGAAAAAAAATTCCCCGAAGATAGATTTTTTGTGGGCCATTCCTATATCCCACCCTCGGGGAATATTTCTTCTGAGATATCCCATCTCATTTATGACCTAGTAGTTCCGTGAAAGGCATCCCATATTTATCCACATTCCCATTCTAGGCTTTTAGCATCCATGAGGCTTTCTTCGTTAGCTGCTGAAATCACAACCCCTAAAAAAAACCTCCTCAGAGAAGAAATGGATCGAATAGCAAGAAGTGCCCTCTGGGACTCAACAAAAAAGCGAAACCCATCAAATTGTTGAAGCCATTGAGCAGTCGCTAAGAATCATGGAATAAATGATCTGACGGCTCTCTCCATAACCTTACAATTATAATTTACTGATTTTTTTGTTTGCATTTGAAATACTTCTTCCCTCATCGTTTTATACAAAAAAGATGCTGTGCTATTATTTATTATTATTTTATTATTATTGCTATCATTATTATTATTATTATTTTATTACTATTAATTTTATCATTATTATTATTACGATTACTATTACTTTTATTATTATTATTATTATTATTATTATTATTATTATTATTATTATTATTATTATTATTATTATTATTATTACTATTATTATTATTATTATTATTATTATTATTATTATTATTATTATTATTATTACTATTATTATTATTATTGTTACTGTGTATTATTAATATTATTATTGACACCGCATATTCGGGCCGATATCATTACGTAACGATGAAGAAGAATAATCCATATGGCGTTCCCCTGGGATATGCGCCATGCATCCTACAAATGTCAATAATCGCATAATAGGGCTTTTCGATATTTTTCTCTAATTCAGTCCAAAAACACAACCTAGAAAGCCTTGACTACTGTTTTTGTGTACCCAGAAAAGTCTGGTACCAATTAGCTTACCCCTGGGACATTTGGCACACAGTAATCAACAAAGGAACGCTTGGTTGGTCTGTGCAAATCAATGAAGAAGAAAAATGTAGACAGAATAATTTATTATTCCCTAGAAATTCCTGTAGAACCAAGATTTCTTGTGGGTCTCATTAAGTCGGTAGACAAATAATTTGCAAGTTTTCTACTTGTTTGAGATTGACCATAAACCTCATTGGCTATATTTAAAAAACGAAAAATATTTATTAGGCAGCTGTGAGAGCTGATCGGGTAGTCAAATTTATGCAGTAAGCAATTCGAGGCTACGAATTGCTTACTGCATAAATTTGATAAACAAGTAATAAGCAGCTTCGTAACCGAATAGAGGAGCTTCATGGGCCAACCGTGAGAAATAAACAATTTTGTGGCTGACGTGTCAAACATCCATCCCCGCGGAGTGGGTGGCTGTTCAAAGAGCACAGCATCAGATAGGGAAGCAATCTAATTGAGGAAGGGAGCTCTAATTAATTGGGATACGTGACTTGGGGAAAAGGTTAGGTTCATGAAAATCTGCCATTTTTTAGGTTTGCCACGAGAGGCCGGTCGACCAGTGCTTTCAAAGTAATTGTCTTCATGGTCTCGGTAGGGATTGAAAAAAAGTTCTTTACTCTCCGGGTCAGCACAGTTCCTTGAATCAGCGATAAGCCAAGTGGGCTGATTTACACGGGTAGCGCTAATAAGGCAATTTGCATTTCCACACTATAAGTGTAGCACTGCATTATGACGGCTGGCGCTTCTGATTTGATTGAGCTCCCACTGCTGCTGGGCTACGCCATACGCCATAATTACCTACGGAGAACTGAGATGCTTCCAATTTTTCATCCAGGAAAAGCAATTTCGCTCTGAGAATAGTTTAGTAAGGATTCTGCACGTTGCTTCAGACTTGAATACCAACCTTTGTCGCAACCGGTTGATACAGCACCGGCACGGATGACTATGGCCTCCTTCCCACTTCCAACACTCAGCAGGTTCCCGTTCCTCATTTTCCTCAAGACCGATTTCTCGTAAAGCCGCACCAGTTCTTCTAGACTGAATCACGGCCTCTCCCAACGCACTCGCACCCTCAGAGTATGCCCTCTGAGAGTATTTGGGGCATCACGCCTCTCTTCAACAACACCTAAGTCTCGATGTCTTCCAAGGAAGGGGTTAAATGGACGTCAGTTGCCAGAGTCATGTGCTTGACTCCTTCCCTGACATTCAGGAAGACCATGAAAGCCAAGGAGGAACTCATCGGGCAAATAGTTTCATGTGATTTCAGCTATCCACTTCCGAGAAAATATATATTAATTATTCATAGGTAGTTAGTTGGCTGACCCTTTGTACGTTCTATGCACTCCTTGCCACTTGCAAGTATGTGAGAGATCCCAAACTTCGACTGAAACCCAATTCAACCAGGGAAAATTCCCGTGGCTTTTCAATTAAGCTGCAGAAATGTGGGAACGAGTAGCTCGCAGAATCAAGGTAGCTTTCGAAAATGCACGTACCTGTGTTCTCCTTCTTTCGGATCCAAAGATTTCTTTTGAATGGTCCGAACATTTCTACCGCTGGCGGCGACGTAGTGGATGAAAGCCTAATGGAAAGCGCTAACACAAAAGACCTCTTTTGAAAGGAGTGGAATGTAATGGCGCATGCATCGGATCAAGCACCGCCCACATGGCGTGGTTTTCAGGGATCGAAAAGAACTTCAAGCGTTTTGTGCTCGGGAAATCATTTGTAATCGAATCGGAGACCACATCAATTTCACTCTGACTGCTCTTTGAGCTACCGGCCCGAAAAGGTATAGGCAATATGCGCCGCTACCATACTGCTGGTCCCTAAACCGGATCCCATCAGCCCTTCACTTTTGTAATTGGTTATCTCCCCGAAACTGTTTGAAAGGAAAACAAACACTGTTCAGCAGTCAAAATGGCTAGCATGTGTTCCCTAAATCACAGCAAATGGCCATTCTTTACCAGTTGTCTCCTCGTGGGGGTGTCTCAGCAGTTAGTCCCAGATAGGTGTCTCAACTGGAGCTGCATAGTCTGAATACTCGTTCTCATACTTATACTACCCAGAAAATGAGTGCTGACTATCACAAAATTCAAGAAAAACTCGACAAAGACACTATTTTGAGTTAAAATTAATTTTGAGAAAAAGAATAAAGGGATTAAGGCGTTGATCAATCCAGTTCTTGGCATGCACTCTGCATTCAACTTACATCGATGTGAACCCCATCCCAAGAGGCGTTTTGAATGTGTGTGGGACCCATAAAAAAGTTTCTTGGGTCAGCCAATGTACAAGTAGATGCTCTCCACCTTCCAGACGAAGCTGGTTCCTGCTAACTGACCCCCTAGGTATGGAAGGTTCTATGGGCGAGTATCGGTCCCGTGTATAATACCCGAACAATGCATGTGCGTGATAGTAGGCCACTTGTCACTACATCACATCAGCCTCTATTATTGAGAACAAAACTATTCAACGGCTCAGTAAGGCTATTCGACACATGAAAATAGAATTTTGAGCAAGAAAATTTCAACAGGCCTGCCCTTCAGGGAACCTCAAGGTAGTCGATGTTTGCATAAGTTAGGCTTAGGCGGGGGAAGTTGTCCACTCTATCAATCTCTTTCCCCATAGAAATCAAGACATCCCTGAATGAAGTTTTTTGCTGAGAAATAGGGTCTCCCACATAGAAGGAATTGCTGTAGCCTATGTATTGCGGACCCCTAAAGGTGAACTCCCGCTCTGGGCCATTGGGAGGTGAAATTTGTGAGCGGAATAATTAATGAATAACGTTCATGAATAGCAATTAGTCAGGTGAACATACTCATTCTTCGGGAATTATCATAACTGTACTTACGTTAGTCATGTGTTTGGATGATGTGGAATCCCAGCTAATCGCTGTAATTACAACATATATCCCACACCACTTGGATACATGACTTGGATTACTGTAATCGGTGGAATTCCGCTACATGAAGCATAATTGCTTTTCCGTTCATTACTAATCCTTGATTGTTCAAAGGCTACTGGTGAATTCCCTGAAATGAAGTGTCCGAGCCAGTGCGGAATTCATTTTGGGGTGAAACTCGACATCAGTCCGGTCTGTCTACCCTTTCAGACGGGGAATTACTTTGGTATGGCTTCAAGTTCGAGGGTGGGCTTCGATTGAACCCATCCCAACAGCTTGACTGTTATGAGTTCTTGGTTAGCGATGAAAACTCTCAAGTGTAAAAGGGTTTCTCTGAACTTTTAAACACAACTTCAGTTCCCTATCCTTTCTGGCTTATATTGAATGTCTATGCCATTAACCTCATTCTGTGGAAACTCATAAATCTCAAAGATTACTCGAGTATTGAAACAGTTAGCGCTCGATAAACATGCTCCCCTAATAAGGATATTCACGGCTGTAAGATTGGCGTGAAAACGACTGAATAATTAGTTGATGAGCCGAAGAATGATAGAAAGTCTGTAGTTTCATAAAAAAAAAGATATAATTAAAAGATATAAATAATGACGGTGGGCGGAGGTGGTGTAGTGGCAAGTGGCGCACTATATCACACGCACGGTCAGCTTCAAATCCCGGCTCGATGCCCGCCTAGGCCAACCAAGCCTTCCATCCATTCGGGGTTGGTGAATTGGTACCAGACTCGTCTGGGAGGATAGAAGCGCTGACTTGTCCATGGGCTGGCCACCGCAAGTCATTGTATAGGCCACATACGCACTCATCACGCTACTACGATTCTGAATGGAAGTCGAGTGCGGAGGCGCTTCCCTTAGACGGGATTGATTAAGACCAAAAACTTTCTCCTTTATCCTTAATTAATGTCGGTGATACGCCAGTGTATAATACGATAACGAGTGGTGATCCATGCATGGTTCAACTGCGTAATGCGTAGCAACACGGTGAACGACGTGGTCTTCCCCCCTCCCCCCTGATATCAGAAACCCCATGCAGAATCCTTGTGACACAGTTCTCGAAAGGAATGGCTACCCATCAGACCTCCATTTTTCGAAAACCGAAGCCGCGATGAAGAAAAATAATCTGGCAGATCTGAGATGGAAAGTAATTGTAGAAAAAATGTAAGTGCGTTCAACCAGAAGTCTTCAGGTGGGTATGACATGACATTTGGGATACAAATTGAGTCTTTAGTAGGAGTTTTTCTGTGTTTTCGTAAATCGCCCTCAATCTCTGGAGGATTACAGGGTCACGTTCTGCAGAGAAAAAACCGTCGGCATCATTTTGTCTGAGCTCTTCGAAAATTGATGACGGATTCCAGCGGAAGGCCTATTAGAGTATGTCATTTGTTGCCTCTAGTCTGGGAGGTATAATTTCGAGAAAATTACTATCAAAAAGTCAAGAGCATCTCCAGTTTTTTCTCTTCCTTTCTGCACAAAATCTTCGTCATCTCGATAGCTATTCAGGATTTAGTTGGTCGCCTAGGTTATGAATTTCGCATAATTTATGAGAATCTATAAATTTCGTTTCGGTTGCCCATTTCCTTTCCTTTCCTTTCCGGCATCAGCCCCAAATTCAAGGTATTTCGTAGATAATTTATGATTAGTGGATAGTAATGGTCAGATTTTGGGCTCCTGGAGGCTGAACAATGAAGTATCCCAAAAGGCTGGTTCAAAGCATGAGGAGTATGTGCATTGAAGAAGCAGTAGGCATTTTGGGAAACCTCTACCAATGCATAACTGTCTGGGAATCTACAAAAACTTGGCTATACAGGCTTTTTTGATGAAAACTTATTTTCCATATAGCACTGCGATCAAATAAAGTTACTCAAATGACTGCGGAAGCAATAGAAGTTTACACGAGTTAGCTATTCTCCAAGAGTGGTATTGTCCCAGAACTACCACCTTATGGTCCGGGAATCGAATCTCGGATTAATATTCGCCTAAACCTCGAAAACGTGGTTGTACAGAAACTGAGGAATCGTTTTGAGATATTGGATTGAGAACTTACATAGAATGCTTTCTTTATACGAATTTAGAACAGGTCGAAAGCTTTTACGTTCATTATTATAGAGAAATAACATGAAATAGCTCCTGAAGACCGCTTTGCAAATACGCCATGTCTCCACTTTCAATTAGGATCATGGTGGCATTTGAATGTGTATTCGATCAAGACAATTTTTCGCGTTGATGAGTCGATATACTTACAAGAAAGGAACATCCATCAAATCTAAAAAAGCACTTCAAACCAACAATTAATCATTAGATGGCGCTTTGCCTCTTCATCAGACGAACCGCCTTATCCAGCGTCTCTAAAGGGCTCTAACCAGTGGTTCAGGGGTAAAAAACAAAAGTTATGAGTAATGGGTATATTCATCAAAGTAAAAAAGGACGACGATAAAGTAGAGATAAGATTGGATGATGAAATGGAGTGGTGTTCTCACTTGCCTCATAGCCCACTTCCTGCATAGGGCAGGGAAAATTTACAATTCCCACAACTCCTAAATGAGTATAAAGTGTATGGGACAATATTGTCGAAAGCGAATAATTCCAGCAGGTTGACCACAAAAGGAAATGTTCCTTTTCTTAAGGGGACATTTGAAGGGGAAGTAAAATAGAGAAGTGATTTCACGTAGGCAGAGCATCTGAACCGAATCATCTTATGTGATGGTTGATATCTCCGCTATCCATCTGTGCAGGTGATACCCTACTCTTTAGACAACGCCAGTAAAAAGGTGAGTTCTATCAATAGAAGGGGAATGGCGGCGGAAATGCTTCCAAGAGCACCAATGAGCTCCAATGAAGACTTTTTCCAACGGATTGCGAATCTTTCTCACACCATTAGGGATATGAAAGTTTATCCAGACGATCATTTAGACGCTTAATTCGAGAAAACTCTCATGGTAAAGTTTGCTTCCGAGAAAAATGACTGAACGGGGCGGCACACTATGCAGCAATGGAAAAACCCGGAAAATTCGATTTCAAAGGCATATCCAGAGCATCTAGGCTTACTTTATTTATTTACAATGCCTCGGATATAACTGTCGAATGAGAAGAGGATTGGGTGAGACATCATGCAAACAAAAAGCTCTTGAACGAGTAAACAGAAGCCATATTGGACCAATCGAAATGGTAGAGAAATAATACAGTCCTTTGAAAAACAACCAAAGGAGAAAATGAGGGAGATCCTGGATGGGCACTCTAAAAAGTTGAGGAATGCTTGGGAGTTTCTTCAACTCTCGTTGACTACGTTGAAACGTCTTCCCTACGAAGGGAAACTCCTTGACAAAGTCCGGAAAAAAAGCCAGTTTGTCTTAGGCAACGATGTCAAAAAGCTCCTAGAAATTATGGCTAGAGAGGTCCCACGCCTCTTGTTCCTTGGGCCTCACTCCTTATAAGCACGGTTTGTAGGGCAATATGGCTTTTTGCTCCTTGGGTATTAGGTGGGGCTTATGAACAGCTGCCACAAGGTATGCACACCGCTATGGAGTGGTCAGGAAGTAGTCCCATATGAACGCTCTCTATTACTGGATCTCTGGTCTATATATAGTTGACAATCGTCATAGAATCTTCGAAAAAAGGAGGCAGTTAATTAAGCATCATGCTTTCGTCCTCGACCAGGGCGATCTTATGGGAACGTGCCATCGATAAAAGACCAAGAGCTCAACAAATGACGCTAGTAAAGAAAAAAAGTGCCGATAAAAAGTAAGGCAGTTGTTAGGTAAAATGAACTACGCACTTCTGTCGTAATTCAAAATAAAAGGTCTCAAAACGGAAAATAACTGGTCGATAGGAGAAATGAAGGCCCTTTCAAGATGACGATTAGTAGAGAATGCTAAAATTATCATCTGTACAAATTAATTTATGCATTGTTCATCAGGAAGATCAGTACTTTGCTGTTGTAACTGGTATCAGATGGGCGGGAAGCAAACACTGTGGTAAATGTGATAGAAGGGAGCGGTCCCGTAGGGAAAGGTCTCAACAAAAGCATCGTGATCATGACGAATGCATCTGAGAAGACGGGGAGCCAGAGCATTGAATTACCAAAGGCTCGAAAAGAACTCGAGCAGGTTCAGCTCATATCACCCAGCAACTGCACTGAAATACGCGGTGGCCTATCTAGAACAGTAACGATAGGCTTAGCGATAGGACTGCTACACCACTCATTTAGTCATGCCCATATCCTTTTTGGCTACCTGGAATTTCCGAGCGAAAATTGGATAAATTCAGATCAGAAGAAAGTAGCCGGGACATGGCAGGAAAGGCATGTATGGCTTGAGGGACAAGCCCTGAACCGCCAAGACCAGCCAGATTCCCTATCCCAATCCTTGGATTTGCTCTATAGCACCATAAGCGTTTGGGAGGGCGAAAACAGGGAATTTTCAACTGCTGTCTCATGAAGTTCTTTCAGAATCAATCAGCTTCCAAATACTGACACCATTCAAAATAGGTGTTGTGGGTGTGGCGCATCCTGAAACTACTGACATTTTCTTCATTCAGCACCTCATTCACTCTTTCCAATCTGGAAGCATAAGTAGTTCAAATTGAATTTACTCGGCTATTCGATGAAAAACACCTGTGAGCTTATGTCTTAGGAAACTTCCAAGTATCCTAATGTCTAGACATAATTTAATCGAAAACAGCTGCTGATACAATTGGGTTTTTGCAGTAACATGGGTAAAAGCATCTCATGGGAATATTCTAGATGTTCCAGAATATTAGATTATTGGGACAAACCTAACCATAAGGTAACGTCTGAGCTCTTGTTTAGCCTTTCAGGGGTTGGTCAATTTGACTTTTGGCTATTTTCACCTTCTCAGAATTTTTTCCCTTTGTAATTCTACTTAAACACTACTGAACCGATATAGAGCCACACTGTTTTTAATAGTTATGAGTGAAGAATTGAACCCTAGCTACCATACATACCTGTGTTAGCCGCGTCTCTTGAAGCTGTACCAACTCTTGAAAACTACTAAACATTGAGTTCACTGTTTTCTTGAACTCTTCACGAGGTTTTCAAGCTTTATTAGGCTAACGTTTCGGCGAATCGCCTTCTTCAGGACTTGAAAGGATCATAACAATCTGTGTCTATCCGATCAAACGTTTCCACCAACCCCACTAAAGCTCGAGATCCCTAGGGCACGCAAGTGATTGAAAGGAGAAAGTATTAGATTGTTAGGATCCTTTCAGGCTTTGAAGAAGGTGATTCCGCCGAAACGTTAGCCTAATAAAGCATACTTAAAAACCTCGTGAAGAGTTCAAGAAAACAGTAAACTCAATGATACAATTATACCGAGGTTCATAGAAACCGTACATGGAACTAAACCGAGTTCCTGGTCGAAGTAAGAAAAAGAAAAGCAGTCAAGCTGACCGCCCACGAGAAGGAGGAAAGATGCCAAAAGTAGGGACTAATTGTGATGAAAATCAAAAGTATTCAAGAATAAAGACCTCTTCCTAATATGTTCTCCTTTTTTGAACAGTTTCATCGATTCCCAGACTCTACTTGTAATCAGAGAAGTTGATTATTTCAAATCTCGCCAGGTATATATAGTTCTCAAAAGGGCGACGGCTTTCTGAAATACCTCGGAACGATGATTCACAGTATGAAAACCGCTGATCCATCCTGTAATTGTTATGTATATGCCAACAATCGGAAGGAGGGGCTTCTGATTAACAGGAAACCTCTATAGTCGGCCCAAGAAAACGAATTCACGAGCCACGTGCCTAAAAATCAAAGTTCTGGACTTATGACTCACTGAAAATAATTCAGGAAGGTAAGCAGAAATCAGAGTTCCAAAGTCGTGAATCGTCTGAGGTGGGGCTTCCTCATTGAACTCTGCTCCAAAAACGAATCTTAGGCTTTACAGGTAACGAAAAAGTTTTAAAAAAATATTAGTTGAAAGGACCCGAAGAGTGGGGACCCAAAGTATAATATTTTCTATAAAGCATAGAGGATAAAGTCTCTGGCGTTAATCAATCCCGTCTGTAGGATGCGCCCCCGCACTCGACTTCCATTCAAAATCGTAGTGGCGGAAAGAGTGCACATGCGTAATGAATGCGTATGTGGCCTATACAATGACTCGCTGATGGCCAGCCGATGTACAATTCACTGCTTTTATCCTCCCAGACGAGTCTGGTACCAATTAACGGACCCCGGAGGGATGAAAGGCTTGATAGGCCTAGGCGGATACCGGTCCGGAGTTCAAACCCGTGCCCAGGAGTGTGATATAGTGCGCCACTTGCCACTACACCACCGCCGCCCTAATAGTCACGATCCTTACATATTCCCTAAACTTTTTAAGCCCTACACCCTTCCACCTCCTTCCCTCCATCCTTGGCAAACGTGAGGAAAAAGGGGCAATCGATTTTCCTACCGTATAGTAGTAACAAAGGGATACGGAATTTTGAGAGTTGCGTTCATCTACATTTCCAATAGCAGGCTATGCCTTTACGGGAAAGAGCCTATAGCTTCGGAAGCTTTTTGAAATATGACAATTTGGAAGTTTCGTGCAATTTTCCCAGAGAGCTTGAAAATGATTCGTCCCAAGGGGCTTCAGTAAGAGCGACCATTCCATCATGAATGAAAAATATCGAATAGCACAGAGAACACAAAGGACTGAGTATGATTTAAGAATATGGAATCGATGCGTTTCGCTGCAGGAAGTATGGGGACTATCTCGAGCTGGAGCGAAAATGGAAAGAACAAAATTTAATAAAGTGAATTCGGTCCATTTTAAATTATCATCCTCATCTCGGAAAAGGCGTGGAAGTCATATCACGTAATTTTCAGGAATATTCTGTAACTTCGCTGAATGGAAATAAGAAGCACCAACAATTACAGAGCTCAGGATCACCTGTATTCCAGGAACTGGGTATTATGAAGATCGGGGAAACCAGAGGTGACGTATGGAGGCACGCAAAGGAACTGAATAAGAGAGTGAGGTGGGAGTACTCGAAACTAATGATGACTAGCATGCCATGAGGTGTGGGAAGCATGAGTCGTGGGTATGATATGAATAATTTCTCAGCAAACGGCGTACGGCAAGACGAAAATGGAATTTATGTAAGAGCTTCGGTCGGAAAAGGAGCGAGCACCATAGATCATCTTTCTCGAAAAAGACCAAAAGTTGAGCTGGCAGTTGCCGTCAGCCAATTTGCTATTCGAGCAACTTGAGCTTCTTAGGTCTCCTTGCTTTCTCACAAATGGACTACCGTACTGATTGGGGGTGCAGTACAGTCAGTTCGTCCACATCAAGAGGATCAGTGATATATTAGGTTGGAAGGAAAGTCCTGCGACACAATAAAGGTCTTCTCCAAATCATTTCTGAAATTTTTCAGGACGATCAATTTTCGGAAATATATTTACCAATCAGGTCAACAACCTTCTATTATCCTTTGAGTAAATCACTGATGCCTTTTATCCAGGAGTGAGGAAGCTGTGACTCAAAGAAGTAATTGACTGCCGTTTTCAGATCAAATTAAGTTACGAATTTTTTTTCCACAACGGGATGCTCAAGAAAGCGGAGCGCATGGTAGGTAAAAGGGGCAACACTTGGATAGTACGACTGATGAACAACCAGGAACTTATTGGAATCGTAGAACATTTAACGCGTGTTTAAAGCGAAATTCCGACGTGCGTTGACCCACTGTAGGGACCTGACTTACGGTTTTGATCGTCCTTCTCTAACTCCGCTGGCCAAATTTCGGGGTTCATGGGGGTAACCGATATCTGTGTCCATCCATTCTGCGTTTAGCAACTCATAGTCGATGGATCCCTTCAACCTCCATTGAATTAAGGGGCGATGCTTGCGTCACTCCGAAGGGTAGTATCTCCTCCAGTGAAGCGATCCAACCGATTGTTGACCGTTGATCGGTGAGCGGTGCCAGCACCGAATAAGTTGCTGATAATTTGAGCTGCTATACCCGCGTTTTCCCATTGGCCTGCTTAATAGAAGGTGATGGTACGATTCGGGTGTTGTCCATTTATTGACCGCAATGCTGCTTAAGCCCACACGCGTGCCCTCTATTACTTATGTGTTAATTGCTTGAGGAATTTCCTACAAGTCTATCACCCTTGCTACCGTGTTCACACTGTTGATACAGATTGTTGACGCTTCAAATTTTTTGTCGCAAGACTTTCCTTCCAACCTAATAGTATACGGTGGATATTTTTTGCTCGATCCATTTTTGTGGTAGCCCTTGGTTTTGAGCTAACAGCCAGTGATCGATCTGATCCAGAGGCCTAATGAGTAGCATTTTCTTCTCAGTTGAGTAAACAATCAAAAAAAAAAACGTTATCACATAGGACGGAGGTGGTGTGTTATCAAGAGACCCACTATCACAAGCATGGTTCGGGAGCCTAATTGCGGTTCATACCTTCAAACGCCAACTAAGAATCCCATCCCTCCGCTGTCGATAGTTGATACCAGAGTCGTCTGGAAGGATAAAAGCGCTGACCTTTATATGGCCGGTCATTGCAATTCATTGTATAAGCCACATTAGCATCCAAATCAATCACAATTCTAATTGGAAGCCGAATGCGCAGTGTATCCCTAAACAGGACTAGTTTCCGTCAAAGAGGTTATCCGAACACTATATGGAATCTGTATTTGTTACAAATTGCATAAAATTTACGAAAACAGGCAGAGTCTGCCAATAACTAATTAGTAACATAAATAAAAATAGTACACTCATAAAAAGGTATCGTAGCTTACAAAGAGAAATGCTTGTCGCTTCGGAGTTTCGAACCGGAATCGGTTGCCCGTCTTATCAGCCATGTTCAGTAAACCGCTCATAGACTATGGCCAATTGCCACAAAGAAGGTCGGAGTTAGTCGGGTTCCTGTGATGTAAGGGACGGAGAGACCGAGAAGGAAAAATGAAATGATAAGTCCCATCCGAGGCCTTCGCCCAAAATTCACTTTTATTGTATGGCAATCTCATCTGGAATGTGGGAAAGGCCAAGAATAAAAAATTAGCAAACACATAAACATACGTGGAACTGTGTAAGCGAACAGAACTTCATCGTTTCCTTCCCCTTGGGTCTTTCTCTAGTTCCAAACACACAATTATTCAAAACTCAGGTATGGTTAAATCAGATGTGGCTGCCTGAGAGTGTAGACGGGGCTGAGTGTCGCCGGTTGAATTTCTCTTTTTTCAAAGGAAGTACTGTCAAATCCAGTAGGGTAATGTACTGGAGAATATGATGGCATTTCGATTAAGAATGGATCAGTTGGGCCCAAGTATCGTACGTGATAAAGGAAAGAAAGAGCTACTGGAGATTCCATAACTGGAACTCCCGTAGCTTAGTTTAAACTATAAGGTCGTCAGAGGAGTAATGAGGTTTCATCAGTTGTCATATAGAGACACCAGAATTCCTTATAAGAGTACATTTCACATCCATTCTATTCGCTTTTGCATTCGTCAGAATGTACTGGGAAAGTTCGAATTAAGGTCATACCTACTAGTTAAATCAGAATTAATTATGAATGGGAAGCGCGAATAAACAGAAAAAAAACTACCTAGCGACTTTTTCTCAATATGGGTTTTAAAGTAATTGCAAAAAGGTACATCTGGAGGAGCTTACCAGGTCTCCATGTCTGTGAAGATCAAGAGCTTCCCTGATTTTTATGATTAGAAATTGGATTTTTTGGGTCACACAAATAAAGCTGAATTATTCTGAGGGAATGGCGGAGCGAAGCAGAGACAGGCATTTGGTCAAGTGCGTAGGTCCATATATGCACTCAGGGAAGCTATGAAGTTCGATCCCTGTCGAGGCTAAAACCATGCCACGCACATCTGCAAAAATGGTACCGGTATCAGCGTCAGGACCAAACTAACAGGCCGACTGATGAGCAAGCACATGAAATGCGTATAAAATCTCAGAAGAGTTCGATGAAAAGGCAGGAAAAAGAGAAAGTTCCCTCAGTTCCAGCAAATGGTATCTAACAGATCCTAGCCTCTATAGGAAGTTAGTACACATATTTTTTGGTGTTTGGAGAGAGTGAGGATTAAAAATCGCGTTTTTTTTTCGTATTTCGAAAGGCATTCAGATTGTTGTGCCACGTCAATGCTAGCGACTTTATTAGCTCCAAAAAATACGATCACTGCTAAAATGACAGCCAATGAAGTTTATAACAATCTGGGAGGTTTGGACTGAGATCACTGTAGAAAACTATGATTATGTCGAGAATAAAGTGAAGTGGCTCATCGATTGTGCTAGAAAAATTCTCTCATTAAAGTCTACTTGAAGAGAGAGAGGCTTTTTATTAGCGCTAATTTCATGTCTACAACAGCTTTTCACCCAATAAGCATTACTCAATATTTGGATAGATCGGTCTAGACTTAGGCAGACGGATAGGCCATTACATGTACACCCTAGTGCCGAGTGAGGTTGTTCGTGTGCCTAAAGGTTCGGTTCTGTGCCAGTTGAGGGGATTCAATGCTAAAATGGCCCCCGCTTTTAATTTTGTCCCAGTGTTTCACTCACAATCAAAATAGTTTCATATATAGTTAGTGTTGTTCAATACATTATAATATTTACATGAATGAGTTCAAAACGTTCAAGCTGGCAAGCTTACATAAATGCCATGGTAAGCACAAGTATCGGGCAGAATCGAAGAGCCCATAAGTTTCACAAATAGAATGGCATCATAAACATATAGTCATATAGAATAGCGAGTAGTCAGCGTTTATATAAGCTGCACAAATAGAAAATGTCATTATCTATACACTATTGGTGGCCAATTTGTAGGTTTGACTCCAAGCAATCTGGGTGAGCTCAGTACTGAAATACACTGACTTTCATTTTTGCACTGCCAACGATTACAATCGAAAACAATTTATGTAAATAGTCATTATGTACACTTATTATTTGCATAAACTGATTTAAACTTTGTACTTTGGCAGGTGGATATGCATAATATACTCTACTCCTGAGCAAACTCAAGGATTCGATCCTGAGCGAACAGGGTGAGCCGGGTTATCCGATACGACACAGAGAGGACAATAAAATACTCGAAGACGCTCTCAAAAGAGGAACCAACAACATTCCGAATTCCCCTCAAGATCGAAGGTTGCTGCAATGACTAACATAAGAAATAGCAGGTGGGCTGGGCAGGAGGCTATGCAAATTCGGGGTGGCCGTCGGATTGAAGCGATTCACGAATGATTCCCTCGGGACATTACGTTTCGCGAACACCTAGGATGCCGAAATTTTTATTCAGGAAAGCTGTATACATGATGAATGGCCTCAAATTTGTTTGGTGGTGAAGTTACCAGGATGGCTTCCAGACGAATGGACTTGAGCCAAGTCTGAATACCTGACAATCAGTGGAAAAGCACGATGATGTACTGGGTGCCAGGCTCCATTCGGAATGAATTCATAGTTAACTTAATATATAACTACTAGTAGCATGAACTGTAAAGTGAGACGGATCCGAAGCTGGAGCAGCTTCTGGTGCGCCTACATTGCCGAGGGGGAAGCGATGATAAAAGTGATTTCTGGTAGCAGAGGCCAGCGGATGGTGATGGAGGGCCTAGTCAGAGAAAAACCTCTACCTCTAGTCTTCAGGCTGGCTCTCTATTGAGATACTCACAAAAAAGTCAGGGTAAAGAACTTATGCATCAACCCAAATCCTTGTGATTATCTACGATAATGTTTTGTGATTAGCAAAGGCTGATTACAAGACATTATCATCGAAAATCACAAGGTATCAATTTTTTAAACCTACTACAACATAATCACGCTGAAAGAAAATGTAAATGGCAGACTTTTCGGCTGACCGTTTCAGTACCATATAAGGGTTCGCAGACGATAGAAAAATCCAGCAAGGATTCTCCAAATATATGAAAATCCTGCTTTTTTTTGAAAGAGTGCACGGGAGCCTTTTTTGCAAATTAGAATTGAAGGCAGAAAAGCAATGTAAAAAGAGCATTCCATAGAAAATTCTACTCAGGGTGAAGTGCCCTAATTAGTACCCACAACACCTTTGTAACTGGGAGATAGCAAAATCCTGGTTAGGACATCAGCTGACCGGATGTATCTGTTGATGCGCTCATCTCATTATATCAAGTCATCGGACCAATCGAGCGATACGGCACGCTTGATGGAATATTTTCAATCAAAAGGCAATGACTATGACCGCTTGAAAGTACACAGGGAGACGCTTTCTAAAAACGATCGTAAATCCACGTAGAGCACGTCCCAGAGCAATGATTGAAGTCAGTTTCCACGGTGATTGAATAAATCATTTCGTATGATGGGTAGCCAGACCTATTCCTAGATGACAAATGGGCGACTTCTAAAGAAGGAAGAATAGGAATAACGACAGCTTTCAAAGAAATGAAAATAAAATTCAAGGGAAAAATGGTGGTGACAGGGTAGGCAATGACAACGGGAAGTCACATGCATGGTCTGGGAATCAAATCGGGCAGTTTAGGGAAACATAAACATTGACATGCAATGTTGATCGCCCGAATGTGAGTCACAGTCTAGGATGAGTACCCAATTGAATGGTTATGTGATCATAAATGGAAATGGGAGGTATGGCGCAGTCTAAGAAGGATTTTATGAGCCAGAGCGACTCGCTAAACTTTTTCCGTGGGATCCTTTCTTAGAATCGATTTCAGTCCAAATAATTCTTTCGGTAGAAGCTTTGAATCAAAGTAGCAGAAAGAGCTGGTGATTTAGGAAGTGCAAGAAGGTAAAAAGTCGTAACGTTGATGTGAAACTGGAAGCGTTCCCGAGAAATCTGCACAATCCTCGAAGTATCTTATGCCAGTTCCGCTTTGTTCTAGCAAACAGTGGGAATGAGGCTTCCTTATAGATGGGGAGCCGGAATTCACAAAACCGGGTGAAGATATAAGTACTTTTTATTTGCCTGTACGTTTCAGTTGATGAAGGTGGAAGAGAAACTGGCGAGGGAGTGATGTGTTGCGGTTATTCATCTGATTAAGTTAATCTCCAGCCTCATTCCCACAATGGGATATTCTCAGAATGCATTAATGATTCATTTACCATGAAAAGGCCGTTAGATGTGTTGGTGGACAACCAGCCTACAGATTCCTGGTTGCGTTTCATTCAGATATTGTAAACGCATTCGGATCTATCTGAGCCACCTGAGCCAGACTCCGTTTTGGATAGGCCCACCATCCGATTTTTTGGAATCGTAGTAGCGTTAGATGAATATTTTTTCATACGTTGAGCCGAGGAAAGCAGGCAATATACAGGGTACTGTTTCGGATGAGTCCGGAACCGTCCCACTTGACCCCCGGAAGATGAAATGCTTGGAAGACCTGAGCAGGGAGGGAGAGAGGAGGAAGGCCGTCCAGCTTCAACTCACCCCACTCTCACTACCCCACTTCCCCACTTTTCAAATCTCCTAAATCTCAGATGAACATGAGAAAGTGGAAGTGAGGCAGAACCAAGAACTCGGAGAGTTCCTTTCAGTTCCTTTCTGGGAAAAAACTGGAAAACACAGTGTTCTGCTTCGAAGAAAATTACATAGACAACAAGCGCTGCAAAGTGAATAGGCGAATTCTTGCGAACATCCTATCCCTCTAGTGGAGACGGAACCGTTCGGAATGAGGAACCAGCGACGTGATTCTTTTGGCTTCCTCTAGCGACATTGCCCCCTCCTCTATACGACTGCCACGTATTCCGTGACTTTGGTATAGCCGGGGTGCCAGAAAGGAGCAACGGATCCTCTACATGGCAACACTCTCCATAGGTGCCCGGTGGTGGTGGATCACGTGAGATAAAGGGGCTCCTTATTGAGCTTCCAGCAGCTATTTCATAAGTCCATCTTTCTTTATTTTAATTTGCTCGGCTTTCACTATATTAGAGCCCTGACTCTGCACTTTTCTCAATGACCCTAAGTCAGCAGCGAACCTGCACTTTATTCTAGTTCGTGCAATTATCATCCCGCAGAAACATAACTTTTTTCGACTGAGAGATTGAAAAAGGTAGAAAAGAAGAAGAAGATAGGAAAAGCAAACACTCGACAGCTTTACTGATTCATTTCAAGCATTCATTCATTCAAATAAGCCTCAGCACACCTTAAATCTTGCTTAAGCTATTTCTATAACGACATGCATAGGAACAAAGCCTCAACGGAGGATAATAAATCCTGCATATGGAAAACAACCTTAAACGGTGGAGGCGAAGTGATTCGGCCGATGATGCTTGAAATTTATTTTTCTTTGCATAATATATATGTTAAGATATGTTATGCTATGATTTGTGAATGAGAAAATAGAGGAGCTAATGCCATAGAACATCAACAAGTCATGGATGGCTACGAGATCATCAGAAAAATAGGTATCGGTTTGCAAACAGACTCAAAGACGCTTTGTATGCAGGCAACTGTCTCCCAATTAGCAGTGTCGAGGGAGCTCCCCGTTGTCCATCAAAATAGCAGATAGGAATGATGTAGTTTTCTAGTAACAAGCCAGTGAAAGGTGCCCAGGTGTTGGTCGAAAAGAAGTAATGTGGAGTTGTCGTAAAGCAAAAAGTGCTAGGAATAAATCAGCTAGGTAGGTAGGAACGCCTCCACAGGCTGCCCCGCCCCCGACGGAATGATACGCACCGCTTTCAGAACAGCTGGTCCATTGGATAATCGTGCCATGTGCTCTGCGCTCTATTTCTTGAGGCATAATCCAACTTGGAATGAATGCCTTGTATTCCGGACTGTTAGAAGGGAATACTGTGGATCATAAGTTGTACTTGGGAGCTCAATCTTTTACTATCGACTGATTTGAACCAATCGATATCGTTAAGCAAGCTCTTCTTTAGCTCGTAAGTACCAGAGCGTGAATGAGCTCTGCCTTCTTTCTTCACAAATCACACATCCCATGAAACAGAACAGCAAGCTACAGAACGGGCGTCTTACAACATGAATTTCTACCCAAACTTAATATGACTGTAGGTTAGCCATCAACGTTGTTTTGAGCTTTAGGATTCAGCGATTATTCAACAACGCGACTTCATTTCGAAGGAAAAAATAGTATTACAAAAAACTCAAGACCGTATATTACTGCCAATATAATGATCAGATAAGAAAACCGGAAAGGAATGAAATTTTTGACAGTCAGCCCGTAAAAACGGCCAGATGAGCCTAACGAGCACAGACAGGTGTCGAAGGCAAATAAGTTTTGTGATCAGTTGGACTATGATACCATCAGATTGATTTTACTGTTTACCCACCCTCTATGACGTGATGTACACTATGGGGACAATCAGCAATAGTGACGAACTGGTCATTTATCAGGTACTTTTTAAACAAAAATATGCTTCCCCATAACTGTGGGTGAACCTATTCCTGTCCTAAAATCTAGCAGTAACAGAATAATCTGTTGGTAAGGTAGGCAAGCGGGACGATACCATAGAGTGGGGACATGGTAATGGACCAATGTAAGGCGACATAGGAGACACTCTTCATTACAGGCTTATACCACTTGCGAATGACTCCAGCGCAGCGTTTCAGAAACGGATAAGGAGGAAGGAGAAATCCTCGACAGGGTAGAGAAAGTGTAGGGTAGTGGGTGGTGATGCTCAGCTTTGTTCAAATGCAGAAGCCAGCACTTCTTCTGCGGTAGCCATCTTTATAGACGCCTTTTTGATCCTGGTCGCGATTTTGAACGTAAATTGGACACTGAGTTTGAGCTGAGTTCGGGTGGGCCTTCGTGAATCATTTTCGACAATATTCTTCCCATGGAGGCGATTAAATAATTTATTATTGAAAGAATATGTTCGCATTATTGAAATTTTTTTCGGCGACGACCTCCAGATCAGCTTTTCAGGTTTTCTGCAACACCCATTTAACTATCACCTGGATTTCCTAAACGAACAAGTAACTCACTCACTTTCCTCCTTTTTCCACCGACAACAAATTGCCCAGCTGATTTATCCTGAATCACATTGACTTTGAAGTGAAAACTGGAGGAAACTATGGGCTTATCATAAAGGAATTAGGTTGACTTACTGCATAGGTAACCATGCTTCTTTCGGTATTCACAAGGCCTTCTTCAGCCTAAAAAGTCAAGTTCTCGATGCGTTTGGCACCTTCTACATCCGATGAGGTGCTGAGATGTCAGAAAAAACCGAAGAGGAGATTTACTGTGATGGGAAAAGCCCACCTGACATGCGTAACATTCCCATCCAGTCTCTGCAAGGCAATACTTGCAGAACGTCGCAGGGCATTCCACACAAAAGTACAGCTGCGCAGGTTTCATGTTTTGCTGGAAAGAGGCGAAAATTGTCCGAGAAAAGCATCTGATTAAAAGCTGGCTGTTGTAAGGTATATTATAATAGTGGGGTTTCGACTGAATTTTTTTCCGTGAATAGATTAGTTTCTGAGTTTTTTGTGCCTCTTTTATGTAGAGAGACATTGAAGCGTCTAAGAAGTTCTAAGCGAGATTTCTGTGACAAGCTTAAAAATCAAATCAGACAATCCCCGAAAGAATGAAGGAACGTGGGGTGGTTGGATGGATGGGGTTGTGGTCTCAACGGATCATGGCTCACTTCAATTTGAACCTCCAAGGGGCGGCAATAGGCAGTCAAGTTCCTGATCTAGACCTTAAAACTCTCCCACCTGACACATGAGGCACTGTCCTGTTCGGAAGAGCCTGTCTAGAATATTCCGCTTGAACCATGACTGGTAAGATAACCAGCCACTGAAAGGTATATTTGAGATTGTTTCCACAATAAAGAGATTCTGTCCTGACCCTTCATCGTGTTCTTCGTTTATCTTCCATCTCTCAACCATGAAACGAATACGAGCTCTTGCTTCGACACGATGTTTCATTCTCAGAAAAAGTACCTCAATTCGACAGAGTTACATAAGCTTAGGACTTTCGACGAAATTCGAATAGGTGAGGGTCAGGTCCCATTAAGACCTTGCCCTCAAAAGATTTTTGATCACGCCCTGAACTTTACTATGTTTTTGCCCTTGCTATTGTCTTGTTGTTGCACATTGAACCCAAATGACAGCAGAGAAATACCCTTATCATACCTTATTGTAGAGAAAGATTATTCGAACACGATCCCGAAGGGGGAACATGAATGGCATGAAGTAGTTGATTATGACTCGTCGGACCACAAAAGAGAAAACCACCTGAAAACTCAGTTTGGTGGGTGTACTCAGTTCACTAGGGCAATTTTTGAGCAATTCTGGGCTAAATCATAAATGTGTTCGAAGGCAGGTCTGCAAGATCTGAGCTTTGAGCTCCTGACGCCGTAGGCTGCTGATTGATCAAGGCTATAAACTCAGTCTTAGGACTGAAGGAACATCGTGGATGTCGCTATCCAGTTCATTCTTAAGAACCACTAGCCCTACAGTTGGTTCTACCACCCGGTATTGATCGAAATTATCGATTTCCGCTAAGAATCTAGGCAAAAATTTTGAACAGGGTCGTATAACCAACGCAATGACTAGAAGCTGCTCATCTTCCTAGACCGATGACGACTGATCGTCGTAGGCCGGAAGAAAAGGCTGTTCGCCCTTCTTCCTCTTTAATAGCCAAAGACTGATTTTAACATTACGAGAATCAATCTACCTGAATAAGCAGTGAGATCATCAGCGGAATGACAATCCAAGCAAAGATATGACCAAAATCTGGCCGCTGTGGTGGTAGCAGACAGTGTGAATTCGTCATTGTCTAGGTGGCCCAAGCTTAGTGACAGTCAAAAGTGAGGGTAAGTTCGATTAATGGGGAAACCTACGTTGTCCACTTCAACTGTACGATTATCGGCTATCATTGCACGTATGAAATTTGAGACAATCCCTTGTCCTTCTACCTGAGTGATTGAAATTGGCATTTGTTTCGAGTTTCGATTTATGTCTGAGGTTGAAGTGATGCAGCTGCAAACGGGGTCTGTCCTCACCTCAACTGCAGCGCTTGACGAACCAATTTGTTCGATTTTCGTGTGTGAAGCTGAAACGACCTGCAAAAAATGTTTCGTTATTATTGAGGAATTTTTTTCTGTTCCTTTTTCAAGGAGAAATTCCTCTGTAGGAAGTTCTCCGATGAATTTGATTGAGGACGACAATGCGACACTGAAAGAGTGCGTAGGGGCTTTGCCGAAAATCAGCACGTGTATGGACCAGGGATGATTGAAGAAGGAAACGATTAGAAGAGCAAACAAACACCCCTGTAAGCTCGTCCGACATTAAGGGTGGCAGGGGATTGGTCTTCGAAAATGTCTACCTGGTACCGGTAATTTTCGCTACTTTGGAAGATCTTTTCAATATCGTACCGCATCCAGAAATGCATATAGATAGTAGTCGAGGACGATGAGCAATACAGCAACGAATGAAGTGATGAACCAACTCAGAAGAGCCACCTTTGCTCTGTCCATTTCGGCTCTAGTCGGCATGCTGAACGCATTTAGTTCTGAACATTATACTAGCTGGATTTCACCATTTTCTCTCTTATGGCACGATGAGAAGCTCATTTTTCCCATGCAGAGCAAGGTGAGGAAGGGCCGGAACGGTGAGGAAGGGACGGAACCTCCTCTCCTCTTCCTTGTCCCGATTCAACGAGTCGCAGAAACCTTAATCAATCAGTCTCTCCATCTCCTCGAATCTCTGATGGCTGAGCCTCACATCCGCCTTTTCCGTGGGAGGATACGAGCATGGGGAACTCATGGCCTCCGCTTACCAGAGCTCACCTCGTCACATTCATCAGTCTCCAGCTCCTCATCTCTTCTTTAGAAATATGACGTATGGCTTGTTGACCAAGCAACTCTCGATGATGATCAATTTGCCAAAACAGCCTAAATTAGTTTTTTCTCAGAAAAATTCGCTGGGATAAGAATGCCGCCTCGTGAGAGTTTATTATTTTACACAATTCACAAATTTTCTTTTATAATATTAGTAAAATAAACTCATTACCCCGTTATAAAATGATTGTTAAAATTAACATCTGTACGATAGTTTTCAATCATGTTCACGGCATCACGAAAAATCACATATACATAGAAAATAAACAGCGCTTGAAGAACTTGTGAAACGGTCTTCAGGACAACCTGAAAATACAGTACTCCGTTGAGAGGTGCAAATTGAGGATTACTGTAAAGCTTCTGGAGCTACTGTGCCACGTGCCTTGACATAGTTCGTTCCAATGCTGACTGCCATTTTCAGTTGGGATACTTGGAATACGTTTTCTATGCGAGGCATTTCAACCAACATCATATGTAACTGAAAAGCTGTTATCAATACTATCAGCTGCAAATCGAAATGATTGGCAGAATAACGACAGAATGAGTGGTCAGCAATGATCGTTCCGTGTGGAATACGCCATGCAGTGAGCAGCAGGCCTGAGTTCTTGGATAGCCATAGCCATAATATAAGGAGAAAGTGAAACCTTACATTCACTTGTAGCTCAGTATCCAAGATATTTGTGAGGTTTACAACGTCGTTCATGTCCCCTTCCATTGAATTACTCATACGTGCGTCTGCCATGTATTTTTTGCATGCATCAATAGATTGAAGACGACGTTGGAGGACCTGAAAAACAAAAAATTTAGAAAAATTGTGAAAACTGTTGAGCACCCTGCATGTTGTTATTATTTATTACAATATATGACAACATATTGTCTATATCTTCATTTGCATATTATTATTTGCATACCTTTATGGATTATGTTTTCAATTTTCAGCTCTGTAACCCATTAGTCCTATCCCGTTTACAAGGGGCTTTTGTCGAGAGATTGAGTATTCGCTGGACCAAAGCAACTCACATTGCAAGCTTCCTCTGCGTTCAGTTTGGGGCACACGAAAAACATGAGATACCATGGGAGCGTTTCGTAGCATTTATCCTGAAAAAATGTCGAAATAAGCGGTCAAATCGTGAACAGGGTCATAGGGGTAGAGGTAGAGAGATGACAGGACGGATAGGAAAAGATTCTGGTTCGAATCGAGTAGAGAGCAATAATTAGTGGGGAGGGGGGGGGGGACAAATTCGAGTCGAAAATCCTCAATTGAATTGCCAACCACAAGGAAGGTCTACCTCTTACTTCAGAGTCATCCGCTCAGTGGTTCAGCGATGACACTATTCCAGGGTAAAATTGACAAGAAACCTCTTTGCTAACCTTTACCGACGACATAAGGTTCTGACATTTGTCTACTCCTTTCACAAACACGTCATTACATCTTTTTGCTACTCTTCTGGCTATCTGCCGGCCATGCTGAAATGAAAACTTAGTTGATAGAGGTTACCCGAACGCATACAGTCCTCCAACCTAAAGATATGCAGCTTTGATCAAACTTACAGTGGTTTTAAAATCAGCCCATGTTGGTTTTGAGGAAAGCAGCTTGTCTGCCTTCTCTTTCGACATCCCTAACGACTCCTGTTCTTCGGCTTTCTGTTCAGCCTCGGATTTTTCCTCATCCTTCATCATTGACTTGAGAGCCTTTCTTTGAGCAAAACTCTGAACAAAAATCATTGCTGTGCTGAGTACCCATGAAAAGCGCATGATATTTGGGAACAACAATCAGCGTCTATACTCGGCGAAGTTACTGCAGTTACTTCCAGTAGCCTGAAGCAGCGTACCCCCCGCCTTCCTTACGAGCATTATAACCAACGCCCGCTTCTCGAAATCATCCTAATCCCATTCCCAACTAGTTATTTCTTTCCCATACCATCGCCATACCATTTACTTTCTGACGGATCGAAGACCCTGCGTGCTTGCTGAGCCCATTCCACCACAATAAGCAAATCCTGCACAGCCATCCAGTGTTCGATGATGGGGAAAATCCCTCGGACATGGGTCGGGCAAGCATCTAGTGGCTACTGTTTCCCAGTTGTAAACAAAAAGGCGTCACCATACATTCAATTGAGCATCACGATCTTCCATTTTCTTGTCCTCCTTAGTTCTAAACGCCCTGAGTTCTGCCATGAAGGGTGTCATTATTGCTCTGATTTTCCTGACAAGATTTCGCAGCATTTCAAGACCAACCTCTGGAGATAAATCTGATTTTCATAAGTTTCCTTTCACCTTTTTGTTCCATACTTAGGTATGAAAAAATGCTCTATATCACGAACAATTTAATGGCTACAGTAAGCATTGGGCAGTTCGATTACGCCCCAGTACCCTCGGATTCAGAAGCAAGATGGTCACGTAAATAACACATTATTGACCTAGCTGCTTTTCGAGAACGGCCTCCACAGGTTCAGTGAGCATTGAGACTCGATTCGTAGCTATTTTTGCTTGTAGCTCCAAGTGACATAGTAGAATCTCTGCTGTTCTCTAAAATATCAAAGCTCACTCCAAGAGGAAATCTCAATCTTACATTCTTTTCGAGTTGTGCAGACTTTAGACGCACCCTGACTTATCTATTTAGGGTATGAGTATTGACTGAAACAGCGTAAAATCAATACCCATCCTATAGTACGCGCGGTTAACTGATAAACTCCATTCGAATGGATCATACCTGAAAATTGCTGACAATGTTGGTTATTGGCCCTTCGTTCAAATTATGAAGAATCAGTAGGGATAAGGGAGCTGTAAACAAAGGCTAGAGAATGGATAGGATCATTCAGGGTGAACACCCACATGCCTTGACCATTTTTTCCCAAAGCACCGAACAGAACACACAACATCGCACACCGAAACATCTGAAGTAGCTAAACATATTAAAACTAGGTAAAGCTGACTATAGCTGAGCTTGGGCTCAGGCCATACATTGTGGCAAATCCATCCCTTAGCTGTTCGGCCATTAAATCGCAATTTATTGCAGATCGCAATGGATCTATCGACATTGAGATTTACCTACTTTACAGAATCGAAGGTGAGGCTGAACTTTTGGACGCTGAACCACATGTTTATAATAGATATTGATTTTTGAGCTGCAGGTGATTCACCAAAGTACGGTGCCAGCCACGACATCCGCTTACCGGACTCAGGGCAAAGGCGCATGCTGTCGAGAGTATCATAAACCATTTGAAAACGAGACCATAGACGACATGAAAGTCAGCGAAATTGAGTTTCTTCCAGCCGAAATAATAAAGAGACGAGCAGAAAACGATCCCAATCAGCAGATTGAGTAAAACACGCAGTCGCCGATAATCTGTTATTTCACTGAAACATTTGGATCGCTCTGAGTTTCGTTTGTACAGTAATCTTGTAGGTACACCTCCGCAAGAAGTAGTCTTCAAGAAAGCCAACTCCTGTCTTCTGACGAATTTTCTTCCTCCGTTCATCGGTGAAGTAACCACCAGCTCCCATCCGATGGTAAGAGCAATGAACCTGTTGTAAAAGTTCTTTACTCACTTCACAAGAAAGTAAACAACTGATATGGTATCATAACATTCCCGACCGTATTACGTGAACGGGCTAGCCGAATATGCGAGTTATAGTTGATAAGTTCGCTTGGAGTATGATTACAATGAAGCAGTCAAAACGCCAAGGGAAGGTCCAGGCTCGATGAGGTAGGGGTTTATACTCAGCACCTACCTATGTACCTACTGATGGCAGGAGTTAGCCTTGAAACGTGCAGCGAGTCAACTTCCTCGTTTCCATAAAAAAGGGTACGACTAGTCAACCTGACGGCTTCTGCCTATATGACCTGCTTATTTACCTGTTTATTTATTCGCACACTGTTTATCTACCCCGTTATTGTTGAATAGCCTACTGTAGCTTAATATTTTTATTTTTTGTGCAACATCCACTTCAATTTTAAGTCCGTAATTTACTATTACAATACAATTATAATAAATAATCATTTAATAAAAATGCATCTCAGTACAACTTGGCTTCTACATTCATATTACACATATGTTGCGATCATAATTTTGAGTAGATCCTGTCTGGAAAGGTCTCGTTAGAATTCCTTCGAGCAGCTTTCATGATCTCTGCCCTGAAAATTGAGCTTTGTGAAGGGGACAACCTGAACGGTTAAATATCTCCTACCAGTTGCTTGCTGATACCATATAGAGAATCCCAGGGGGATAGAATCCATTGAAATTTGTCGATAGGCATGTCGAGTAGGCCCCACATTGTGGGTAAAGGATCCAGTCACCTTCATGTACAGTGGAAATCCGTCTATCGCTCTGAAAGCATATCTATAGGGGATGAATGAGTCGGAAATGTCAAGCCAATTCCTATATCCTAGAGGTTTCACAGATCAAATCGTCCCACATAATGTTACTCTGTTCGACAAACCCTCACAGCACAAAAGAGCTGTCAGTTTTCAGTTTAACTTTTGTAGCCAGTAGGAGATCGTTGCAATAGTCTCACTGGGGCAGCAGTTATCAAAAGTGGCCCTAAGTAAGGGCCAATACCCGGAAGTTTCCTAAGACATTTTGCCTCACCTCTATAATATCGAAACTGCAGCAGGTAGGTCCCCATATATCTGCTCTCATGAATCCATCACGCCTCTGAAATTGAATATTATTCGGAAAACTGTTCGGCTGAAAAAGCTGAGCATTCAAACGCAAACTCAACAAGAGTGGCTCCCCCTCGACTTTTCTTTGCTCTGTAAGAACGAAATTGAAAGTGCCATAAACACCGTCATTGATAAAAATGCTGTAGGAAGTTGGTAGATCCTCTGAAATTTGCAACCGCCTCTATATCGTCCAATACCTGATTTCACCTCTTCAGCAAATTAATAAGGTTGAATCGAATCCAATTGAATCAAATCAAATTTTTAGGCAAAGAATCTGATTATATTTAAGAGTTACCATTTAATGATTTCAGAATGACTTGGCTAACGCATGCCACGACATATTGAGCATCAGTGACAAGAAATCGGCCAGGTTCAGCTATAACTGTGAGCGATATACCCTCGAAACACGTACTTAGGGTGTTCTCGATGTAATTGCCGACCTGGAATGGAATTTACGGTAGTTTCAGTTTTGGTAAAGGCAAGGATGGTCGTCACTGGATGCTCCAGACAGGCTCAAAGGCACAGTTCACGATAAAAATGGTTTCCGAGATTCTCCCACAGGATGAATTTGAGGCCCCTGCGTATACCATATCTGGCACTATTAGGTGGGAAAACGGCTGGGAGTTATAAAGGCTCGAAGATTGGCCCGTGTGTATCCTCGGCCGAATTTCAATGTGCAATGTTTGCAATGTTTACAGTAATGGCTTGCTCTTGGTATGCAGTGGAAGTCCCAAATCCTCAAGCGGTTCCTAGTTTCTACTTTCAATAGAATTACTTGCGTACCTTGAAGAATTCTCGAGAAGTAGTGGCCATAAATCCGCCTCCTATATCGAGTATGTCGATAGGATGGCCCAACATACGTCCGTAGTCTATAAGTTTTCGAGTATTTGCTAATGAAAGCGCCAGCGGTCGACAGTTTTCCACTCCAGAACCGATATGGAAGCTGAAAGAAATAATTCAGCTTGATACAATGAAAGATCGATCCAGGTTTCACCCCATGCATGTGTGATGGCAAAACATCCGCCACTGCCTCACCTTCCATATTGTATTTTTCAGAAATGTTAGTAGCTTACCTAATTCCATGGATTTTCACTCCAAGTCTCACTGCTTCGTGAAGTATAAGCTTACTAGTCGTTTCATCAGCGCCAAACTTCTTATTCAAGTCGACCAACGATACAAAGCCCGTTACTTTGATTCGCAGTATCAGCCTGAAGTACTTGAACGGGTTCTCTGAGAGACATGTCAAGAATTTGGTCTCATCCAGGTTTACAAGCGGTGGTGAGGTAGGAAACTCTAAGATATTGAAGCATCGGAACCCCCTTCATTCTTTTCTCACCGTGCCAGGTTTACCAACAGGAGAGAATGATTAGTGGTGCTATGTGGTTCTGTTAAAGAGTCTGAAGAGTAGACATAACAACAGGTTTTCTATAACCTCCCACAAAATCCAAAAACCTCAAATGTTCCTCCGTGGGATCCGTCTCCTTGAGACATTGCGACTTCCCTAAACTCACTTTGCCTCAGACGTGATGCTGGCGATTTTTCTCAGTTCTTCAACACTATCCAGGGTCATCGAAGTAACACCGTTCCTTATAGCGTACTCTATACAGCGACGACTTTTCACTGGATGAGCAAGGATGATTTCATCACCTCGTGCGAGTCCATTTGACAGAATCTGTGAAAACGAAAATCGGAAAATCCTTCAGGCGAGGTTTCTTCGCGAAACGTTTATAACCTGAACCTAGTTCTTATCACTGATTCCATTCCAGAAATTTCATTTTGGTTCTTTGATTACACCCCCATAGGATCATATCCCTGTGATGAAATAGCAAAATAAATTAATAGACTAGTTACCAAAAATGTGGACTAGAAGTCCAACGAAGTCTTCGTCGTCCACTAGCTTTTGCCAGAGTATCCCGTCTTCAGAAAGAGGAACTCATCACAGGCTAATGTTTAGTGACTTTTTGGTGACTAAGTTCGTAGACTGAGCATATCCTTTGCAGTTGAGAAGCGTCAGTCGAAGAAAACAGGCTCACATACCGTATCCATTTCCTGAAGGCTTGCACAGTCGAAGCATGCACCATGAGCTGAGAGGGTTTTAAGAATGTTGAGATCTGGATTACATTTGACTGCGTAGAATGGCTGAAATGATTGTAAGGTGCTTGTAACCTGTAAGACAGAGAACCCTGTCTAGTTTTTCATTTCGGGATACATTCTGGTAATGTGAAATAAAATGCCTGAAGGAACCTTAACAGAAGGTAGTGCCATGTTCCATAGATCCAGATTGCGCTTAACTACGTCGAGATCGATGATCGAGAATGGTTCATGGAAACCCTGGAATGGATCCGCTTCATACTCGTCACCATGAGAAAGTTAGATCCCAACTAACTTCAATATCGTAGCCTGCTGCGATTTTTCTAGCGTAGTCCTCTACTTCGAGAGTGCCATCGTGTTGATAAACGGCACCTTTCATAATCTGAATTTCGTCCGCAATTTGGACTGAATCTCCTCAATTTTAGTGGAGTGTCCAAGCAGTACTGAACTCCAGCACTTTGATCCTCTTCCCATGTCGAGAACGAGTAGAGGTGGTGTGAAATGTGGAGTCTTGTATGTGCCAAGCAGAGGTCTACCCCCTTTAGGCTCTAAAAATCGATTCCCGGCTTGATACCTACTAAAAAAACCAATCCCTCTAGGATTGGTGTACTGGTACCAACTCTCGTTGACTGAGCTGCGTTCGACAAGTGGGCTCAGCAAGAAGTCCATCTTTGGAGTTACTCCTATCTAGAATTTTGTTGCCAACACCAAACCCTTGGTAAACCACAGCTTTTTGGATATGCCAGTATGCCGATACAGAACCAGAACTGCTTTTTGTTATAGCACGGCTTATAGATTGAATAATTAGGAAAGTAATAATCAGATTGTGAGATAAGTTGACTTCACCCAACAACTTCATTCGTAATCAAAGCTGCGCCTTCGTTTGAAGACGAACTCCTTAGAAATCGATCAGATGGTCTTCTTCAGAAGCCATATTAGCCAGACAAGCGACAAGGCTCTGTTCAGCAGCTATATCCAAGAGAACATACAAGTACCAACTCAGAAAGGGGAGAGGGAGTGAGGAGTTCAAACCCACCACCATTCGTTGCCCTAAAACAACTTCAAGAAAAATTGTAGCAAACGATAAAGAAAGCGACAGTAACATAGTTAAAACGCTAAAGAATGATCTTCGAGGTATTCGTTTCGAGAAATACGCCCAACTCGTGAAGCCTATCAGCGGCATTTCACGGTTGATCAGACAGAATACAGCCAAACAATGACTGCCAGACTGAAGACTAGGCGTTCGTGACATTTGACGACAATTTGAAAACCCCGTGTAAAGAAATCTGGAGCGCTGTTGGCACGAAGCCAGACTTATTTTGTCTTCTGCAGTCATGGTGCCTTCAGATTGTTGAGGGGATTGGTAGAAAGTTGCGAACAAATTAATACGGTATAACATTTTGTCTGAGACCTGTTTGATTGGTATAACCACATGTATTATTTTGTATGAACTTCCATAGTGATAATCAAGTATATTGAAGATTATCAGCCATCTTTTTGAGGAGGTACAGTCCAGAATAAAAACGATTCCCGAAATTCCCTACTTGGAGAAATCTATGGGTTCCGAGGAAATCACCTTGGTCGAGGCTTGGGGTGTTGACGAATCCTAAAATGCCCTTGACGCCAAAAATTGGGATTGTTTCCCTGGCTATCCCCTAAGTGCTACTAAAGTTCTGTTTCATAGACGGGATCGACCAATGCCAAAAACGGTAGCCTTTTATCCTCCAGACTTTGCCGCGAGAATTTCAGTAGGTTCAACAATCGTAATGTTCTTTACTGACAACTGATGCTTTCCGCTGTGCGTGACTTTGTTGCTGAAAATGGACACCAGAATTCAAATTTATAAACAAAACATTGAAATACAAAAAGCTAACAGTTAGTCTATTTTCTCGTTTGCTCTAGTTTGGAGACTCATTCCGAAGCCTTTTCAATCTTTGGCATATTTTCAGCCCGCTACTGTTTTGGATTTTTCTCCTTTGAACGGTCTGACTTGATCACTACCTCTCTAGATCTCTTGTCAAGCATCGCTTTCAGATCTTTGATGATGGAACTCTTGGAACGCTCTGCCTGAACTCCCGTGTGCATATCTGGCGATTCGGCCTTTGTTCGATCTGTTTTTAGTTGAGCTGATGTTGTGGCGGAATCCGGTGTGACATCGACCGATTCCTCCTTTTTCATTTGAACTGGTTGTGAATGGCCTAGCTGAAGAAGTTTGGACGTTTCTTCACTGAGCTTTGTCAACATTCTCTCTTTATGGGGTGTTTCTTGCGAGCTTTTAGTTTGCCGAACTTTCCCTTCTTGATACCTTTCCCTTGCCAGTTTTCCGGCGAATCGGCCAACATGTCGCTCCGTAGGCACTTTGACAGGAGACAAATCAAACGGTGTTGGTACATCAACGACTTTCGCTTTCTCTTCTTTCTTCTTTCGCCTGTCTTTCAGTGCCCTGGAATGGCATGAATGGTGAAGGGAGTTGGGGGAGAAAAGAAGAAAACCCTTTCTGTTCATGACCCACAAACCGGTATTGGGCCTGGGTAATCGCTTGAGTAGCTGCAGTCAAATTACTACTTTAGTAACTACAGCTGGCTAGTATACCCACTGCCTAACAGCCTCTTCTTACCATGAGCGGATCGAAGTATACCGATGCTCTTTCCTATCTCTCTGAAATGTGGAGGACGCCCTACTGCCCCCAGAATTGGACCCATATCGACCAGACTGTTCTTATATATCTCGTACGATAGCTCCAGAGCATCAACCGAGAGAGGCGTGAGGAATGAGTTGGAAAATCTTTTTCCGGAGAGGAACCTTGGTCCCACTGTTCCTTTGGTAAGAAATACGGATACCAGTTTTCAACCAGTTCTAAGATACAAAACCAACCCGACATTACTAAGATAGACATCTTACACTTCCTTCGTCACTTACTGGTCATCCAATGTGGCTTATTTTTACAAAAATTTTGTGAAATGGGTTAGAATCATAGAATGTAGCTGTAAGAGAAACCTGAAGGAATTAGGAAAAAATATGGAAAACTTGAGAAGAAAATTAAAAGATTGAATTGGATGATACACAGTGCATTGCCGAGCCGAACTTGTGGTATTACTTACTTCTTCTTCTTCGATACATCCTGAAAAGAAAAAGATCAGATTAGACAACTGGCGAATTGGCGTTCCAACTGTCCTAGAACCTTCAAATCCGAAAGCGAGGTAAGCAGAAGGCCATGTCTACACGAAAAGTAGGGTAGCCTACAATAGCAGGCCAATTCGATTTATTTCCTACAATCATATAATTTGGGCGGAGGTGGTGTAGTGGCAAGTGCCGCACTATATCACACGCACGGTCAGGGGTTCGAATCCCGGATCGATGACCGCCTAGCCCAATCAAGCCCACGATCCCTCCGGGGTCGGTGAATTTGTACCAGACTCGTCTGGGAGGATAAAAGCACTGACTTGTACATCGGTTGGCCACCGCAAGTCATTGTATAGGCCACATACGCACTCTTACGCCACTACGATTCTGAATGGAAGTCGAGTGCGGGGGCGCATCCCTCAGACGGGATTGATCAACGCCAAAATATTTATCCTTTTATTTAATTATATAATTTTGCAAGACATGCCCACACTCTTTACTTTGGTGTACAGTTTCAAAAGCTTCACCCTCCTTTGGCGGCATTAGTGACCAATTCGAAGTTTCACCGGTTCCATCTCTGTTGTGCTCTTTTATTTGGAACAGGAATAGGAAAGGGATCAAGTATTCGAGGTCATCCTGTGGTCCACTAGATGGAAATACACGAGAATTGATAAAAATGGGAAATCACTGACCACCGGTAGCACTTCTGGTATTTCCTCGAAAACGAGAGGTAGACGACTTGGGATGTTCTTAATCATTTTCCTTGCTTCTTCACGATTTTTACCCTGAAAGAGTATTGATATCTTCTCAGCTATTCAGCCATACATCTCAAATTATTAAGAGTGCCACAATAATTGAAAAATAACAATTCAAAAAAAGAGACCCACAAGTAACTCGAAAGAATCTTTCTTCCTTTCTACTTTCCATGTGCACCAACCAGGAAACTTCTTGAAAATCAATGAAACATCTGTGAGAAATCGGAACGGAATTAGACTAGGCTTTTGGCGAAACTCCAAGAACTTGCTGGCAAGTACGAGAGCTGCCTTTTATATTTTGAGATTTGGCAACACTAGTGTAGCAATCTAGCAACTGACGCCACTATCGTAAAGTTTGACTGTTTTGAGGTTACGTTGCGAAATTTGAGCGCGATTTGTGTTGTTTACACTAAGTTATAAGATTTTGTTTAGGCCAAGTTATGGGGTTGAATCGTGAGCATTTTCGCGCGAGTATTTTCTACAACTTTCGACGTGGACTAACTCAACAGCACTGCATGGATGAACTTAGTTCAATTTTTGGTTATGAAGCTCCATCCAGGGCCAGTGTTTATCGATGGTACAGTGAGTTCACCCGAGGTCGTAGTTCACTCGAAGAAGAATTTCGTGGAGGTCGTCCAAAAGCAGTTGTTGTTCCGGAATCCGTTGATACTGTGCACAAACTAATATTGCAAGACCGTCATGTGACCTATCGTGAGATTGGGACAACCTTAGGCATTAGTGGGACCAGCATACATTCAATATTGCATGAACATTTGACTGTAAAAAAATTGTTTTTGAAAAATTTGTCAATCCCCCAAAAAAGAAACTCGTGTCGATTGGTCGAAAGAAATGCTCAAAAAATACGATTGCGGTGCTTCGAAACACGTCTATAGCATCGAAAGAAATGATGGATCATGGATTTGTGCGTATGAGTCCGGAAGGAAACAGCAGTCGACCGTATGGGTATTTCAAGATGAGCCAAATCCAACAAAAGCTGTCTGCGCACCAAGCACTTCCGAGCAATTGATCTCCTGTTTTTTTGGAAAAACTGGACATGTCGCAACCGTACCACTAGAATAAGTAGAACAGTCAATTCTGAGGGGTATACCACCATTTGTTTGCCAGTTGACTTCCAAAAAATCAGGAAAACCAACTGCCGAATACGGATCACTCATCACCACGACGATGCGAGCTCCTACATATCGGCTCAAACAACTGCATTTTTGAGCACTCAAAACAACTATTTGACAGGTTATGAGCCATGTAGTCCCCGGGTGACTTCTTCTCATCCTGTACGTAAAAAATAAAATGAGAGGTCAACGTTCTTCGACACTTGAAGAAGCCGTTGATGCGTTCAGAATCCATGTTTTAGAGTTACCTACATCAGAGTGGCAAAAGTGCTTCGAAAATTGGTTCGAGCCCATGCAAAAGTGTATAGATCTTAATGTGGAGAATTGTGAAAGGCAGTAAAGCGATTTTCAAAAAATTATATTTGTTTCTGTTCCCAAATCTCAAAATATAAAAGGCAGCCTACGTACCTTTGTCGGGATCAACTGGCATGCCGGTGTATTCGAGACAGATTCGCAACTTTTCATAGGCTCCCTCGTGATGGAAAACAGAAGCAGGCGGAATACTGAACGAAAAGACTGGAGCAAGCAGTATGAACAGTTTGTCCTTTCTCGGCCTGAAAATGGTGGGCGATTTCGTAAGCTATCGCAAACATCAACAAAGAGCAGGGGAATAAGGGCAGTTTCGCAACAGGCGGCCCCCTCTGGTATTATTCTCACATGGGGCTGGTACGGGAGACGGGCGTTAGGAACGATTCTGGGTAATCGATTGGCCGCACGCGGCTGTCGCGGACCACTCATTCGACGCTATTACAGCTCTAGCGTTCTTCATATAGTTCAATCGATATGCGATCATTATTTTATGCATAATTCTACTATTAGTACTTTTGTTCTTGTATTTCTTACCTACTGCTGTATCCTGCTATATTCCTTCGCGCGCGACGCCCCTCTCACCGCGACGCGACCATTCCGTTCCTAACGCACCACACCCGGGTGGTACGGATGCGGCGTCAGACACTCCCTCTCTGTGGTAAAAGTAGCCTGGTACATAAATTCTCCTGGAGAAACAGGGCATGAAGGCAAGTGCAAATGTCAATGGATAGAGTGAGTGTACCCGGTTAGTCCTCCGTTATGCCGAGCTGGTGGATTTCTCTGAGTAGATCTCTAGTCACATTCTTAAAATGAACTTCCTTAAGAACAATGGAGATTCTTCCTCCAGGACAGGCCTTGGCAATCTAACTTTTCCTACTCAATCCTTTCTCATGAACAACCTTAGATATATGGGAGGGTCGAGACTTAATCCCTATTTGGGAAACGATATCGCGAAAGGAATGAGCTTGCAAGGAAGGCAGTACTTCGAAGTATGGCTTCAACTGCTCACGTATTCCAGTGTGACGGCTGCTGTTCGTCGCAGAAACAATCATAGGGCCTTCGGAACACTTGTAAAGTGAACTGATTCGGAGCACGAAGATGAGGTATTGCATGGAGGTGCCGTCCAGGAATCACACCGAACACCTTGAAGTATGCACTTGTTTTAAAGGGTACTTTGATGGAATCTAAAAATAGGAGGGAATGAGTAATTAAGAAACAGGAACCCTTCCATAAAGTTCTTGGTTTGATCAGGTCGGTACTGAGATGCTATCATGCACTTGGCTACCGTTACGACTTATGGGGCCGTTTACAATGATTTTAAAAGTTAACCATTTCACATTTCAGCGCTTCGATCTCTCCAGACGAGTCTTTCATCAATGAAGTGACCCTTGAGGAACGGAAGACCAGGTATTCATAAGCAGGCACTGATCCAGAATTGAATGCATGGACCATAAGTGTGGGTAGGGAGCTACTTGGCGCTGCCCCACATCCGCTTATACTCTTAGACCATATAATTCAAAGCTATTTATTGGATATCTAGCAAAAGCAAAATAAGCCAACATGATTTCACTCACCTGGTTAACGAAATACGCATAGTTATCGGTAGTTAACACCTTGAATGCGACAGGATTCTCTCCATGATTAACAAGAATTATTTTATGAGTTTGAGGTGGTCGACCGAACTGAAAGAGGCGTCTGTTATCTCCCCATGAGCCGGATGCTTATCATTATATTTATGTTGTTTACAGTTTAGCGGTAACAGATCTTCGGGATTCCTCTATGAATATCAGGCAGTTACGCCGATATCGTCGTTATGTAGGTTATCCACCGAGCAAATGTTCGAGGAGGAACTCATGCTGAGCATGGGCGGTACTTTCAGCAGGCACGCACTCCTCACTGACCGTATTGGTTCATCCGGAGAAGTAGGATTCGTGTTTTCGTGATATATTCAGGGACGTTGTGCTGACTGTTACTCTACTGTAGTGTTGTTTTATTAGTGTTGGCTTCTTTCCACTCCACTAAACTGACCTCTGGTGAAGTAACACCCAGAAAAATTAGGAAGAGCAGCAGAGGTCCTGGGCTGGTCCTTGCCTACATATCTCTCCCGATAGCCTCTTGACTACAGCATTTCCAACCTACTTACGAGCATACTTATAAACGGATGCTGGCCATTCCAGAGACTGTTTTCGATGAATAAAACTGGCTGAACTAACTTTTCTTCCGTATACAAGATAATTTCGATTAATTGAAACCAAGATCCTGGGCTCGACCAATTCCAAATCAGGATCCTTGGTGGTCCATATATGGGCGTCATTCGAGTTGTAGGGATGCGTAATCTGAAATCAAGCCCTCAAGCCTAACCAAGTGAGGCTAAACTAAAAAGACAACCGACCGTATTCATGACAGGAAGCTAATATGAACCAGTCAGGCTGGAAGTTCATTCACCGCTGATCGTTATCAAAGATTTGGATAGGTAATTCGTAATATCTATAGTAAACATCGTGGACGTAGTATATCCCCACACAGCCCGCAGCACCTATTGAGTAGGTCACCACAACTGAGAGCCCCTACCGCATCATTTTTTGCTTTTCTTCAGTTATTATATTATTTATGACGCCCGCTGTTTTTCGTTTATTGCCAGGCCTGTATTCGTATGCCGTTAAGCAAGCTTGTGTTCTATCCTTGCCTAATACCTTAATAGCTAAGATGCAGCGCCGTCGGGTGTCAAGATGTCTGTCTAGAACTGATAACAAACGAATTCATTAAGAATTTATTGTAAACTCTTAGATTTCTCAAAAGTGAGAATAAAAATCATATAAACAATATAGGACAATATGAATGTCATCTTAAAACGAACACTCCTGTCGAATGAGAGTGATTCCTGATTTCTAAAAAAAAAGAAATTAATCGGAGCCCGACTGAAGACAATCAGTCTGAGCTTACCAAATCTACAATAATTGCCGCGAAATTCAGCAGTTAATAGTCGCCCGTACGGGTGGAAGATTGAAAAATGCTCGCAATCGATTTATTCCTGAAAATAATCACGTAAGAAACACCACCAAAAGTTGTACCATGGATTATTTCTCAGTTTCTCTTGGGCTTGACGGCATGTCAACACGAGGATGGCCTAAGGACTACTTCTTTAGTCGTTAGTGGGCACCCAGATGTTTCACGGACCGTTGTGGGCGGAGTGCTTCATGATATTTCCCTCTTTTTGTTGGTGGGTTCCAATTTAGGGGCGGCCCCGACTGATCCATCCCATGCTTAGCGTCTCCGGTGCCTATTGCAGCATACTTGGTTGGTTGCCTTCCGAGAAAACCTTCGAGAGTTTTCCTTTCATGCCGTTGTTTTCATGCCGTTGTTTTCTGTGGTGCGGAAGTCTACCTGCCGAACCACAGAGACAAAGGGAGATGGTCGATATACCGGGCCAATTTGAGTCCTACTTCTTTCCATAATTAAGATGACCTAAGACATTGAAAAAAGGGGGAAAACTGGAATTCTGCTTCTAGTACCTTCAGTGAGTTCGTATTTGCTACAACTGAACACCAATCGCATCCATCCTGGTTGAGGACAGAGTACATGTTGTCCAGGTGTAAGCATCACTCCACGATCACAAAATCGTTGCCACAAAGACATTTCTGCCTCAAACGTTTGCGAGCGAAGATGCTATAAGTGAAAGTGATTGTGATTTTTAAAAACAAAATGACAAAAATAATCTGACCTTTCTAAAGTCGATCATCACAAAGCAACCGGCAACCGCCGGTGTGAATCTCAAACCAATCTCACGAAGATTGTTAGCGAGAAACTCGTAATGAGCTGACAGTCTAGCCAGCTTTAGCGCATGGAAACTCCGGAGCCATTCTAAATGCATAAATATCTACATCAACATCTCAAGCAAAACTACGGAAAAGCTATAGAAAAAGTAAGAAAAACAGCTAGCAAACAAGTATACAAAAAATAAACAGCACTTCTAACCAAAAGACGCTACGGTTTCTACTATATAATAGCCACGTAACACTAGAAAGAAATTAGACGGCCAGAAGACCAGGCAAATATACGGCGCGGAAGCAGAATCTGTTCCACTGGAGAATGGAGATCAACCGTGTTCATGAACCGCAGGGGTAACGTTTCACCGTAATCCGGGCTACCGCAAGCAAGTAAGACTACTGTAGTACTCGGGTGCTTACACCGTACTCTTTGCTTCTGAGAAAGACTGCACCATTAAAGATGCTGGTATTATTGAAGAAATTATGCTGTCCTCTCACATTATTGCAGAATTTGGGATTACATTCATTTTGGACTCTGAAGAAGACATTCATGGCGCTAGGCAAGAGTTTGAAGCTTGTAAGTGCTACTTTTTGATAACTTGTGGTGAAAAAAAACGCTCTAAACACAAAAACGAAACTACTGAGAAGGGGAAGTTTCTTGACCATCTCAGTACCTAATAACCAACCAGTAAACAAACTAGTAAACACAGATTAACACCTTACCGAAGTCAGAAAGAAGAGCTGATGCAGCATCGTGAGCAAGTGCAGAAACGGAATGAATGAGTTCAAGTCGTGATAACGATTCCAAAAGTTCTTTAGACGACGACTGCACCAAAGATATTTTCAAACCCGGAACACCGAAATCCTTAAAAGGGTAAAAATCAGCAGCCAAGCTTTCTATCCATGCCATGCTACTGAATGCACGATACCTTGCTTAAACTCCATAAATAGAACACATTTTCGGGCTTCATCAGCCGATGCCGATAACTGAGGAAGCTCTTAAAAGTAGATGGACCAAAAACGCATGAGGCGAACGACTCATCCATCAAAACTACAAGATCATTTCTGAAATTGAAGGACTTTAATCGGTGTTTTTGGGATGTGAAAGATCTAGCTGGTGTGTGCCGTTCACCTGTCCTCGCTTAACAATTTGTCCTGCATGTGAATGCATTTATGGCCTGTACAATAACTAGGCGATACAGGAGATTAGGGGAGAGGGGCTTAGGCGATATACAATTTTAAATCCTACTGAACGGATAGTTAGCCGACTTAGATGGGGTCGAACCTTAGATTGAATGTAAAACTTGATCGAATAATGGAGCCCGGAGTATGTGGTCTGTACAACTGCGTTGCAGCCTTTGCCCAACTACAGAGTAAACAATAGTTCATGAATTTGTCGACAATAGCCGAGGTTTGGGAACAAGGGGGGGGGGGGAGAGAGAACCTGTTGATGGGAGGCGGAAGGGACCCACAACATGAAATGAATTGGTACAAGACGGCATTTCTGGGCACTGAAGCCCAACTCCAGAAAAATTTAAGCAATGAAAACAGTTTTTGAAACAGCTTCAAACAGTCAATCGTAAGCAGTCACAGAATTATAAAATATAGGAGAGAAGGCACCATACTTTGTAGCCCAGTCGCACAACCGAATCACATCGTCAGGTGGAAATACTACTCCGAGTGGATTGTGTGGATTAATAATGACCACTGCTCGGACGCTTTCTCCCTAGAAATCAGTTTTTTTTGAGATTTTACACGGCTTTAATAAACTTAGTTTTACATTTTTAGAGATCCTTTCTTGGACCTTATTTCTGTGAGAGGATCGACCTATGACACCAAAAGGGAGGAGGTGGACCCGCGGGCGTATGGAGATATAGCAAACTATGGTCTACTGATCAGCTTGTCCCATTAATGCTCAAGCAGGAGTTCCCCATGAACAAAAAAGTGCAATGGCACACCTCTAACCTGAACAGTACTCACCAGAACCTTTGTAGTTTTTATGAAAGCTATATGACATATTATTATAGAAGGCTAGCTCCCCCGGAAACGATCTGTTTTGGGCGAGTCCAGAGGAATAAGCAGTTGAAGTGGCTAAATTGTTGTGAATCAGAAATCCAGATATCACAGTCGTGAGGTGATAATAGTTCATTTCCCGATGCGCCATCTCCTTATCAACGATTATCCTTCAGATTGTTTATAAAGTGATTAATTTTATCGATATCGTACCTTAGAACGATAAGTGTCCAAAGCTTTCTGGTAGCTGGGAACATCCAACCTAGGCGATTCCATATCCATCTAAACAAGACGAGCGCTTGTGAGATCTTAGAAAAGTTCGGAATCATGAGCAGAACAAGTCAACAAAGCCGAACCTCAACTGGCCGTATGTGACACTCAGCTCTTGAGGAACAGTTCCTGACTGATGCCGCGTAAGTAGGAGTGCTTGTCAGAACAATATCTGAAAGGGTTATGAAGTTTGAGGCATGGGATCGCCTAATGACAGTGACATACCACCGGCTTCACAGGTGCAATGGCAGATCAGATCATAGGCTGATATACTCGAAGGTAGGATAACCACTTCATCTTCACCAACTGTTGCTGACATGAATTCGGCCATGTATCTGCATATTACCGCCTTCGTGCTGGAACAACATACGGTTAGAAGCAATAGAACACTTCAGAGCCGTACCACAAAGCAGAGCTGGGGTGACAGTGGTTGGCCCTCTTTTCCCACTTAAAACGCGCCACTAATCAAGTATCTTTGAATATCGCCGTGCCTGTTTTCCGGGTTCGAATTTGCAAAAATGAAATTGAGAGGAATTTCACTGCTAAATCTCTCATGCTTCTCTTATCTTAGCCAAGTCTTGAAATAATTAGGCTACTTGGGGGAGACGGATTCGTTTTCACCAGCCACTAAGCTACATCATGTAAGCAGAGGTACACCTACATTATCCCTAATGGATTATGACAGAGCTCATTCTTCAAATTACAGTAGAGCTTAAAAAAGAAGAAATTTCAACAAGGAACCAACCTTGAGTGCCCTCCTGCAGGTGGATAATACACTAAGTGTGCTTCAGTTGGCGAAAAACCTTTCTTTCGGAGTTGAGCCATCATTTCGTTAGCACAGAGATTGTTTGCTGCTGTACAGAAATTGATGTTACCCTAAAAATCACCTGCATTGCTGATCAAATACAACTTTCATTTTGTGACCAAAAACACCTATTCATTCGGAAGACCCATCAGAGGAAATTGCGCATTTTGTTCTTGGAAATTCTATCTTCAAAGCAGTTGTTGAATAGGAATGTACTTATGGCGTGGGGGAAAGGAAGAGGTGAGGAGAACAGGGAGACTGGGAAGAGGGGGGGGGAGTGGTTAGAGAGGGAGTGGAGGTTGACCAGAAAGTCTTGAACAGCTTTGGGAAGAGAAAAGCTAAAGAAGGGGAAAGTAATTAGTTCCCAATCTCGAATAAACAAGTAAGCAAATAGTAAGCCTCAAGTGCAGTGGTCCAGTTGGATGCGTGGGTAGAGTTTCAAAACCCAGCCCACAGGGGAGCATGGGCGGAGTCTTTGGGCCCTTCTTCTCAACAGACGGAGCAACTAGTGCACAGAATGGCTGGCAATCACCGCCAGACTAACCAGAGCCAGAGTATGATCGGTTCGAACTCACCCGAGGATTCGTATCCGCATCGAATCGATTCCGACTAACTAACTGTTCTACTTCATGTGAAGGATCTTCATCAGTGAGCAGATGTCGCGCACGTAAAGAAATCAAATTGGAACCTAAAACCTCACAATGAAGTTCTTCAAAATCAAGAAAAACAAGTTTATAAAACAAAAAAAGAATACCTTTTGACGAATAGCGAGACTTTTCCTGAAGGCATTGGAACAAAAGCCGCCGTAACCGTGGATTAATGGAAAAATCTAATGAGCTGGTTCTTTTTGAATGTAAATCGTTCAACAGTGCACCAAGTGGATCGTCCTGAAGCCACTCAATCATTTGAAGACTAAAAAGATCTTTACAAAACAACAACCTTGTTGATCATTAGGGAATAGTTGCCTTTTATATGGAAATGATCAGAAAATACTTCGACTTCTAACATTTCATCATCAGTTTTTCTATGATCCATTGTAGGCGTGGATCTGTCGTCGGCGTTGAAGCACTGAAAAGAGATACTTTAGAAGGGGGAGGTCGTTCGGTATGATGATTTCTTCGATCAGACTGTACGGCTAGCAATCCGATACCAAGTTCACAATCAGATTGTTTGGCTAAGGTCGCCCTTGAAGAGAGGCATCGCTTTGCAAAGTGAAGTCTTCATGCCAAGAATCTTAAAAATCAAAAGAACAAAAGAAGTAGAGGGGCCACATTAATTGGCAGCTTGAAAAAAAACAGAAGTAGCAAGCCAAAACGATCAGACCGGGGCCGATTGCCTCGTAAGGACAAAATCAACAGCGTATAGCTCTTAACGAATTGCTCACGGAGAATCAGATAAATGACAAGATCAAGTATTGAACCCATAAAAGTACCTATCAAGCTATGATAGATAGAATTCATGCAATGAGATAGTCGTTATGCTCACGCTAGCCACCTTGAATTGATAACAACGATAAAGGCGTTCCACCAACTACTGGGAAAACTGGATTCTCCAGATTGCCCTGGAAACTGTCGTCAAAAAAGAAAAATCGGAGACCTAACAGACTCAAAGGATTCAGGTGCTATGGGAGTTAAAATAAAAGTGGGCCCATAAAGCCATTAGGCCTTATCAATGTTGGTTCATTGAAATTATCTCTCATCGATTGCTGCTCCTGGGAAGCGGTAAAAAGCCCCATAGATAGATTTGAACGATCGTAAATGAAAATCGCCAGTTCCGCTCCCAGTCCACAGGAAACTCTTGTAATGTAATGTTTGAGTTCAACTCACTTCAGAATCCACTGAGCTGTTCGGCGTTTGGCATGACTCCTCCACGGTCTCATCCATGGTCTCCATATTAGACTGCCGTATCCTGACCGGTTCCGCTGTCGGCGTAGTTGACCGCTTCCCTTTGATGGGTAAATCAGAAAATACCAACTTAATGATGTGATCGTCATCATAATCGCCTTCAGAAGACGAATGTGTATCGTTCATCATCAGACTGGCACTCGATACAAAAGTCGTATCAGCTTCAGCTGTCGTACGGCCAGGCTGAGGAGTGGAAGGGAAGAAGACGTCAGAGCCGTCTTTAGTCTTGGCAGTTCCTGGTGTAGTCAAAGCAGATGAGGTGTACCGAGGGGATGGTACCATCGAAGAGGGACAGGAGATTACCGATTCCATAAATTGTTGATTATCGATACTTGAAGTGAACACTGCTTTCAGAATCGGGTCCTCGTTGCCATTTTCTCGATTCTCCTCTAGAACTTCTTTCTTGTCGCCGCTTCCTTGACGATGATTCTCGTCCGAATCCTGATCATCGTCTTCATCAAGCGTCTCTGACCTGTACTTTTCGAGCAACTTCTTATCGAAAGACGTATCAGTGATCAGAATACCCCTCTTGCTTCTACTTGTCTTCCTCTTCAAACTCTGTGATGCCGAAAAGATCGCTTCACTCAACGACTGACTGAGCAAATCGGAAACGTACTCCGTCACATCCTCTTCATCAACCGGTGCCGGTTTACCATACCAGTCATCGAAACTTTTTGATTTTTCAAGTGTATGTTTTGTGTTTTCGGTCGAGTCCGTCATCTCCTGAGGATTGATCTTTCGTGATATGGAGTCCGCTCCCACGCTTGTCCTCTCACTAGCTTCACCATCGAGTACTTCGCTGAACATGGCATCAATGAGGGCCTCATCACTCATCATTTTCTCCTCGGCAGCGTCCTCCTTGGTGACTTGAACAGGTTCGTCGGTGTAGAACACCGGCGTCACAGATTGCTCACTTTCTTGTGAAGATGCTGCCGCTTGCTGTTCGGAGCCAGCCGCAGTATCGCCGACAACCTTCTTTTCCTGTTCTTCCTCCAGACCCAGTTGCGATTTGAGCTGTGACAGGCGTTGGGTGTACGCTTTGGAGACATAGTCCTTCGGTGACAGATGGTCTGCAAATAAAAGTATAAACAAAGTTGTCAAGGAGAAAAACAATGAATTCTTGGTTATATAGTGAAACCGTACCAATGTTATACGACGTCTCCTCAAGCACACTCGGTTTCCTATGAACCTCGCCAACTAGGGACAGTCTATGAGGAGGATAGTGTATCCTTTCTGGACTTTCTTCAAAGATCTGCGGCTCAGAGGGACCTGAATTGTGAAGCAATCGGCGGGTTGAGAGATCGCCACAAAGTGTGGCCTTGAGGATGGTCCAGGCCGTCTTTCCGAAGTTGGAAAGGTAGGAAAAGTTCGATTCCTTCTCCAGTTCACAGTGTATATGGGAAAGGAGGACCTCAGGTATGTACGAAGTATGAGGATCGAATCTCTTCTAAACCCTGAACCAAGTAAAGCCAGTTCTCCAGTGTCACCAGTTCGGGTAGAGAGCACCTAACACATCTGCTGCGGTAAAATAAAAGCAATCTCACTGGCTGCCCCGATGATGCTTTTACGCTGGGTGAGTCACACCCAGTAGTCCGTAAATGGGCCTGGCGTCAATGACTAGGGTGAGCGGTGCCGATTCGAGCCGTCCACCAATATTGTCTTTAACCGCAAAATATAAAACTTGCATACCTGCTGTTTCGTCGCTGCTCTTGTCATCCTGTGGTAACCGATCCTCAGTCTCTCTAACCTCCGGAGCCTCACATTTGGCCTGAATTCGCTAAATTTTTCAAGCTTACTACTTTGGAAATTCAGTTTCCTCCGTAGAGAATAGTAGCCGTACCTGAACACCTGCCGTAGAGTCCCGACCTTTTTTGTCCTTGTCATCTTCCACTGCCTCAGTTTTGAGATCATTCTTTGAGTCTTTCTGCGGCGAAGGCGCCTCCACAACTGGTTGAGGTTCCTCTGCCTCGATCACTGTGTCCTTAGCTGGTTCCCCTACAAGTGACCGTAGCCATTCTTCTGAGTTTTCTACCAAAGCGTTTCCGTTGCCCTCCCGGTCTCCACTGGATCCTTTGCTGACGAATTGAAGCTTCTCATCAGGGCTCACACCCTGACTGCGTCTATCTCGCTCTTCTCCTTGAGTAGGATTAGTTTTGTCAACAGAACGGCTTCCACCCGCATGAGCCTCCTCATAATGTGAAACCCTCACAGTAGAATCTGAACGTCGTAGTGCATCTCCTGCTGACTCGGATGAAGGGCCTCCATGAGTGCCTTCCTGTTGAACCAACTTTTCTACCCAGTCAGCTGAGTCGGCAGCCTCATCGTGTCGAGTTGGGAGAGATGACAACGGCACTGTGGAGCGTGTCGGTTCTTCGGATCGGCTAATCCTTGTCCAGGACTGAATCTTTGCTTGCTGGGTGCCATTCTTCTCGGTTCCATCAGCGTTCGGGTCAATTCCACTGAACACGTCGTCAAGGGAGATATCCACAGGCTGTGTGATATTCGCTGAACGGGAACATTGCTGAGTGTCGTCGCTGGAAGATGGGACTTGCGACCGTTCTGGTGGTTGCCTCGTGAACTTTGCCCTCTCTTCGTCGCTCATTTTCGTGAGAAGGCAAGCTTTGCAGTTGCATTCCTTGGTGGTGTCACCACCATTGCCTTCGTTCGCACAGAAAACCTCATCCAAATCTATCTGGCTTGGCTGCAGTGGTTTTTCTGACGTTGATCTGCAAAGGGGAAAATTATCTAAGAAAATCCTCCGAAGCCATTCACGACGGCTGTTTCCGATTCGTACCTTGCGTCACGGCTCAGGCGATGTGAGTGTTCGCCGACATCCTCAGCTCCTTTCATTACATCTACACTAGAGACGCTAGTGGGTGATCTAGGCGTTGACGGTTCCTGAACGAATGAAATACCCAAAAATAAAAAAAACTGAGAAGTTTTGAAAGTCACGAAACCGAGTGAGAAAAGATCTATTAAACCCATCATAATATGTTAGGAAAAAAATTAAGAAAAAGAATAAAATAAAAATCAAAAAATTCAACCGTCAGAAAAATTGTCGATAAATGATGGAAAATATTGGTAAATATCAACAAATTATGGTGGTGGGACGTGGGAAAGAAGCCCACGATTATAAAAGTGAACATCCAAATTTAAAAAAAAAAGTTTGAGAAGAATCAATAGAATCATAAATGTGGTACCTTCATATTGAACGCAGCGTACCAATCGATATCGTTCACAGTGGCTTTACGATTTTTCTTTCCTGAATCATGGAAATCCAAACTGCTTTTGCGCTCTTGATTGACGACGTGAATCGGAGTTACTGAAGACCTTTTTCTCGGTAGTGAGCCTTCGGAATCGTTGCGGTCATCCACTAACTTCCGCTCCTGTAAATGGTATGCCTCACTACAATGAGTGATTGGAAGCGCTTCAAACTCTCTATGAATTTCGTTTACTAAACGTCGAGACAGTAAGCTTGGAGTTAAGGAAACTCAGATGTGGAAGGGAGGTGGACGAATGGGGAAGGAGGTGGGAATAAGGAAAAGAGGTAGTGTCCAGGATGCTACAGAAAGAATGAATAGTAGTTTTTCCCAAAACAATCGATCAGAGTAAAAATGATAAAAGAAAAAGTAAAATTGAAATTAAAGAATACCAAAATCGTCAGGTGTAATAAGAATTGATCTTGTTTGGAACCTCTGACATATGGAGAGATTCGCATCATAAATAAATGACAGAGATTGTATAACTCAAGAAAATCATAAAATATCATAAACTATTACAAAAAAGAACACATAGGTTAGAGCAATGCCTTTCACTGGTGATTATATGCATCTTCGTGTTCGTAGCTAATCCGGATGGTCCTTGAAGGGAAATTACTATTTCACCCCGACAGTTGTCATTTCTCTAGGGTTAGAGCTCTTCCACTCTTTCGGGGAAAGCAGCTCTTTAGCGTAATGACCATATCTCAAAACTCGAATGAAAGCAAAGCAATTCAATTTTTACTCTTCGAAAAGCACCGCCTCGGTCACCGGAAAAGGATACGGGAGGACAGGTCTATGGGTGTATTATATGAACATTTCTATTTGAGCCCGACACTCGATTAGGATTAAGCGGGTTTTGATCCAAATACTACCCGATCGTCACTTGACATTCATCACCAAATAGTGGATTAGAGATGGACTGTTATACCTCACTGAACTTTGAGCTCTAGAGGTTCGGGCGACGGGCGTTAGGAACGATTTTGGGTAATCGATTTGCCGCACACGGCTGTCGCGGACCACTCATTCGTCGTTATTACAGCTCCAGCGTTCTTCATACACCTCGATCGAGATGCGATCATTATTTTATGCATAATTCTACTATTAGTGCTTTTGTTCTTGCATTTCTTACCTACTGCTGCATCCTGCTACATTCCTTCGCGCGCGACGCCCCTATCACCGCGACGCGACCATTTCGTTCCTAACGCACCACACCCCTAGAGGTTCTCCTTGGTGGATATTTTTTAATGCAAAGTCATAGTCATGAGTATATCGGATGATGACTAATTACAATATAATAAATATTTTATTTGCTATTTATACATTTTGCCGTGTTTGTTAATACTGCTCTGATACCTCGTTGCCTCAAACGAAAAGGGATGTGGATCCAATGCAGAAGATGCCCGATCCGGAGGAGAAGAGAAAGCTAAAGAATCATAAGCCCAACAGCAACACCCCAAAACTGAGCAGCATTAAGTCATCCTAGATGGAATGGGAAGGATGGGATGTACGAAAATTATGCACTTAAAGCTTGTCAACCCTCTATATTTCCTGTGGTTAATGGCAGACATTTAGCGGTTGTTTGGCAGAGTATGGGAATGGCTGGAAGAGAAAGCCTGCTGAGGCAGGTCGGTAGCATTAGTGTTTACGTACCAATTAATGGACATGTTGAAAAAAAACAAAAATTACGGAAGAATGGGTGGCAATGGAGGTTTCGTAGTGTACTCTTGCAGTGCACTTACGCTTTCGGGGATAGAAGGGCAAAGGTCGAAAAGATCAGCGTCAGGAATCCAGCCAAACGATTTCAATTTGAGTTCATAGCGGCCTGCAGTGTTCCAAATGTTTGACCCAGACTATTTTGATTTCCCAAACTTATGTCCACATAGGCGACCCCGAAAAGACTATCGGGTTAAAGGGATCGGCTAAGAAAGCTGTGTAACCCTTCAAGAAGGAAGGACACGTCGACGACGATGTGTTAAAGAAACGGGCGATTCAGGACTTCTTTCATACACTCCGGGAGGGGTTCCCTTTGTTTTTATCTCCCAATGTACCTAAAGGACGCAACAAAAGTGCTGTAGTTTCTGCAACGATTCCCAACGAACATTGGAAATTGCTCCCATTCGAAGTGGAATGCAATCCGTCTGGGTTATTTGGGAAACAGCAAAACCTTCTGACCACTTTGAACGACCTCATGGAACGCCTATCAATCATCTTTTTCGAAGTATAATCGATTATTAATTGATATTCAAGGATTAAGATGACAAACTGGAATCGATTGAACCAACAACCACATTAACTTGTGGGAAAAATGCAGAACATAACTAGTATACGGCATTAATAGAAGCCATCAAGCGTTTGAGAGCTAGGGTTTTTTCAATTGATCGAGTAAATTGGTAGTTCGGGGGACATGTGTACAAGTATGCCGGGAAAGGGGAGTTAAGAAATTCTCCTTAGTAGAGTTTCTTGAGGATCTGCTCTCGCCCACCTTTTCCCTACCCATACTCTATCCCTCTTACATACCCATTATATGGTAATCTTGGGAAACAAGACAAGGCCAAAGCCCTCGTCACCCCATTCCTGGAATGACAAAGGTCACCCATGCTAATCACATGTGACCCTGGGTGGCTAGTATAACCCAAACGGAAGTGCTGCTCTCAGCGGTAGTGCAGTGATAATATTGCAAGTAGGTAAAAAACAGCACTTGAGACTAGGATTTAAAAGTTGTGGGAGACTTTTTTGTCTATCGTGATGAGGTTTCCAGCTTGTATTGGACCGTTTCGATGGACACGAGGCTTGAAACGATAAAAGCACAGAATCTCTCGTCAGATAGCTACGAATGGCATTTTATACGTCACATAAATAATAATACGCCAGAGTAAAACGATTCTAAACAGGGACGAATCTGTCACGAACAGGGGCAGAGGAATCGATCAGTGGCGGATTTTTCATCCTTCTGTCCTTTATTCACCATCCTGTTTATTCCACCTCCTCTAACACCCACGGTAAGTATATTGAACAGAATAGTCTCCCATTCCGCCACTTTGCTATTGACTTTGCTATTGATGATACCAAATATCCTCCCCCCAACACCCCCCCCCCCCCCCCAACCTCTGGTTCGCTCCTATTCTCGTCCCACATAAACCGAGTAGGGGAAGTGAGCTCACAGTGCATTTAAGCGCTCGTTAGCTAGGGTCAGAACCAACTTTTCAGTAGTAGCTTCAATCAAAATGCTTTCGAGAACAAAAGGATGAGCTCCTAAGGGTTATGTAAAGGTGGTTCAAGGTAAAGTGTCACCTGCATGCTGGACAGCGAAGATCTGTCGGCAGTGGTTTTGGTGTTCAGGATAGTCGGCACCGAGTGTGATTGCCTCAATTCTCGGCCGTCACTAAGCATATCCATTTGGTCTCTGGAAAAATTTGTGCCAATTTAGTATCGATTTATTGGCATTTTGTTATTTTCTAGTAATAAGTGAAGAGACAAAGAGCTATACAAAATTGAACGGAACGTGTGAATCGCACCCCAATTGCAAAGGGTGTACAGTGTCAGGTGGGGGATGGACAGACCTGTCTTTTCTCTCCAGTGTCGTATACGGTGTCGACGTCATCAACGGTGGCGTTGAGCACCTCCTCTTATAGTCGATACCGTCCCCTTCACTACCGACGTCCTGCTCGTCTAGATTCGGGACATAATCATCGCTGGAATGACTCCTTTCATGATTGAGTATGAATCACGTCTCGATGATGATTTCGTCTGACAAAATGCTGCTCGATATTAAGGCTACATGGCAGTTATGCTTTTATGAGACATCGCAGAACGGCTGGTTGCAGCTGGCACATCGCCTTACGCTCGGCCAACAGCTCACCATATACATTGCTGAAGGAGAAATGCTACAGTACGATCGACACCTGCCCTTTCACCACTGAAAACTCCTTGCTTTTGGAACAAAATAAATTCCCATCAAGCGGATATGGTAGCCCACTGGTTCAATTAGACATCGAAGATCGATTGAATAACATGATCAGTACTGGGAGAAATGGAATTATCAGCATTTGAGCAAGTGGGGCGAGTACCGTCAACGATACCGAGCTTGATTGCTGTCAATCGATTACCGTATTCATTTTACCGACTTCCTACCTTCGTCAAAGATGGGAAAGCCTATTACTATTAGAACATAGTCTGACGTAATGAATAGTAGATATGGGCTTCACATTATCCAATTCCGGTTCCACTGTGGCTCAGAGAAGTTTTGTCAAATCCCGTGACGCCATCACCCTGGACGACTATCTCGGAGAAGAATAAATTACAAAAAAAAAGCTCAAAGCACTTTTCATCTGGGGGACGTAGCAGCTTTCTTCCCAAGCGGGGAAATATTTGGGCACTGTTGACATCAGCCATACAGTATGAAGTGAAACTAGACTGAAAGGCAGGGAACGGCTTGAAGAGGCATTTACAGTCTCTTGTCGTAGATGAAAGAGGCTGTCAAGTGCATGTTCCAGGGCTCAAGCTATTCATCGATAACCTCCCAAGCAAACAGACCTCCCCTTTGAGACAGAAAGTTGGTATTGTTTAGGAAGAGAGGAGCACTGACTTCTTCACCTTTAGGCATTGCAAGCCCCAATTAGCCATCCACAGGCCACTACAATCCCGATTGGAAGTCCGATGCGTGGCCGCATCCCTGAGCAGGATTGATTGGAGCCACGGGCTTCATTCTTCGTCCTTTTATCCCCTACTTCACCTAGCTTAGCTTTCATTTCGTCCCTGCTTTTCCCTTTTTGTTAAGGGGCACCGCTCATCACTTCTGGTTGCGATAATTGATCGTTTGATGATAGAAAAAAGGTTGAAACTGGGACAAACATCCAAAAAGACTGATCAGCTGCAACTGAATCATCGAAAACAAATCATTTAGAGGCTGACTGAATCCATTTGCGGTGTATACCCGACTATGCGGGAATTCTCCGAGGAAAGCTAGCGTTCGGGTTCCGTACCGTAGGTCCGATATGGCCTACTGTTCACATTCGATTTTCGAGGCGCATCTGCCCGGGCGTTAAACCTTATGGATGGCAGTCAAACAAATGGTTCTCTATATTAAGGGTTCCATAGAATATTGATATGTCTAACCGAATGTTTGATCAATTTATCGCGCAACCTGTACCAATGGTAATCGCTTCTTCTCGTTTTCTCTGTTCAAAGAAATAAAATATTTTTTATTGAACATTTTCATTAAAAGTTGTCTTACCTGTAAACCTCATCTGAACTTTGTGAGGATAAATCGAAATTCGGAGGTGGAGATGCTTCTTGATTCTTGATGTCCGTAGGTTCCGAACGAGAGGACCGGTTGAATATGGCATGTCCATTCGATTTCGATGTACATGGGACCTAGAACTAATTTCTATTAATGGCAAAGAAATGATTCGAAAAATTATAACAAAATAAGCTGATTGTCGAGTTGTGACTCACTATGACCATGAAAAATCGTTAAGACATCTATTGAAATGAGAAAAATAAAGGCTCGAAGCGAAGCTTTCGAGAAGAATTCGTTAGAAATGTTGAAGCTATCGCCAGATAAGTATGAGGAGTCAAATTTTCAAAACAATAAAAAACAAAAGATAATAAAAAAGAGGTGGTACAAATTCAAGTGGCTTACTGTAGATTTGGAAATGAACAAACAGAAAACAAATACGTAGGATTGCTTGCGTTTTTCAGAGGTAGAACAAATCATCCTAAAATCGCCAGACGTGCTCGACGCTACCACCAGACGTGGTATATGCGCTGTGCTGAGCCCAAAGTGCATATATCTGCCTAATGGCCTACATTGTGGTTGGGGAACCGCCATGGGGCCTTCTGACCCATACCTGGGTAATCACGACTGGAGTCAATCTTAGATGGCATGTAGGTAAATTTATAAGTTGCTGTCAATAAATTCGAAATCAAATCTGTCCTTACTGACCACAGTGGTTAAAACTAACCGGCCATTATGGGTAACGAACTGCTGACCTGCTCATCTCCTTTATGGATGAAGACTTTGGATTCGCTCACACCGCCATTCATATCACATCTGCTCACTTCTCCACCTTGCTGTCCTCTTTCAGTTGAGGGTAATGCATCCAATTCTGCATAGAGCAACCGAACAGTCGGAGTCCGTTGTTTTCTGTAAAAGTATCGAATTATGTAAATGCGGGTGGGACGTTTTTTGAGCAGGAGGTTATAGGAAACATATAAAGTGGGAATCAGGATCACAGTATTTCCCGATTCAACAGAAATTCCAGCCACTTGGCAAGTACCGTAGAGCCCTGAATTGGTTTTCTTGCCTACAGAAAAAGTGAAAAATAATCCAATAAGTCCAGCTATAAATCTTGGATAGGGCTTGTCCAATTAAACCAGTTTTTGGGAAACTCGTATGGGCGGACTCATACAATTACACAGTGTTGTTAGCGAAGACCTCTTCTTTGGTTAGAATTATTTTGTAAAAAGGAGCAATACAGGAATTATGACATCTACTAACAGTCACGGAGACTTCCTTTCCACACGCTCAGCCTGGCCAGAGTTCAGAGCTCTGAGCAACCAACTTTTCAACTTTTTTTCAGGCATCTGACTAACCGGAGTACCAAGTTTCAGACACAGCGGCTTCTTCTAGACCGCATCAAAATAGTTTGATGATAGCCGTCACCAATAGGAATACTGAGAAAAGGCAATGGAGCTTGATGGGGCTCTGCTCATACTCTACAGGTTGGGCAAAAATTTCACTTCCGAAAATCATGGATGCAGAAAAGACTAAGTTCCTTTCAACCACGGTCAGCTTAGGAGGATAAGATGATGAAGTTCTCAGTCCTAGAGCTGAGCATGACGAGTCGAGTTTAATATGGGAACATAAAGTGTTCATAAAAGACTGTTGAGAATAAGGTGGAAGGAATCAAGCGTAGTTTGCACCCCAGGACGGAATCCGGCTTAGCTTAGCACCACATTTTGAGAATGATACGCCTTCCTAAAATGGAACCGTTTAGAAAGATTGCATGTTGAAGCTCCTTTGTTAATGAGGACATTCAATTACTTGGGAAGCGACCGAAGATGAGTTTAAATTAATTTAATTAAGTTGCGTTGTGTAATTATGTAACGGCAAAATTTAACCAACTCTTGAGTCTGAGATAGTGAAGTGACGATGTAGTTATGCTTTGGTTGGGTGGATTCGTCGTTGAATGAATAGTTCAGGCGATCTACCAAACCATCACTTTTGGCCTTCTGGAGATTGTCGCCACGAGAACTGAATTGATGAATACCGGCTATATACACAAAATCGTGATTAGAAAAAGAAAATGAGCTCGATAAAAGCTAACTCCGGCTGTAGCATGATCTGACTTGGATAGTCAACCGGAGAAATAGGTAGCCCAGCTTCACACATGCCTATAGTTTGAGAATCATGCTCGGATCAAACTCGGGTGGACAAAACCTGCCTTCCTCCCGTCCGAGTTCGATAAGTAGGTACCAAAGTCCCTATGCAAGTGAAGGAATGCCCACTACCTTGGCTAGTCATCGAAACACATTATATGTATAGACCAACTACTCATTTATTAGAAGGCACGACTGCGACGGAAGATGCATGGCTTCAGGAGTACTTCAGGAGCACAACATGTTCCGTCATTTGTCACTTTCGCCGCTGTCCAGCTATTTCGCTGGCAATTTAAAATTATAGGCTACTGCACCCTTGAATGATTCCCCTTAGGATGCGCCATGCTTTTTTCAAGTAAATGAGTGTTAGTCTGAGAAATTATGGCTTATAGGTATCACGCAAGCTTTCGTGCCCATATTATGGGTCTCATCCCCCGTAATTTAAGCATGAAAGAAAGCATAAAACATGAAAGAAAGTCTATTCCCTCAAAAAACAACCAAGATAAATGAATAGCTCAGGGCTTTGTATGTTCTCCGATTCAGCGATCAAGGAGCTGGGATTAGTTCCACTGCACCATGTGCCTTCTGAGCGATTTGGCCCATCAGGGAATAAATAGCACTCACTTACTGCTTTATACTGTACTGTAAGACAGAATCATCTGACAGAGTATAGGGTACACGTGAAGTTTCGATTACTGTTCACATCCAGTGCCCTTTTAATCAAATTCACAATTCCCGATTTCAAAGAAATGAACCATCACGTCATCTGGTTGATCGGAGTGGCACCCCCTCGCTTATACCAGAGATCGAAGACCGACCCGAAAACCAAGGGCAACCAACGCCTTTCAATAGCGATCGTTAGCTTGCCGACACTGCCAAAACACCCATAGTTGACCGTATGTTTTGCAGCGTTTCCCATGCCTATAGTACAAACGATATTGAACGTTTTTGACGACAATAACACGGTCGATTAGGCACAGGGCAATGGGCGGTGCTGAACGGCCGATAGCTTTCATATCGACCGTTTTTTCCATAAATTACGATTAAATTAACACCTGGGTGAGTCCAGAACGATTCCGAACTCAAACAGTTGCGGCAATACAGTTGCAGGAGCTGATCGGGTTCAGTTCACACTAACTTTAGGTTCATTTTAACTTGGCAGAATATTCAATCCCAGGGAGACTGTTATGAGTTGAGAGACAGCTAGTAAGGAGTGCGAAACTAAAAAGAGGACGAAGGACTGGGAAAAAAAAGGCGCGACTTTTGAATGAACAGCCTCGGATGCGCCACACATCCTATTTGCTTTCAGAATTCTTTGAGCATTTCTACTAACAAACTCAGAAATTTGGCATCTTTTTCTTTTTCTTTTTCTTTTTTTCCTTGTTTTCCAGTCCTGTGAAAGTTAAACATATCGTTATCGTAGGCGGATACGACATGGTGCTACGGACTTCAGTAGGTAAAGACTTCATTAAAAATCCGGGGGACCCGATCTAATGGATGAAATGGGAGCTAAACAGAAACTTCCATCCACTGAGCCATTTAAATTACAAAAACTCTGCCATAGGAATATAACCGCTCCAGTAGGGGATGCATGGTCCAAAAAATAGATAGATCTGTGATGTAGTTTTGATCCAAAGATCTTGGTATATCTCTCTCTTCGAATGTCTGCTGATGTTTTTGAGTGTCACCTCCAATCGACATGATTTTGGTTTTCTCAGTGGTCATGTGTCAAGTTCAATTTGAAGAAATTACAAAGAAAATTGCCGTTATCCTGGACGGAACAACAAATTATAAAAGAAGATAGACGAGGTCATCGCCTTTGAAACTTGATAATCGCTGTCTTAACGACTGTTCAGCGAATTATCGTCAATGGAATGGAACACTAAGGAATCGTCCGAAAGTATCATTCCGAAAAATCGCTCGAAAAATAATTTTCGAACTTGCTTCTGACGGAATGTCGAAAACAGAATAAGAACAAAACGCTGGCTTATTCCTTCTCAGGGTGCGCCACGCATCGGACCGTAGTCTCAGAGCATAATAACATTTGAGGGCGAAGGTTCAGCCTATGCAATGATTCACAGAACCAACCAGTGCAGGTGAGGATGATCCTATGTTCCTGATAAGACTGACACCACTCCTGAAAGGCCGTATAAGATTCGAAGAAATTGTTATGATTACGGAGTTGGATCCGTCAACCCTCGATGGTGCGAAAGCGGCGCTACTTGCCTTCCACTTCTATATTTCTATTTTTCATTTAATCAAGGAATATTTTTGAACATATGTTTTTTGATAAGCGCCATTTTATGAGTGTGGAAATTTCGGAAATAAAAAGCTCTGACATCAAAAAAAAAGTTTTTGCCTAGTTTAAAAGATTTCGAAAAAAAGGTGGCAGCCTTGCAGTTGTTCTATTCAATTCACTACGAAACTCTGTTTTCGTTGAAAATCTCCGTACTTCACTGAAATCGACTTGAAGTGCATAACCTCTTCTGACGCTCTGAAAAAATCCCCAGTATATCGATGTCAACGAAAGAATGATTGGTTCTGACCAGTTTGCCTATCTCTCTTTACGGAATTCGATTTAAAAACTCGCAGAATGTATCGGCAAAACAAAATGCGACTGTTTAAAAGACTATCAAGAGAGACGGAATTTACGTTACCAAAATGAGTGGATAAAATTAAATAAAACCTCAAAATTCGAAAGCGAGCACTTATTTTTTGGAATTGCAGACGGAAGTTTTTTCAAACAATGGAAGTTGCTGGAGCTCTTTCAGTAAGAGCTATTGCTACCAGTTGATTCAAATTTATAATAATTGAAGGCAAGACAGAGAAAATTGAAAGACGTGATACTTATCAGATTAACTAAAACCATAGAGCAAAGGAAACTCACTCATTGGATGGAATAGTAGTGAAATAGCCTTCAGCGGATGAAGCACGACCAAGTGGGCGAGGATCTGCGTAGATGATGACGCTGCCATTGCTGGATGCCTCGCTGGCCATCGAAGTCAGCTGAAATTAGGCATCTGGCTGAGGCTTTGTGCGGAGGCCATTACTCTCTACTGAAAGGACTCCAATCCCGTATAAAGAGCCTGAAGAACAAAATTTATTTGAGATGGCTGAAGTTTTTGCCTTCCTTTGTCAATTTTGTCTCTGACAGAACCTATAGGGAAGATTGGTGAACAGCCTCAGAATATTCGTTGGGCCCACGATAGTTAAGGGAATAAGGTCCGTTTTCGATAGCCAACAGTTAATAGTTAGGAACAGTTAAAGGAGATCAAAGAAACAATTTTCGAATCGAACTCTGGGTTTTTCCAGTCCGTAAGTCTCATGCAAACTTACATTCCCTCTCGTCCCCCCCCCCCCCCCCAGCCAGAAAAAAAATAATTTAAAAAAATAGGGTTAACACACCATCAATGAATATCTAGTAGCGCTGTCTAACCGCAAGTGGGAGGGTTGAAATAACTGGGACTCTACTTGCCGAATTTCTTTGAAGGATTGCGATCATCAATGGATTATCATCCATCATCAAAAGAACTAGCCCGTTGAATGGGAGGTCACGACGAGACCTCCCTGGTAGTCTTACCTTGATCACCTTCAATGATGCAAAATCAAAAAGTGATTGTAGCTGGAGAAGTCATCCCTAGCTGAAGTCAAGTTCGTTCTTATTGGGGATAGGGCCATCTTGTTAGCCGACTGAGCCTCAACCTAACTCCAAAAATAAAGTTTGGGTATCAAGAAGTAAGCTTTCGACGAAATTTTTTGCAATTACGTTATTCCCTTCGAGTTGACATCCATTTTGCCGTACTCGAACCATTCCGTTTTGTGAATTTTGAAAAAGCGGAAAAAACTTCAAAAAATTTTTAGACAAAGTTTATGCAAAATCCCTCAAAAAGTAGTTTTCGAAGAATATCCACAAAATAATAAATATAGTCACGATATATAACCTATTTTTATTTTATTTTTTAACAATAAATGCTGGATCTTTTTTCAGAATCCTTGGAAGAAGGCTTTCTTTCCATGTCTGATTGACCTTGAACTCCCTGGAATAATATGACGAATAATCTTTCGCCAACCACTGTTATCAATTATGAAATCAATAGAAAAAATCGATTTACGAGTCAGTGAAGAGGCGTTTTAGGGGAAGCCCATCAATATGAAAAGAAACAACACCGTGTTGTAAAGTGTAATGAAAGAAAGAAATCACTAACATCGATTTCGTCGACGATGGAACTGCGCTCCTTCAGTGGTTGTCGGTAAGTGGTCACAGTGGGTGCAGCAGTGCCAGTAGAATGGTTCATCATAGACTGTGAGTTTGAGTTCTCTTCAGAAAATGGTCGATAATAAAGAGAATAGATGGTATGGCCGTTAGTTTGATGGCCAGCAGCACGAGATTTAGCTGAGTGTTGTTGATCATTTACTTCAGACAGAACAGGTTGTGTGAAGTGTAGATCGATAAGGTTGTCACTCGGTCTATTGAATGTGCTAGTGTTGCTGGCATGTCGTCGTGGTGGCTTCAGTCGTTCCACCTTCATCATATGCTCTTGCTCAATACGTGTAGTTCCATTTGGAATTCGTCTTAGGGCATCAGAAGTTTCCTCTTCGACGGTGATCTCGGGTGTCTGGGTTTGGGCCTCGTTGTGGTTGACGTTCTGCGATTGATGCATATGTCGGATTTTCAACGAAACTGGATGGCCAGTATCGGAAGCGATATTCGTGACGGTCACTTCACATGAACGTGGATGCTTGTCAGGTGCAGCATTGACAACTTCCATCATTGTGACCGTTCTGGTCACTTCCAGCACTTCCTCTCGTATTCGTCGCGGCATATTAGGATGACTGTAATGAAGTAGATGTTCAGCTAGAGGAATAGCAGCTGTCGGAATAGTGGCCAATAGAATAAGATCGGCTCCTGTCAACTGATCGGATTCGACTGCTGTAGGTAATCGCTCTTCGTCGAGACTCGAACAGTCGCCAGTCCAATCGCCCAAATCCGATCCGCTGAAGCAATCGCTCATTATCGGCAGCGTTACAATGCAGCAGCGAATACGACCGATGGATAGGTTGGATAGGTTTCGGTAATGAAAAAATCGTTCATCTGTCACTTCCGTTCCGCCTACACCCCAAGAATGTGAATGAACGTGAATTCGTGACATTCCCATCAGGAACTTAATGGACGAGAGTGCAACTTTACAACAACAGCTGCCATTTGTTGCCTTGTATGGAAAGTCATGAAATGATCAATAATATACAATAAAGAAGTGATGATAAGAAAAAAAAGGAGAAAAAACGTCAGGATTCTTCCCATGGGGGTTTCCTATGCCCGATGAACGCTCTTGTAGCAATTCCGGGGAAAGGAAGGAGCTGGTACCTCAGGAGTAAAGAGTCAAAGTGAACCCATTCTGAAAGCCTGTTCAATCGATACCATCTAATCAAAGTTGGCAATTTCGCATCGCTGCGCCATATATGTGCAACATACAACCGATCCGAGCCATTGTTTTAATTGGCCTCGGACATTTTCGCCACTTGTTAAAAGACGAACCGGTTTCACGCTCCAATCCAAACAAACTGGCAACATACGGATTACAACGATTGAAGGCTGCAAACTGTAAAGTGAACACTACCATCTACAGTGTTGTAAAACTTTTTTTTCACACTTTCTACTTTTGGGAAGAATTACCAACTGCGGAAGAGAAGGAAGTGTCGATAACTGAGAAAAACAGCTGACTCTGCTACTACTAGGGTTAGAAGAGGAAGGAAGAAGGTCAGGAAGCAGTAGAGAGTTCTATCTTCAAGAAGAAACTCGCATCGATAGGTTCTTCACTGAGGATCCCTTTTGAGCAGGACATCTCATTTAATAACTGGCCTTCTATCTTCGAACTGTGAATACCACTGGCAAACCCTCGTTGAACGGATTTCTCCAGAAGTGACAGCAAAAAGGAAGTTTTATGGGATAGAAGTCATGGAAGCAGCATTACTGAATTACTTTTTACGAGTGGTACATCGCTTTTTCCTCGAAATACTGAGTTCGTTCCCAGACGAAGCTATGGTTCACATGTTTTGGAGGGCTTTTCCATCGAATTTCCCAAGTAATTTCCAGATCAAACGATCATCGCTAGAGCAGACTGAGCCATATTTTAATTGTGAGCAACAAGAAGGAGGAAAATGCTCCCACCCATAGATTGACCCAATACTTAGGTGGGCTTACATGCTGCAATCTACCTTTTGTAGTAAGTTTTTCGAGTACTTCTCCTACCTATGTATTCACAAGAACGGCTTGACATCCCTTGAGACCCACTCAACTACAACTCGTTCATTCGCGTTAAAGGTGAACGGCCATAGTATACTTCAAGCTGCTAGAATAGAACCCTCCATAGAGATTCCTTTTTGGGCACGATTATTAGAATGGATAGGAAGTTGCGTCGTGCAACTTGAATGAGGACTACAATGAGAGATCTTATATAGGATGGAAAACCAAAAGAGTGTCATCCATGGAAGACAGTTCTTCACTGCTTAGTTTGATCCTGAACACAGCACTTGAAAATGGGTTCGTTCTGTGATAAGTGGATTAAGAGAAAAACATCTGAAGGCCTTCAGCTGTTGCTGCTAGGTTTAACGGCCTGAGGAAGCAAGAGGAAACGGTTCTTGACTTGCTTTCCCCCTTCGATGGTAGTCCCGCCTCTCCCCAAAAAGCCGTCGTACCGTAAAGAAAAGCGCACAACTTGTCATGGTAAAAGTGATCGCACAGCCTGCCACTGCCAAAATAGCAGGAAATACTCGGAAGCTAAGCACGTGAATTTTCGATACATTGACCAATCGCCAGGTAGACCTATCAGCTTTCCGTTTCGAATTTAGGCTACCACTCCCTGCTATAGGGGAATGCCTCTTCAAAAGACAACACCCTAAAGGTGTAAATAATTTGCAAGTTTCTACCACGGGGAATAAAGGACTAGGGGAATAAAGGACCATGTAGGTAAGACAGTAGATTGGAATGACCTATTCAAAGAGAACAGCTCTTCCAAAAGTATTGCCTTGCCCCATTGAACCTGCATACAGAACCTCCTGGGCAAGGAAATTCAGAGACGAGGAAACATAGGCCCTCTCGCTTTATGCCCTAGAAAACCTAAACAGACCGAAGGAGAGGAAAAATGCTGCTTTTTCTCATTCCAGAAGATCCTTCAATCAATCTACTGAAAGATTTCTCGCTGAAACTCTGAATTAATTGCTTTTGACGTGCATTGTCAGTCATGTTTACTGAATTTCATGGAGAAATGACATTTTTCAAGTAGATTGATCACCTGGAGTTCATGAAAAGATTGATGGTAGCGGGATTGTGTAGCAGGGAGCTGCCACAACGTACAAACGATGATCCATTAAACCCTCGAAACCCTGGCTAGGTTAGTCCTTTCAAAACGGCCCCCATCAAATAGAGATCGAGGATCCTTCTGTTAATAAGAATTTATTGACTAGCTCATCAAATATCGTGGAAAGTTATTGTATCAGGTGAAGTACGCTTCCAAATTTCCTATGAAGCCCGCGGGACGCCGAATGTACGGCGCATTTTAGGAGCAGTGTACGGTATTCAGGTTTTTCAGCTTCTAAATAATTTGATCAGAAACGTGGTGAACGTGGGAAAACTTCTCTGCTACTTGGAGGTACAGTCAGTGTCAAAAACAAGAAGTGTTCAGTTAATCGCAGAAGTCAGACAGAGGTACAGAGGGTAAAGTTACCCGAAGGTTTCTGAGTGTAAACGAAGCCAAACACGATTCCAGCGATGCTCCAGAAACCTCGAACCGAGCCTAACGATAATACAACTAACCCATCGACCTTGAAATGTCGAAGGGAATTGGAACGAAACGAGGTTCTAACTTGAGAGAACTTGGTGGCCGCCGTAGAGAGTGTGATGAGAACGGGGACGATGTTCAATGCCAACATATTTCCAACTCACCACAGCTTCCAATATCGTTGAATGGGCTTGTCCCACAAAGCCCGTACGTAATGGGGACAATGAGTCAGCGTAAATTAATTCAACACCTGTACCATGAATTGCAAAGAGGTCTGGCTTCAATTCAGATGGAATTGAACGACAAGACCCACTAAGACTGCTGTGATTCATCTGAAGAACAGTCTAGGATAAAAGAGCTGGACTTACGGAATGGACGATGAGCTACCTAAAGGTTTTGGAGCCGAATTACACTGGTAGCCGGGATGATGGCTACCAGCGTAACTCGGCTCCAAAACCTTTACCCCACGTCCTTCGCATGTCTCCACCCCCAAAAGGACGTGATGGGTCAGTAGCAAACTTTGTTTTGGAACACGATAAGACATGATAAAGTGGCAAATTAAAAGTAATGTTTACTGGACAAAACAAGTAATTTCGTTCGATAGACTGTGATGTCAACAAGAGAAAACATGTCAAATACTCAAACGCCCGTGTCATCCTCTCACGTCCCTAGAACCCCTCCCCCTCAATTACCTATCGATCGAGGGGAAAGGAATAAGCCATGCCTGACGTGCTTGTTTGATTATTACATTAGTGGTGGACACTTCAGTGTATTACTCACCATTTCATAGATAGTGTCCTGTGAAAGTTCGACAATTCCCACGTTCCCCTATGAGCACCAAGTCTTTACAGGCTTCACTGGACCAAGACTACCGTGTAAACATAGACAACAGATCCTATTTCTTAATAAACTTGAACATTTACATGGGGTATGAGAAGATTTCGATATAAACAAGAAGTACCGATGCTATTTCCAATAACTTATTGGTAAAATACCGTCCAGTATGGTGTCTGGATGGCAAAGTACAGACGAGATACACCTAACCAATTCCGACGTATTCGAGAATCTGTCCGCAATAAATAATGAGTTGAGGCGTTCGAATGCGGTCAATGGATCCATTAATTCATCCCCCAATGTCATGACAATTACTAGAATACTCTCAGAAAAAAATAACTACGTCGAGATTTGTGAAGGACGCATGGATCTACAGAAACCACACTGTACTCGAGGACATACGGACTTGGAAATTCGCTTGGTTCAACACGAATGAGGGACCAATGAACAATGATATCATGGTTGCGAAAAATGTAACTGGAAAACTAATCGGGCCCTAAATCTCCTCCCCATAAATTATGGCAGTTAAAAACAAGTAGGAGCGATCAGGACATTGACAATCGTAAATAAATAAGTAAACATACATGTTGTCTTAGAAGCTTTGAGAAGAACGGCTTATAGCAGCTATGCTGCTGACTGTTTACCCAAATAGGAATGGCAATTCTGATGGGAATCACTGCGGCCAAGCCTAACTCATTAACGAAAACAGCTGCAAAAAAAAAGCAAAACAACCACAAAGATCAGCGATTTTACGGGAAACTACATGGGAATCTTTTTCCTGATCATAGATCGTCCGTAAGCGAGCGATCGGGAACGGGCTAACCAAAAACGGCTAAGAAGAAAACGAGTTACGAGCGATGAATGGGTGTGAAAGCGGGGCCGATGATCATGCGTAATCCGTCGACTGAACCGTGATATATCGCTCAATACCCTGATTGACTGTATATGGCCAACTAGTTGTTGAGCGCTACTGTTTTCTGCCTGAATCGCTCCGATCCTCGATATGCGCTCGAGTATCAAAAAAGTAATTGAATACTGGAAACGGTTGTCAACAGTGGGGATGCGCAGACGGTAGTGTATACGGATGTACGCTGACAAGGGCATGACTCATGGCCATTGAAAAGGCTTCAAAACGGAATCACTCGAGAACCATTGAAAGGGCTTTTTAGGGAACAAGACCCTCTTGAAGGCTCGAATCAGGACAGTCATGGGAAAAACCAAAGAGTGACGTATAAGAGACGTTTTATGATCACGGAACAAACCGAAGGAGGTTCTCGAATGGATGGCAGGATTGGGAAGGGACGTAGGAAGAACAAGAGGAAACAGTTCCGGGTGATCACATAACACCTCTGCTTGTATGGAAAGGTCGTTTCACACGCAGTTTCTCGTCCTCCATCAATCTGGTTTTTTCGCTATATTTCCCCCCTTTTGCGCACCCATCACGTTTCTGAAAACACGTTACGCGATTTTAATTGCCACTGATTCGAATCTCTGGTCATTGATCTGCCCTAACAAATCCGATAGGACCTTTTCCTTGGAGAAACACCTGCCTATCGAATTATCGAACTCAGAATAATCTCGAATTAGCGATTGTTGCCAGTTTTGTAAGACCGAACAACTCCTTGGCACCATGACCAGTAGGACCAGTTACTGATCAAAACCGTATCGAAAAAGTGCTCGGAAATGGTCGGTCCGATCCTTAAGGAAGCTGGAGCCAGGCAATGAAAAATGTGGTTAAGCCATGCAGCTATCATTGACACAGAACCAATCTGACATTTGGATGCGAGTTGAGTCAACTGGCTAGAACGAAGGCTGTTGAGGACCGGGGCTCTAAGCATCTTAGACAAGCCTAGCATCAGCTGGTATTGCCGATCCATGGGATATACGTATTCGGCAAAACCGTGCTTCCTCTAGTGAACTTTCGAGGAAGAAAAAGAAGGGAGAGAATGAATCTGGTTCCCTTCAGAAGCGGAACACTTGTAGTATTGAAGAGATGATGGAACCGAATGCCATCGAGTGATTGACTGAAGCTCTTTTGAACACTTTTCCATTCTGAGAAGACCTCTTTGTTGAGAAAATCGGATAAACTGAACAATAAATTCAATCCGATAAACACGAAAACCATTACAGGTTTCGATGATGACCTTGGCGGTGCCTTTTGAATGATTAAAAGCGGAGGTTCCATCGTGAAAAAGCAGTTTTTTCACTGGTTGGCTGTCGAAAGCAGCCATTGAGCGAGAAATTCGGGTAGAACTGACTGTAGTGAATTTCGCGCTCGTCCAGATTTTTCGGAAAGGTTCCTCTTTTGCTGATTGAGTCCTTCATAGCCTAACAGTTTTGTAGCAACGGAATTATTGAAGAGCATTAAGAGTGAGAAGGTAAGTAATCGAATTTCGTGTGAAAAATGAAAGCTGGAACGCAACGAGCTGGAAAAGGAGAGAGGAAGAAGATTCAGTGGAAGTAGGGTAGAGAAAGACCCAAGAAACTTCGGAAACTGTTGGGTGGAGTAACTCCTAAACATGAAAATTACTTCGAATGAAGTAATGGGGTCTAAAATGAGCGCAACAGGTGACAAGACCGAAAAACAGACCGAATAATACGGCCTGCTTGAAAAGAATCTGATAAACATAAGAGCTAAGCACCACCATTCGGAAAAATGACTTCTATGATTGCCCATTACTGAACACATTAGCCATATAAGGGGGAAATGTGCTCATAAAAGTCTGAATGAAGTGAAAATGAAAAGAAGGGTAAAAGTGGTGCGCCGTTATGTGGTTATAGGTGTTCATGTTAAGGAAAAAAGACGTCTGGAACATTACGGATTAGAAAAATCATACTATCTTCATGCGCAGACAGTACAAGGAAGAAAAATGAGCTGCAGCGTTACCTTACTTATTGCTTAACAACAGGTGGTATTGCTGTGACAAAAAATGCTGAGAAGACATCAATATTTGCCCAGACTTGCCAGTAATGAGCTTTCAGAGGCCAAACAAGAAGCCACTTCCTGTTCAGACTGCCATTCCCCGCTTCATTTAACACATTCAGGGTCTTAAAAGCTTTATTCTGTGAGCCAATTTGCATTTGGGTAACACCATCGGAGAAGCTCTCTTCAAAGAGCATTACGTGGTGCAAATTAAAACTAATACATGATGTTTACCTCATTATAAGTTAAGTTCACATTCAAATGAGCCTTTGTGAAGAACTTCAAACCATACAAAGTGATTGGATGTTGCCTCAGCGGAATACGGTCTGAATGTGCTCAAAGACCTCAAGTAAGAGCTCAGTGTTTCCAACTCTACCCACCGGGGTTGAGATCGGTTCCTAATGTGCCGATCCTAGACCGAGGATCGCGATGATAGCGCCTCTTGTCACATGCCGACCGGATTCGGATCTGAGTTTCTCCCAAGAACATACACTTACTAGTATTCGAACTCAAAATCAGGGGCGATTTGATTGCGTATGCAGTCTATGGGACCAGTTGAGGTGGCCGGCCGACGCGACCAGTTGCGGTAGCCGTTCATTGCTTCTATTCTCCCAGATGAATCTGACACCCAGTAACAAATCCCACAAGGACGAAAGACTCGCATAGCTTGATCGAGAGTCAATTTAGGGAATAAATTCTGGAGTCTTGTATGTATGCTGGTTGAACATCACTCGACGCTGCACCGTCTCCGCCTTTCTATTATACACATTGATAAAAATGAATTTCAGATAATAATACAATAACAACCCTGTGCTGGGATTCTTAATTTCTCCCGATTCGACAATATCTATAAGGAGGAACAATTCAGTCAAATTGAATGAAAGAACAGGAGGCATCGCCTGAATGAACAAGTTTGAAAGCGAATTTGTTAGCAGCAAGATTATTTTGGAATCAGTAGTGCATAAAACTTTCGTTCATTCGCCAACCAGAAAATCCTCGCCAAAAACGTTTCGAGTTAGTTCAGATGACGATTAAGTTATAGAAGCAAAGATTGTGACAATAAACAATAGAGGATGTTTACCGATCGAATGAAAAACATGTGTAATTTGAGCTAGCAAACTGAAAGCTAAACAACCACTGAATGTTGACAATGGAAAAAAAGAAATCAATCGAAAGATAGAAAGGATTTTGTTACAATTACTACCAAGATGAAATGATCCTGACTCGAAGCCAGCCCTACCTTAACGAGAATCTCTTTGTCCTGGAGGAACTGATAAATTTGTGGCAGCGGATTTGTTTGTCATAATGAAGGCATTCATATGTTTATAGGATGTTCCCTTAGGTCTGTTATCAACCAGAACCCAACCAAACGTCCCTTCAATCTTGAAGAGTGAGAAATGCGAGGCGCAACTAGGAAAATGCTCTGGGCCAACAATGAAGAGCCTGACATACAATTGAGAAGTTATTGACTCAGTGCTCCCATTGCTTAAGATAGGCTGAAAGCCAGTCAGTACGTTCCTTGAGGAGCTTCCTTCTCGGGCAGAATCCTACTTCGGATTTTCTTCTTTGTGATGCAGGCATTTCCACCTACTCAACCACTTAGGGACGATCTCCCTAACCAACCGAAAACCAGAGCTCAGGTGTAGATGAAAAGGTAGTCAAATGAAAGGGACCTTTTGACTAAAATGTTGTAAAAACAAGAAAGCCATGCTGCAGTTCCAGTAAGGTACCAGCCGATGGCTTAAGTACGAATGTGAGAAGAATGAATGAATTACATCAACTGGTCGGTGCCGCCTACATCCGTAACACATCAAGGGGTAATTTTCTCACCAAAACTATGCTGGGAAACGATAGTCTTACATTTCTGCAACATGTAAAGAGCCACCAATGATTTTCGCAAAAAAAAACCGCTCCATTCAGATCAGTTCAGAGAGATCAAAGAAATGAGGACTAGTCGGCCAGTAATGGAAACTGGTAGCAATCCCTTTTCAGAGCGATTCCTCTCACGTCTCAGATTACATTTTAATTCTACGGAACAATAGTGTCGCAACTTTTTTGCTTTATGACACACCAATTTTGAAGCAATTGGCATTTCTATATGTATGTTACTTCAAATTTTAATATCGAGAAAAATCTTATTCACGACAAAGATCAGTTTGCGACTTGGGTAAGCTTTTCCAAACTTTTCAAAAGGACTTTTTGGGTCTCTAAAATTATTCTCACCGCCTCAGGGACTAGTTTCCAGACCTGCGGGATCTGTAACTTCACCCAATGTTGTGCCCTAGGCAAAGTTATTCTAGGTCAGGGTTTTGATTTAAGTAAAATAAAGGGACGTTTGGTGGGCTATGTTAGACATTATTTCGGTGTTTGTTCCAAATTCTCAGGTATTTCTGTGATGATTCTGCCCCAGACATTGTCATGAGACAGCCTAATGGTGTGGCATCCCAGAACTGATAAATTACCACTTGGAAAACAGCAGTATTGTCTACTACTGATCAGTAGATCCATTTTCTATATCTATACGAAATATACATGCCCACGGGGTAATAGAACCTTCAACCATATCTACTTCCTAACCAACTTGACTAGCTTCGATTGTCCGTCCTTTCACTGTTCAGGTTCTCGTCATGGAAAATTTCTGAAGGGCTGCGAATTCTTCTACGATTTCGAGAAATTCGAAATCAGGAACGATTTCTCATCCGTTTATGACCTTGAAAAACAGATATGACAAATACAGTACCACTGAATGTTAGTGTAAAACATAACAGCCCCGGCGAAAGGGCGAGGCATTGGGTGTGCCCAACTCCTATGCAGTTAATGACTGCAAATTCGTTCATATTATATTGGAGCTATGAGCAAAGGAACATTACGGTAAGGGGAACATTACAGAACATCACCAGAGAAGCAGCAAAAAGTAATTTTGGTCTGTTTCCCCAGCTGCCGTTAATTTAAGGCCTAGTGGCCCATCATTCGGTAAGCGGGTAGTTCAGCATCACCGCGGGCAGGGAGCCGGATAGCTCACCTGACCTATCCATCACAACTTTCAGAGGACACCTCTGCTGAAGTTCTAGGCCCTGATAAATCTTGTTTTCTAAGATCTCGTGGGTGTACCGTGGTAAACAGCTAGGTTATGAATGAAGCTAAGAGCAGCCTCTCCACTTGCACAATGCTCAGTAAACAACGAAGGGCTGATAAGTTGCAGAAGTTCTTCGATGATAACTGCTAACGCAGGAGAGGAAGCTGAACTGATCGCACGTGTTGACAGAGCAGATCTGCTTCGGCTCAACTATTACCATAAAAGGGAAGAGTGTAAAGATTTCATGTAACTACTCTACGGCCCTGAAGCGAAACTGGAGAAGAAACATACCAACTTGACGGCGGAGGTAAGCGACTAGAATCTGCAGGGCCGAAAGGAGCATGAATGGAAAAAGGACTCCTGCTCTCTGGCAGCACTTTATCAATGAGCTTTAGAAGGCTGTCATGTATGAAAAGGGTTGAGTAATTCAATCTCCTGGGGCGAATAACCGGAATACGCCCTATTTCACCATGACATGATGTAATGACGGTAAAAGAAAACTTTCGAAAACTACTCAGTCATCATTGAAGTAAGAACTCCACTCGAAAATGAACAATAACTAAAAATTTGAATGACGTCCATACTTCTCTGCCCGCTTCCAGCCTTTCATACCTGCTTGAACACTTATTGGCTCACAAATTCACATTTTTGCTAGAAAAATTGGAATTTGATCTGGTTCTTTTATTTCTTGAGGACTGTACTCCCTCTATGACTATCCTCATAGGCCTGAGTCACTAGTCTTATGTTTTCAATAAATCTGAATACTCTGTCTGTCAGAGGTTGTGAAGTGGCAAGCGTTGCACTTTCACACGTGTGGTCCAGGAGTCGAATTTAAGATTGATACGTGCCCAAGCTGACCAAGCCTTCCAACCCTCTGGTTACGATTAATTGATACCAGACTTGTGCGGGAGGGCAAAAGCCGGGCTGTACTTCAGCTGACTTCCACAAGTCATTGTAATGCGCAAAAGCGTTGGAAACCAAATAAATGGGCTCATCTCAGGACAAGATTTACCAATTCCTGAAGACTGATTCTCCTTATCCATGCTACCGTGCTATTTGTTAATAAGCTGCATATCCTTATAATCGAGTAGATGGGCCAGTGGCTTCAAATAGAGTCTATCCGAGAGTGTCACAGCCCTACTCCTAGACATTTCGACACTTTAAACTATGTAAGCCGCCTGTACAGTGAACATCCTCTCCCACGGAAAGCAAAGGTTAAGCTTCTTCGGAGGCTCAAGCGAGAACTCCTGATCGCCTTCCTGCGCTGACACTAGAGGAAATGAGAAAAATCGGAAGTGACATGTTTACTCAATAGAGCGAGTTCACGTCTTATAAAGTGCCAATAAAGTGAGCCGTATTAGAGGAGTAAAGAGGTTGCCATAAGTCGATTCGACAGAGGAAGGAACGTGATGTCCGGTTTTGGAAGAGTCGTTGGCAATTCCACCAGTGCAACGTAATCATAACCTTTGCTTTCTTGCATATATCGCCGGCCGTATGAATGTCGGATCTCTTTGCACCAGGAATTATACCCTGCATCTGAGATTAAAGCTTACGTCGAACCCAGACTGAACAATTTTGTGGTCAAAAAGTTTCGATGTGAGTCACAACAAGTCACACTAAGTCATAACCTCTCTGAGCCATAAGTACCTCGAAGCTGACACTGTATGGCTTGACACTGCAGCATCAACCCCGTCCCATTGGATCCTCATTGATCGTCGTAGTCACATTTGTTTTGAGTGGGGGGATGTTCCGCCTCGCTCCATCCATTATCTCTTTCCTTCAACTGATGTCATTTAAAGAGGAAAGGAGTGGTATTGACATGGACAACCTCTATTGGTTCGACAAACGGTGCATGAATAACATGAATAAGTTTAGCAGCACCCCACCAGTGTGGAAATTGGTCAACAGTGAACGGCGTTAAGGCCATTGCAGAGACTAGCTGCGAAATTCTCCCGAGCTATTTCACCAATGATGGCTCAAATGAGAACCGTACCACACCAAGCAGTAATCCTCTTTGGATCACCAACTTCCTTAAAAACTCTATCTGTTCCATCTGTGGCAGCTTAAAGCTACCTGAACGGGCGGCTAAGAAGGATTCTCTTTCCAGCAAAGGAGAATCTCTCCACCTTCCAAAGGCGAGAATAAGCGTGGTTTCGGTAGTGTAAGGGAGAAGAGCACGGTGCCCAGAAAACAGTAGAACGGGTTCGAGCTCTGTGCGAGACCGAAATTTTGCCACAAATCGCCGACCTTCGAGTCTCTCTCCTGCGTTTTTGTGATACTTCTGTTGCAGTGGTAAAACTGAGATCATTAATATTGAAGTGCGTCAAAGTCAGCGTTGGCAGTTGGCCACCTGTTTGCAATGCTACAGCTGTGATAGTGCTTAGCACGTAGTGCATTAACGTCGTCGCTCAGTTCTTCTCTTTCTGTCATCAGTGAAATGTGATAGTCATGTACAGCATGTTACATTACGAGACAACTATCTAAGAACGCTTCGCAGTGTGAGAGGACCGGTACCACCGTTGTACAGCCACTGCTTGACGCACAGTTTCAAAAAAGGTGTAGCAAAATAAGCAGACGCTCGGGTTCGTAGAAGGGGAAGCTCTACATTCCCGAAGTTTTTGAGACCAAATTCGTCCGGTGCCCCTTTCCAAGACACTATTGAGACTTCTGCCCATCAACAGTCAACTGCAACAATCAGGCCTTAGCCAAGCCTATATTTGCCCCTTCATAATTCCACAGAATTTGGAAAACCTTTATTCCTCACTTCAAAAAGCACCCGCTTATGAACTTTTTAATATGCAAGCTTTTTGGACAATAGTTCTAAACATCTACATGAAGCAGCGGACAGCCGACCTAAAAAACCGAGACCTGGTTGTTTATGTTTATTGCAATCCCACCATCAAGAAGTAAATGTTCCCGTGTACTTTGTGCTATATCCAAAAACTTTTACACTATCCCATTCTTGCTGCTGTTGGCCTATCACCTTCTTTTTCCATCTACTTAAAGCTTTTACATCCTCAAACAACTTTACTACAAAGCATTGTCTTTTACACGGATGCTATGTTTGTCTGGTCGGGAAAAGTTCAATACGGTATACTTCCCAGACCTTATATCCTATAGTTTTAACAAAATTCCTTACACACATTTACCACAGGCTCAAGTTTCTCTATTGAAGATTGATGTTCACATCGAGCAATTTGAACTGGTTACCCGGAACTTCGACAAAAACCAAAAAATTATAACGGCTACTGGGATATGACTGGTTGCAGATACCTTCGCTTCAAATATCATATATCTTGGCAAGAAGTTCTGACAAAGACAAGTTCAGTTTCCCTGGTACTGGCTACTTAGTTTTATTCATTTATTTATTTATCCATAATCAGATTTTGCCAACAAATGGTGAAGAGACTGAAGGTAATAAAAACCGATCGGAGAGAACGATGCGAAGGGGAACGTCGTCACAACGAAGCGTCTGTGCAAATAACGTAAATACCATTAGTTTTCTCATCCCTACAAATGTACAAGGTAACAGTAGGCCCATGAAAGTCTACGGTACATCCATGAGGAGTAGAAATTGGTATGCACATGAAGTGGCCTTTACGGGGTAATGCTTGGACCAAATATGTACTCAAACATCTTTACGATCGTCACCGATGGCAAGTATATGGCGTACACCAAGGTAGGCGCAAACGACCTTCCACCTGATGCACTCCTTCCAAAAGAATGAAGATACTTACCGAATTAGATTGAGACGAATACATCTGGAAAGCAGCTTGTGAAATGAATTTCGTTGATTGCAGTTGCCCCTCACATCGACTTGGCCGCCCTACCACGTCAGCTGGCAAATGATTAGGGCAAACGACCTTTATGCTTTTTCTCTATAGCCTACATACTAGACAGTGAGCCCAGTAAACTTTATGCATTTTTTTCCAGGTTTGGAATCAAACGTCATCCTATTCAGTCTTGTTGCTTGCACCATTCTGATTTTTCATATGAAATTATTCAAAATTATGACGGCATCCACCGGTGGAGCGGACGAAGTGAAAGGGCTGAAGAATCAAACTTCTGGTTGACTTGCAGCCAATATGAGTGGTCAAAAAGCAACCAAGTTCAGTAAGGCGAATTCAGAAGAAAGTTTCGGAGGCTACAGAGACCTTAACGATTGAGGGCAGGTAACAGGGATCGAGTAGAAGATCGACAAGGGAAGAGTGCTGCACAAACATCATGAGCTGTACCAGCAGCTGCACAACAGGGCATTCTCGGAATGTTTCGGCAAAGAGTGGGTATTCAAGTTCAAAAGCAGGAGTAGTCGAGAAGGAGCTCACGGAGCCCGACCTGTACCGAATGGCTGAGAGAAGAGAATGGGGCTCTCCCGAATTTGCTTTTAGTACTCTCAATTTTCATTAGCTGCTTAACTAGACTGAAGACAGCTCGGGTGCAAACAATGCAACCTTGGCGAAGTTCAGCAGCAACAAGCCTCTCGATCTCCTTAAGAACGCTATTCGCTGTTCAGATGTTCTCTGGATAGCCTAGGATCGGAAACGGTAGGTTTTATGGACTGAGAACTCAAAAATATCACCTTTTACCTAAGTTTTGCCTCTTAATTCAATCAGATACAGCTTTGTAATATTCCTAAAAGAATTTGTTTCTTATTCTAAGGCCTACACCACATCTTTCATAATGATCCGCTCTTTTTTCCAATGAAAGTAGGGAACTGTCATTGTTCGAACCCATACCGAGCCTGTTCTTTGATGTTTGCCATACATTGTACAAGTGGAACTCACTATGTTTACCATGCCTGACACGAGCAAAATGCGGTACTCGAATGTTGGTCCCACTTGGAATTTGTCTCACATGAGTAGTTCACGATTCAAAACCATATTCATTTTCAGGTCATCAGTTTATAGCTCTCAAGGCTCCAGAAAGGCCGAGATGGAATCGGTGCAGATTCCTCAGAGAAAATTTCATTAAAACCATCCTGAATAACGTATCCTCAGTGTAGGACGGCAGTAAGGGACTTATCGCAGAAAAAGTTCGCAAACCAGTCTACTAGATCAGTCTCGGACATGTCTCGGTAATGATAAAGTGTCGAAGAGAAAAACGAGAACGGCATTCAGCTCTGAACAGTTACCAAAGTAAATACCAATCTATCAAATCCTGGACCCGAATTTAGCAGCACGTCCTAAATGATCCACGCCTAAAATGACCAATAAAACATCTCAAAGGATAAATTTTAACAATCAATATCAATAGAATTCTCAATTGAAGTTGAAAGTACTGAACGTCCTTGGTAGTAAGTCTTACAAAAGTATTCAGCTATTGCAACTGCCATACGCTGCTTTTTAATTTTGTAAGGGCTCTCAGGCTTTGTTTCCCAATCCTTCATTTCCTAGAAAATCCAAATCACTCCCAGATGACTGATCCTTTCCATATTTGTACCGTACCCATTCTGAATATACAAAGGGTGAAGGTTGAATTCACACGAGTAATAGGGACTGCTTCCAGCTATTCATGTTACTATTTTGGAAGTTGAATGTCCCTGCACTACAGAGTAGCTATGCATACATTATCTCAAGATTTGTTGAAATAGTATTATTTGCACTAGTTCTTTTTCTAAGAAAAACTACCCATTGACGCAAAACTTTTTTCTTCAAACTTCATTAGCGTTTTACCCTTCATTTACTCCCCGTAACTACGAGATATAACTTGGTATCTATTTCCAATGCCATTCGATTCTTCGGGCTATCATATAGTCAGCATACATGCACTAATTAAAGGTACCGTTCACGATAATTTTGGAACATCCTTTTTAGTCGAAAGCGAAATTATTGTGAGGGTTGTGCAAAGAAAGGGTGGCAAAGAAAGGGAGAAAACTCTCCGACTCCCTAAAGAAGGAAGCTTCCTAAAATTAGTGGAAATAGAAGTTGCACGAGATTACCATGACGGAAATGATATGGAGGGGATTTTCGGACGAGATTGCAGTTGTTGCAGTTGCACAAAGAGTTGCCTACATCATGCCAAAGTTTCTCAAAACTGCTTTGCACTGTCGTCATGGGTCATGACAAGTTGTTTGAAGTTCCTGCAAGGGTCGTCTGTGATGGTGTAGCTTCTACAACGCCGTTAAAACTCGTCCGCTATTTGTGCGGTATTCAACCGGTACAATCTCTGAACCTTTACAACGCCCTATTTAAGTTGTTTTCGATCTTACAGCCTCAATCATGGTATGGAGGTAGGACTAGATTCATCTGAGGGGGAATATCTCGGAAGCCACATTTTCATGAACTGTGTCTTCATCAAAAACGACAAGAATTCCAGTGCTAGTTATTCCCATTCCAGGCTTAGCCACGAATCGGCTTTCACTAAAGGCTCTCACTAAATGGGTACTTAGCCCCTACAGTGATTGCCCAGCAGACACCATACAAGACAACCGGTGTCGGACTGATGAAAATCTGGATGGCCTGAGAACATTTGATATTTGCTAGCCAGACTATACGGTATATGCACATGGTATAATGAAGCCTCGGTCATGATTTCGAGTAAATCGTAGTGAGTGAATAAATGATGATGAACAATAGAAAACGGTCACAGGACCTAAGGACACACTCTCTTAAAGTACCTTACAGACAGAAAGAAACAATTCAATAACAAAAGGGAATAAACATTGAGGAGAAGACTGACCTGCTTAGCTGCATGCAACAAAAGAGTCCTATGGTATTTACCTTGTGCAACAACGAAACTTCTACTACGATGTAAAAATGTAAGACAGCAATGTCAACAGGATTTGAATGCGGGATTATTCTGATGAACGTTGACAGAAGCGACTCAAATCCGACCCGTAGACATGGTCCGACTTCTTTACCTCGGACTGCGGCAGAAACTGGTATGGGCGGAGAGGTAGGCAGACTCATATTCGATGGTATTAAGTACAGAGAGGATGGAATTAGAGCGACGACAAATACATTTCCGTTGATTGCGGTTCCAAAGTGCATAGAACAAATTTTTCGAATCCATTAAGCAGTTACAGGGAGTATCGAACGGTTGAGTAGTGTCTGAGGTTCTTTACCGTTGCTATCAGCCACTGCAACCAACCTCATTCGGGCAAACGTCATTGAGGACCATCGTCATAGGTCTGAGGTCAAAGAATTTATAAAGAGGATGCTTACCCTCCTACGCCTATCAGTGTAACTTTAAAGAACCTCAAGACACATTCATGACTTGCAGAGGATACTTAACCCTGTGCGCCTATCTTGCTCTTTACCATTCTACCCTCCCAGAAAGTTCTGAACCTATGCGGTTCTCTTGGTAGTATTGACTTTTCTAGAATGCGCTCGTCTCTTTGGACGGTTAAAGTAGGACCTAACGATTCACACGATCCAAAACCAAACGAGATTCCAGTAACAGGGGAACCTGAATGTCAACATCTGCTTTACTGCGGTCTGATTTATTTACATAGTGCTCGCAAAAAAAGTTTTTTTTCTGACGTCTGCTTGGAAAATGGCTTCTGAATAATCACTTTTCATGCTTTTCCTTCAACACAGGTGCGTGCTTCCATTCTAATTATCGCTCTGTGGGAATTCGCTTTCTTAAACCTTTGTTAAGAATGGAAACCTTTTTGTCAGTAATGATAAAAAACCGTTACGTTACAGAAACAGTTCCATTTACACTTCATGGTCATTACCTGGAACCGTAAAAGTCGAAGTAATTGCCGTAAAAGTCTGCATCGGCGATAAAATGATGGAAATGAATGAGTAAAGTTGCAAAAAAGAGGGAAACGTTCAGAGTAAATAACAAGTTTCCAAGTAGAGAGAAAGCAGAGCTGGAAAGGAATTAGTCGTAGTCTTGGCTGATATTATCAATCGATACAGATCAGTAACATATCATATTGAATCAAGGTAAAGGAAGCACGTAAGTCTCTTCAACTTCTTCTCGTGATGTTGAAGCATTTCATACGCTCGTAGTATTGAATGCTATTGTGTAGGATCAGGACGGGAAAGAAAATATGAGAGCCGTGGTGACAGCCGATAAGCAGAGAGAGGGTTCAGTCTCGGACGGAAGCCGAGCTTGCATAGGTTTTCCCCGACAACAATGATCTTCATTCCTCACGTCACCGGAGCCTGTTGCACCCTATGGTAAAAAACAAACAGGTAAGTTCGATATAGAGGAAACGTGGTGGCGACAGAGTTACGTAGGCTAGGTCGGCGTGATTGAGGCTGCCACATACAGCAAAGATCTAGCCATTCCTTTATCAGAAATCCTACTTGCTTGTAGGAAACACCGGGCGAACCTCGTCCCACCCAGACAATCAAATTCCGACCTCAAACGGTACTCGAACCTGTACTTGTGCTATTCATCATTAGTCAACCTCGTGAAACTTTCGGATCGCGTCCTGTGGTGAAATAACAGCAGTCAGCAAAACGCCAAGTTGTTAGATGTAGGAAATGCTAGGGAAAATGTTAATGATGTGGGAGTTTAGTGAGAAAATAAGGCCATGTGATCGTTGGCAACGCAACGTACTGCTGAATGAACCAGTTAATTAAAGTCACTAGTTGTCTGGTAAGATTCAAACGCTTTTGATAGACTAAAAGACCGTTTTCTATCTGGGATGTCCATCTTTTACAGCAATCAATCACTTTTCGAATACAAAAAAACTATTCAAATGTAAATAGATCCTCTGAAACAAAGCGATGCTGATAAAGAAAATTGAGTGGTGGACGGCTGAGGAAACTGTTTCTTATCTGAAAATCAGGGTACATACTCAGGACTACTGAAGGTGTATGCCATTACAGAGCGCACTACATCCTTAAGCAATCGCCTCCACCGCTCCATGAAGGTGGCGGGCGATAGCAAGAAGGGTAATGTAAAGATAAAATTAATGGCTAAGTTGGAACTGTTCCGTCCTATTGGTGAGTCACCATTATTTTTTGTGAAGAGCACCGAGGATGTGGTGTACCCAACAATTCCAAGTGGAAGTAATGGTAATCAGAACCCCTTGACTGAAGAAGTCACCAAAACGGACACACTAAAAATACTCTCAAATTGCGAGATGATTTCGGAGGATGTCGTGCTCAGGAAGGTAGCAGAGTTGCAGACTCGACTGGATGGAACCGAAAGGGAGCAGAGACATTCAAGGACCGAGTTCGCAGTTCTTCTAGTTACGCTGAGCAGAAATGATCAGAAGGCCTAGCAAGCTCCCTTAGGTGGAGTTAGTTCAAATCCATAAGACGCTCTTGCTGCAGTAGTTTTCATTGCAAATATACTCCCCACGGCTTTCAGGAAACTGTAAGACAGGAGCTCTAGATGACGACAGTCCTCGATGTGTCAAACGAACCCCAGGACGAAGAGCGGCTCGATGGTGATTTCTCGATTTTCACGAAAGCACTGAACAAAAGGAAATGGCAGCACACGATCCTAGAGCAGGTGGGGTCTACCGGTCTGGCTAGCTCGCTGCGTGGACGAACAGAGACGTCAACGGAGCCTTTTCCAAGAAATCGATTATAATGTGGACAACTTTGGTAGGAGTAACTGGGATTACTCTGAAGGATGCTTCATCGGCCTCAACCAATCACCACAAACATGATTTCGGAGAAGCGTAGTTGAGTAAGAGAGTCCCCTTGCTGATCCCTCCATCTAGGAGTTCGATTCGGGTACTAGGCATCGCCAAGCTCCCGAGGTCGTGTTGACAAGTAAGGATAATAGCTGGTAATAAACCCATTTGTCTTGACTCGTGATGTTGGAATTCAAATTCATGGTGCACTTTGAATCGGCTGTTTACGTCGAATCAATAGAGGTGTTAGTCATGAAAAAATATGTCCTTAAACTTATCATTGCAGGCCCTGTTAAAATCCGGTCAGTGCCGTGAGAATTATATGGCTAAAGACTATCTGTGGCGCTTACTTACTCTCCTTTGTAAAATTTTCACTTCGATTTCGTCACTAAGGACGCTCAGATGGACAGTTCAGTCAGATGAACATGATAAATCCGCTTCGGCTAAGCAGAAAATTGATAAGATTGAGGGAAGAAGAAAGGCGAAATAACGGTGCAGAAGATATTTAGCGAACGAATTTCTCATGGAAAGAGCTGAAATTCACATTTCGAACCGGTAGTAATAGCAATAACGTGACTGTATGATGACTATCTACAATGGCCCGAGAAAAATATCAATGACACTATGAGTCAGACCTGAATCTCATCAAATTCGCTGCGTTCCTTCTGCAGAAGGAAATTCGATCTGAACTGGGTCCATTCAATTCAACGTTTATAATATCCTCGACTGTAGTTGTGTTTTGATAGGTAGCGTACGAGTTCAATATAGTTTGAAATCCATTCCTTATCCAGAGCATGTTTGAAATGATAAAGTATGTATTGGTCATTAGACGGCCTCGTCATTGGGTACACCACGCACTAAGGTTTCTTCGGAGTTTGATTGTGCATGTTGTATGTATATTCATTGATTTGTACAAGCGTATTCGGAGGCGTGGTTCACCGATATTAGGGCTGATATCCAAGAGAAAACTCGCAAAGAGAATGTCCGTGCTCGAAGAAAGCTTCACGAATCTCTCTTTGCTGAAAAAAAGAGAGGTTAAAAAAACTAAACACCCCAGCTTGCATCAGAAGAACGGGCTCCGTGAACAAGCGGAAATGGTGTACTCTCGAAACAGTGTTACAAAATAAATTCTCATATACCTCCATGACAAACGACAATCCTTCAATAACATATCCCGAGGACGTTTTGAGTCGTGTTAATGTGCTCGGGCAATCGAGATACATTAAGTCCGTTTATTCATCAATAGAAATAGCAAACAAAGGCGTAGCTACTTTCCAGAATCCTTCTTCTAATTCATCTTCGAGTAACCATTAAGGTCTTTTGTAGAGGCAGACGGAAGACACGATGTCATAATCCTTCGTAGTGTGAACACCACTGCATCCGAACAGTGTTCCCGGTTTGAAACGTGCAAACTTAAAAGTTTTTTTCTTTTTTATATACTGTGGAAACAACTTTTGTAAAAACTAAAAAAGTAAAAATTTGCAAGTAATCACTGCTAGCAAATGCTTTCAATACAGCTCACCTCTACGCTTCTATCATTGATGTTTTTTTCCAAACTTTTTTTTACTCTATCGTACATTGCTAAATTATCGCCTTTTTCAAAGTACCTAAATACACAAGGTACTCATAAACATAACTTCTGTAGAAATTCTAAAGAAATTGTACAAAGACGATTATACAAACTCTTATCCTTTGACAAATTTGTAGGCCTTTCCTCTGGAAGATACGTAGTCCTTTACAGTGTCTGGATTTTTTGCCAATCCCAGTGCTTCATTCTCCAAAGTATTGTCCCATTCCTAGGTATGGACTTCGATGAATTTAGTGAATTTACTTATTATTCAGATGAAGTTGTTAACAATACTGACAAGAGTGAATTTCTGGTTTAGATCCATGTAAGCTTGCTTTTTGTTCACAGGTTTCCAACCTCAGAAATCACCTATCACAGTTTCATTGAAGCATCAACAGGGACGTTCGCACTAGCCAAATACAGTTCATGATATTATATTTTCTGAAACTGATGATCAGCACCTACCCTCATCGTTGGCGTCGATTAAGGCGAACGCTGCTAACACTGCGATTAGAAGAAACATACCGAATAGGATAGACTGATTACGGCAATCCTCCTTTTTATAGTTGAAAATGATGACCTTTAACGGATCAGTGGAATGCAAATCTAACATTGCAACAGCTTTTGTTTAAACAATTTATCATGGAAAAAACAGTTCTCGTTCTCTGTTTTGCCCTTTTTTATGGCATATTTTCAAATCCACGACGCACGGTGCTCTGTGATTTCGAAATACACGCTGTCCGAATCGAACAAGAGGAGAGAACTTGAATTAATTTTGCTTCTGCTAACTTCCGGAGCACAGCGAAAAGTGGTGATTTGTTTGGTGTCTGTTGAAGTTGTGGCCACCGCTCGTCATTGTAGGACACATACGCACTCAATCCGCCGCTACGATTCTGAATGGAAGCCACTCGAAGAACCCCAAAGTTGGGTAGTGGAAATATTTATCAGTTTCACAAATGGATTAATAATGTGGCATACTGGGAAAGATACGTTGCTATACCAGTCGAGATGCAGTGAGACTGTTTATTCATCAGTACAAAATACAAGACAGGCGTTGCTACTTTCCCGAATCTCTCTTCACATCCATTTTTGAGTAATCAAGATCGTAGTGGCAGACTGAAGACACGATGTCGTAATTGTTTGGAGTTTTAGTGATAACGCCATTGCATCCGAACCGTGTTCCCGGTAGGAAAGGTTTGAACTAAAACACTTCCTTGATGTATCTAAAGCAAGTTAGATGAAATTTTCAAAAGAAAAGACTAGCTGGGGAATTATTTCAATCAAGAATGGCCGTAAACATTTCAGCGCTAGTGAATAATTGTTGACAATACTCTATTCACCTTGGTATACCTAATTATAGGGATCATGGTTTACGTTGTGCTCACTTTGGTAACAACTCAATACACTTGGTCAACTAACAACTCACCTCTTTCTTTCTGTTTCCAACATTCGTCTCCAAAGATTTTCTTACTTTCTCCTCCATTGATGATTTGACTCCCTTATTGAAGTACATAAAATACAAGGTTCCCAAACGCAAACGTTTGTAGAAACTCTAGAGTTAGACAAAGACAAAGAGTTAGACAAACGTTGTTCCTTTGACAAATTTGTAGGCCTTTATACCCTTTGGATTTTTGGCCCATTCCAATGCTTTGTTCTCCGAGCTTACGTCCCATACCTAAATATGGATTCCGATGACTTAACGAATACTTAATAGTCAGTTGAAGCTGTTCACAAAACTTACATTTTGTAATCCTTGTTTAGATCAATGTAAGCTTGCTTGGCGTTCACAGGTTCCCGAACCAATTTTTCTTTTTAAAAAACACTTTTTAGGAGTTTCCTTGAAGCTTCAAAGAAAGTTCCACTAGCCAGACACAGTTAATGATCTGGGTATTATATTTTTGAAACTAATAGTCAGTACTCACGCTCATCGGCTTCGTTGACAGTGAAGGTCGCTGAAATTAAGAGTAGAAAGAATATTTCGTATAGGATGGATCCACTACGACGACACTCCTTTTTATATCAAAAAATGATTACCTTTACCTGATCATTCTAAAGCGGATCTAGCCTTACAACAGCTTCTGGAACCCTGGAAAACACTTCTCGATCTTTGTTTCGCTCTTTTTGTGGCGATATTGCATGATCAAAGCAGAACGCTCTCTGTTTTCTGAATACGGTATGCTTGTTCGCTTTTTGTACTAGGGAGGGAACCACTAGTAGTATAGGATCCTCTTACATATGTCTATTTAATTAGGACACGGGATGATTATTGGGTCCATAAAAGGAAATTTCGAGAACTCAGCAAGGACTATTCTAATCTGTTGAGCATCGCAGCATTCGATTGCGATTCTCAAGATAAACTTTCGACCTTTTTCACATTTGCCTCTCTATTTTCCACACTCAGTGAAGGTTTTTTCTGAGCTGAAGTCCGGTGGTTTGATTCAAGCCAATGAAAAACTAAACTTCGAACAATCATTTTTACGAGTGGGCATTGTGTATGCAAGGTGACTACTCGCTGTAATGTTCCTTCAACTCCAAATCATCTCCTTCACCTTCTGCCTTCGGTGGGATCTTTAAAGCTTGCTCATGGAGTACAGCCGGCTTCTTTTTCTCCCTAGCGCTGACCTCCTCCTTTTTATAAGTCGTCACCACTTTCTTCTAACTATGCATCTTCTACAGTCACCTTAGGGCAATACCTTCTGATTACATCCCTCTACCACTTCTTTCAAGCCGCTAGTAGTTGTACGGCCGAGCCTTCTGTCCTCTTTGACGAAGTCTGGTCTACATGCCTAGGAGGGTTGAAGGTTGTGTTCGCTCAAGTGGATATCAACCTGGACCTGTCCTCCATGCGCCACGTGGTCACTATCCATCTTCTGTCTAGCACAGATTTCCAGTTTAAATTTTCTTTATGGAGAACTATGGTAAAAGACGACTATTTCGAAATGATCAAGTACGGTAACTGCTCGCAACTAAAAGAACGACCGCTCGGAGTACTTCGCCACGAACGCGATTGAGTTTCTCATGCAGATGTGTTAGAACGGCGAAAAGATGAGGTAACTTTCCGATCGTCGCTATGGAATGTTCTACGTCGTTTACTCTGATATGCGGTATGACTTCTCTTTTTCATTTTGTTTGCATGTCTGTAGGAATATTTCTGTCTGCGCTACAAGCACTTGTAGAATCAGGTGCAAGAGTACACCGTATTAATTCCAGCATTCATTAGGCTGTTTATTTATTCTCCCTCGCGGATCCCAAGATCTGAATAAACAGTTTTATAAAAACTGGACTAGATGCGATGTACTTCTGCACCTGATTCTACGACTCGAACGATGTTTGAAAGCTTTTCTTTGACGGACGTGCTTGCAGTACTCTCCACATCAAATGTTAGCGCTCAGACCAATTACAGTAACACATGTTGATCACATTTTTTAGGTGTGATTGGATTCAACTGAGCGGCACTACCTTCTTTATATGGTAGTGATTCAGGGAAAAAACTTGCGTAAAGTTTTTAAATAATCCCCGTTGAATTGTCAGTCATTACTTTCGCCTGCACCATCCGTCGGTAAGTCATCGACTTCCTCGATCGAACGCCGGAAACATTTCCATTCGTCCCTTTCGGGAGCCAGAATGGCTAGTGGATCGTCTCCGCTCGAGGGGCATGACGCATAGTGCTTCCTTCGTGGAGAAGTCTGACCATTCTGTTGCTGGCGGCCGTCCTGGAGTTCGTTTGATGTCCCGAAGGATCCAGTTAGTAACCGCCCTGGTCCAACGGTCATCATGATATCGCATAACGGATCCGGCCCACGTGATCTTCGGCTTCTTGGCATAAACGACGACATCGCTGATCTTTGTTCGTTGACGAAGCTCAGAAATTTGGACTGTCTCCAGCTTCAGCACTTGCATGGATAGGTGAATTCTCACCTCGTATTTCCATAGCGCGTTGAGCGACGATGACAGCATGTTCGTAGAGTCGTAGAGTCCAAGTCTCCGAGGCGTACGTCAAAGCAGAAAGAACGACAGTGTCGAGAAGGTGTTGTGGAGCTGGATGTTCCTTGTCTTCCTCACTGCTCCTTCGACGTTTTGAAATTAAATTATTGCCAATTTATAATCTGAGCATTTGTCTTGCGAAGCACATTTCAACGAACTGCAACAAACTGTTCAAGAATTTTCCGCTCCAGTGTAATTGGAAACAAAGGTAACAGAAATATTTATTAAATTTAGCCATGGGCCAATGACAAATTGGAAAGACGAGCACCCGAATGATAAATTCTATAAACAAACAGAATGTCTGAATTAAGTCATGGCATATTGCAAACATTGAGGACAGCGGCCTGAGCGAGTAGACGTCGTAGCAACGAGCCACATGGAAATCGAGGCAGAGTTTGAGCCACATTCACCTGTACCAGCCTCTTATATCTCACTACACGTTCTGAAATGATAACGACCTTCAGATGAAGCTAATTCCCTCTGGAAGATATAATGCTGGAATTGGTATTGATGTGTTATAAAGCTCACAGCGCAGCAACACAGATATAGGGGTTTCTGAAGCAGAGCACCAAAATGCGGTAGTACTTACCATTTACATAATCCATTATCTGCTTGGTACTGGCTGGTTTAGCTCTGTCCAGAACAACGAAAGCCACCGGCCTGCAATCAACAATATTTCCTTGGAAAAAGTAGTCGTTAGATAGTGAGAAACAAGACTGGCCTGGTGATTAGACTGCAAGTAAATAGCTTCGGTGTAACAGACTAGGTTTTAAAAAAAAACATTCTTAACCCCACCTCCCCCCTCCCCCTCGCCTCTCTTCGAAAGAAATTCTGTAGAAAACCTAACCTTTCGCCAGCCTCATGATCCGAAATAGCAACGACAGCCGCTTCAGCGACTCCGGGATGAGTGATCAGTAGTGCTTCGAGTTCGGTGGGTATCACCTGTAATTGTAAAGGGTAGGTGAAACCCAGAACCCAGACACACGAATGTAATCTCAACAAACTCAAAATGAGCCAGCCATTCAACATCTGGGCAAATCGCAGATGTGTTTGATTCGCACGAATATAGACGTGGTTGACGACTCCCCATAACAATCCCTCCAGGAAACCACGGGAGAGAACGAGACTATTGCGGAAGTTCCGGCCTGTACTTCCAATCAAATGGGAAAATTTCAGAACAGCTATCTTAGCAGCTACATAATTAATTCCGGCTCAAAACCCGATTTACAGCTTATACACTTCTCTTTTAGACATCTCGACTTTTCGCTCCCCGCATGATCGAGAACTTAATTGGGCGTAGTTTCCCGGTAACTACAACAAATTAACCTCGACTATCAAGTAAGTGACGCTTCACTGATCCAATCAAACTGTTAAAACGTTAGCCCACCACAGGCTCAAAAACTTTATCGGGAGCTAAAACAGGAATCTCTGACCTGATAACCGTGTACTTTTATCATTTCCTTTGATTTGTCAACCAGGTAAACGTTCTCCTCATCATCATAGTAGCCGATATCACCTGAAGAGACGCATTCGTTACTTCTTATCAGGCTACTCTGCCTCTTAGGATATAAGGAAAGGATATAAGACAAGTTAGCCCATCTTTGCGATGCGAACCAGATTCCAGAGCATAGAAGGAGAGAGATGGAACGCAATATATTCATCTTCATTCTTCCAGAACCATCCCTTTTGAACTTTTATTTCCCTTTCGAAATCGGAGTCGAAAAGGAGATAAAAGCACGCAAAAACTCAAACATTCTACGTCACTATGCCAAATGCTACCGTACCGTTGTCACCTACATTGTTTTTGCCATTTTTGAATGTTCTAGTCCAGCCACTGCCATCCTGCCTAATACTCATCAACCCAATCTCATCGTTCCTTTAATCTTTAGCTCAAAGCCCTTCACTGCTCTTTTTCAGAACTTGCTCCTATTTTCCAGTGCCACCTTGGATATTGTAACAGAACGAACCAGTTTTTCTCCATCCACCTCTGATTTGTTCCCTTGTCGCATCCTCGTTGTTAAGATATGGAGACATAACGCTCACTCCTTTTACATAGATCACACCCTTTTGATACGGACCGACTATACGTCCGCTGATTAGATCGAGAACCTGAAATAGTAGTTCCTTTACTGACTACTTATCATTATCAAAGAAAAAGGAGAAAATATTAATGGAATGAATATTCCTCCAAAAAGGTACTAAAAGTTCCAAAACTCGAGTGAGTTCCTTACGAATCTTTTTCTATTGGTAAGCAATTTCTGATTCCTATGAATGGTGTGTGGAAAAAACCGTGTCGGTAAGATCGGATACCAAAGTTTTTATCATCTTCTGATAAGATTATTCCTGATTACTTAGTAACAAGGAAAGTAAGTAGTAATAAAGTTCGAAATAGTATGCCCAAGTAGCCAGTAACCTTTAACGAAAGATTTGCAGCCAATTTACCGCACGTCGTCGAATAATTTTCACTTGGAACAGTTCTCGTAATCAAGCCCGTCTCCGTCATACCGTATGCTGAATGAAACACTAGCAGTTACATATATTCACAAAATGACAGTAATCTACAGTGCTATCCCAGCTCATCCTCCTCCAGAAACATGGTCCTCAGAGAAAAAACGCCTTGGACTTACTTGAGATAATGTTTCTGACAAATGGAAATGTTTCTCGGAAATCATCGAATAGGTCTTTGGACACAGCCGCGCTACCATTAATGACCGTTCGTAGGTCCTCTATTGAGTATTCGTGATTTTCAGCTTCATTGATCATCATTGACATTATCATTGGACTGAGGTAAAGTGTTTTGACCTGAAATTGAGTTGAACGAAAATGAAGCATCTGCTAAGTGGTATTCACCTACGGAACAACTTTTCATTTCACATTCATACTCCTGGATCAGAATACTCTAGCAGTGAATAATGACAGAAACCTTTTTGGTTGACGAAAAAGGAAGGGATTTCATGGCCTCTGTTTGAACCAGAGAAGAATTGAAAAATAAAAAAATAGATGTAGCAAAAAAGTCCAAAAGTTAGTGATTACGCCATGCTTTCAACTCGAGTTCCATAATGGGCCTTTTTCACAGATGTCAGGCTTTGAAATCGACTTTAAACAGTCCCCTAAGTCAATGGTGTGTGCCACAGGAAGTAAGTGACGCCCAGGAAGTCCCGCCCACATTCCCTAGTTGCCCGCCAAGTATAACCCACAGACCAAGCACACAAACAGATGTAATAGAACATACCTTGAACCTGTCTATACATGTCATAAGTGTATGTACACAGAAGTTGGATACGGTAACTACCGTAGCTCCAGCCAATAATGAAATAAATATTGTTTCAAGTCCAAGTTGCCGATGAAAAGGCAACATTGCTACCGTATATTCACCATGCTCAGGATGAATATAGGAGTTAGAGCTGAAAAGGATCAGAATTGTTGAGGTCTGCTCTGGGTATATGAACTTACAAACTTACTTGAAAGAGATCATAGTTTTGGCATTCATTACGTAATGGGTGGTAAGGATGCCTTTACGTTTGCCATGAATTCCACTCGAGAACGGCAAGTAAACAATGTCGTGACGTGGTTGAATTCGGGGAAGAACGACTTCTTTGCCAGCTGAAAGCAGAAAACGGCTTTGAGAATGATACTTGTTTTCTCCACTAATCACCCCAGGAGTCACCAACAAATTGGAGATCTTCGATTATCGGGTACCCATCAGCCAGTTCTCGTGTACCCGTGCACATGATCTGAAATTGATTGAAATAGCAACTGAATAGTGAAGAAACCATCTGCGTTTATACTCAGCAGATTTGCAGCCAGCGTTATCTGTATCTTGACATGTGCAGCTGATTGCATGATCGCTAAGCATATTCGCTACAAATTTCTGACCTGATCCTATGAGTACCCAAAAAAAAGTTGAAAACTAATCAAATACAAAAGGAATCGTTCTGGAAGCCCGCTCGACCATCACTTACCCGATGAGGCTTATTCAGTGAACGGAATACTTTCTGTATTTCAGGAATAGCCATCGGATCAGCGAATGCTATTCGGCAATCGGCTTCCACGATTTGGAACTGCATTTCATCTGGCAAACATACATGACTAATTTTTTTAGTCACTAATTGATTGATTAACTTGTTTATTTATTTGGTTACTTATTCATTTATTTAACTATTTATCTAGTTATTCGTGAGGCATAGCTGAGAAATAACAGGAAACCATATCACAAGAGGAACAATAGTCAAAGGAACATTACGGCTACAGGAACTCATCAAGTTAGCTTTTGAAATTATATGAATTACAATAATGAGCAATAATATCGGTACTACATTGATTAATCAGTAGACGGTCAAAGAAGGATAAAAGTATCAAATTATACATTGAGTAATACCTTCAGGGACGAGCTGTTTACAAGTGTTACGCGTTTCATTAGAAATCAAGTTCATGGCGTATGCCGAGTATAGATCGATCTGTGCTTCGTTTTCAAGTTTTCGAAAGCCTCATGAGTTCCCAAATAATAACTGAACAGCGTACCTGCATTTAATTTGGGTGATAAAGTACAAGCTACAGCTCCAGCTAGTGATACTGCGAGAAAGAGGTAGACAGCTTGAGGTGAATTCTCCATGCACAACATTACTACCTAAACGATGAACACCTCGAAATTTCCCCAATTTTTGTATCTGTTGTAGGAGTATTCCTTCCTGACAGCCATTATATTACCTCTCCACGCTCGACTCCCATCGCCACCAAAGCCTTCCCAATGAATTTCGCTTTTTTTGTCAAATCAGCGAATGTGAACTGTTCCTTCGTGTCATTGTTGATCTGAAAAAGTGCAAAATTGCCTGTCTTTTCAGGTATCTTCAAAAGGATAGATGTATAAAAGGCAAAGCTACTAATCGTCTCTGAGCGTCCACCAAATTTTTTTAGTATCTAGCGTATTGCCGCCACAGCTTGAGTTATTAGGATTACCAGATCTTCATCCCATACATCACTTCTTTGCCATTTCATTTCTGTCCGACCAGAAAAAGAAAGCCTCCAAACATCGGGGAGCATTAGAAGAAGACAGAGCGGCTCGAGGTGCAATGATGAAGTTTTCCCTGCTGTGGAGCTCCCATTCCTCCTTTATCTACTCTGGATTGCAGTATGAAGCCTGTGTAGATGGCAAGGAACTATGTTCGTAGCCTCTGATCAAAATTCACCAAGTCCACGATATTGAATTGGAACGAAAGCGTGGCTTTCTCTACAGAAAATAACCAGTTCTACCACAGATTCGCTTCACTTGCCCAATTAAATGCATGGCAGTGTAAAAAGAGACTGAACCAAGAAACATCCTTGCCCCCTTCCCGATTGAACTATTGCCTTTCGTCAGCCTCGATGGTACCGATTAGTGGAGGACATAGGAAAAAGACATCAACACTGCCAAACCAGCACTATCGAGCTATGAAACCGTCGTAAGGTGGATTATTTGAGAGCTCTTTACAATTCAGAGGCACCACCTCACAGTTACTGAACGGACAACCTTGAAGAACTCTTCTTGTTCTTCCCTAAGAAGTTTTAGGGATTTGTTTCTGGCCGACGAGTGGACGTTCATAAAACTGGAATTCCGCGTGAGCGACAAAACTGTTATCAGCCATTTCGCAGGAATGGGAGGCATGTCCTCCGCAATGATAACTGCATGTGAGATGATTGATGCACTCTGTCAGAGCTCTTGGGTTTCCCTTACCCTTTAGTTATGGGATTCGGCTCATGAAACGAGCAAAATTAAGAATTTCCGAAACTATCAAAAAGTTAGTGCTGAGAACGAGACCCTCGTTTCGAGTGAGATTTTCGAGAGGTATGGTTGGAGGGCAGGCGATGGGAGACGATTAAGGCTTGTCTGTTCGAGCAGTAGCCTTACGATACTAACTTAAATCGGCTGCTGGGTGCATCCCCTAAATGGGATTGACTAACGCTCCGAATCTCTGTACTTCCAACCTTTCCTTAGTCTTTGTACCAGTTCCAGCGTTCCTTATCCCTAGCAAAGAAGTAAACAATGAATTCTGATCACTGATGGGCAACCAACAAAAACAACCCTACTGATATTAAAGACAAGCCGTTATAAAGCATACGTCGAGATAAGGCTCCCATAACCATCACTTTTCTGCCACCCATATCTCTCCGGCGCAGGCAAAGTCGGTTAGTTACGAACTTGGGTTCTCTGGGCGAATAGACTTCAGGGTTACTCTGACTTACTCGATTCTTTTTGATGCGGTACCAAAAAATAACAAAAAAAACTAATGAAGCTATCATCTTATGAAGATCAAACACAAAAGCTAGATGTCTGTCATACATAAACCAGACTCATAGAAGGGTTCGAAAACATTCAATGAACTGAAAAAGAGAGGTTCCACTAACCATCGCCAAGTCGTCAGCGAACTTTCTTGTCGATTTGAAAAAGTACTCGTGAAATGACAATCCCGGTACTTCTAGTTTCGGTAGGCGTGAGCGAATCATCTTCGCTGAATATACCTTTCACGACTATCTGGCTCGAATACAGTTTTTAATCTGAAAAAATCTACTCAAATACTTTTTCAGAATAAATTATCTCATTCAGAAGTCACCTGTAACACGAGAAGCATGGCAAAAATAGGTTCAATAGTAAATGCATGAGGCTGGCAATTCAATCGCAAGATGATGAGACGTTTACAAGACATTTAGGAGAACAATTTTCATGTATAAAGTAGACTACTATGTGTGTCACTACTATCATAACAAGAGAGCTATTTTTCTCACAACCTTGAAAATTTGAATGGCCGCACAATTGGGCCAATAATGCAATTCTAAAAGGAAAGTGCTTTGAGACAGGTTCTTTCGACAAAGAAAGCGGAACGGTGGACGGTAAATAGTGCGGCGAAATACGATAGTAAGGATCCTGCACGACTGCAGAAGCGGCGAAATCACGATAGCAAGGACCCTGCACGGCTGCAGTAATTGCGTTTATTTTTATAAACTCGTAACATACACTAATAGCCAAGGCATCGTTGTTATGGTAGTCGGGCCGAAGAAATAGGGAAGATATTTGGGGCAGGTCTGTTTTGGTCATGTGCATCGTAATTTATACTACTTGACAATAGTACATCCATGGCATCATCGAAGACTTTATGATTTTGTTTTTCTGCGGTTTTGTTTGCAGTTTCAAGTGATAAACACCGCTTGCAACTGGCGATACCGAGCCAACTCGGAAACAGAGTGCGAGACAAGGTGTAGTTGTTCAAGTGAAGAGGAAGGGGAGGGAGAACGAGGAAATCTCACTGTCGACGCATCTCCCTACTGGGCCAATTCTAATCGCTAGAACGATTTCAGAGCAAGGAACATTGTTTTTAGATTCAAAAAAAAAAACGCTGTGGCATCTTGTTCGATGGCATTTTTCGATGCCACGTGCGACGAAAACAAGGCCCACGCACCAGACAGGCAAAACATGACCCACGGAAATCAGAGAACGTTGAAAATCACAGTTCGTAAAAAGACACGGTCCTACGGAATACGATTACGGCCCCGACAAGGAGCAGAATAGCACAGAAGGGCTCTACAAAGGTTCAAAGATCATTTTCCCCTTGGCTGTAGAGAGCCCTTTTTTGGACGCGTTAGCGTTGGCCTAGTGAAGGCCGAACAAATGTGGTTTGTCCCTAACTAACTCGTTTATCTCGTTTTGGTGGAGAGCTTGAGTAAGTATGCAGTATTGAAGCTCTGTGAGTTGTAAACGAGGCGGCAAACTCGTCCAGTTTCTCCTCTTCCGAACCTACTAATCACGCAGTCTTTCGGTCAGTCAGTCTACTTAAAAGGCGTAAAAATTTTATTCATAATTTCAACAATTTGTTGATATAAAAAATAAATCAAAAATATTACTCAAAACAAGATTAGTATAGAGTGTTACGATTAATTTATTAGATAATTACTTTGTATTTTGTTCTGCTAACACATCACAACTGTTAGGATATTTTCATTTTCTCTCATTTTTCCAAACAACAAATCAACAAACACGACCAAATAAGGAGTACCCCAGTGATGGCAGTAGAAAACCCACATTTCTCAAAGGTTTTATGGTATTGGGTATGCGTTGGGCGATGCTTGCCCGTATCAGTGACTAAAGATATTTTCGGCTGGGAGTTTTGATCATTGATCACCGTAGCAGGTTACACACCGTACGAAAAATTCATGCTGGATAAATAGACCAGAGTTTATCGAACTTTCTTGGAGTGCAACAAAAGTGAACGGATGACTCTACCTATCTATTTCTTTAAGTAGAGAATTATAAAAACTACCAGAGAATAGTAGCGAATAGAAAAAATGAAAGGATATGTGGTCCATCCCAGTGGAAGATGTTCGTTGGAAAGAGCATTCTCCAATGAGTTGGTGGATAATGCACTAAAACACATCAGTCTGAGGTAACAACATAAAAAAAATTCTAGGTGTTAGTGACTGTGACGGACGGTGAGAAGAAATGACGGGACACTGAAAAAAGAGAAAGGCTGAAATGAAGAGTAACAAAGCAGTTTCTATTCCATGAAGCTGTACGGCACAGACCACTGAATACTCATAGAACAAATGCCCAGGGTTCAAAGAGGCAATATGGAAATTAGGTTCCTCTTTCCTTTCAAACGTTCCTCCCAGGAGTTGGCCAGAAACCATTGTCAACCCCTACCAGCTCTTTAAAGAAGATGACAACCTTTCAAAAGCCTTCAATCTGCTGACGGTACAGTGAGGCAGATTCTTCCTATTCAAGCAAAAACCATTTTTAGAGGTCCTCTGAAGGTCACAAACTAGAATGGATCAGAAGAACAGCGATAAGTCTCCCAAACTTGGCCAAGCTTTACGAAGATTACGACGTGCACTTAGTTTCTACCCACAATCGCAGTGTCTCCTGAGGAGGAAACGAACGGGAACGGAAATTTTCCAACGGATGGAGGGAATGGGCGTTGCGGTTGAATTAGGGTGTGGATTCCAGGGACTAAACAAATTGAACAATCATTAAATCCAATAGAACGGCGGCTTGAACGGATTTCCATCTCGAGATTGCCACATGGATCATACATTTTATACCACTTCCATTAATTACTAGTTAAGATACCAATGAATATTATCAAAATGTCTTTTAAAACGGTAGAACGAGTAAGCGGCATAGGTAAAACAAAATTTAAATCGATTCAGTGAACAAGGAAGGTGAACTGAGGGTGGTGAACGCTAGGTGAGGTGCTAGATGAGTGCGTATGGCGCAATCCCGCCGGCTTGGCCAGAACTGGTTCCCTGCAGGCAACAACATTTCGATGAGAAAGACAACCGACCAATGATCAGCGCATTGCAGTTCCATCAGTTCCCTCATGAATCAGTTTGGAAACGATCCGTTTATATTCATTCTTCTTCGTTGACATTTTCTGAAGCAAAACTTCAAACTGAGTCATTCGTATCGTTGACTTTGTCATGCTCTTATCGAACACATCGCAAGAAATTCATGGAAAAAATGCAACCAAATATCAACGAAGCTGATTGATTGACAATCCTCTTAGGTCAAGATTCCTCATAAAGCCGTGAGGGAAACAGAAATTCAAAAAAGTGCTGAATAGTAGAGGATGCAGACCACATTCGGATTAAAAATGAGGGAATTTTCCTGCAAAACAACATGATTTTGTTAAGAGGAAAACAATAATTTCTTTCCAGTAACACGATTACTTAATTCTCGTTGAATTCTGGTCAGAAATTTTCAACAGAGGCAGCTTTTGACTGTAACGTACGAAGGGATAAGTGTCTACTTGATCAAGCTCACTGATATGCGCCATGAATCGACTTCGTTGAAAATCGGAGGAAGAGTACATAACCTTAGTAATCTGCTGCAGGTAACGTTCAAGCCAACATCATATTTAATGAGAGAAGAGAAAAGATTTCATGGTGATTCGGGTGAGCCTGTGGCCTCATGGTGAACTATGGACCGGAAGCTTTAAAAGAAGGAAAACTCATAGAACAACTTCTACTGGAGTAAGATTCTGGGTTATATGATTAAAAGATGAGGAGCACTCTAATCTTGAAAAGATTTGCACTCAAAACTAACTCAGAAATGATTTTAACAGCTGAAACTCACAGAAGCTCCCAGGTTTCTCGAAAAGACTGCTTAGATGGCTTACAGTGAGCTCCTCATATGTGGTAAGCTCTTCAAGTGGTGCGGTGGGTACAATGATAATAATACTATGTGTCACATTCTGACACTAAAAAAACAGCCAAAGACGAGATTCCCGGCCAAGCCTAACCCTTTTAAGAATGGAGTGAAAATGAGAGACATGTGAAAGCATGGCGTAACCATAGAGCGACTGCAGCAACCATGAAAAATGGAGAGTGATTGCGAGGGTTTTCTTACAAAATGGTTATAGACAAATTGCTTCCATGAAAAAATCTCTTCATATAGACCACCGATCGTGAAGATCGCTGACAAGGGAACAAGGTTTACATTGTAGTAAATGTCGACTTGACGGATAGTCTCCATTCAGACAATTGACAGGCAATGATCATAGATCAGTTTCGATCAAAGACCATCGCTATTACTGAAGTATGAACCTAACTAGCAAAAGATAAGATATGCGAGCATAAAATGCCCATGGGTAATGTTTCCGCTCGAGATATGGGGTGGAGGTGTGGCTATGAGAACGGCTTGTTAGGGTAGTGCACAGGTCGCCTTTGACCGAGTCATCACATCACACTTATTCCATTTACGATCGTACGATAAGGGCAGGGCGAGTCGCCGGGCGACGTCCGAGCCGAATGGTGAGTCCGCCGTTTCGAGTACTTGTACTTTATCTTTGCCCATTTTTCCTGATTGTATTTGTGCAAAGACATTTTGATGTTGCCCACTTGATCCCCAGAAGTGACCTTGCTGGACCTGAACTTCGTTGCCCTTGAACAGCCATTTTTGAGTTTTCTTTTTTTTTCTGAAAATTTTCGTCCCAGTCTGCATCTGAAGTACTTGGATTTCAAATATATTTCTCGTAGTTCTACTATCTAGGCTTGAATATTCTTTGTACGGATGTCTCAATGAGAATTCACTTCAACGTGGCTGTCCGCCTCTATCAAAAACGACGGTGGGAGGTTTCGAGGCTCTCTGGGAACCGTAGATCCAACCAACCCTAAGATAAAGCTTGCATTCGTTTTTCGATGCCCTTTTATGCCCTTCGCTTAGGCCCTGTTCCATGACGTGCGCTTGACACGTTTTTCATCTGCTTTGTGTCATACAGGGGAACAATGCCATTGCCCATTTGGGGCGCCCTCGGTACCTTGTTCCTTTGTGTTCCCCGGGTAAAAACAAGATGACTGATTTTTGCAGGCTGCAGGTCCCTTCCCTTCTCAGAAACCCATAGACACGATTATCGCTGGTTAATACTTTCCCAAACTGTTGGAATACTCTGAAAATTTCTCTCTTGGATCTCTCTAGTTCCAAAACTGGTTTGTCTTTAACTTTGACTCTGAAACAGGCTCGTCTTTGCCTGGGCAAAGCGAATCTTTCCCGTTTGCTTTTAGTCTTGAGCGAATCTTTTCGCCTGTTCCCTTTGTCTAGGTCACTTCTTCATAGGAAATCTTGAAGTGATATGTTTAAAGAGTCAATTTAAGTGCTCAAAGACCATATTTTCATTTTTAGCTCATTTTTGTGACATAGTACTTACCAGTAAATTGACTTCTGAATTTTCATTTAAATGAGTAGATTTGATCTTTTGTGGTCCCCCAATTTTAATTTTTTTGTTGAAGTTTTTTCCGTTAACGGTTCGTTCCGTATGTTGCCTGCCATGAAACTATGTAGACGATGAATTATGCGAGATTTTTTTCGGGCTCCATTAAGCCATATCAGTGTGTTTGCAATGCTCTCAAATCAATCAATCAATATGTCGCTTTTTTCAGCTTTTTGCTGAATTTCTTCCAAGTTCATTCCCATGACGTCATTAGTTTCCATTCTAGGACAGTAACAGGCATCACTAGAAATTTACCAGAGGGTCTGGAAAGGCAACTGTATGGTCTCCTCCCGTCACGCACAAAAAGTAATGCAGATAGAGTAGTAGCATCGTTTCTTCTCCTGAACGACACTTATTTGGGCAGTTACAGTATCTCTTTCTTGAGAGTTGCAACTCTTCCTAGAGTAATCTGTGCATCAACCTTATCATCTCCACCGAGCAAGCCCCTGTTGGCTCTTGGCTGACTCTCGTACTCATTTATCAAGGCTATCAAACCCATCACAAATAAACTTGTCGTCTCCCGATCATGTTGGTGACCAGACAAATTTCAGCCAGAACTGCCGTGCCGAGTAGCGATCGTTGGAGCCGGCTTCGCAGGACTTTCTGCAGCTGCTGTCCTGGAACGAAACGGTGTCGACTATGTAGTCTTCGAAGGAGCAAATCGAGTTGGAGGACGAGTCTATAGCGTTCCTTATGGTATGTTTAGGATAGCTCATAAGGTCGACTAGGTCGAACAGGGTCAAGGTAAAGGTCATAACCGATCACTGGATGTAAGCACCTTAGGTAGTAATTTTTATAGGATAAGGTAAGATTTAGAACCCAATCGGCACTTTGCCGTATGTCCTCAAGTGGAAATGCCTTTATACTTTGTTAATTTATTGGTCACATTTATTCATGGCAAAAAACAAGGTTAAGGATGATCTAAAAGTGCAATGCAGCAGAACTACTGCTGTAATTACTAGTTGATTAGATTTAGATTGCCTATTTTAATCACAGTGTAATGGACAAGCACCATCCCAGGAAAGCATCGGTGTGAGGTTGAACCCCGTCAGAGGGCTGAATCTTCGCCCTTGTTTCATCCGCTTTTGATAAATTTTCTTGAAAAAGGTGGCAGGCATGATACCGAAAGGTCGTAATGAATGTTCCAAACGCAGTTTAGGTAGAGTGAATTGCCCATTACTTGATTAATCAGAAGGTGAAGTGTAATACCGCAAAACACTGAACAGTCAAATTTTGCTCCATGGAAATTTTGGAGAAGTTGTCTGGTTAAGATGCTCTAAGTAGCCGGGTGGTGGCAGAGATGGCCATTATGATATATGGCCTAGTGATGAAGTCGACCGAGATGAACTACATAAGTAAGGCTTCTACCCTTCTGCAGATGTTTTACGCTAGTGACATTTGATGAACATTTGGCATTGAAACGCTCAGACTGCACGTCAGAGGGATCCCACATGTCATTGCATAGGTCAAGTATACAAATAAGGAATACAAATCAAGAATTAGGCGTTAATGCCCCGTTATTCTGGATGCGCCCCGCATTCGACCGCGAATAATGGGGAGTATTCTTTAGTCATTCTTATGTTTAATAAAAGGGGGCGGTAGTCTCGAAAGTCACTTTTTGAAAATACTTGATTCCATTTTGAAATAGCGAAATGAAAGCATTCAGAGGATGGATGGCTACAACACGGTGCTGAATTCATCAATGGTGAAAAGAATGAGATCTTTCGGATAGCTAACGAGAAGCAGCTGACCGTACAATACGTCAGAGATTTTGATCTCTTCTGTACAAATGTCGTCTATGGATTTAGTGGAAAAAATGTGGACAAGTGGGTTTTGTTTTGCTGAGATATCAATGGCAATGTATATGGCGCACACCATATTTTCTAATCGGACAAGCCCTTTTATTCTCCATTTTTTGTCGGCAGTAAATAAGCGACGACAGCGATTGCAAAGTTATGGCATTTTATGGAGAAACCAATAATTCTTTGTTTCACTCTGCTTGATTTCTCAGTCAAATTGTTAAGCATTGGTACATCCAGATCATTAGTGAAGGATTGGCTGGATTTTGTAAATGATATCGAAGAACAATTTGCTGCAGAGGCATTGGACAGAAGTGATATGAGTGTTGCCGAACGGTTTCACCAACTATACGAGCAATGGATCAGTGTAAGTCATCACAATTTTTCATATCAACGCTCGTGGATTACTTTGGCACGTAGATTACTACTAGTACGCCCTCAGAGCTGTTCTGATTTATTCTTCTAAATGCCGTCCTATCCTTATCCATATGGTGTAATGCAAAGTGGCCCCTCTACACTGTATCTGATTTTTTGTCTTATTTCGAATTGAAATCGTCCAAACCTCATATCGAGGCCAAATTTACCTTTGAAAATCCGACTGAATGGTCTTCACTTTCAGCGTGACGAGTTCAAAAAACACAAAGCGATTTTCGATCGGTTGGCCCGTTTATACCTCACGTATTACGAAATCGAATGGTCGTCACCAGCGAATGAGGTGAGAGTAACGAGTAAGAGTGAAACTTTTCACGGTATTCATTTAGTCAAAGCCGGGGCTGCAGTAAAGCGCTTCCCACAGAATCAGTGTACTAGCTACGGTGACGGTATGGTGGTTGTAAGATTTTCAATGGTTCACGAGCTACCTTAAATAAGAATTATAGAGAGGTGACCGGAAGAGGAGGGGCACGTAACCGTACTTGTGACAGATAACTGAGCAACTGCTGAAACATCTAAAAGGTAGTACAAGTCCAGTCCCCCCTATGAAAATTTCCCTCAATGCCTTTGTCCAAAAATTCAAAATACAAATGGTCCTGACAATGTCAGTGCAGCTCATACAGGTGTTTCTTCTGAAACAGCCATGATTCTGATTCGGAGTCGAATACCTGGCGCATTTAAGCATAATGAACATCTAGCAATTTATTCCATCTAGCTCCATGTATCAGAGACTCCCTTTTCTGCTATTTGGTTGGGCAAACTTTCGCAAAACGAACCTTTTTGTAATTAGCGATAGATATGTTTACTATTCCAGCTGGCCCTCCTAAATTTTGCTGATTGGGATGACGGTGGAAGTGAACCACGCTCATTTACTCTGAAGAAGAAAGGATTCCGTGATATTCTCGAAGATATCAAAATAAAAGTGCCTGAAGATCGAATAAAGTTGAATTGTCCCGTGACGAAAGTCAAATACTCAGGTGAAAATCATTAAGTGGAGGAAAAAAGGAAAGGAATTTTACGAATTACTCAATTTTTTTGTATTATTTCAGAAGGAGGAGCGACATTATGTTTTTCTGATGGTGAAGAACATCGTTATGACCATGTAATTGTAACCTGCTCATTAGGGTATCTGAAGAGAAATCATACTTCCTTTTTCTGCCCTCCACTGGATCCAGGAAAGACTGAAGCCATTTTAAGTCTCGGTGAGTCCTATTCTGGAAAATTCTGAAATCTTACGATGTCACGATGTTCATTGTAACGTGAATGCCTGGAATTTCACCACGATAGTGATTTACGACCCCCTTATCTACTCTATTGTGACTGGAACGTCTAAGGAAAAAACACAGAAATATAGAATTGGGACCGAATTGTGTCCAGGCAACAGGGAAAAGAACTTGAAGAAAATTTCGGAGTTTATCTATCAGTTTAGGTTTCGGTAATATGATGAAAGTATTCCTTGAGTACACAAAACCATGGTGGCCTCATGATGCTAACGCGATCGCACCGTTGGAGTCACACAGTAATCTGGCGGAATCGTTTCCAATGTTGCAGCCTCTTTACTGGAATAAAAAAGTGAGCGGAATCTTCATCTACGGCGAACATGCTTTCATCAGTACCTATTTGAGGGGTCCTCAATTACAGATCCTCGTTGCGTGGGTATCTGGTAAGGGACCGGACCTGATCAGTAGGCTGGAAGACGAAGAACTCGTAGATGGCCTCACTCATCATTTACGAGAGGCTTTAGGAGATCCCACAATACCTTACCCTGTGAAAATATACAGGTACGACTTCCGTGGCTGAGGAACGATTCCAGAGTGTCAAAGAGTCCAAAATTATGTTTATTCAGGCATAGCTGGATTACGGACCCGCTAGTTGGCGGCAGTTATTCCTATCTGACACCTGATTCTGTAAAATACGTGCCAGATGCATTTGTGAGAATGGCCGAACCGATAACCATCGGAAACAAGTATGTTTTTCATTGTTACCTAGAAAAATTCAGTTCGATGCGGTATCGAAGGAGCTCCTCCCGTACTGGCTGTCAGGAGATGGCTTTCTCCCAACTATTTATGACCTCTTCACAATAGGTTGCCAGTGCTAAACCAGCTGGTCGGTCCTCGTTATCTTATCGATGACTTTCGTTATATTTTTTGAAAAAAGATAAATTGTCAAGTAAAAATGGGATGATCAATGAGCATCGCGTGCTGAGTTGGACCATCCTCTTAAATGATATCGAAGATGAAAGTAGAAAAGCAATGATTGTCTGGTTTTGACCGTACCAGCGGAGTATGGTTTTTCCTTCTCGCTAGCAAAGGGAACCAGCTCAGGATTAGCATTATTCGAGGTTTATAACCTCATTTCTTTCAAGGCCTGTGGTCTGTTTTGCTGGCGAGCACACTCATGCAACGATGTATCAAACAACAATCGGCGCTTATGAGTCCGGAGAAAGAGAAGCTTATCGTATTATCAAGCATTTGTCTTCAAAAACTCATTGATAGCTGTTTTTCTGTTGTTTTTTTTCCTGCATTCTTGGAAGTACACTGAAATACTTGAAATGACTGAATGATTTGAGCGGGTCACCAGGAAGTGCAATAAATGTTCATGGTCTCTCTACATAATCGTTTGTATGGAAAGCATATGTATGGATTTAATGGGATCGATTCTTAGAGAAGAACATAGTTGAGTGTGGAGCGTTTGAGAGCATGTGGCACGATTTTTCTTGAAACCATGCCAAGCCTGCTAAAGGGGAGGTACTGACCACTGAGAAGTTCGAGATGGTCTCAGGAACTCTGCCCACTTTCTTGGTGGAACCACTACTGTATTGTTTCTTAGAGGGGCAGTCTTTGTGAGAAAGGATCCCGAATCATACCCTTGCGTACTCCACCACTTTCGGCATAAAATGAGGACTTCAATTTCATCGGTCATGAGGAGTAATGAAATTGAAATACCTTTGTTGTGCCTGTCCTGAGTGAAATTCAAGCTAGCATTAGTAGCATAGGGTAACTGAGCAATCCATCCTTATAGCCCATTCATAATGAGTTTCCGAGAACGTGGAGCCAGCCGTGACTGTAGGCCTGACCACACCAAGTCGTCTACTGCACAAAACTGTATTCACTGCCCGATCCTTTACCAGTACGTGACTGAGGAAATTAGCCATATGCCGACGGACCGCGAATTTACTCGACTTGTCCAACCTCTCTCTTGAAACTACCTTTGGCGGTTGAATGATCTAAGGGGAGGCCTTTAAGTCTTTCCGTCAAGTCTGCCAGTCTATGAGTAATTTTTAACCTGAAGGGCTACGTCATGTGTTCAAGCTGTTATCAAGAGTTAATCCTTTGAAGATAGATTTCGAGAACAAACTTAAGTTCTCAGTCGAAGCCAGGTCGTTGCTTTCTAAATTTCGATGCTCACATGTACAACTGTGCATTTACGGATAGTGTGTTTATAAATCGTATTGGTAAACGTAAACACTTCTAAGACAACAGGAAACATAACAAATCGAACCGCGTACTACGTTAAAGTCAACAAAGCGTAATACAGCATTAGTCAAGCCTCAGCGCAGCGCGGATAATTGCCATTGAAGGCGCTAAGGGGCAGAAGAAAGTCGAAATCAAGTGAGGCAAAAATCAAACAAAAAATCCTTAAAAGCATGCAAATAGTCAGCACCGAGGAAGAACATTTGATAGGACCGTAGTGAGTATCCCAGCAGTAAAGCGCTGCGCCGAGATCAACGGTAACAAATATCTAGATGAATCGAAGAAAACGGTTCATAAAATGCATAATCTGCCGGAATTAAGAAATAAGGAGAAAAAAAAACACAACTTGATGAACCAAAAAGAAACAACTTCAGGAAACCGGTGATCATTCTTCAAGTGGTTAGGCATATGTGTAACAAAAATAACTATAAACTTCAAAGGTAAAGGTATGGGTAAACTGTAAGAATAAAGTAGTACAAATTCTTCGAGAACTAATATGAGCCATCGTTCGAACCGGTATCGTCAGCGGGCTTTTCTATAATACTTATTGCTGAGCGAGATTAATCAACTCGAGTTACTCAGATATGAATTTAATATCTCAAACTGTGCTAAAGACATCTCGAGCATATCGATTACGGTAAAGAAAACATAAAGAAATAGTAATTATAAATAAGAAAACAAATAAAAATATAAATAATCAGCAATTGTACAGTAATATAAATACAAAATTTCAAATAAATGACAAATTTGTTTTTGTAAAGCGGAAAACTAACTTTGTTTTTGCTTTTGGGATGATAAACGAGCTCAGTTTGAAATTAAATACTCGACTTCGACACTTACTATCCGGCCCGAATCCTCCTTCACCGAAAGATGCAGAACCGAGTTCCTGATCATCGGGTTGGTCCTTAGATTCCTGATCGTTCTTATCTGCTCCTGACAAAACTCCATGAGGAAAAAAGGTATGGAGAGAAAAACTAAAGAATACAGCCACAAAAAATACAAGGAAAATTCAGAACAGTTGAGATTCGCAGCAAAAACAAAATAGGTACCTTCTCCGAAACCACTACTAGATGGTGCTCCTCCGAATCCTTTGGTTCCAAAGCCACCGGCTCCAAACCCGGAAGTTGATCCAAACCCTTTTGCACCAAAGCTGCCACTGCTTGCACCAAAGCCAGCACGGCTGAAGCTGTCCTGGTTACACATTTCATCTAGCCATGGAGGAATTTCCTGGTCCGTTTCTTTTGCGACCTGAAGTTTGTTGGTGATGGTAAGAGATAGTCTCTACGAGGTGGGACTCCATCACTTGTCTACTTCTCAGAGAAAAAAAAAACAATTAGAAAAATGTGAGATCACTGATGATCGCTTTCGATTTTAGGCTATGTCTTGTGGGAGCTCCTTCTACAAAGCTATGTAGTGAAAGCGCTCTGACTAGAGAAGCCGTGTGTAGCCTGAGGCGATCCAAAGCCACCACGGTCAGATCTGCCGGGGTAATCTAGTGCAAGACTTGATCTAAATATCTGCTGCCACAGTTCCGTTGTACGAGGCAGACACGTTATCAAAGTTTCATTGATTCCCAATAATAGTTGAGTTCATGGCTTATCCCAAGACTATCTTATCCTTCCAGTCTACTCCCACACTAGCTATTACTATTGTCGTACAGTAGTTCTTAGTATTCTGCACCTACTTGCACAATGAGCTTGATTGCATTCACGTCGCTGTTATGAGAGTCAATAAAGCTGGTTGCCAACCCTCCGTGAAGGCGACCGGTTCTTCCGATTCGATGGATGTACTTGTCACGTACCTGCAAAACGAGGTACGTGGGTTTCTTACTGGCTGAAGAAAAAATTAGAAGGAACCTCTTCCGAAGAACCGTTGGGAATATCGTAATTGATCACATGATCCAATCCGTTTATATCCAGTCCTCTGCAAAAATTGCGAATAAATAAAGTGACGAAAATACTGGAAAATAAAATCGGGTAAGGTCTTACCGCTGACAGACATCGGTGCCAACGAGTACATGCACAATACCATCTCTCAGCTGGCTGACCATGCGTTCTCTTTCGTCCTGTGGGCGGTTTCTGAAAAAATGGAGAAATTTCAAACAAAAATCGTCGTAGAAATCAGGGGTGACCCCAAATGATACAATGCGATGCTCTCTACTTTCAGCTTGATATCAAAATATTTCGGGCGATGAATTTCATAAACTGCCTAATTATTGCATTGCATTCGAAAAAAGTGCAGGGGGTAATGTAGTGGCAAATGGAGCACTATCACCCAAGGATGGTCCAAAGTTGGAATCCCCACTCGCTACTCGCCTAGACCAACCTGGTCTTCCACCCACCCGGCGTCGGTCAATCGGTATTAGGCTGGTCTGGTAGGGTAAAAGCATCGGATGTACATTGATTAGCTACCATAAGCCATTGCATAGATTATATTAGGTTGATGCATAATTATTGCGGATTTTTTCGCGGCCTTTTTTCTCTCGATAGAATTTTAATATTGAGTTTGGGTTTTTTCTAGAAATAATCTACTTGATTTCCTCTACAAGGAGGTTGTCAAGAAACCCTCCGCATATTCGCTAAATTAGGCTTAACTACCTTGAGAAGGATTGGAAGGTGGCACAGTCATTCCGCGATCTCAGTAACTTCTCGGCGATCGAACAATCAGCCAGAGCCAACCAAGAAATGGGATCTGCCTCTAAATCTGCCATATTCACCAGCAGAAACTTTTATGGATTATCTCGTCAACCGCTCGTCAAAAACATGGCTAGAGAATAGAGGTTACGTCGATTTGGATGACTTGATGGCCGATGTCAAGGAGTGGATCGCCCGTAAGGATCAAAACTTCTTCGCTTTTGGGATCCGACTAACTAATCAATGAGAAGCAGTGCTTGACGTAGATGGTGACTAAGTTCCGAAGTCACTATTTGAATATGTCCTTGCTTAGTTTTTCTACCGATTCGTTAAATAAATTTTTTTTGAAAAAATCCGCAATAATTATGCATCAACCTAATGTATAGAGGCAGGTAAAATGCAGGGGGAATAGAAAATATCAAAATAATCCTGTTTCGACCGCCAGGAAGTCATGTGTACTTTCACTAGATCACCTAATGAACGATCGCCGAAAAGTTACTGAGATAGTGGAATGTCTGTGCCACCTTCCAATCTTTCTCGAAGTAGTTAAGCCTACTTTCGCGAATATGCGGATGGCTTTTTGAGTATATTCTTGTAGAGGAAATCAAGTAGATCATTTCTAGGAAAAACCCAAACTCAATATTCAAATTCTATCTGGAGAAAAAAAGCCGCGAAAAAATCCGCAATAATTATGCATCAACCTAATATAATATGAGTCACTAGGTTCTAAATGGAAGTCGAATGCAAAGCCCATCCTGAGAACGGGATTGAAAAAGGTCAACGACATCATAGTCTCGATCTTTATTCAATAAAGTTACCGCAACGATGAGAACCTACCCGTTTATGCTGCCAGCTTTTACTCCTTTCTGACATAGCATCATTGCAAGATAATCGGCTTGTTTCTTTGTTCCTACGAAGACCAGTGTTCTCGTTGGAGAACCATCTGAAGCATTATGAATGATAAGAAAACACCCGAAAAAAAAAACAAGATTTTACACAGAATTAGCTTATGCAGCTGGAAATATTGCGAAAACAACACCTGAGGCGGAACGCTTTCGCTTTCTTAGATGCCCCAGCACTATATCTTGGCATAAATGGGAGTGAACTGGTAGTATGATGCAGAGAATAAAACCCAAGGCGCATCCGAAATTGGTTACTTGGTACCAATTACTTGTCTACTAGGCAAAACACTAATAAGCCAATAGTGTAAACATCGAATTGTTCTTTGACCAATGGTTTGATAGAATATACTACTTTCAAACTATCTGACCATTTCTTGTTGAACCCGAAAACGTGGCGCAAGCCTGATCGGAGATAGGCCTTGCTCCAAAACTCTCCTTATAAAGATAGTGATCAGAAGGGAATTTGGTCAGTGAATAATCTGTGAACGCGGTCTAATCCCTAGCTTTTAGGATGAGGAGCTGGCAAAACTTTGAAAAAAGATCTGGTACTATGAATAAACTGTTGGGTTTTTTCGGAAAGATTTTAGTACAAGATTTACTATACCATCGGTAAGCTTGTCACGTTGTGATTCCAACATATCAAAAAGAGTGTCGTTCTTCTCGCTGGTTCCTTCCGTCTTCACGAATTCCTGCTTCACACGTACGTTGGCTTTCCCACGCTGGCTGCTTCGAATCATCACGTACCTAAAGTTCAACCATTGCTGATTCGGAAAACTTCGGCATCCGTACTCTTTTGCTACACTGACTTCTGTTTGAGCACCTGGCCTGCGAATTTTTGAACATCAGCGGGAAAAGTAGCGCTGAACAAAAGTGTCTGACGAGAATCGGGCTGAAAAAAGCAGTCGTCATTTAGCATTGAAATGGAGCTAGAACAAGGTTTAGCCTTGGAAGAAAGTAGCAACTATTTTACATCAGAAAAAACTTTTTTTCTCAAAAACCACCTTCGGTAACTTCTCGTTCGACAGTATTGAATTGAGATGGTTCTCTCGACCATCCTCGAGCAGCATGTCAGCTTCGTCCAAAACCAAAAATCGAACGCTCCTTACATTTATCTAAACAATCACAAAACAAGTTGAGTTGAGGTTTTCGTAGGCTTGGGAACTTGTCTTATCGTCTTTCTCTTCACTACAGAGGCCAAGCCGAGAACAAAAGATGACTCGCGCAGTGACAACGGGCTCAGGAACAAGGAGTACTATCCGAGGATGGGAACTTGCATAGCCTGTTAGTCGCATCTGTGAGCCCGATTCGAAAATTCGAGAATAAAGCTGGGACAAGAGTCGAGTGACCTCACAAGCCATTTCTAAGGTCTATGAATGTCATTCCAACGTTGGAGGCGCCGTGCATCCCACAACGTAATTATATGTATACGCAGCATGTGGTATCACCGTAAGGATATGTCCATTCCATATATGGTATCAAAAGGCTTCACCTGATCCACCCTTCTTTCGGTAGTACTGCAACAACAAGAAGCGGAACCGGAAGGACAAGTACGCATTTAAGCCCTATCCAAGGCCGAAATTTGGCCCCTAACTCGACAGTCACTTTTTGTAAATATCCCAGTAGAAGAGAAGTAATTTCGTTGATCTCAAAGACGCAACATCGTCAGTTTCTATGGAAAGTTTTTAATCATTTTCGGTACTCACATCTGATTTTTGGATAAAATCCATCAGGCGTCCACTCGTTCCCACAAGGACATGACAGCCTCCATGGATTTCCGCAAGGTTTTTCCATCGAGGAATTTCACCATACGCGACACAGCATTTTACTTCAGTCCCTGAAACCATTTTTACACCTGATGTAACCTAGTGGAATAGCCCAATGTTAACGGGTTGCAAAGGTGACAACAGCTATAGAAGCTAATCCATTCATTCTTGATCATCAAGATTGGAAATGAATTCACGCCGGCAATTTCAGAACAGTTGACAGATTCGGTGAGGGACTTGCTCTACGAAATGAAAACGGCGACTAGAGCATGAAATCAGATATTGCTGCACGACCTAGGCCGATTTCTAGCCACACTCTAGCTGGAGCGTTTAAAACGTTGTAATCAATATGTAATCATGAGGAAATAGTAATAACTTCCGACTATGTCACTTATTTTACTCGGCTATAGTTTAATTCTAAACCTGCGAACGTTTATGGAAAGAAGATGTATTTATAGTTATATCATCTGTGTGTTATACTTCACAAATGACTTCTGCGAACGTATACATTTACTTATACATATATTGGTGCTGCAGAACCTACCGTAAGCGTGTTTTCGGAAGGAATCATACAGCTGCCTGGCAAGTTCCCGAGTTGGGGCGACGACGAGTGCTAAGATTTCACCACTCTTCAGTGATGACAGGGTCTCGCTACCCATTTTCATAATCTGAACGCGTAAACTTAGAACCTTTTCATAAAAATGAACTAGAAAGGGTAATCTTCAAAAGACCTGATGAAGAATCGGGAGAACAAAAGCGGCCGTTTTACCTCCACCGGTTTCAGCAAGTCCTACGACGTCACAGCCCCTCAGAATCTATACAGAATTTTTGGATTGACGTCAGGAGAAATTCAAAACTGAGGCATTTACAATGAATGCTGAAAAAAATCTACCAAAGGAATGGCTGCAGCTTGAATAGGTCTAACATATCGGTAATGACATTTTTCCATGCAAGTCCTGATCAAATCTGAGTGTAAGCCGCTGTTTTCCCACGAGCTAAATTAGAAATAAACATGTTATTAATTAATAAAACAGCGAGATTTGTGTGCTGAAGTTATATCTACAGTATTGAATTGGAAAACTTTAAAAAATGTTCTTTGTGGTGGTTTTTTATGTGACCATATGAGCATCATAAAAATAAGACCAAAATAACCATTTTTTGGGTAAACTCAGTCATTATGGGTTTGCCGACGGTATCACCAATTATTGGGCGGAGGTAGTGTAGTGGCAAGTGGGCGCACTATATCATACGCACGGTCAGGGGTTCGAGTCCCGGATTGATGCCCGCCTAGGCCAACCGAGCCTTCCGTCCCTCCGGGGTTGGTTGATTGGTACCGGACTCGTCTGGGAGGATAGAAGCGCTAACTTGTCTATCGGCTGGCCACCGCAAACCATTGTATACGCCACATACGCACTCATTACGCCACTACGATTCTGAATGGAAGTCGAGTGCGAGGGCGCATCCCTCAGACGGGATTGATTAACGCAAAAACTTTATCCTTTTTATCACCAATTATTGCAGAGCGGCTTCTCTTTTCGACTAAAAACTGATTTATCCCTCCCTCTCACGGCCTCTTTTAGAACAGATATGGGTTTATGAAAGATTTCGTTACATCTCAATGAAAAGCAGAAAAATTCATCGAAGGAGCAGTTCGTCCTTCAAGTTCTACCCCCAATTTCTCATTTAAATATCAACCAAACATATGAACAAATCATAGAGCCCTTGTTTTTTCTTGTACCTTTACATCAGACCCAATACGATTCCCGTGGATTACACAGAGAGAAAGAGCTCGAATAGAAAGGAAAAAGTAAAAAAGGAGATATGAGAACACTCACCTTATTTCAATGTTTCCCTCTGCACCGATAACTTGGACAGATTCATCGCGATCTTTTTCAAAATGCGCTGCATTATGGGCATCGCGTTCAAACAACTTTTGAATTGCGGTCTCCTCTGGAGACCAATCTTTGGGAGCTCGTTCAACTGAAACATGGTCATTTAATAGTTCCATTAATTCAGTACATCCTGAAATTTTCATTGTATGGATTTGTAAGCTAAATAACTGAGTAGCACATAGGGAAGCAACAGGAGAATATCACGGCAAAATTGGAAGGGGATCAATGGAACGTATTGAATGAATTCATTAAGTGTTTTGTCAAGAACCATACCGGATTGTCCGGACGGGACGAATTCCCTTGGACCTTGCCGATATCTCTGAAAAAATTTTTGAGAGAAAAAGTAATAGTATGCAGGAACATGGTAAAATATTACTGACTCCTCCTGAGTTATCGTCACGGTTTCCATACCCAGATGCGTTCCTGTTTCCATTACCTGAGCCACCTCTAAACCCTCCATCTCTACGTCGATCACGATCATCACGTTCGTCATCGTTCCCTAATAAAGACACTTCAGACAGTACCAAACACCTTTACATGCGGAATTTTAGTAGATAGAAATAGTGATAATGACTAACAACCACTTCCACCTCTTTGTCCTCCTCTGCTTGGACCGTCTCCACCGTAACGCCCTGTAGAAATGTTTTTTTTAGAAAAATGCATTATTTTGTTTTGTAGAAATAATTTTTGGTTTTCCCGAGAAAGATACGAAAAGAGGTTTTGAACAACTCGCTCAGTCATTTCGTTGTATGTATATTAGGGCAGAGGTGGTGTAGTGGCAAGTGTCGCACTACCACACACGCATAGCCACGCGTTCGAATCTTCGATCGACGGCAGCTTAACCCAACCAAGCCTTCCATCCCTTAGGGGTCGGTTAATTGGTAACGGACTCGTCTGGGAGGATAAAAGCACTGATGTACACATCGGCTGGCCTCCGCAAGTCATTGCATAGGCCACACACACATCACATACGACACTACAATTTTCAAGGAGAACCGAATGAGGAGGCGCTTCCCTCGGACGGGATTGATTTATGCTCTAGAGATTTATTCCTTTCCCCCCCCCCCCCCCCCCCTACTGAGCCCTTAAAACTTCCGTTTTATCAATCTACTGCTCAACCACTCACGTCTAGAATAATTCGTTCAACCCTCTTCTCATTCCTCAGGCAACTCTTAAAAAGATAATAAGCTAACTCACCTCTTCCTGGTGGACCGGAGTCTTTTCGGTCTCCATAGTTTCTTCGACTGTAGGGAGAACTTTGTCCTCCACCGCCATAACCACCTTCATTCTCGTTGAAACGATTGTCAAAGCGGCGATCACCACCGTCCTGATTATTTCGCGCAAAGCCGCCGCTTCTATTTTCGAAGGTACGCCTCTGGTCATTACCTCTCTCACGACAATAGCCACTGTTATCAAAATCATCATTGCGACTATCAAAGGGCCTTGACTGATATCGCCCTCTGTTGTCGTCGGGACCACCGCCTCTCGGGCCATTTCCTTTGTAACCACCGAATTTTCCCGTAGGTTCTCTGTCGTCATACCTTTCATTTTCGAAGTTTCCTTTGGACGGTACAAATTCATCTCGCCTACGATACTCCTGACGATAACCATCTGCATTATTGCCAAAACCTCTGTTCCGACCATCGTTACGATCATCACTGTTGGAAAAGCGGTTGCGATCATTGAGTTTCCGTTCTCCTACGTCCCAATTCTCTCTGCCGCCATCACGTTCGTTTCTCTCGAAATCGTTGCTTCGACGATTCGATGGGTCGCCTTGGTCTTCATCATTGTCGAAACCTGCACGCCTATCTCTTGCAGGTGGATCTTCGTCACTATACATTCCTCGTCCAGAGGATCTACAATTGTCTCTGTAATCTTCGTCAGCGTGCTCATTACTACGATGTCCACTAAAAGAGTTTATATCAGATGCAATTCCTGGCAACAAAACAATTTTAGTTCGTGGGAACGAGGTCACTATCACAAGCACAGCCCGAAAACCAAATACTAGCCTAAATTCTACCGGGGTCGAACCTTATGCCTTATGCCCCTGACATACTGTTATCTGGGAGGATAAAGACAATGTCGAGGCGCAAACGAGTAGCCCCGCAAATTAGTGTGAACCCAGTAGAGGTTTCTAAAAGCGATGAGAATTCGAGAAGGAGCAGAATACGCGGCGTATCACAGTATGGCTACTCAACCCGGATTTTATCAAATGTGAATTCTAAAATTTCTAGTCCACCCAAACCGAGCCGACCACTCCTTGAAAACTTTTACCTGAACGCTCTCCGATCATCCTCACATTGATATCTCCCAGCGAAGCCGCCTCCGCGATTACTGTTCCTGTATTGGTTGAAGTTTTCTCCTGGAAAAAGTTGCTACTAGAAGAATAGAGATAGAACCATGGGTAACAACGTGTTCCTTGATGCGTTCGAATGTGATGGAACCATAAAGGAATGAATGCAAAAAATCATCACCGTTACCATAATACTACGCAAACAAGTCATCCTCCTCTCAGGGATGACGATCATTCAGAATTAGCGAAACGTACACTCAGGTGAATGGTATAGCAAAAAAGAGAGAAAATTATTTGACTTGGCCATAGTATGGCCACCCCTGAATTAAAATGGACATCAAGTTAGAAATCGGAGTCGGTTGAAAGTCGATAGAATCCTACGAGCCAGTAAAGGATTATAATTAACTCTAGGGAGTACTTAAATAGTCCTTGACAACGACGACTTACGGTTCAAGCGATTCATTCTAATAATAAAAGTTGTTACAATAGTTTCAAAAGAGAAAAGAAGGTGCACAATATTTGGGAAGTGCACATGTGCTGCAAAACTAAGGATAAAGGCAAAGAGAGAAGTTCAAAAATTTGTTCGGGAATTTTCAATTCACCACTTCCAATGCTTTTGTTACTATTGAGTAATAATACCTGGTCTCGAATCATTATTTCTTCTAGGACCACCAAATCCTCCGGAACGGGAATCTCCAAACTTCTGAATGGACAAAAAGGAAAATAAGAAGAAAAATTTGGTGTAGTACAATGACAGGAGATATATGATGTACCTGGCCTCCGGATTCTTCATCAAATTCTCGAGGTTTACCTGAAAAATAGCATGGGTGAGAACCAGGAGCCTATGATTGGAACATACAACGTAGAATTATGTAGCGCATTGGGATGAATAGAAAAAAAAAATCGAGCAAGATTATGCTGCGAAAGACTAAATGGGATAATTTTCGAAAGTCTGTTACTTGTTACTTAGTAAGAGGAAATCTTCTCATTTCTGGTAACAGCTTATATGGGTTTCTACACGAAAATCTTCATGAAAAACTAATCTCAGTTATACATCAAAATGATAATGATAAATCAACATAAACATACCCCGAGCAGGAAACTGTGGCGGATCGTCAAAGCGACCGCGTGATGGTGCATTCCCTTGATCGATTTCAGAATCCCAATCTACGAAAGACTAACGTGAAGAAAATGCAAAGTCAGAGGAGTTAGCACATCGGGGCCTCCATTAGAGGGCTCACCGATCGAATAGAAAATTCAACTCAACGGTCAAATCACTGTTTGCAGCCTTCATGGCTAGATATCGATCTTTAAGTTCTTTCACCCAAAAGCGTTAACGCAATGCTTTTTCAATTTTCATGCAAGCGAATCGATCTTTGGAGCAGAGGAAGAAAAAAACTGATGAGAAAAGCTATCCAACCTTCAACCTGTCTTCGATTTTCCCTACGATCCGAAAAATTTCCTCCACCTCCTCGTCCTCTGAAATTGGAGTAACCACTTTACAATAGCAATGTGAACCGCGACCATATATGTAGAGACCGATTGATAAATAGCCCAACCAAGACAGATCAAATGAATACCTTGGACTTCGCCGATCGGGACCATTAGACTGATGACCTAAAGGGAACATCTCTAACCCGCTCAACACCTTGAATAGCAAATTTTAAAATAAACCGTAAGTTACCTTGAAAACCTCCACCTTCTCCGCGATACCCGCCGAATGCGGGAACAGCGCCAAAACTAGCGTTTTCACCAAAGCCCATCTATTAAAAGACCAAATTATCAATTGTATGATGAAAAATTAGAAGCATAAATGGAAAGGCAAACTTTTTTCTCAGTAACTTAACTTGAAAGCAACACACTGGTACTATTTTTGAAATGCAGAAGTTCCAAAAATTCATTTCAATTTTAACTTCACATTGGAAGCGCACAAAACCACAGCATCATCGCATTATTCATGAACAACATGAACAACAACAACGACACACGACTCAGTATTGAAAGGTATATATATACAATAAAACGTTATTCCAACCCCTATTTTACGATTTCGCACTTCACAGGAATTACTGATCGTAGACATAATGTTGTTTTGTACAAAGTCTAATTGGTAAAAACCTACGAACGCGTAAATCATAAATTATACAATCTAGTGACCAGTCAGTTAAGCATACCGAAGATAACAGAAAATCGAGGTTTTTTATTACGAGCTATCACATCGAGACGATTTATTAACAATAAGCGCCTAATGCAAATAGATCTAATCTAAACTGGTGGTTTTTCTGAAGTAGGCCGAGGTACCCCATTACCATTTTTATTACTTAGGGGGACTGTTACTTTAGGATCCACATTAGGTATGTCGATCAATTTCTTTGACGAATCTTTAGAGTTTTCCTCTTCTTCTTCCAATGATTCATTAGTTGGTCCCTAAAAGACAAATCGTTGCGTAGATGAATACAGTTCACGCGGGCTAAAAGTACCTGTGGCATCATCGGTGCATCTAGCGAATCAATCTTTTTGGTCATTGCTTCAACCTCGCTTTCCTTTTTGAGCATGTCTACCATTGAAGCTATCTGTGCTGCAGATAATTTGACGTCGCCGTGTCGTTCCATAAGCGCTATCACCTAAAAAGTACCCACGGTAACTTATTGCATTATATATTTCAAATTAACTGAAATCTAAAGGACCATGTTAATATCTAGTTAAAAACTTTTCTATGCGTAACTATGTTTTAACGACGAAGAAGCATACTTCTCGCCCTAGCTCCGAAGCATGGCCCTAACAGAGAAGCCCCTCTCTTTCTATACAATCCTTGATAACCGCACTACTTCAAAATCAGAATATACAGAACAACTGCCCCGAATGGTTAGCGAGAGGCATTACTAATGAAGACATCAACTGAATACTTCCGTAGAAACTTTCACATCATTTATGGCCCTCAATCCCCCCCCCCCCTCTCTACAATCTACAAATAAATAGAAAGCATGCACATCGAAAATTGAATTAAACAAAGAAATGTATCGAACCTGTCGTGCTTTTCTCAGAGGGATAAGACGGTTCCTCTAGAAAACAGATAACCTCGACGACAAACTGACTAAGTTTTACAGACCCTCTAGACAAAACTCAAGGAGTCTAGGATCGAAGGCATCGGAAAGCGAAAACTTTTGAGAAAAAATCTATTTTCATCAGCGGCCATTTCTCTTTGAGGACTGGCTCGCGCTCGCAAAATTTGTGAGAACTTAAATTTTGCAAGATGCATTGAAATCCGCTTAGATTAATGTGTTCTGAATGGAAACGTTTCAAAAACACGTAAGTGTATAAGATATGAAACGACTGCCTTACAGTAAGATTTCTTAAAATTACCTCTAACACGAGATCTGCATCAATAATACCATCTGAATCTTGATCAATGCTCAAAAGAAGTTGCTCTATGCGAGAACGCCGTTCTTTTGCCTCCTGAGAATCTCCAGCAATCGCGGCACTGGTTTGTAGTTTGGTTAAAGCATTCACAAGATCTTGAACACGCACTTGCTTTTCTCTGAAATAATTTTCGAAGTAAAATGGAATTGTTGAAAAGGTTTGCTCCCGTTCAGGCCAACAACTGTCGTTATGATCGATGAGTATTCGGACTATTATAATATTATTATTATTATACTATTATTATACTATAACAACCTTTTCCAAAGAAAATAATTGAACAGGATTTCGACCAGAAGGGATTTGGTTTTAATAAAGCGGTAGAATAACTACAACTAGACTTCATATAATTTTCTTGGAAACTAAGCATGATGTCATCTCGTACCTCCTTGCTTCTGCGCTGTCAGGCATAGCAGGATCTATGATAGTTTCTTCCACCATTCGCTTTTCTTCTTCTATTTTTGAGACCAGGGTATCGACATTGTCGATCATACTATTCAATTTATTCCGCAGACGTTGGGCGACCTTCGTTTCCGAAAAAGCGCTATCCAGTGCAGTGATCTCACTGAGATCCTGAAAATATTTTACTGAAAAGGAGGCAAGCATTTTCAACAAGGGATGGATAGTTAGGGAGACAGGGAAGTGTGAGCTCACCTCGGAATGTTCGATAGCTTTCTCTTTCAGTCCGAGTATGTCGTGCTTGGCTTCGTGTAGGGGTCCACCAACCAGAATTTGTTCAATGGAAGAGAGATCCTCAGGCTCAACCTGAAAGGCAGCTTTTCAGAATGTTATTCTCCAGATGAATACCTCAAGTTGGAAGTTCGAAACCATACCACTGCTTCGGGTTCGGGTTTCTCGCCTTTCTCCGCATGCAAGTCCACCGCTTCTTGAACAGCTTCAACAAGATCTTCCTATAAGAGACTAATATGACAGATCATTCCTACTTGATGGCTTCAACACTGGAGACATAAAGGGTCAATCAACGAGATCGACCTTTGATAAGGCTCGAAAAAGTGCAGCTTGGGAAAGGGATGAGTCATATCTTTTCAAACTTGGCAAGGCTCCAACATTCGAATTTCAGGTTTCAGATGCAAAGACAAGGGTCGAGAAAACCTCATCGGCAAACTGCACATTATAAGGGGCAATAATGTTTTGGTCGCCCTGTATTGATAGGAGGGAATACGTGACGATGACTAATGCTTTCTTGGAAACCTGCATATTGATTGATGATATCGGACGATACAACAAAATTCACCATGACTTCCCACACATGCCCCATGCAACCAAAGCGGGACCATGTCATATTTGAAGGAAATATTGTTATAAGATATTATAGAAGAATCTAATCCACATGAAAAATCGTTTTCAGTGTTCCGCACACTTATAATACGAATGAAAGAAAAGGTCTTAACGGCTCTGCCACTTAGTCAATTCCAAATATGAGACACGATATAATCCAACGGCGAGTATTGAAGCGTTCTCATGCTTAACAATGTAGGAAAGAACATTGCAAAAGACATTTAAAAAACAGTGCGAACCTTCATGGCATCTAGCGCTTCGGTTGCTGCACTAGCAGCTTGAGCGAGTTTCTCAGAAGTCTCCATTGCCGATGCCGCAACGGTCGCTGCGGCAGGACCAACACTTGCTTTTGCTTTCTCTGCTTCTTCCAAGAGAATTCTCTGCTTCTAAAAAAATATCATAAACTTCTGTCAAACTGATGGATCATTTCTAGCCCTTGAGAAAAGGAAAAGAAAGAGGGATGGTTAGCAAAGTTTCCCTAAGCCACCGAAGAGCAACGAACACAGCCAAGCAGTATAAACGAGTATACAAATCTCGGTGCTTGTCCTGGAATCAGGTGTGATCGCCGCTACAGGAGCGACACAACCTAAAGACGTAATCTAATGAAGGTACCATCAAGAGCAGTGCTTGTATAAGGCACATAACGAAAGGGAACGTACGGATACAACACAACCACTACCAGGAGATCAGATATGAGGGGATAAAAGAGATTAAATGTACGCTGCCGAGTTCTTATTCTACTGTGTACCAAGTACTCGGTCAAATAGCTTCGAAACGGTAAAAAATAAAGAACAAGAATATTCCAAAGCGAACAGACTTTCTCATTATGAGGAGAGCTTATCCCGCAAGTTTCAACCAAAATGATAAGTACAACTAGTAGGAAAGGTGGCTATTCAAAAGGCGCAGTATGAATTGATAATAAAAGTCCATACCTCTTCTTCGCGCTTCTTCTCTTCTTCCATTGCGTTTTCATTTGCTATGGCCTCTTCAATCTGTTTGATCAAGTCCAATCTTTCCTTGTAACCGACTTGTCCACCTTCCAATTCCGTCAGTTTTTGCCGTGTGCTTTCAGCAATGCCTAGAAATATGAAAAAATTGTATTTCAAGAAGACGCCAACAACTTGAGGAATCGCGTCATATCTTTTCAATGTTCTGTATAAAAGGTTATTTCGAGCAGTGAAGCCCGAATGAAGGCAATGAAATACTTTGGAACTATTTAGCTTGCAAAGAATTACTCCTTACTTTCAGGAAGACTTTGAACAAGTGACTTCAGCCTGTCGGTAAAGGAAATATCTTCTGGCAAGTACAGTGCTCTAGATAAAAGAAGCAGAGATGGTGGCACTTTGTCGCTGAGTGACAGCTCTAGCCACTGTTTTAGCTGTAAAATTTACAATTAATAGAATGCACGGAAACGAGTTGGTAGTATTACTATATGACTACTTATAGCGACAGGTAAAGCCATAGCCAAGGTCTCCTACGATCAGGGAGACCTCCCATAGCTCGCAAGCATTCTCGCAACTACCCACTTTTCCCGATCATTCGAAACACGACGCGTTTTCGCGGCAAAATTTCCCCCCTTCCGCCCCCCCCCCTCTCTCCTGAGATGTAACTAGATAAGCTACTCTTCTGACGTAGTACACCACATGGTGATTGCTGCTGAAATCCTTCACAAATTCTGAGTGCTGATGAAAAAAGGAAGAAACCACACCTGATCTCGAAGTCGCTCTTCGCTTAAACCGGCCGCTCGCATTCCCCTAGCTCGACAAGCTTGCTGTAGGTCAATCGTACTCAAAGCATCAACGCCGCCTTCAGCAGTTATTTGCTGAAAAAGGATGAGCTTCGCCGAAAACGGGAGCGGTGACATCGAGAAGGTATAAAGTAGTGGAGGACCTTGTCATCGGCTTTTTAATTCTCGCAGTTTCATGTGAAGTTGAAAGCGAAGAATCTCTGGGCTTCCAAAAGGTTGTATGGACATCAAACGACACAAAGAGCTAGAAAACAAGACGATAATGTTCTAACGAAGAAGCAGTACACCTCATAACAATGGCTTTCGTGCTAACACCGTCCATCTTATTTCAGCGATCTGTTATCTAGAGCTCATCTAATTCCAGATCTAGCTCATCGAAAAGAGCAAAGCAGCATAGAAAAAGGGTAGTGAAACAGCGTAAGCTCATCGAAAAGAGCAAAGCAGCATAGAAAAAGGGTAGTGAAACAGCGTAAGCTCAGAAAATACAACCACCTACCGTAACTGGCTCATACTGAGATTATCTAGCGTAAGCTCATCCTCAAAGAGTTTTGAAAATTTGAACAGTTCTTGGTTCGATACATACCCGCCTTCAGAGCGAATCTAAACCATGCGGTTTGAAAACCTGACCAAAAACGAAATTCAAGAAAATACGGTAATAACGAGCCTTTTTAATGAACTGAGCAAATTCCAAAGCCTTCGAATCCTTAGGTTCGGTTGCTTTAGACCTCCGTTCAAGAGCAATCTCTTCGATGGTGTCTTGTAAGAATTTCGCCATTTCTACCTTCACTTTTACTTGTTTCCGAAGTTTCTCTTCCTGGAAAACGATAATAGAGCCAGTCACCTTCTTCGAACTTTACCATCAACAGCACCAATTCTTCGTCATTATCTGTTCTCGGAAGCTCTATGAAGAGAATCACGACCCTAAGCAAAAATAAAATGGTTTCTTCGATCCTAGTTACTTTTTGTGAGAAATGAGTCCAAAAGGGGCTTAAAGCAAAAATGAAATGGTTTTGCTGCCCAAATTTGGTTAAAGAACTTGAGCCTGATATCTGAACTCAAGGTATCCATTTGAAACGAAGCTTGACCCGAATACCACCACTTCAAGGTGAAATTTGACAATGTACGTGTACAGAACGAGTTGGATGGGTGGGTAGTCACAACCAGACGACTCTTATTCAATTAAGTAGTTATTCTAAAAAGCGAATTTCAGAATCTGACCTCTTTGCTGCTCTCCTGGAACGTGCTAGGTAGCATGTTCGGAAACAGTTTGATGAAGATAGGAAGGGCAAGTTCCATGAAGGGTACAATGATGAAAATAGAAAATGGAACTAGACGAAACAAGTCTGACACTGTACGGACCTGAAATTAAAGGATTAGAGATGGTATAACCCTCGCAATCATTCGCCCGATAGAAATTAACTCTAATCGCTGACGCAACACAAAGCCTACGAATTAGAAATTCATATAAGTTCGAAACATCTGTATATAGAATTTTTCAGTTAGAAGAAGAACTCAATGATTCCCGAAGTCTCATAGCAATACGCAGGGCAGCTTTGGAGCTATGAAAACTTCAGCTTAACTGGGTAAGCAAGCCTGTGTTAAAAAGCACTTCTTTATGATTACAATCTGATCTTCTTTTGGAAGCCACTCCACTATCGTATTTTCTGTGCACGCAACATCAACTCAATAATGGAAGGAATCAAACGAACCAGTTGTTGGCGTTCTCTCCGAGATAGAGTATCTCCACGGAGTAAACGCCACATATACTTAGCACTTAATCTGGTCTCGAGCGCTAGCAGTCGAAAACCGTGGTAGTAGTGCTTCAGCTCGTGAACAATCTTTTGCATTATGGTCTTCTTTTTCTCTGCCTCCGAAGTGGCTGGTACCTGCAAGAGAGACTCTTAGCTTGTTTGCACGAACGAGAACATATGCTATGTGTTCCCGAACCATAACCAATTTAGTAAGGCAGATAAGAAGAGTGCCAAAGGTTCGTTTACCCCATACGTCACTTGTTCTCAACCCTTACCGAATGGGGCTTTCTCCCCGCCGGACAAGTCAGCAGCTATTAGAACCCCGTGCAAAAAGCACAGAAATATGTGTATGTTGATCCCGCCGCCCCTGTGAATCTTCATGGTAGGCCTATGTGGGCGCATCACAAAACGAAGTTCAACGCTGGCAGCTCAATTCCATTTTGATCAAGTCATCAAGCTTCCAAAAACCGGCTTATTGCCTTACTTACCTTACCAGAAGCACCAATCGATAGGAACTTAGAGCACGGACGCCTATTTCGAAGTCACATGACAGCCAGACTCTTCCACGAGACCTGCTTTATAATACCTCCCTTTTTCCATCTGTCATAGTCTTCCCTTGTTTTCAACTTTTACCTTACAGCTTTCATACAGTACTTTTTCGTAATAGGGATACTTACTAGTTTCCGCTTTCTGGCCTCTTCGTCCTGGCGAACCAAATCTTCCTTGAGCATTTTCAAAGTGTATTCCACTTTGCTGCGATCTGTGGCTGCATAGCGTAGACTAGTTTGAAGTAAACGTCTTTCCAATGCGAGTAGATTCATTTGTGAACTGAAATTTTGATAATTAGCCTATTTCAGCTTAAATAGATGAAATCGAACCAACATACCATGATGGAGCGTTTATACCCCTAAACGTTAGGGAACCGAGTTGATACACACGGCGGCACTGCCGGAAAACCATGATCGTCAGTTGATGACGAAAGTTACGTCAGCGTATACAAACCAGTAAATTTCTAATATATTACAATTTCGACGAATTCTGAAAATATTACATCATTTGCTTACATGGGCTTTTGAGATTTGGTATTCGGAAAGAATTCCAATAAAGATAATGCCGAAATCGATAACGGATTACAAGAAAATAATTACTCGGCAGCTAGTAAAAGAGATGCGAAGGAACGTCTGTTCTACTTGAGGAATGGAGATAATGAAGATCTCTAACTATGATCAAAATTAAGGATCAAAAAGAATTCGATTAGAGAACTTTAGAAATCAATAGGGGCTCGAACACCTGCTTCTCTCCTGAACAGAAACAAAGTGCAGAACGAATTGGTGCGATAAGGTTTGACATCTAAACTCCAGACACAAGACGTCCCCCCACCTACGACGGAAAAAAGTTTGCGATTCGTCATAGGTACGTGAGAGGCTGAACAAAATGGAAGTAATTTAATTAGTTCGTTGTTCAAAGTCATTACGGATGGTAACCATCCATTCTGGGACATGAATACAAGAGGAATAACAGATAGTGAACAATTAAAACACACCTTTGTTTACAAAACAATAAGAAAAAAAACTATGTGGTCAGGTAAAAATTGCCTCAACCGTTATTGATTGAAGTCTGTGGTTACACAAATTACGCCCTGAACGACGCCGAGTTGGGAAAATCGCGAGGGGTGACCAACGAGGCTCAAGCTATCGATCGTGACTGATCGTACCTGATAAATAATCACGAGCTGTGTGTTCGCAGTAGAAGTCAGTGGTTTTTATCGTCTTAGCGCGGCAATCGAAGAGCGAGCAAAGCGTGAGAGGGTAGTCATAGACGAAGTGTAAAATGTCAGTTTGTATCTGTCACGAAATTCGCTAACGCCTGAAAATCCACCTGAAAAAGCGGAAACATGTCCGGGATGAATGGGGTTTGGTGGGCGAGACACGTAACGAAGCACGCTAAAGTTGGAGATTTGGTGGATGATTACTAACGTGCGGGAAGGCCCGCCCACAATGGGCGGGGCGTACACCAACCCAACGTTCCTCGATAGCCGAAAGTGTACGACGACCACTTTCTGAACAGAGCCGAAACATAGTGGCCGTCTAAGGTGGGTGGGAGCAGGCGATTTTTGCAGATTTTCAGACCGGTCTCTGCTAGGAAAAACTCTGTCGGCCCCTATTGTTAAGCGCCCTTGAACCAGGGGAAGTGCCTTCGGTTTTTTTTTTGCCAACACAGCTCTCACGAACCGATTTCGCGAAATGGTTTTCGCAGTTTAGCAAATTCATAATATTGTCAGATATTGGCCCTGGATGTTGAAGATATCTGGATCAAGTGGCTCCGTTTTCCTGAGAAACAAAATCCAAAAAGAGAGTATATCCTTCAGTGTAGGAACTTCATGCCGCTCCAAGTTGCGCCATACACTTGACTTTTATCAAGTGCCCCGACCATTTGGAAATTTCGGTGCCTTACTTCCAAGCAAACAGGAACTCCTCCTTCACCTCCTTTATGATTAAATCACCTATGGCTTTGCCAAATTTTTGATTTCATCCATTTTCCCTATTTTGGATAAATTCATTGATCTGCTATAGCCAGACTTAGCTATAATAATTCTCTTCTCAGAAAGAAATCTCAATCCGACTGAACGACTCTTGCGGGATGCATGAAGTTTCGGTGGCTTGTGTAGAATCCGAAGGGAGATTGATGGGTAGTGTTGGGTCAAAGCATCAGAGAAACGCTTTTGGCCCTTTCGGAAGGTCACATTTACGCAAAATACTTTGCGTGTGAGTAGGATACATTGAACATGCAAGAATTCATCCGTAAAGCAAGAAGATGCCCCCTGTATAAAGGGTAGGACAAAAGGTTCGGTAGCAGGTCTTTTATTGGAATACAGGAGGATCATCTTGGCATCACCGAGATTTCATAGACCTTATAGAAATCTAAGAACGCAGGAAATATTTTAGAAAAAAGCTTTGTAAAAATGTAAAGTAGTATTGTAAGCGGTCATTCACACAACGACAAAGAGCGTTCGGTTCGTGTTGGATTAAACAGAACGCTTGACCGTCCCAAAAATGGAGTAGAAACAGCATCAGGTGATGATAAGGAGCGAGCTCACTATCAAGTACATTGCCATATTTAACCGATCAGTACATACAAGTAGAAGGAATTCAAAAGATCGTATCCGTGGTCAATTAAGGGATTTCGCAAGCACATGGTTCCTATGTTTCGGGTGGTCCTATCACGCTTCACAGACGGTCAGTAGCGGACGTACGGTAGATGGTGAGAATACGTTAGGTATAGAGAAGCGTCTTATCTCTCAAACTCGGCCAAAGAACGTTCAGCAAGCAATGTGCGTGTTGTTTAATGTAATTTCATTGTGTACAACCGCGAAGGCAGGAAAAAGTGTTCCAATCTGTCCAACCTGCGGTTACCTGCATTAGTTCACCCTAGAGGTTGAACTAGTTCGATGGTTAACTGATCCATAGGACAAGATTGATACTTTATTCGTATATCGTGCCCTAAATATTTCATTTTCTGTTTGTTGTTTTGAGCTCTCATGGCGAACATCGTTGAGATAACAATTGTTTTTGTTGTTGGGACTGATTACGTTGTACATCAGCTTGCATTAGGTTGGTGCAGGGCTTTTTCTTACGATTTTTTTGCGAATTTTTTCACAAGCTTTTTTGGGAGAGAAAAAACTTCACGATATGAATGTGAACGAGAATAATGATTAATTGGGGTATCCGAATGGGCGTTTGATTGTGGGGGTGGGCATACCTGAACACTGTATGAGTTCCTGTCGTAGTAACTTTTCATTGAAGATGGCACTATGACTGGTTCTCATCGCCATTGTTCAGTGGTCTAGACTGGTTCTGGACAAAGAATTAGGTGAAAGTGATCGGTTCAGGTACTGCAGTGACCTTATCGGTCACTCTAATTGGCTTCGAACACACCGTTCGTATTGGGGGATGGGCCTAAAATTTAGGGTTGGGAAAAAGTCATCGAATAAAACAACAACGATGCTGGAAACCCACGAAAATCCAAGTTATACCTTCATGGTACAGTGAAAGTTCTAAAAAAACTTTATAATTCTGAAAAAGTTTCTAAATAACGTAACATCTACCCGATTTCTGAAGTTCAAAGGAAAAATGAAATACCTCAAGTCACGTACCATCCTAACAGTATGTCCTGAAGTAGAGCCCTATGTCTTAAAAACAGTCTTAGGAACTGTTTGTCTCATTAATGCCCCTTCCTGCCACCTTCGGTCTTTCCAGATAGTTTTTCTGTCAGTCCTTTCTTAGACCTGCATTTTCTCCTAAGATCAGAACAAGTAGACCTTATTCTTTCAATACGTAATTTCTGTATTTACATTGGAATTGCCCACCAGCAGGGCGGGCGCCACTCTTCGCTTTTTAACCCTTCGGCCGTCTTTCGCTATCTTTGAAATGCTTGTCTCCCGTGCTGCAGCTGTTTTTAAGGCCCAGCTAATCCGTATAGAATCGTTTGGTCCCTACTGAACTAAAATAAGTCGCAGTTCTTGTTCGTGACTGCGGATTTTGCCTTCTTCCAGGTCAGATGTTCCTCTTGTATGTCTCATTCAACCAGCACAAAAGTTTTCTCCATTTTTTGTTCTTCTTCATCTGCTTTTTGTGTTGGACCGAAGAATTCGTTGTGATTTCAAATCGATGCCACTCCTGCTTATGCTGATAGATTTTGATAGGTAACAAATGCCATGATGCAAAGTCTTTCGGCAAGAAATCTCATCACATATGAGGGGCGTGGGAAGGATCACCTCCACTGGGAATCATCATCGTCTTTCTTCCTCCGAGTCTGAAAGTCGCTTGCGAGCTACACCTACGAATTGATACCGACGCTTCCAAAGAACGATATTTGGGCACCGATCTTTTACCAAAACTGATGGGTCGTACATCACCAGCAGAATAGTCAACAGTAAAACTGTATGCAGTGAACATGATAACATCAGCTGCTTCTCAAAGCTGAACGTTTTGATGGAGTGCTGCCTTTTATGGGAATTGAAACACAACAGAGAGATCCGATGCACTGTGGTTAACCTAGGTTTGGAAGTAGTCAATTCTCGGAATTCAGCCAACTAGTATTGAATGAAGAGCTGAAAGCACAAGTGAAGTTCATTGAACTAAGTGACGGACTGACGATCGAGTGGCTCTGCCTGGAAAGTGCAGCTGGCTTTCTGTCGAAATTTTGAAAAAAAACCAGCAGGTGTCTGTTCAGTGTCTCAGTCACTTCAAAGAAAACAAACCGATGTCTTGGGTAGTTTTTATGTGCCAACAGAACGTGCAACTGTTCCTTCAGTATGTACTCAGTAATTACTGTTTAGTTGATTCTACTTCTTTCCCGAAACTATTTAACTCGGGGATTATCGGGGCGACCAGAACGAACTCGCGATAGTGCTCAGGTGCCCATTGACTGCTCAACATACCTGTACCCTTACCCACAACCATAAAACTTCAGTAAGCCCTTACAAGGCGGTTCGGCTTACTCCTTTTCCAATCTAAATTTGAGAAAGGAACTCAAGAGAACGCCTCATTAGCTAAATGGCGCAAAAAAAAAGCTCTAAATCTACATATTTTGGTTGGAAAGAAATGGTCCTGACTCAGGCTCTCTTCGTAACTTTTCGTATAGGGTTCTTTTCCGTAACTATTCATTTATCCGTTTTCAAGAGGCAAAAGCTCCTCAGCAGTACGACCTCTTAATCTGATCGTGAATTTCGATGTCACCACTGATACAATTCTCTTACTGTGAACGCCTACGTTCATCGTAACCGTACAGGGCGTGCCCTAAAACTGGTTGTTAGACCGCGCAGTTATAGTAATAAAATCGTCTGTTTCCGAGGGACACTATCAGTTATCCACTGACTGTGTATTGTTGAAAGTATCATTCCTTTAATAATAGGGTTTTATTATTTTGTATAACTACAATAATTGAGCGGGTCAACTGAACATAAAAGGCCTTCATGGGCTTTTCGTTGATGAGGCGATCACTGAATCATTCGCCACTGAAGTTCACTTCATTTCAATGTTTATTCGCTGAAATAAAGCAATTTGGCAAGAGAAATGCCACAACAGGCCGATGATGTCAGCAGGGAAAAGGTAAAATAGAAGACACCTTCATCAGCAGAGGCTCGTATTTACAACAGCTATGATGCAAATTTATTACGATGATTTGTTCTACTGAGAAAATGAAATTTGAGAGAAATTCCAGGCATGGCTCACGAGAAGATCACGGAATCTGACCCCAACACAAATTAATTTACCCACTTTTTTTATTTACTGAGATTATATATAGAAGCTGAGGTTCTTCTGATCCTTGGGCAGAGAAGTGTCAGAGGCACACCACATATTTATGGCTTCGAGGGAATTGCAGCTCATTCACTAGTACTACTACACAGGCTACTGCTGTGTTACTGGTGTGTCGGATCGAACCATGAGATCGCTTCTGAGATATCCATTCCCCACCTAATACATTTTTTCCATTTAGGAACATTCTTTCTCCATGACTCTAGTGGTAGCGGAATGTTGGAATGTCCTCATCCTTTGTTGGGGATGTTTCGCGGTTGTCATCACCTGCCACGTCGTAAACGGCCCTCCCACTGTGTCGGACGCTCCCTGGTCTAGATGGATAGCATCAGTTGATCCGGCAACATTGTATCTCCTCCTGATCTGCACTGCCTACGCTGTTGTAGACCTTATCAGCCAGAGATGAAGTACCGTTCGGTTGCTAACGACTACCTTGCCGTTTTCCTAGTCTGTGCAGGTAGTCTATGTACTGTTCTCAGCTGGCTGCTGTTAACGAGATTTGTTCACCACGAAATCGCTTTGTTGGAGGCTGCTGTGACGGAAGCTCACGCTGACTTTGAAGTTAGTTAATCCATTCCTCTCTTATGTCGTTCATGTTCTTCATCAAATGTTAAGGACCAGACGTCGCAGTCGTGGAAAATCCTTCGCAGCTTCAATCTCGACAACGAACTACTTCGTCAGCGTAGGGAGGTACATACTGGCACAATCACAGGATTTGCTGATTTTTATATCGTCTGTCCCCTTTATTCATTGTATGTCTGGGAAAATACTCATTCAAGTATCATCGCTGTTCCGATTGGGAGTCCAACGTGAACGATCAATCTACTAGGGGATTGATCAACGATCATCAGATACTACTTTGAATGTTTCACTTTTGTATTTTTGACCATTCCTACTGAGGCCTTTCTAGGTTGGAAAAATGATCACCTCATTTTTGAAGGTTCACCTGCAACAACTGTCTAGAGCAAGGACTGTAGGGTTCATCAATCGGAGCTTCAGTCCAGCATCGTTCAATCCACCTGCAGAAGACAACTCGGCTACAATTGGCATTCGGCAAGAGCGAGAGCAGGTATCCTGATGCATTTATCTTTTGTTCTTTTTTTTTACTCTTCCTCCCCTTCTAACACCTTCGTCTCGGGCAAAGTAAACCCTTTCAGCAGAAGGAGGTTGATGCTGCGTCACAAGAACTTACCTTAGGAGTTGAGGTATCGAACTTTCATCCATTTTCTCTACTCGGAATCTCTAGGGCTTTCTGAGCAGCATGCTTCTGCTAATTCTTAATTCCAGGTAGCAGAGAGCGATTATCAACCGGTCTACCAGCAGTCCACATACAGCAGTTCAAAGTGAGCACCGCGATTTTTCTCCTATTTTTTGAAAAACAAAACCAAAAGCTCAAAAGAGAAATTTTTCTTTTTTTGACTTTTATTTTTAATTCTGTAAAGCTGAGCGTAGTATTCTTCGGATAAAAAGGTACAACAAAAACCTTCCCACTTTCCAGAATGTTCTAAGTGACCTTCCTAGAATAACAGCGCCCTCCCAAGAGAGGAAGCCGCTAGAAAGGCGGTATCACTGTTCAGGTGAAGGCGGTTGCCGACCAGATGCAGTCAATCACCGAAGCCTTAACTTCGGTTCATCACCAGGCACTCCCAAAATAACAACGTCATCCCTCAACAGTCATCAGCCTCTGAACGGATTTTGCTTGAACTACACCCTTGCTGGGATCGGCTCTGGCCTTTCTAAACGATATCTGAAATGGTAGCTAGCATAATCGACCCATTTAAGCATAAATGTTTTATTCAAGGCTATTTCATCGTGTACAACAATGTGGGTTTTGATCTCAACAACTTCTACTTGGTACATTAATGTTCTTTCTGGGTGCAGACTCAGATTATTAACTACATTTGTATATTTTCTTACAAATATCTTGAATTTATCGAGACGTGTCGAGTAGTATATTATTGAGCTATCCGAGTCAGTACTCCACTGTTGAAAGCTATCCCGGCCCACCTGCAGTGAGTCCTTATGAAGTAACGTCGGATTATGAGAAAGAAAGTGCAGGCGTTGAGACAGAATGCAGTGAGTTTCATGTCGATTGTCCTCCGTTTATGGAAAAAAAGATTGAAATGATTTTTATTATAACAGAATGTGCTCCGGTGACGGATTGTCCCGCAGGTCCGCCTGGACCACAAGGCGTAGCAGGTACTGACGGGACTGATGGTGAAGCAGGTACAGCCGGTGTTGATGGAAAGGTAAGGAGCTCATGAGCAGCCCTGCGATTTCGTTTTTAAACTGAACCTAAGAGACGACTTTCCCCATCGCCAACCTGATTCTTTAACCTAGTCCAACCCTTCAATCCAGTAGTATACTATGTACTGCAATACTTTTACCCAGCAGAAGTGTCTCCTAGCTACTCTGCCTATCTCCATGACATCCAATGAAGGGAGGTCTATGAGGGATGGAGGTTTTTGAAGCTCAGCGGCAGTGGCAGTAACAATTACGCATCACAAGCAGCATCAGCAGCATCGCTACCATCTTCAGCAGACCCAGCATTGCCAATGCGACTTTCCAGATCTTAAAAATCAACTTTTCGTCCATCGAACTTAGATTCGGCTTTAGCTTTTCGAATTATCTCCGAAATTGCAGACCTCAGATAGCGATGGCAGAGAAAATGTATCACTCTCGTTGGTTCTCAAGTTAGTTCGTTGTTTTGAACGTCGTTGGGCGTTTCCTGTTTCCGACGAGGGCACTCTCGTGTTCCCGTGCTATGTTGAAGTTGATTGGTCCACGCTACCCTTTCCATGATAGAAGAGCTGGATTTTCGTGTTTACAGCAATACGGCTGGGCTGTTGTCGTAAAGCCTGAAAGAGCAGACACGCACTATAAACTACTTTTCAAAATGATTACTGGTTTTTGTGAAGTCGAAAATAAAAAGTAATTTTGTGAGAAAATGGAAAAAATACTTTTTGAGAGTTTCGATGATGTCATGGAATCACCACCTATTCTCAACGCCTGTACGTCATGTCCTGAAGGGGAGCGAGGACCGCCTGGGCCGATAGGAAGCCGTGGTAGGACTACCGATTTTTTTGTTTTTATATGAATCCTTTTTTCAGATAAAATACTTTTGTAGGTAGACGCGGTCCGCGTGGTGCTTCTGGAAGTCCTGGTATGCCTGGTAGAAATGGAAATACTGGCTCACCAGGTGAGCTGCTCCTTGCCGAACTAGGTGCTTCGAATGTCAATGGTGCCCACTGACTTCATCGTTTCAGGGACCATGGGACCGGAAGGCTTACCTGGTGTAATTGGCGAGCTGGGTAGAATGGGTTATCCCGGAATGAATGGCATAAAGGGTCAAGGAAAAAAAGGCCCAAAGGTAAGTAGGCTCATGAAGCCTTCACATAAATGTCGATAATAAAAAATTCATTTAGGGAATACGAGGCGGTGAAGGTCCCATGGGCCCACCAGGCGACGATGGCGATTGTGGTGTCGACGGAGAGGTTGGTCCAGATGGAGTAGTCGGAGAGGATGGAGAAGTCGGTCCTACAGGGAATGATGGTATTGAAGGACCAGTGGGGCATGATGGGGAACCAGGTATGGTTTTTACTTCATTACCTTGTAACTTCTCCCTAATTTCTAAATTTTGCAGGTCAAGATGCCGAGTATTGCCCTTGTCCACGACGCCTCTATCACTACTCCGACATAGTGAAAAAAATTTTGTAACTCTGTATTTATTTGTGTTTTTTCATACCTTTTCCCTTATAAATATGTCACTTTCAAAAGCAACTGCTTCTGTGGGATCTTCTATTTATTTGACTGGTCTTGCATTTTTGCTGCCAACCTCAGGGGTAATTAAAAGAGGTTGTGGCAGTTTTGATATATAGTGGATAAGTACGGCGCTTTCGCCAGTGGTGGCGGTTTGAGGGATGAAAAGCTTATAGTTACATTTTATAGTTCTAAAGACATAGAGCACCTTCAAAAGTAGAAAAATATAACGCCGAAAAGGGTTTATCCAGATTTTTTCACTTCATTTCTCAGCTTATCGAAATGATTGGAATCAAAAGTCCTTATCTCTATCGGCAAAGATTTTTCTGCCATGGCAATTTTTGAACCCGATTCGCAGTCATGACAATCTGGTGGTGTCTTTGATAGACAGAAACCAGAACGAATCAACTGCAGTAAGCCGCTCCTTCGAGTTGAAAGAAACTTCAGAGAACATCTTATAACTCAAGCTATACTTCTTACCCGGCCTTCGGCTGTGAAGCCTTGCTATCACTCAGCCTAAGCTTCTACAGGCACCCATTTATGAACAAAATCCACGGAAGGACAAGAAACGGGTCAGGGATTTGGTGTGAGGATTGAAACTCTCGAAAATATTTTTAAAGAGCTTTGTGGTCTATGACATTCTTTGGACAGAGGCGTGATCAGCACGTGCTTGCCCGCAGTGTTTCGGTCAACATCACGAGAACACCACTGATAAGATGATTTCGCCTGCACAGGGAAAAAAGTAGGGGGTGGGGACAAATTTCGCAGGCCATGCTGAAACCTGTTCATCAATTCAAGTTAGACCCAAACAGTGCCTCATGAAGTTTTTGTAGAATACTGGAAAGCTCCTCAAGGGAAACTCGGAGGAGAAGGAGGTTAATGAGGAGGAAGTCATGGCTCCTCGGGAATCATAAATAGAGTCCACTCAAGTTGGTGCGGGAACGGCTAGAGGAAAAGTGGAGAGGAAGGAAGAAAACTTTTCAGGGCTGTCGTTTATGCCTTAAATTTGAAAGATCAGCCCAATCAGTTAGCTCGGGGACATTGACGGCTAAGTCCTGAACAACAGCTTATTGATTCTCATATGGGAGCTCATTTGGGAGCAGTTTCGTAGCATTGGATACGTCGAGCGTAGACTGAGTTCCATGGCGAAAAAGCGCACAATCAAGGCGTCAATTCAATTACTATCACTAGTTGCTTCGGCTTTGTAGGAAACAAGTCGATCGAAGACCAACTTCTCAAGGTGACCACAAGCCTGATTTGCTTCTCGAGAAAACTAACTTTTCTCCTTTTTCCTTGGAGCATAGTCTGAGATGTTTCTTACTAAAGTCCCCATAAGATTCTATGTAAATGACTTTATATTCTCATGTTTTTTGGCTAATGACGAATTCTTTAAGTGATGCTGTTTCCATGGTTTCAATTGGTGCAATTAAAATGAGTGCTATTATATCCGCTAGAAAAATACTTCCAGGAACGACTCAAAAAAGGCCTTTCCTCTTACCTCAATCAAGGTTGCGGTCATACATCTCTTGCTCCGTCAATTGGTAGGTAGGTAGCCTGAGCCTTTAGCGAGGCCGAACGGGCCTGAAAGTTCTGTTTTGAACGGAACATCGACGGGGATGGATTAAAAGATGAAAAATGATTGAATGACGGTGACAGCTGTGAAAAGGATGACGACCGAAGAGCAGTCGCTGAAAGTAGGAGGAACACAACACAATCGATCCTCATTCGACCAACTTTGCATATAACGATGCCAATGTGAAGGCGTGCCTTCAGAAGAACTCACCCTTTTTCGAATCGCTGTTTCTTTTCGATGGCTTCTGTTCCCTCGTTGATGTTCGGGCGTTCCCGAGTTCCGGCAAGTGTGACCCTCGAACGAAGTGTTTCCCTCTGTTTTTTCTACCATTTCCCGTTAACTATATTTAATGTGAACGACAAGATGGGACAGCCGCTGCAAAGGTCGCTGTATGGGTCGTAAAATTGATGGGACATAATGAATGTCTTTCTGTCGCTGTGCTCGTGAAACATCTTCATATATTTATCCTTTGAACCGAACCAACTGACTTAGAGAGAGCAGAATCTATTGAGTGATCAAAGGCTCTATTTTAACGCGTCATTCCACCCAGTTTCCATTCTGAATGATGGTTGCTTTCGCAGGAGCTTATGACTCCTTCATGGGTTTGCGGAAACCAATCCAATGTGCCCAATTCTGCGTTTTCTCTCGCTGTGGGGTCTGTTGCGATAAGACTGCCTTAGAATGATGCAAGGCTAGATTAGTTCAAACTGCCACTGTTCAGTACCTAGGATATGTCATCCATAGACCGTATTCCAAAGGTGGGGCCCTATGCCGTTGCCTAACCGTCGGCTCAAGCATTTACAAGTAAGGTATTTTGATTCTAACGTCTCTTGAGCAGTTTTTAATTCTCTTAATTTCCATTTTTTAAAAAATAATAAAGATAAGGTAAGTAATGAACCGCCTTGATGTGAGGTCACCTAGCTTTTTTGCAGGAATAGTGGTGCATTTGATTGTGTTTGTGGCTTTTACAATGTTTTTCGAAGCATTTCGATGTTTACGCCAATGTTTTTGTACCCTCGTAAACAATGCTAGATTACTTGTCTCTAGAGAAATGAAAAGCTTGGCTCCTGGAATAGCTGGTTGAGTTTCTCGAAATAAGGCATTGCTATTCTAGTAATAACACTGGCTTACTTCAAACTTTCAAAGTTTTCCTCGTTCCGATTTCCATGAAATCCAACGGACGTGTATCTGATAGCTTCGGGGAAAAAGCCAGTTTCCTTCTAAAATTTTGGCAGCATTTTTCTGCACCCACGTGGGAAGGAAGATTCTTCAAACCCGTAGGAAGCACAGTATTTCTGGCGACAACTGATATCGTGAGATGATTTAGTATCTCTTTTTATCTTTTTATTTGGTATTAACGATTACGACGTCATTGAAGTAAGCCCTAACAAATGCTATCTTCGGCAGAACAGATACAGCCTCATATGAGGTCTCCACGCCTGTTGTTCGGGGCTGAAATCGGCTTTGCTTGGGAGGAGACAGCTGTCCGTACTGTCTTCATGGTGGTAACTTATTTGTCTGTTAATTCCAAACACTGGCTTCAGCACCAGCTGCCCACACCAGCTTCCAATCCATGTGAACATTTCAATTCTATTGCCGGAGTCAGCTGCGTGGCTCATTCTAGTAAGGATGGACCTTGAAGCCTAAACTTGAATGGATGAGCCAGTATACACTTGAATCCCTAGGAGTGTGGTGTATCCTGTTGATTGTCGAGAGCTGCTCCCCGTAGTCCCTCTGGTCAAGCTGAGGGATTACGCTGTATTCCGAGTATCTCGCGTTTTTTCTCAAATATTGTTCGATCGCGACCTACACAACATATGTCCGAGTTGTCCTCGTTCAATCAACGTAGTTTTCTGCAGTATACTGACATTTTTTCGTGTTTTCATCGCCGACTACATCAATTCTTCTCTACGGGGTCATCTGTTTCTGTGGAGGCTAGGTATGTGACATGCATACATGCCCTCATAGTGATCGTTACGTTCGAGTACTTTTTTTTCAAAGTTTTGCGACGACCTTCTTGAAGTGATTTACTGCCGAAGTTCACTACGAAACGTGGATGTTCCTTGGAAAATTATTGTCTCGGTGACAAAAAAAAAGCGGTAAACTTCACAGAATCACGGAACTTCTTTTCAAATACAAACAGTTCATTGAGTTGCTTTGAAGAGCTCATAAGTTTCACTTTTTCTTGGAAACATGCACTTGTCACGAATTTCTGAAGAGTTTCTTTTTTACGACTCGTTCAATGACGTTGACAGAGTTCTGGGATGTGCTGAGTGTGTCGAATGCCTGAAATGAATGGGATTTTGTTTTTTAGCTCGTAGTTTCTGCAAGGGCTGATTTGCAGAGTACATGACAATTAAGCGCGCTGTAGCGATGCGGTTAACTCTATAAGAATGAGAGCCAAAAACTGCTGACACTAGTATTTATGCAAAAAGACATCGTTTGGAGAGTAACTTTTTCCCGAACGAGGACAGAGACATTCAAATTTCTTTTGGATAACTGATTACTTTACTTAGGAGCCGATGATGTATGCCTCATCCCACCTCCTTTATTACTGGTAATTGTTTACGACACAGATCGTTTACGGCGTTGGTTGACACATCAAAATGATGTACAAGGCACAGAATCCAGAAAAAAGTGCTGCCTGATCCGTTTATACTAGTCGGCCTGATATTTTGGCGATCCGCTTTTGAAACTGAAGCCGTGAGACTACGGACAAGTGGTTTTCACGAGGAGCTTCGCAATCATTCCCTATTCAAGCTTCAGAACAGATATTGAAAACTGAATTTCCTCTTGCATATGTCACTGTTAGACCCCTGAACTGTATTGACCAGAGAAATTCTTGCCCAAAACACTTAAGAACTGGTAAATGAACCTAATTTGTAGGAGTTTCTTGCACAAGAGTGGTGAAGTTAATCAAATAGACCAGCCAAGAGTTCTGCTATGGCTTTTCGGGGCACTTTCAATGTCGGAAATAGGATGGGAGTAGCGCTCATAGAAGTAAAGGGAGGAAGTGGAGTTCTTAGGTAAAACTGGTATCGGATCGTATAAATATGGCAATTCAAACGAAGTACCGTGACCCAAAAAATGCGCCCCGCTGAATTCAGATGAAAAAAGATGAAAAAGGGATGGGGAGGTGAAGCGGGGAAGCGGGAAGAGGGGGGTGGGGGGGGGGGGGGGGGGGTAAGAAATGATTCGTATTGTTATTAAGTAGGAGAATTGTTCAACGGTACAGGTAATAGGTACGGGCTTAATGGTAACCGATAATGTATCGTACCTATAATGAGATACGGGCTGTGCCTATAATCAACTACGTTAGGGAACAGGAGCGAGTACGATGTGGGTGCCTATGCAAATTACGTCCCTATAGATCGTCTTAGAATGCGTTTCTCAGACAAAAAACGTTTCCCATGCCCTCTCGGGATTGGAACTTTTTTCAATGCTCCTCTTACACCAGGGAATTAATGAACGTTTTTAGTTGTTCGTTCTACTCGGCTGTAACATATCTAGATTTCACATTTTTGCTTCATGGAGAGCCGGACTTTGACTGTGTAGGGAAGATTGAATGAAAATTTGTAGGTGTGGGAACTAGAGCGGAGTTGGTTGGTTGACACGGTATAGCCCGAATTCCATGGAGCTCATTGGTCGTAAATGGTTAATTGAATAGGGCAATTGAAGATGAATTTTATATGACGTGCTGTAGTCGATGGGTAGTCTTCTCAAAATTTCTCTTGAAATTGCCATCTCTCTTCGAATTCGAGAAAAGCAATTTTAATATAACGCCCTCCTCCCCCTCGCCCGTCCAACTCTTTCTCGACCAGCAGGAACGGCTGCCTTGAGTAAGTTGTTAGTGCAGAACCCTCCCTGGTAATGCCGTCAGTGAATGCATTTCTTAGATGATCAGCATTCATCCCTCACTCATGGTCAGCTTGTCAACAATGAGTACAACCTCCTTGGTGTAGAGTTAGTACAACTTTCCATATGTTCGTGGGTAAACAAACATTGCCAGGAACTGAAATAGCTCATGCCTGGTGCTCACTTATTCTTTGAGACATTGTTCTTTTGCCCTTGGACACTTCCTTTCTGACGTCTGGAACTTGGAACTTAACGCTTTACTGTCTTGTCTGCGATCATGCCTATTCAGCGATTTCTATTCTGAGTATAGCACCTCCATCCGAAGGACAAATTTTTAAATTTTTTTTTCGATTGGCCATTTGCATCTGTCATTTGTCCTTTGTCGTAGGTGTGATAATCTATCATCTGCTGAATATAAAACCATGACTAGGCGTGTACTTTTGGCATATGCTCTGATCAAGGCCTTTCATTCCATATTTTGCCATTTTCGTGATCCAAAACGACCCTTCACAACGCTACTCCCTCAAAATCCTCCGATATGAGCCAACTTGCTTCCTGAACGCAATATCGTAAAACAGCTCAATGGTACCCTTGGTCTGCACCATATTGCCGAGATATGTTGAAATTTCAATGGTGATTTGTCTCCCTGAATGGCCTTAGTACAGAGCAGCTCACCCTTGGCAGGGAAAGCTGGAATGGCATAAGGGGTCCAACTCGTTGTGTCCGCACAGGGAGTGGATCCACTGGTCAATGAACCTCCTTTTTTGTCAAAATGCTGGAAAGAGAGACGTGTTGAGCAAGAGCCGACTATACTGCACATTCTTTCCATATTCTCATGATCTTTCATCCCTCGAACAGAGAGCTTCTTGTCCAAGGATTGTTGAGCGCTGTAATGTTTATTACTTGACTCTTTTACCAGCTTACTGCACATAGCACCATGCAAAAAGGTTGAATGGGTATAAAACAGTAAACTAGAATGAGGGAAGTGGTAGTCATTGCTCTGGACTTCAGTCCATCAAACTACCTTTGAGATTGGTCGGATGCCGCATTACACTTCTGATGATCAGAGAGACCGGTCAGGCTCCCTAATCTCCGAGATTTTCCACCCTAGACATAATTGCCGAGATGAACTAGGAGACTGAGTCGAGTACAAGCTAGTTACGACAGCCTCCTCAGACACTTTCTGGTGATTTTGAATCGGGTGCACGGCGTATACCAGAAGTATTAATCCATGCTACTTACATCTTCGTTATTTGTTTCCTGCGCTTTCAACAAAAAAAAATCCATGGTTTCATTCAAACGATCCCTATGCCTCCATAGGCCAATGAGATGATTTCGCTCCTTCATTCTTTTATTCTTTTCGAATTCTAAAGCTTTCAAAAATTTTTCTCTGATGAAAATGTACATTGCGAAGACAGCGGAGGAGTTAAGGGGTTTTTCTGGGTTTTCGAATCGGCAATTTAGCTTCGTCTCGCGTTTCACACGAATTGCTGCCGCCCGCAGCCGGCGCCGAATGCCAGCGCCCAGTCGCTGATTCGGGTTTAGGCTGTACCACGATGCCAAGGTCTCCGTTTCGGAGCGCTGCGTTCTGTCACTGATCTAATTCAAATTCTACGCCATACCATTTCACGCCCTTTCCGCCATTTCCATTTCATTCTCTCCCTCTCTTTACACTCCTCCAACCTGATCTGATTGAATGAAATAAACAATACTACTGAACCATAGTTCATCCTCTTCGTTCTCTTCCTTTTACCAGTTCCTACTTTTTTCGGAGGTTCCATTTGGATCTCCAATAAATCGGAGACAAAACAGCCCATGACTTATCCAGGGAGAGCCCATGCCGTCTGTTTCATCCAGATGAGCCATGTGCTTTACTTCTGTTAAAATTCGTGTACGCATTCAAATACATCTACTGAATAAAATTTTATATTTCTGTGAGTTTTGCCTCATTACGCGAGGAAGGTATTAGGCAATGCCATTACTGAATAGCTAAGTTTAGATGGCTGAAAACCTCAGCTAGGTTCGCCACTCTCTACCAAGCTCTTCTCAACTGTAGCCTCCGCCTCCGTCGATAGATAGAAATGCTATTATAGCCTACCAACCATGAATGAACATAGAAAGTTGGATGTCATTCGGAATGATTCTTTTTTCTCTTTTTGGACTAACCCAGGAGCCAGAAGCCCTTTTGACTGGTGCTCGTAGGTGACCCTTCAGCCCACAGGGTCATTGCTTCAATTCCCTTCAATCGAACAATTCGTGCCCCTGAATCCTTGAACGGAAAGGTGCAAAATATCACCGAATACAAACAATCTTCATACCTTCTACTAAGATCAGACCTGTCGGATACCAGTTTTTTCACCAGTTCACAGATCTCGTTAGAATCTGCTGTAATACTTCGATAGCATTCCTTGTAACGAGCTCCTCCGTAAGGAGAAAACCCTCAGCTGACTATCAGTATGTCGGTCGAATAGCAGAATTCTTTTCTCTTTGTTATTCCGATGTTCAACCAAACCACAAGCATTGGGTGTCCAAAACTGAAATATAGTAATCCTCAGTGCTTTATCCTTTGGTATTTTTGTCCGTTGAATGACTCTTCGATCAAGCTTCTTTACGAATCCAGCTGGCTGTAGTTTTCTAGAGATGACGTAGTTTCAGAAATTCGTATCTGTGTGTTTGCTCTTGCCGCAATTTGTAACAATCCACAAAAAATGATTTTATGGGCAATAACGTTGAATGTGCAGGTGTACGAATATGTCGTAGCCGGCTGTCGTCATCAGGATCGAACTTGGGTTCTTCACTTCGTGACCTTATTGAAGAACCTTATTCATGAAGGAGGGGCCTCACTAGCGAAAAAGGTCGAGGGATGGTGTTAGACAATGGCCTGTAACGTTTCAAAGTATTTTTTTACACAAAGCTATTTCACCCCTCGTCTTTATCCGATCCACACCCGATTTGTCACCATTCCAGCAACTGTATACATATAAGAGAGCAAGGAGAGAATGGGGTACTGTGGAAGAAAATCTTCGAAAGGAGATGGGTAGAGAGGCCGAGGGGGAGGGGGAGGAGGGAGGGGGGGTTGGGGAGAATAGTACACTCAGGGCTATTTTATCTGACACGTTCCCGGCCCTGGTTGTTGTGCAGATGATCAGACCGCTTTTCTTACGCCCTGTGAGCCTTCCGAATCTTATAAAATTAATGTTATCAAAAAATATCATGGGATAAAAACTCAGAATAATTTGAAGTATCAATTAATAATAAATAGATAAATAAATAGGACCAGACTGAAGGTGGAAGAAAAAATAATTGCCTGTACGTGCGATAATAGACGTTGTACTTTTTCGAGTTGCTGTATGGGTACGAAGCGCAGAGAGGTCGTAGGGTCGTGAAGAACAGTGCATAAATCTCCCTGTCCGTACGACGAGGCAATTTTGCATGAAGGACGCCCCCGGATGACATGGCGTTGGGATGAGTCACCTTTATATAGGCAAAAACAAAGTAAAGAAAGAGTCAACAATTGAAAAAGTATGTGTCTAAGAAAAGTGCAAAATCATGATTTTTGGCGGTGAAATTTCTGTTCAGGAAGCTCCTCCTACAAAGAATAACTCCGCCCACGAGCATGCGAAAGGGATTGGTTAGGGCTGAGGGTTAGGATTACGTCAGCTTTTCCAAATACTTGTTCAAATCGTGAGCACCCTACCCCTCTCCCCATCCTCCCCATAAATTCTTGACACCTACCCCCGTTCCTAGCATTTATGCACCAGGTACCTGTGCGAAACGGTCGCGAGCGGTCGCGTCGCGTCCGAAAGTTTTTTCCGAAAGTTTGGGAGGCTGGTCAGCTGTTTCATGGCCCATTCCTTATGACGTCATTCCATCTCACAACATTAGGACGGAAACAACAGATTCTGGGGGGAAAATGCTGAACAAGGAATCTGACACCTATTTTCCCGCACCCGAAAAAGGCGGATGGCAATTAATTGGCCACACGTAACTGCAAGCACATATCATCGCAAAAATATTCCGTGTTCGTCCTAGCAAACATCCATGCCTGTCCCCATACCAGATAGGGTGCTAAGTGGGTTGGGGGGGACCACGCGGCGCGGCTGCGGCGCGGCACCCTGCGCTCTCCAACAAGACAGTACTGGGCCTGAGTCTGGGAAGGAATGGTAAGGTTGTACTCATGTGTTTCGTGATTCAGAACAAACAATATGCTTGCATATAATGGATACACTTCTTCTGAGCCGACAAAACCTATTTTTTAAGCAGGGGAGGGGCTCCGGGGGTGGGTGAGATGGTTGTCTCGTGCAAGAAGCTGAGATAAGATAAAATTTGAACGTCCAATTGGCTCACCCACCCCGGAGCCCCCCCCCCTTCCTAAAATAGGTGAAAAATACACTGTTACAACATAAAAAACTATGAAACACCTCTAAACATCGTTTCGGGCTTGGAGAGCGCAGTGCGCCGCGCCGCAGCCGCGCCGCGTGGTCCCCCCCAACCCACTTAGCACCCCAGATAGTAATGCCCATGGTCCCACTCATAAGGACACCTGATGTGCGCGAATGTTGCCACTTTCTCGACTGGAGGGTGCAGACAGTAGACGGAAAACAGGTGCAAACGGAATGCGCGCGAAATTTCAAAACAGATCAGGAGACGCTGTGTGGGACATCCCCGCTTCCCATTTGGCAGAATTACCTCATCATTCTTTCCCTTTTGTTTGTTGTTTTGTTTTGTTATTTTGTCGAGAAGTTGGTTCTATATCCACATAGACCTATTCGGTACTGTTTGGAATTTTTTTTTCTATTAGAAGTCTCTGTATTTCTTATTACTCTCTCCAGTTCTTAAAATCCTGTTCATCGGAATCCATTATAGTTTTATAAACAATAACGAGGAATCATTTTGTAACCAGTTTCTTACCGTAACCCTGATCGTAAAGTTATATGACAGATGCAAGGAGTTAGCTACACCACGACTCATGCAACTATCTCCGTTAATTTATTTTTATTTTACATATACAGGCAGTTTCGTTCTCCTTTCACGATGAGTTGATGGAAGTAAAAGAATTAAAAATATCTGAAGGTTTCTGACTATATTTTATGAATAAGTTAGTTGAGGAGCATCAAATAGTAATGTATAGATTCCTGCTTAACTCACAATTACTGATGTAGGGTGTATGAGTTGCAGCCCAGCATGGGTCGCTTTCCTGTGACTATCCTGTGGGTCCAAATTCACCATTAGTATTGTCATCATGGCAACTGACATACAAACTGATTTTTTGCGTTTCTCGACTTCCGGTACTTTGAGTTAGGATAGGGGAACGAAGAGGTAAGCAGTGGGCCAACAACCAAGGCAGAAATATCATAGAAATGTTCCGAATGATCTGATATGTTATTATGGGAAGCTTCGATATAAATAGTGTTGAACTGTTACTATCGTGTTGTTCTGTAGTGTTAAGGAGTTCCTCGGGAAAAGTCAACCCCCAATGAGTGTTGCCGGTTAGAGTCCGATCACGAGAGCCCTATTCTACCCATCGGATGAGAATTCAGCCTGTCCTTCTCGCTGGGATTCCTACCGTAATCTCAGTCGTGAAATAATTGCTGTCATACCATTGCACCATACTCATTGTGTGTTGTACGTGATTACATTACGGCCGATACTTGATATTCCACAGCTGCTCATAGTATGGCTCAATAGTAAGAATTTGAACTTGACCTTAATTTTCACCCTCACACCAAATGCTCCTCTTCTCCGCCTTTGAATTGCTCATTATTCAATCCCCTCTTTGTAATTTGCAATCTATCATGTTTTTGTTTACTTTCATGGCATTTTCCCTATCGCGGCATGGTTTTTGAAAAATTATCCAATTTGACGTGAAACGATATCTCTATCATTTGTCGAGAAAAAGAAGTGCAATTTCGTCATTTGTTCAGAATTCTGACATTCAATACGTCATTCCCATATTTTTACCCATGAATTATGAACGAATTGAGGAAAAAACTTCAAGTATATTCCAATGCAGTAGCCAGAGATATGGATATGTATAACACATAATCTCCCCATTAGCATTCCTTTACACCTGTTTCAATCAGTCTTTCTTTTTCTAGTCCTCACTGCTCATGTAGTACGGAAAATGGCTGAAAAGCCATTCTACATTTCCCTCGAAGTCATTTTCATACGACACATACATATCTACGTGTCGTATGAAAATGATTTTATGGGAAATGTACTAAGCTATACTGAAGCTTTATGTATTTTGAGATCCGTCTGCCATACGAAGCGCTTGCGATGATCTGAATTTATTAATTTACTTATTTATTTTTTATTACTCATATTTTGGCTTACATGAAGACGGGGTCCTCGGCTGGCAGTCGAAGAATGAGATGTGATGTCTGCCTGTCAATTGGTCTCCAGAAGTCTCATATCTAGCCGCAAAGGCTACGACAGTTGCCGTTCTAAAAGTTTCTAAAGGTAAAACGTGTAAAAAGAGAGCGTGGACGTCTTGCTTAACAGTGATACCTACATTTGTCGATACCGCTCCAACGCTATCTCCGTATGGAGTTGGCTTTTGATGTCTGAAGCTTTGGGACATATATGTCACTTCTGGGCCTCTTTCCGATACACAAAAACCTCATTTGCTCGTCAGAATCAACCGACGGTCTTTTTTCACCATGCCTTTCATTCAAAGACTCATAAGAAAGTTGAATTCGCTGTCTTTGCACCGTACGAAAGGTTTCGTGGTTGGCTGATATGGCAAGAATTCTGTTTTCTAAAATTTAGAAAGTGTCCGAGGGCGAAGAGGCAGTTGAAGAGGGCGGAAAACGATTTCCTGTCGAACACTGAAAGAAGATATCAAGTTTCTTACTGGGTAAATGTGAAAGATATTTCTTGACGGCCGCAGGATACTGTAGCGGGTCTTTTGTTTTTCGGCAATCATCTCTTTGTGAACACTGCCTAAAGGTAGCGGAGACAGTTTACATGAGTTTTTTGAAGTCGATAAAACCAATGTTAAGGGAAATGGTGTGGTGTAAAGGCATTAAAGGCTGCGTTGGTTCATTGGGTTGACTCATTGGTAGAAATCACAAATGCAAAAAGTAAGGGATAAAAATATTGAAGCACAAGTGTGTGTGTGTGCAGTTTGCTGCGATTTTGCAGGATGAAAAATGAGGGCGTGGGAATGCTTCTGACTTCTTTCGTTCCAGTGAAGCCCCAGGAGCAAGGCCTACGGCGGGAGTGCTGGAGGGCGATCGTAAAGCTGGAAATTCAGGGGGAGTGGTTACTGAGAAAGCTAAGAAAAAGCTTCACGACCTAGAAAGCTTGCCGTGAATTCATTTCTATGTCAGAGGATTTGTCCACTATGAGAACTAAAGAGGAGGCTGAGCGATATCACCAGAACACTCATTGTAAAATAATTGCTTTTGCGATGTTTTGGAACAAAAGAGAGTCAGTACTCAGCAAAAGCAGCGAACAAAACAGGAGCCACCAGAAGTATAGTACGGGGCAGGAATAAGTAGGTATAGGCTAGAGGCGTCATGTCGCAGAGCCTGAAACAGATCCCAACCAGCCTTGTGATTCTGTTCCATAGATATTGGACCACCAGTACCGGATTCTTATCGCTCCTCCCAAAGTCGGATAGACATTCGAGTGTTTCCATGCTTAGAAATGCCAATCGAATCCATGACGCATCCTAGAAGAGTTGTGTACCGTAGACCCTTGTCAAATGTTCTTTGATCAAGTGCCAAAGTAAAGTAATTTAGTCATACCCATAACAGTAAAGAACAATATGGTCGCGTTTACAGTTGGCAATCTTTCTGATTTTACAATAAAAGTGGTACTATAGTTGGTTTTTATTGTATGGGAGAAGGAATCGATAGGAATGCAATAGCTCGCCGATGCTTTTTAAGGTAGCACTATGTTTTGAGCGTATGCTAGTATACCTCAACCCATACAGAGCCTGTGTGAGGTTCAATCCTTGCAGGAAGTTCTGAAGAGCAAGAGAAAAAAGAAAGTTGAAAAGAATTTTCATTTCTTAGTCCTTTTGGTGCAATCGGATCTGGACCCGGCATTGCTAACTGAACCTTCTCTTCCTGCGGCGTCGACGAATGAATATCCAACTCATCTCCTAGAACCGAAATATCGATTTGCGTCATTGTAATTTATTTATTTATTTATTTATTTATTTAGTAACGTGTACAGTCAGTACATGAACACAGAACAATTGATAATTTATTTGTTATATTGAATTTTCCTTTTTCCGTTCTCTGACGGTATGTAGGTCAGGGGTTTTACAAATGTCTCCCGACTTTGATTGAAACGAAGCTGAGCTGAAAACGAATGCCCGGCGCATCACGTAACTAAATGACATCTGCTTCTTTATCGTGCTTCTGTGGTTGACGGTGATCATAGCTTCAAATTTCATCTACATATTCAGAATTTTTCGAGAATCTTCTAGAACTAACTTTCCAATTTGGAAGTGCGCAATCATGACCTTGTTGTAACTCACTCAACCTTCCCGAAGTTATATCGTTCTTTGCTCCTCATTGAGCCTTTCGATCGCACGTGATTCCTCTTCTTTACCGTTCTCTTTCCGCGCTTGCAGAAAAAGGGGAAACGTTGCGACCATCGAAACGTTTCGAAAGATACAAAAGTGGAGCCTTTCGTGACTCATCCCCAAAATGACGACGATCGTCACTGCCAGTTTCAACTCATCAAATCCAGCTATCAATCATCGATCTGCAATTGTACCCAAAATCAGTGACCCATAAAAAGTGGATTTTTCATTGAGTAAATCTCTCACTACGTTGCCCTTTATCTCTCTCACAATTCCGTAATGTGGTGCCCTTGTCGAAGTCCATTTCCGTCAGGATAGAGTGAAGTGCATTCTTTTCTTACATTCTTTTGGCCAACAAATGAATATTTCTAAAGCAGTGGCATGTAATACCTCATGGCTTCAAGACCGCCCATTTCTCAACTAAGAAAATGAAAAATCTACCTAGCAACGTAAATCCTCCGAAGTCAGTCACTGCAACTAATATATTCTTTTCGCTAGGGACGTCTTTTTGGTATCAGATTCGACTGAGAGAATAAATGCTGGCTCATCGGTATCGTTTGGTTCTCATTGGAATTTCATAGGCCATGAGGGCATTCAAACATTCAAAGGCATTCTGCGCTTCAGAATGGGAAACGAAAAAGGTTGGCCAACGGCAAACACTGTTCTTGCTTTTCCTGTTCTTTATCCGTTTGCTCGAATGTATTCAGCATTAGCCCGATGACGTTACTTTCTTCCAAAAGACGTAGAGAAAAATCAAGAAATGCAGATTTTCAAGGCACTTTGACGTCTTTCCGGTTTGCCTTTCACAGAGTCTTCTTTTCCTGGCTAGAATTGAGGCTCCCTTACACTTTGACAGCTTGCACTTTGCGTTTGGTGCCAAACGAAATTGAGTCTTTGTCTCATTTCTGATAGACAGAGATTTAACTGGACAGATTCAGACTCCCCGAACCCGAATGTCATTTACGTGTGACAGTATTTGCGTTCGTCACTTTTGAGATGCGCCGTGTGTTCGATTAACACTCAAAACTGTATAAATATTTGTTGGCCAGCCTGAAAGGAGATTCAGATCAGTGACTCGTCTGCTATATGTTGTAGCGACACCTACCGCTAACTCGCTTCAAAAATAGCTTTCTCCGAATATCTTATCCTTTTTTTATTCCCGTTTTCATATTGGACTTAACTCAGAGGGTGAAATAGTAGTCTTAGCCCTCCGCGAGCCACGCTTAGCCGCTTATCTTCTCAATCGCCGCTAATGTCCTCGATGAAAAACGACTAGAGCGCCGCTTCCGAAAAGGTTCAATTTTTGAATTTTAAATCATCTTTTGATAGTTGTATTTTTGAGAAAACCATCCTTACGAGTTCCTATGGTCCACAGTCTGCTTCCCTTTCAACTTCTGTGGAGAAGGATAAAGCGCTCAGGTCCGATTCTTTTCGGAATGCGCCACACGTTCGACATTCATTAGGAAATGTAGCATTCGCATGAGTGTTTTGTTTAGACTTGGCCGTAGACGTGTGGGTTTAGAAGGGGTATCAGGATTGTTATAGCAAACTGAGTCAGAAGGTGTCAAAAACCAAGTTGCGTTCTGATCGTCGATTCAGTCTCAATTCGTACGCTTAGGAGGTTTGCTTCGTGTCCGTCTCTTCTGCTAGTTTTTCATTTAGTTTCTGTTCCGAACGCTTCATTTTTTCGATGGGATGCTGCTCTGAGATGAGTCTAACAGCTGTGTTCTGATTTGTGATTCTCCGATCGGTTTCTGGTATACAACTCTATATTACTACACTAGTTATGTTTCACGTACTTCGCTCTCCGTCGAGTTTACACCGCATTCCATCGGTACAAGACAATTAATAATGAATGATCTTTGTTCAACAATTGAGTTTTAGTAAGAAGTGGAGATGAGCGTTCAAACGGGGTCGCTGGCGTGAAGTAGTGGGCGTGAGACGAATATTTGGGCAGTCGAGCGCTGTGAATAGATTTGCCTGTGCCTAGTCATGATGATTCAGCGGCATGGCAACTTGGGGAACCTTTTCCGCTCGTCGGTAGTCATCATCATTCGACCAAAGTACTGAACGTTACCGATCAACTGAACATGATTCGTATACCTGTACCGAGCCGTTGTTTTTAATGCGTTATAACCGATTATGCTGGCCGATGGCGGCGGACAAACTCGTCCTGACTAATTTCAAGGCCAATTGTTCGACAAAGTTTAGAATTAGCAAATTTCTGAGTTTTTCTAGAGGAATCGTAGAGGATAGCGCCTGTTCCTTTGAGCTCCATCTGCTACAGTCCATCGAAACAGTCTTCACGGTTTTTCTATCAGTATTCAATGTCTCTCATCTTTTACCTCTCTTCATTTCTTTTTTTTGAGATCTTATCATTGAATATCAGAGGAGTGGCGGCACTTACCCCACCGCAGCAAGCTCTCTGCCACCTTCACTTCGATCGTCATCGCTGTTCGCGAAAAGGCCTCTGCTAGTTGCGGAAATGTCTTCGCTTCTATTAGTTTTTCACATCATTCCATCAAATTTTCTAGGGCAAGCAGCCGAAATTCTCAACTACAATGCCTCCTTTCCTTTAAGTTCACATTGTTGGACACTTAATGTCCGGATCGTATGCTGTTCTTATCTACATTATATTTGTCTCATATAAGATTCGAGCGATCAGTTGGTTTAGTTGGTTAGTGTCTATTTATCACTTTGGACTATGCCATGCACTTGACTTCGGTTACCGAGCGAGCAAAAGGATGCTTATTTGGCTTAATCAGTGGCTTTCTGGAGCGTGCTGATGTTCTTGCCGACGTTTTTCTTCCTGGAGATAAGTGCAATGCTGCCTCATCTTTCCCTGAGTCATGGAATTCTCCTTTTACTCGGCCGAGATCTGATATTCGAAAAGCACTATATTTCCGCTAAGCTCCACGCAACCTCATTTCCTTTTCAGAAGTGCAACTCCTTAATTAGGCTCCTCCCACAGAGGACCACTACGTTTTTGCCAACTCCCGAGGCACTTCAGTGACGAAGAGGTTGACAATAACAAAAACAAAAGAACTAGAAGCAACAACTAGATCTACATGATGAACTGACATAAGAGTTTACTGGTAAACAATTTCAACATTCCTACATGACCTTCAACAACTTTCAACGCGGACGGGGATTGTTCGAGATACAAAGTAATAGGGAACCTCTTGCTGAGTCATACGACATCAGGCGCACACTGGAAGGAAATAATTAAAAATCTTTAATAAAAATAATAAGGGAGTGACTTGCCTGATGTTTATAGGGTTTTGCAGCTCGTCTGGGATTTTTTTTAGCTGACAAATTTGGGCAAATATTAAGAGCCAAACAAAGTAAGGAAGTGTGGGAATAGTAAACCTCTTTGTCCCAACATGATGCCCTTCAAGGTTCAGCGCATCTGGCTTCCATACAAAAGCGTCACATGAGAGCTTTTGTTGGTCATTCCTCAATGACAAGCGCTGCTTCCTTTGGGCGTTGCTCAACATTTGTGACGTTGTCAGGTTGGAGCTTGCGCCCCATGTCAGTCTGAGGCTTGTCGCGAGAGCCCGACGGGGCTTGGTTCGACCTCGACCCCGCGGATTCTGCCAGACTCTGCCTGGTGGCTGACATCCCGTTGTCTCTTTTCTCAAATACAAATCAATATCTGCAAATCAATCCGATATGTCCGGCACCAACCGGTTAAAGAACGAGCACAATCGTCTTTAAACTCTTTATTCGAAACTCCCTTACTGAAAGGCAAGTTATCAGAATATCGGCCTTGGTGCTCTGGGTTGCACGATGAGCAGTTCGGTAGGCTAATGGGCTCCGGCGGGAGGGGTAGGAGCAACTGGCGTAACTGGTAGCTCAAAGCTATGTAGGCTATCCGCCTTCTGATCCAGGCTAGGGAAGATACTTCTAGCTGGAGTCTCTTAGTGCTTGTGACTACTTAAGCCTTTCGAAGCCGACCGCTTCGAAACAAGACACTTCCTCCAAGACGCTCCGCCGTAGCCTCCTCGCGTTTATATACCTCCTGCCCCGCCCCCCGATTCCCATGATGGTGATTGGTTACTGTGGTACTTTCCCAGGCACCGGGCCAAATCAATAGTTGCGAAACCCAATCAATTATCCTTTATCGCAAGGACATCGCTTCACAAATCTCAAGTCGATTACGAAACCAGTACAATTATATGAGATCCTTACACATAACAAATACATGAGGAAAACCTGAAAACAATATATGGCGAGTACAATACATGGTAAGCAACGAGTACATGACAACATGATTTTCTTGAAAAGAGTGATGTTCATCTCTGATCTGACCTATTATTTTTTTTTGCTGACACATGTGTTGTGATTGCCTCTCTGTCTCATACTGGTAGCGGCTTTATCATCTTTGAGCTCTTTTTTTTTTGCCTTTGATTTCATCATTCAGTTCCATTTAAATCCTAAAAGGTTTCTAAAAGATCAGGAAATGGGAAATCCATGACGTCATTCTTTCAAAGCCCTTTGCACTGATTGCGGAAATTCGAGGGTTTTATGGTGACACGCTGTGAAATCATTCCAACTGCATCGCAGATCACTGTGAAGTCAACTTTCCGGTAATTTACTTCGACCTTTGATGCCCTTGTTATTCAACTGTATTGGACAATCTTATTTTGGGAAGCGCCCGAGCATTTTACTTTGGTTTATAATGGTACACAGTGGTGATTGAGTGGCTACATGGCCAGTTCACTTTTTTCCTCTCATATCTGTCTGGTACCGAAAGAATGAGGATTAGCGACCAAAACGGGTTTTTCTGTGGAAAATGAATGTGAGAGATGAAAAGAAAAAATAAGGCTTGATATCGGTTATACTAAACGGTGCGCTATGAATTCTGGTCTTATTCAGAAGTACATAGATGTATGCAGAATAGGGTGGAAAGAATAGAGTGTCGCTTTTTCCTTTTAAATTTTATCTCACGTACAGAATTGGGACAATCGGTACTTGACCGTTCATCATGTGACCCTGGTTCGTATCGCCGTTCAAGCGTTTTTGACAGCGGAATGCTACAAAAGAACCCATAGTGCCGCCCGTTACATTCGAATTCATTCATGAATGGGAGGGAAGAGACGCGGCGCCTACCGACGCCTCACCACCCTTTGATGAACCGAATTTGCCGGGTACCGATACCAGACATATTTTAGGTGTAAAAGTACTAATTTTGTTTGTTGCTCGTTCCCTTGAATCGTTGAAGGCGAGAATATGTCCCCTTGTCAGTGCGATTCCAAATAGTTATAAAGTAAATGGAGTAATAGTTGCCCAACAATAAATAGTGCGATATCATTCGATTCCTTGAGGAACCCTCCAATTTTGTTGCAATAGTGTTAGAAAAGTTTTTCTGCGGTCTGAAATTAGGTTGAACTCACTGGAAACAGGTTCAATTTTCTTTTTGTAACATTGGGAATCATTTTTTCTTTGAATAATTACGAATCGTCTTCAATCGCTCGCCTCTCCTTTTGTTCCTGGCAATTACGGTCAACGCAAATAGGAACTTACTTTGAAGCCAGAAATATTCTGCTGCTCCCTCGTACAACTGATATAAAGGCCTTCCGTGGCAGTTTGTATTTTATTTCTGAAGTTGGGATATTCAGTAGTAAAGGTCAGGTCATACAAACTTTATCAGACATGATCGTACTCTTAAAAGTCCCTTATATCTAGAGCACCTGCTTTCTATAATTGATTTTTTACCCAAGGTTGACGGTGGACTTTTAAGGAGTCTGTCTCTGGACATTTCTTGCTTTGTTTGCCACCACCGTCAGAGACGTTGCAGTGTCGCTTACCAACCTTCAACGAATGCAATTCCCTTGAGGGTATCCGACCCTTATTAGATGATTGAATGAACTGGGCTTCAGAAAAAGGATCGAATACTTTACAACCACCTTGGTAGAGTCCAGTCCCACTCAAGAAATATGGATCCTCTTAGTCTTCTTTGGTAAGCTGTCGTTATTGATCAAATTTGTATGAAAACATTGCGGTAATTTTGCTGAGTATCCCTTGCAATTCAACGAATGGGAGAGCGGGTACACTTCCTGAATGCCATTACTATTCTCAATGAGCGTCTCGTATTCCGAAGCAAGTATTCGACATTGCGGATTTTTGATGGAAACATACTAATGTTCGCACAGTTTATTCATGCTGTTTGTTCTGTCAGTTGTTTGCTTTCACAACTTCCTTGTTTCACGGAGACCTTTCTTCTCTAAACAATGTCATCTCGGCGTGATCCAGTCTCCTATTAGACCATTTTTCTTGAAACATTCCTTCCTCACTTTTTTACCCATTCTGAATAGATGCTCGTCAGCTGTTGTCACGCGACGTTTTCGCTTTGCTATTTATAACTCATTCTTGTGTTACATGCATATATATATTATTTATTGTAGCACCTCGTTACTGTCGCTATCGCTCACTTTTGAAAGAACTCCCTTTATGGTTATATTCATCGACTACCGTATATCTAGTTGAATGAATCACTTTGTCGACCAGATAACCATCCCAACGCCTACACGTACACAGTAAAGTTGGGGTACAGGGCGCACTGCTGAGATGAATGTGGTATATTGCTAATTCTAAAGAATATATGTAGTGTCTGGATGTTTCATACAAAAGAGTCTCCTTCTGTGGCCTACCTTTCTCATTACTGGAGCTTAGAGCTATGCCGAAGTCCTTGTCTATCTCCCTTGTGCACATACATTCATTTTCGCCTTTTTCGGCCATTTTCGCTTATTGACAGACAGCGATCCATTCAAAGTGAAATGCGTCTTTCTAAAACTGTATTGAGTCGCCCCTAAAAAGTTGAGATGTCGAAGGAAGGAATGATTGACGACCACTGTCGTGCATGCCTGGGTGATCAAAGTTTTACAAGAAACCTTCGCTTATAACCTGTTGCTAGTAGGTGAAGTAAGAATAGATTTGGCCGGCGTCTGTCAATTCTTTCCAACGCGCCACGCACTCAATCTCCATTTTGGATTGCTGTGACTATGGATTTGGATTTGGATTTCGCCCACACCACGGTTTGTAGACCTTTCAAATGGTCACAGCTAGCAGGGCCTGCTGTGAGTGCCTATCAAACCCTTCAGTCACGATTCAGCTTCCAGCATTCATTGAGAATCATCAAGGAATATAAATGCGAATTCAGCGTGTACAAAAACTCTCGAGAACCATCTGATGATCGAGTCAATATATACTTCTGTCCTTCCTAGGTGAATCTCGAAACAATAAGCTGGTCCTGATAGAATGTGTGGTTGCATGCGAGATCAGCCGTAAAATTGACTATTTATGTAAATTGTAGTAGCTAACATATCAGGAACGGTCATTGCCCCAAACGTTTAATGAACGAAAAGTTTTTTCGAATTCCGTTTTCGAATCTTCGAAATCCAAGACTGTTCTTTCCCTAATATTCTTGAATAGTTTCTTCGTCAAGCAAAGCTTGGACTGAATTGACCAGCACTTCATCTTTTCGGGCTCTTCCTGTAGAGACCCATCTTACTCAAACGACCGACTACGTCTTTCGCTGAGTACTGAACCCAACGTCAAGCGAGACTCTCCTCCGCACATCTGCTGCATTAGACGAGTAATCGCCTTATTCACTATTTCTTATCTAAGAGGGTTGTTGACAGTGGATGTTTGATCATCAAAAATTGTCATTGGATTCCACCAGAAAAAGGAGGCCTTCAATCAAATTGTCAATAATGATGAATCACGTTCCTGTCTAGGAATATGTCAACTTTGAACAGTAAAAGAAGTGATCTCGTTGATGTTCTGGTTCCTACGCCCAATGACTTATCATCTCTTGAGAAGAAGACAGAAGAAACCTTAGTGATACATCCGATTAGGCATCCTTCTCCTGTCTGGCTATAAATGTTGTGGTCTTCGTTTTTGTTCGTTCAGCTAGAAGCGTTGGCATATAATCATTAGTGAAGAAACTTTGAACTTTGATCAACTTATTGGCAACAGAGTTCTCTAGAAGCTTCGTTTTTGATCTTTCTCTGATTATGTTTGAAAATTTATTAGTCGCTGATAAGTTCATAGCTGCGTCACGTATCATTTTTGATTATTTCGTTATTTATTTCCACGCAGTTTCCTCAATTTCCACGCAGTTTCATCGAAAACCGATGGTATTCCATCCGGATATAATGCTCTTCTAACAAACATCGAGAACCGCTTAAATAAAAAGGAGCAAAAATCCATTTAAAACTAGGTAAACTAAGTAAAAATTTGTGAACACGATGAAAGGTAGCTTATGTAACATAGAATCTCTTCATAACTGACATTCAAAAATGAAACTCTGTTCATACTCGACGTTGGCAGCTCATTCACCTATAAGTGAGATAGCATATGCGTTTCGATTGTTCTGTTGGGGGCTCTATTTTTACGATGCTCTATTTTTACTTCGTGGTGGGCAGTCCGTTGCAAACAACTCGGAAACCTCGTCCTGCCTACCGGCTCGATATCAAGCATTTGCTAATCGCATTTTTTGTTTCTCGCTCTCTCAGTCTCCTTAACGTAGGCACTATTTTCAGTCATTCCATCCCTTGCCCTTGCATGAGCTTTAAATAATGGCAAATTATTTGTGTCAGAAAAGGTAATGTCCAATTTTACCATTGAAAGATTGGTCGCAATGAATGAATGCTGAATTAAGTCACTTCGGACGAGCAACACCGTAATTCCACAGAATCATTCCATTTCGTCTACCGTACTTATTCTTGTAAATTTTCTTGAGATCACTACAAAGCTCTTTTTCAAACAAGCAATCGATCCGATTCCTAATCTTTATTTTACCCTCTAAATGAATTCCAAAAAGACCAGCAACAGCCTCTTTCTGTGGTCTTTCCAAACACCTGATCTCACTCAGCAATCTTGTCTGCTTTACTTTATTTCACCGCTTGAGCGTTCATGCGGTGTCATTCTTGTTTCGTAAGATTTCGATGTTTATGACGAGTTTCAGTTGATCTCGGCCGATGAGGTCATATGTCTTGAGCCTCTACACACTTCCTCGCTCAACTCATTGCTCCTCCCTCTTGCTGGTCTCTTCTCATTGCTGCCATCTGCCTAGCACTCAGTCAGTATTGTTGTGGATGTATGTGTTTTTGCTTTAGGCGACTCAAAGTCAAATAAATAGCCGAATCTCATACCACGCGCTCCCATCATTCTCTATGACCGTCCAGCCTCTAGTATCTCCCCAATGTTTTGAGTAAAGTACAAAAGCCTTCCTGGGAAATGTGGGCATTCGCCTCAGCTATGTTTATTGCGTGTTTGTCGCACGGAATTGATGAACTTTCTTTTTGTGCAACATAGGTTTTCCGTTATTTTCGTGCGCTTTTCTTTCTTCTTTTACAAATTTCAAATTAATCTCATTCTGGAATTCTTCCTGTAGTTACCGTAATTCTAAAATCCACCCGAACACACTCGCTCATTTTTTGGCTCTTGATCGATAGTTCTCTTTTCGAGAGTCCTGTTCTTCCTTTGATTAGCTCCTCTAAGAATTGGAGTTATGAATAGCGTCGTTTCTCTTCGTAGGTTGGGATTGTATTGTCCAATAAAAACCCTGCTTTGAAATGGATATTGATTTTACGCGCGCATTACAGGCATTTACTCATTTGTTGAGGGTCCCCGTCGGTGTTCGATCCCAGCCCGGAGTACTTATTGGTCAGCAACCGGGGTGTAATTCAGGGTAAGAATTCAAGTCACCAACTAACAGCAAGTCATACAGCTGTAAGTAATGTTGGATCTTACGATCGGATCGTTTCAACAGACTATGTATTCGAAAATAACTTTGACTCGTGAAGTGTCAAAACATAATATTGTTCTACCTAAAATGGTACAGAAGTCGTGCAGTAGAGGATGAAGTCGGAGGTTTAACGAATCTAAACCGACCCGTTAGAAGCCATAGTTCCTTCCCAATACATAGCCCGCGAAACAGATCTGATAGTGAAGTTCAACGACCATTTCTATTGGAGTAGGCATCAGCTGTATTCCTAACCGGCAGTTATTTTTTCTTTATAAAACTTATGCTAATTTTTATGATTTTCGATCTGTTTTCGTTTTACGATTCAGTTTCACTTTCATTACTGTTTACCCTTCGAACACCTTATCATGCTCTAATCGTGCAAACAATATTATCAGATCAAAACAAGAAAACAGTCTGAGTTCAATGCCGTCAACACCTTCATCGCTTCAGCTGAGAATAAATTAAGAAGTCGAGTTCTCTTCATGACAAATCGAGATCTTACATTGAAAAGTCCATCCATTTTTGCGGTTGTTATGGTTACATTTCCAATATTTGCGGATTGAACTTAGTAATTGTTCACAGACGTTTTCAAAATGCCATGACTACATTTCTCGTACCTATAGCAAGAGCCCACTTCATGGTTAAAAGTAGCGCTTGACCTTCCACATTACTTGGTTCCCTCCCGCTAAAAGCTCCCAGGCAGTCTTAGCTCACTTCTGCTTTGATTCCCACGACGAATTCTGAAGGTATCATTTAGGATAGAGGCAGAAAATCTCTTCACGGCGTGAAGGGCGAGGCCACGATCAGCTGTGCTTATCGACATCTGGTATTTCGATTGTCACAAAGTCAATAGTCCGTCCCCCACGCATCCGTTTGTGCTCGATCTCACTAATTCTTTTTTGGTGATCCATGCGAAGTTTCCTTTGACCTAAAACGCTATGCTTGTACGTTTCGATGTCTCCAGCTTGAGCAGCTCACAACCCATCGGCAACTCCCAATGTTGGAATTGGAATGTTTCATACGTAAAACGAATATTTTGTGTTTCTGATATTCCTTTTTAACAAATTACTCAAAATCTTCGAAATCTGTGAAACTCCACAGCGCAGTCATCTTCTTGGACATATAATTATTGTAGTTATTTTCCGGACAATCATTCTTGATGTTTAACCCATTGGGCGGATGAGAAATTGATCTTCATGGTAAAGCTTATTCAGCTGAATTTCCCCATTTATAGGATCAGGACTGTATTCTGTACAGGCACAGTTAACTGTTTTCGTCATAATGTTCAACATATCCTTTCAGAAGGCTTTCTCCATTGTTTTCAGCGTAATCTTCTCTCAATACTCAGAAATTTGACAAAAATATTGTAGTACAATTGTAGCCATTGAAATCTGTCATGATCTTGTGAAATACCAAAGTGTTCGTCGTTTCCTAGACAACAAAGGCCATGCGTCAAAATCCCATACTTAAGCTTTTTTTCTAAAGACTTTGCAAAATGGCAACTAGTACGCATGCATCTCACGACAAGGAGTAAGGCGTGTATTGTCATTCACAACTTGTTAATAAAATCCATTGCTCCTGCAGAACTATTTGTGTACTATACCGCTAAGTTTACCCGGGCCACCTAAAATTTTTTGGGAATTATCAGGTACGAGCAGTTTCTTTTGTTTTAATATAGCTTGTTCCGTTCTTCTATAGAGTTGTTTGCGAAAATTGGAGAAGGAATGTATCCGGAAATTATAGGACAGGGTTCAGGTCCCTTTTGAGAGGAAGTATTTTTTGGGCTAGGTTTTCCTACGATAAACTAGTTTGGTTTTAATATGCGAGTAAACGCCTCGCGTAAAGCCACTAAAATATGTTTTCTTAGTTCTCGACCCTTGAAGACAAACTTTTAGCGTTTTTTGATAGTGTAGGCATTATCGCAGGCACGGAGAGTGCCACGCCTCTCAGCGTCCAACAACAGGCGCCGTTACTAATGCACCTAACTTTGGCTGAACCGGCTACCAGATCCTGCAAATTCTGTTGATCGAGACCGTCTCATTTTCTCTACTTGGTTTCCTCTGCCTGTTCTTGTGGCCCATCAGTATCACTCGGATAGCTCATTTTGGTCTGATTAATGTCTGTGGTATGTTGCCGTAGTGCTAAATGATGGCCATGTACTTCACCACTTTTTGTGGTACTTTTTCTTCTCCGCACCAATGGGTGAGGTGGTTGTTGCCATTGACTCCACCGACGGCCGCGTCATGTACATAGACTTCAACGTGGTCTTGTTCGTCAATATTTACCTATCCTCTCATCTTTACCGCTTGAAATCGAGATTTTTGAAATGCACTCACCATCTGCGTGGCTCATAGTCTCGTTGTTCTTTCGTCTTCAGGACCGGCATTTTCAATATTCATTTCCAACGAAGCCTTTTTCATAATGCCCTGCTCTCGATCTCATCGGTTCTCTTGCGGGAGGATTTATAGCGAGGCTTCAGAAAAATAAGCATTCAATCTAAAGACTTGCTGTGGATTGAGGATCACGTCAGCGGATGTGATTGATAACACTATTTTATCCTATCCCACTAATGTAGGCTTTCCGGGATGTTAAACCTGATTTGAGGGTATCGTTGAGGGAATGTGCATCCCACCGTGAAATAACCACCGAAACTACCCGAATTTTTCAGTATGCTTTCACGAACACGATGTAACATATAGAGATGGCTTTCAAAAAAAAAGGAGTCCCGCTGTCTCTTTGACAGATTTGACAGGTGTGTGTGACAGACGACTGCAAAGAAACAAGCCGAATCACTCAAATATCGATGAAAAAGTCAAGGGAACGGCGCTAGTCAGTGCTTTTGCTTGCACTGCGGCATCCGAAAGGATTGATCAACGTTCTTGCCTTCTTTACAAACCACTGAACTAATTGAATTCATCATAGATAGGGTCTGAGACCTGAAGGGATCATACTTTGCCTGGATCAACATCTTTACCGTTTCGGATAAGATCATTCACACCACAGGACCAACTCACAAGCCTACTTTTAATAGAAAGCGTACACATGCACTCAATTATGCTTTTTGTTGCGGCGAGAATGTTTGTTTGGAAGACCGTGAAGAAGTGCAAAATTCAGGTTTTTTTTGTGGTATTCTTCCGAGCGTCAATATCCCGCCGTTATGGGACCGTTGCAAGTGCAAAACGATAGTAGAACCATTGAAACGAGCGAGGGCTATTATTTAGTTTGCACTTTGATTGCACTGGTATCGGGAAAGGTCTACGCAAAGTATAGCGCTTTTGCACAAAGCTGGCTTCAAATACTTCTTACCTATAGGTTTATACTCTTAAGTTTCTAATTCAGCTGTAGTGAAGGGCAGGGGAGGAGCATCACAGGCGTATCAGCGGAGGCTCTGGCGAAGTTGCACAGCTTCACGTTTTACTCTCTCATATGGGACTGCACTGCTACTAAATTGTTTTCTCTTTTTTTTTCAAGTAGGCATTGGACTGACTATGCTCTTTGGATAATAAAGCAGACATAACAGTTATTTTGCTCTTTACTTAAGTCAGCTGGCCTGATAACACGACGATGATAACAACGACCCAGAGAGCTACTAGACCAAGTATCAGACAACCTAGGGTTACCTTATACCCCAGGTCAGATGACTGGTCTGCTTTTCCTGTGTTAATGGGCAGACTACTTAAATGCTGAACTGGTTTGCCACCGGTTTGGTGGTATTTTTATCAGCGTCTTTATCTCCGTCTTGCCGAACTACAGCGTTATTTGATTGGTTCAGTCACCGTCTGGTGCCATATTTACCACACATTACTGCAGAACGACACAAATAAAGGTCTGCTTTACGGTTACATAGAAGTCTCGTACGACCATATTCTTTTCTGTTCGGTCGAGTCGAGGATCAAACATCTAATCATGGTCTACTAAAGCCTTTATTGCTCTACTCCCAGCTTCAGATGTCCAGCCAAACTCGTGGTACTGGTCATTTTCAAGTGGGATGTATTTGGAAGCAGTTTCTCCTTTTAATTGCCCCTGCTGCTGTCTTTCTTAAAAATCTAATCCTACTTTTATACTTGGCGAACGACGATCGCAACTTGCTATGGGATAAAAGAGATGGGAGGCCAAGTGTTACCTCTTCTTGACCGCTGGGCCTTCTGTAGGCGTCCCCTTCTCTTTTCGTATACATTTTTACTACTTCCTTTTTCCCTCCGCGCTTTTTTCATTTAAGCGTAGTGTTCAAAGTGCGCAAACATCCTCCTTCCCTAACTGGTAAGTATAAATCCAACGTTAGACCATAAAGGTTTGAGCACTAGCAGCACAAGTAAGTGAAATAGAAGTAGGTAGCCTAAACACGAATTCCAAAACCGATAACTTCTCATCTAACATCTCGAGGGGCAGAATATTGCGGACTATGTACCCTTTCACTTGTTTTTCTTGAATTCTGGTGTTTTTGAGACTTGTTCGAGATTCGAACGTCGTCAGAAGATTAAGCGATTCGTTGAAGTAGTAAGCTACTGACAAAGTCGAAAACAATTCAAAGTACGCATAATATTTATCGCTCGTCTCAGTGTACGATTTAGTGCCTACTTCAACTGAGCGAGTACTCGTTAAGCTGCTGACCACTGATCGCGGATTGCTCTCTGCGGCACTTAGAAGCCTTTTTTCTGCTAGTCTTCCTACATAATGCTCTCGCTCCTCTGAATAGATCTTTTCTCAGGATTTGCAGATTTTGCGTTTTATATTTCATTCAGATGAAGTTATTCGATAAAAAATTGTTTTTCTTTTCCCTTTAAACGGCTTCCTGAGTTTCATTTCCTTTTAAATTCTGTACGGGTAAGCAAAGCTCCTCTGAATACAGCACCATTGACGCACACATATACCTGACACCCTGTTATGTACCGCCATATACTTTCGGGAGAATTTTTGAAGTTTCCAGATTTTATGAGTCATTTTGAATGCGATTTTATCAGCGCTTTGTGGAAGAGCATGTGCATTTTTATAGACCATTACTGTGGAACTGCTTAAGTGAAGGTTGTCTCCCAAGGGAACTCTTTGAAGAGCAGTCTACAGATGGAGCTTTTTTTTCTTGAGCAGTTGTCATAACTTTTTCGACCTTTCTTGCTCCCTTCCTGTCAGAATACGTTGCACCCTGTGGACTTTATGTTGTTTTTACTTTGTCACAGCTTTCTAGCAGTCATTTCGAAATGTCCGTTCGTGAGCATATGCATTGTGTTTAGTTGTGAAATTCTTCTGAAATTTTTCAGAACAGGTCTTCACAGTAAAGTAATCAACCACTGAATTTGCGTCACTCACAATTCCACAGCCAACTCTTTTTGAGCCACCTTTTTCATAATTTCTACTTACTGACTGGTTTAGTGTCTAAAAGTAAACGTTAATGGGTGACAGTTGGGCGATACCAGCTCTCTTCAATCTCAGTATCGTTTCTTCAACCGTCCTTCACCTCCACAACTTCCCTGCCTTCTTGATCCTGACTTCCATCTTGGGCTAAACGGCTCGTATGATCCTGTACTCCTACTCCACCAGACCTTCACAACCAATATCTGGCGATATTTCTGGCTTCGTAATTTTTTATTGAAATCAATTCCTCAAATAAGCCGAATAGTCATTTTTACCATTCTTTCAGAATATCAATTATCCAACGTTGGCTCCCACTGAGTGTCTTCGAGTACAGTAAAATCTCTTTATGAAATGTATTTTCAAATTGGAAAGCATATTCTCGACTTCTTGTTTGAAAATCTTACGGTAACTTTTCTTCGTGGGAATTTCCAAATCTTTTTCGACATGAATCCTTGATCTCTATGATATCGTGCTCTGTAATTTTCGCAATTGTTCTTTGTTTCTGGTAATTTTGGAAAAACATTCTCGATAATGTGCTTTCCCATTTTGCTCGAGTTCTCGTCCAGACTACCTAGCACCTTACTTGTGTGCTGAGTAATTATTGGGCACCGAAAAGCATTAAAGGGGGGAGGGGTAAGCCACTACGTTAGCATACGATGGTAAGGTTGACAGTGGTATTAGTGGTTCAGTACCGTTAGAAGTTGGATCATCAGAGCCGAAAATGGGAATGGCCACGTGTTCCCCGCCCACTGCCCCCCCCCTTCCATCCCTCCCCACCTCTCCTCCTGAATACTCCTACGGCATGAAAACCAGTTTCCGTTTAATCGAAATAGGAAATTAACATGGGTCCAGAGTTGAACTGGGAGGAGTGGGTGATGTGCGTGCAGGTCTTCATTTACACCACTGGGATAACGGCTTTTCGTTTTCATTTGATCCCGGGTTATGGGCCACCCGCCCACCCGTCCTTCATCAATATACCATTATTGATCACTTGCTTACTCACTGTTAATCCCCTATCGGTTTCTCGTAACATGTTCCGTTTTGTTTGTTCGGGTTATTTTTTGTAAGTCCAGTTGCTGCTTATCAGAGAAATCGATTTTTCAGCCGATTGTCGATTGGCGGATGTACCCGCTGGGCTGAACCGGCATGCTTCTGCTCTTACGATTTCTAGTTGGTGAGTAATTTCCAAGTTTCTGGTGTTTTATCATTATCTATAAGCTCTATCATCTTCAAAACTGATTTCCTCCCTCACTCTTTGAGTGTTTCCGTCCCAGGTTTGGGGCGCTATCTGAAGTGAATTTTTATTAAATACCTACCGATGCAGTCCCCATCCATCACCCCAGGCTCCATCCTCACAGCGCAATCTAAATTTTTCGTGCCGACATAATGGTATGAGTTAGGAGGAGCGGGATAAGGTGTGAACAGCTCATCTTGTTCTCTGAACAATACAAGCGCGATGATCCACAGATCGGGATCATTTATGATCCTCTACACGACGTTCCTCCATTCCTGCTCTATGTGCGAGTGAGTTCCCGTTCCGATATCGGGAACTTGCTCGCATTTAGAGCAGTGTGTAAAACATCTCTGTAGTGGCGAAAAACTTGTAGAATTAGTCAACAGACGGTTTTTGCCACTTTTCTGGATGCGCCACGAATTCGTTTCTCACCCGAAATCACCACACTGTGAGGAAGTGGAAGTGGGTCAGTTCTGACGTTCTTCTTGACGAGCCGATTACCAGGTCAAATAAGGAAAAAGACGGGTAGTCGGGTAGTAATGTGTTTGAGTAAAAGCAGCTGCATTGTTTTTTACAAGGGGAAGTACGGCTGACTGCCAAGTCGTTCTTCAAGAAGTTTAAATCCTCGTCGGTCCTGCACGAAAGCAAATGCGTGGCGCATCCAAGAGGACTCATGAGGCGCTGTCATTTTTAGTTGTTTCCTAAGTTGACGGTTTGCCAGAAAACGATTAAATTCAGGTTTTTATGTGTCCCATGTCGTTACATCCTCATCACACTCAACGGCCATTGGAAATCTAGCCGTTGTGATTCGTGGTCAAGGTGTTCTCAGCACCGATGAGGATCCAATCAGAGCAGCGACACCGGACCTCTGGCAAGTGATTTTTACAAAATATCATAACTGCTCAGTATTGTCCATCCATTTAAGACTAGGAGTTTCTGAATCTCCGCGAGAGCCCCTGCTTTTGCTGAATAGCTCTCTAACACAGTGCATCAAAAAGCTTTTTGGCTAATCGGGAAACTGTCTGTCTTTTTCGTTGCATGATTTGTCTAACTGAAGCATTGTCACACTAGAGCGCTAATCCTATGTTGAAGCGTATAGCTTTTCGTGTATTTTGTGTGTGCCTTATTGTAGCGTTTATAGACTATTTCTGGTTTCATGGCCCATTGTTTGAAGACGTAGTCCATGTTAGTTTTGAGATAAGTTCAGTCACACGTAGTTACTTTGCGGCAAAAAAAAACTTGTGTCAAAAATCGTCTCCTATTTAGCCAAATCTCTGAGTTGACCAACTCATGATCAACTCAGTATCTCGACTAATACATAGGGATGAAAGCTCTTTTTAGCTTTCACTGTTCGCTAATTTTCAATTTTTCGCTTCAGAGTTTCGCTGTGCGGGCGAAGTCAATCAGTCGCTTGTTTTGCCGCCTTTTATTGGTTTTAGGACTCAAATTCCTAAAGATTTGGAAGTAGTCTTGTTCCATTCTCTCCGCGAATCAATCGTAATTCAATTGTTTCTCTGCTGAAAAACTACTCCTATCCTGTCTTTGTCCAAGTAAGCATCAGTGAGGTCAACGCCCATCTTTCGAACTCGGCTCTCTAGGGAAGTACGCTCGTGAAGATTCGCTAGAGATTTCGCTATGATAAATAGTGATCGGGCTACGTAGTAATAGCTAAGAAGTAGAAGGCGGGCTCGAGCTTCCGTCTGAGATTCGAGTAGAGGACTGTGAAGAGGGAAAGGGGAAAAAGTGCAACTTTCCTTGCGAGTCTCATCATTAAACCATCGTTGTTCTCGGTCAAGCCCTCGTTTGTTTACACTGAACCACTTATTCCATCACATTAAGAAAGCTGTAATGGGCTTCTTTCGCAGAGACGAAAAACTGTGAGAAGAGGAAAAAGCATTTGATCCGAAAGAAGGAAGGCGAAAACAGATTTGTAGAGGGTAGGAGTAGAAAATGAACTGATTGGAGTATTTGTTTATTTTCGAAGAAACTTCATTTGTACAACTCCCCACGAGTTTTACAATACCTTAATGGCTAACGTTTCGGTGGAACCACCTTTGTCGGAACCTATAAGGGTGTAATCAATTTGTGAGATTACCCGATCAAACATCTCCACCCCCCACAATATTTCGAGACCAACTTGATCATCATACAATTGTGGGTGGATAAAAAGTGCCGTACCTTCCTGATGAGCAGAACCGGCCCTATTTGTTTATTGTTTTTATTTTTATCCCTCTGTACTGCACCTTTTCCCAAGGATAGAGGCTGGAAAGAAAAGAGTTGATGGATTAGTTGTGGATGCACCACGCAACCAACCTTCACTTCAAACAGAAGGCAATTTGAATGAATGGCTGAAAAATGGCTTGTGGGGGTAAGAAATGGGAGACTTGGATGATGGAGTCGAGAAAAGACGTGGTCGTAGCGACATCCCCTGCTCACCTCTGCAGCCGCTGAACGCCCATCGTAATTGCACTCTTCAATCTTGATGTGTAGACCATTTTAAACTGCATTTTATTTGCATTTTCAATATAACCGTCCACGAAAGATATTCTCGGGACCCCTTATCGTGAAACGATCAACTGCACTCTACGCCTGGCTTTTTAGAGCCTGTGTCACGTTCAGGCGGAGAAGAGCATCTCACACTTCTTATAGGCAAATTCCTCTACTTCAGGGAGTAACTCATTGATAGAGATAGGTACTAAGTTCAGAAGCTTAATAAACTCTCGAGTCAACTCCTTAGAGACCGCGTTCAAAATGAAACTCGAATTCCGAGGTAATTTAGGTGTGAAGCAAGAAAGGACGGAGAAGTACAACCAATCACATGGGCTCGATTCTTCCGAACCAAAGAGAAAAAGGCAGTAGCGGTAAGACTGCTTCACTGATTACTTTATTTCAATCAGCCGGCCTCTGCGGTTCACTCATGCTTAGCTCGTGTATCGAAAAGCTAATTTAGGCTCGATTGGATCATGATAATCGTCGAGCTCGTCTAGTATTCGGAAATGCGACAGCTTCTCAGGCAGGAAAGTACCGTTGTGAAATTCGGACAGAAGATGGCGAATTGGTCTTTGGTAATATGTTCGCCTACTGTAAGTACTTGTTTTTCGTTCAGTACTCACCAATAAAAAAGTGATGTCCTTTATTTGCAGCTCGTCCTGTTGTTCTTACTAACTCGTCCGACCCTATGGAAGTGTCACCATCGGACCCGACGCTCGTCACCTCAAAACCGTTGTCTCTTTCTAAAGAGTCTAATGCGACATTAGTTTGTCCAGTGCATGGATATCCAAATCCTTACATCGTCTGGTACAAGGATGGATTTCCACTAGGTTAGTTTCCTGGTGAGGAAGTTGTTGACAAGTGTAATCAAAGAATTTCCAGCACCCTCAGCTCGAGTCAATTTCCATAAGAATATTGTTGAAATCTTTGGGTTGGAGGAAACTGATGCTGGCATGTACCGGTAAGTTCTGAAGGTGGCATTGGGGCTTACTCCTCCATTGCTACAGTAGTAACCGTAAATTAGTACAAATTTCAAGTCAACAGAATAAATTTTGATTTTTTCATCTCTAATTCAGATGTGTAGCGTCGAACCAGTTTCCCATCTATGTGGATGGACCAGAACAAGAGTTTGAGGTGAAATTCGACCGCGAGTTGAAAGTTGGTGGTGAGTTCGACTTCGTTATTCCCTTTTGTGAGTAGTAATCAGGACTGCTCGCTAACTGATAGCTACTAACTGTTGCACCTTTCCGTAAAGTCGATTTGAGTGGGTCAGTTAGCCAAGTACCCTCTCAAAGTGCCATGTGTAATCAACTTCTTGCACTTATTTTAATACTGTAGGGGGACAGTGGCTATCGCTGCATTCGCTGCCCTTTGACCCGCAGATCCCGCTAATAGCCTGGTCGGAACCTTTCACGGTAGATGTTCAAAGTGCTTTCTAAATTGTACCTACGAGGATGTGGTGATCGACTTATTGTTGAAAACATGGAATTGCTCTAAATGCGTTACTTTTCAGTTCACTATGGGTGGTTGCTACCTCTCATAATCATATTGATTATGCTTATTCTTCTCTTTCTCATCATATACTGTTGTCAAGCATACAAGAAGTATAAAACGAAGCAATATCACGTCGCCGAACGAGAGTGAGTTTGTTTTCGATTCCAATTTTGTCACATTTCTCATTGATAGAGGGGGGGGGGGGTGTTATTTTATATCGTGAGTTAATTTTTGACATCTTCTTATCTTACTATCAAAATTTAGAAAGCTAATTATGAATTGTTTTCATTTTTTTTTGTAGCTGAGATACCAATATTTCCGCACTCCAGTAATCGTTTCAGGCGACAACATCGGAATCAAGAAAGTCAGAGACTGACTACCGGCTACAAGGATTAACACCAATGTCACGATGCAGCTACCAGCTTGTTGTCCACATCTTCAGTATCTCAGCATTTCCACTTTGTTAAAGTTTAGCTATAGTCGAGGATAGAATTATCAAAGTAGAAGTTGCTGGATCATCGCTGAAGCCAAAGGGATACTCTGCGGAGGTACAGCGTTGCTGTACAGTCTCTGCCATTTACTGCCGCGTGCACTTAGCCCAGAATCATCCGTGCCTCTAATCTAGCCTACCTAGCGACTATGCTGCTTTTTCTTCACATGCATATTTATTTGAATGAAATGTCTTCTGCGGTCGTCTGATCTGCTATCGCTGACGGTGTCACAATGAAGAACTGTAGAGAAACCCGGTGATACCTCCGCTGTCTAGTGGTAATCGTCAATGACTTCAATGATTCATGATTACTTGAAACTTTGATAATGAAGAGAGTATCTCTATTGCGGAAACAGTACCTAAAAACGCTTTGGGCTTCATTTGACGTTTGACAGAGATGGGTTGGGTGAGGCTGTGGGGGCTAGTCAGTACCGCCTACTATACGTTTCGATCTTCTATGCGTACTGACCTGATCGAACCGCTGTTCTCGAACTGAAAACAAAGCCCTTCCTTTCTTCCTTACCTTCAGTCGACTCCTTTTTTCTCTATTCATCGTGATTTTTTTATTCTTATAGAATACAGTTCTCTTAAAGTCCGCACCCCTTGGGGACTGTGGGCGGTGTTCGAATCACGCCTGCTTTCTATGCCTGCAATTTGCCAACTTGTTTTTCTTTTTGCTTCCCCTCGATAAATCCCACTTCCACTTATTCCCTTATGAAAAATCTCCTAAAATTTCACATGCTAGTTTAAGGTTCATCCAGTTTGGCTTCTGCTTATAGACGACATATTTTCTATTTGAGAAAGTCACCGCTTCTCGTACGTCCGAGAAACTTGTTCGATTTTTTAATAGCGGAGCCACTTTTGTTTTAGTTACTGTGACACCGTTCCATCGAAATTCTCAGTTCTATCTACTGCTTTCGCATGTTTGCCTCCAGTAATCGCCTTAAATGCCGGTGGTCGGCCATTCGACACCGTTCTTCGGCTTTATACCTGCTAAAAAAGGGAGCGTCCATAATGCTTTTTATCTCTACACTACCAGTCAGCGAAACCTCGACACTGATAGCTCATCATATGTAATCTTAAGCGCCCCTCATGTTATCAATCTATTGTTGACATTCTGTAGCGTATCCCATAAAAGAGTCAGAATTTTCACTTAATCAGTTTTCTTCTGAATCCGACTAGCCTGTATATTTGATGTTTTCAATAAAAATTTTACAAATTTCTCAAATCATGGTTCCTAGTTTTTAATTGTCACGTGCGACTAATGAACAGATCCGTCTGAGGGTCTAGTGAAAGCTCCTGAAGGGTGTCGGTGAAATTCTGTCAGTGAGCTTACCATACCATGCTTTTTAGTTCTCAAGTTCGTAAATAAACAACAACATTCACTTCAAACCCCTAATGATATGAATTTCATCTAAAAATCAAAACATATTACAGTAGCACAGACATGATTTTTATTCCGTCTTTACGAACAACGAACAAGGTGCTAACAAAAATTTTGTGACGTGACCTCAGCAATTAGAACAGGGAAATGTGCGAATTCACGCGACGGCCAGAAGGCGAGATAACTTGCTTATTAAAACTCAGATCCAAAACAACATAAAAACAAAGCATGGAACAATAACAGATAAAAAATAGGAGCACATAGATTTGGCAGATTTAGCCCTGCATTCCCGGTAACCCAGGCATTTGTCCTCCTGATGGAGTTCGCACGTTCTTCACAGTTTGATCAATCGACAGCACAAGACATACAGCCTCTGTGGCCGCGATGATGGCATTCTGTAGCAAGTAAAATTGGTTGTGTTGGTGAATTTGGAATTCCCAGTCAGCTATCACAAAAAAAACTAATTAAAAGGGAGCCACTTTCAAGAAAAACTGACATTGTACAAAAAAAACAGTCGACAAAGATTATGAACAAACCTTCTTGACTATGCTTGGCTCCCAAATACAAGCTGCCAAATTGTCACCCACTTCTTCTTTATGGATGTCAACTCCTGCCCAGATTTCTCCTTAAAGCATTTCATGTGCATTAAGTAATAAGTTTAACAATGGATTCAATGCGCCGCGGTAATACCTAGCGAATGTCTGTGTCGCAGCTTGTTCAGAATATCAATGGCATCAATTCCGGCATTGTAGCAGAGCTGTTGCGGAATAATCTGGAGAAAGATCAATAAGAAGACTTTCAAAACTTTCAAAATGAAGCTCCTCAAAACTGACTTCAAAACTACGGGCGTAAGCGCTCCAGAAGAACTGCTCCTTTCCAGGAATTGTCTTCGCTTTAGCGCGCAAATGGCGGGATAGTTCCATTTCAATCGCGCCACCACCTGAACAAAGTAGTAAACAATTACATAATCAACAAAATGCGAAGCGACATGAACGTTCCAGCGAAGTTTATTGAACAATTCTTCTTTTGTAAAAAAGTGTATTGAAAACCTGTCCAAAAAAATGAAAAAGACAGGAAAATAGACAAGACACGGGTATTCTTATGATCTCACCTGCTACAACAGAATCGTTCTTCTTCGCACGACGAACAATCATAATTGCATCATGTAGGGACCGTTCCGTTTCAGCAATGAACTGTTCAGCACCACCACGAAGAAGTAAAGTGCATGCACGAGCCTTTGAACAACCTTCGAAGAAGTTGTACCTGAAGCACAAAAATCAAAATGGAACGCACTCTGATTTATGATTATAAGCTAAACGAAGTGCAAAAAAATCTTAATGAGACGCACCGCTCACTCCCAACTTGTTGCTCATAGAACGTGGTACATTTTCCCAGTACCGATTGATCGATCTGAGACACTGTAGTCAATATTGACCCACCACACGCAGCCATAACACGGTCCAAGTCTTCCTGAGGTATGCGTCCCGCACAGAACATATCCCTGAAATTTACAAAACAAATTTACGAGGAGTAACCTACTTATGTGCATAATTATAGATCTGAAATTTTAAATCTATAACGAGATCTAGCGCTACCGTACCTGTCCGCAAACCACTGCGTCGCTACATCTCCAATCGGGAGTTTTGATAGGACTATCTTTGCACCACTTTCGTGGATTTTCTGTAGCTTAGAATACAAAATGTTCCATTCTGCATCAACAACCTGTAAGTAGTCTCGTTTGAAGCAGTCAATTTGAGACGCCGATCGAAATTCTCGCTAATAAATCACCGCCTGGAAATCCTCAACCGTGGTGAGGCGCATTTCGGCGTTGTCCTTCTCGGCTTTCAGCTCCAGTTCGATATTAAGTAGAGCAATAAGTGGGTCCTTGTAATGTTTTGGCTGCATCTCAAATCCAGCATAGCTGAAAGCCTTTTGAAAAGCGACACCCTTGACCAGGCGTGACTCCTAAATGGAAACAACCACGCATTAGAGAAAAAGTCCATTAGGGGCAGGCCTGCAAAAGAACTCACACTCAAGTTCCCTCCATTAACTTTCTTGATTCCAATCATATTGAGCGGTAGCGACTCGTCAAGTATGTTCACAGCGTCAACAACCATCTCAGCAAAAAACTCACGCTCTTGGCTTACCTGTGATAAGTCGAAACTGAGAAAATCTTAATGGCATTAAAATTCTAGCAGATTGAGTTGTGTTACAAAAACGGTCGAGCCCCACGGTTTCTTGCTCTTATTTCAAAGAGAGTTGAGGAAGCACATTTCAAGATCACATTGTTTTGCTTTTGATTATCTACACAACCAATCTGATCGTCATCTATGATGTGCTGTAAGGGTATGTACTAGACGTCTACTATTTCAATCAATTCAGCAACGATGATTGAAGGAAACACCAAAAATCACAAAGAGTGAGTGAAATTGACTGAAACACAAGCTTATGCCAAACCTAAGTGTATGCGTTAAAACTATGCTTTTCAAATAGCTTCCCATAAATTCGCACCATAGGTCTGCCTGGTATTTGTGATAAAAGGCGTTTAACAAAGACGCAAAGGGAGTTTCCGACAGGGAAAAGAGATAAAACATATGCCAAGACAAATCGCAACCATCAAAAATCGTTGCGCAATGTAAAGAATGGATCTAGAAAAGCGGTCTAACTTACGAGTTTGCTACTAAGGGTAGTCATTGCACATTTGACCAGCATCTCTCTCAATTCCTTTTCACCTTCGATTTTTATGGCTAAGTGCTCAAGGTGATTCAAAGCCTAAAGAAACCATTGGAATAACGCCAAAAAAAAAAAGAAAACAGCGAGAATGCCGACCTCTTCACTTGCTTTGGTTATTGCCCGAATAAGTAATTGCGGATGAACTCCATCTTCGATAAAAGGCTTCATTCGTTTGAGAATTTCTGCAGCTAATACCACAACTAAAACCTACACTTCTTCTACTCCAAATTCACCACAACAACGACACAAATCATGAACTAGCCTGATGTGGTGCCATCGCCTACTTCAGCGTCTTGAGACTTAGCAATGTCAACCATAACATTGGCAGCAGGAAAAACAATATCCAGGAGTTTCAATATTGTTGCACCATCATTGGAAATCGTAGTTTGACCTGAAGTCGAGCTGCTTCCAAATCAATGAATTCGAAATATACTTACAACTATACTCATCATCCAGGCCAACCCTACATCCCGAAAAGGCATTCTCTTCTCCAGCAAATTGGTGTTGCCCCGGGGCGAAACAACTAAGCTCTTAACCAAGACTATGTCTCGGCGCAGTTTACTTCAATACATGCATTTTCAGACACTAATTTCAGTAACTGCTTATTTGCCAGGCGCCTACAAAGGCAAAAGGAAAAAACGACGAAAAAAATCACATATGGAGAAACATGAACCTTTGCTGTCTACAATCAACTTGTCCAATCCTCTAGGGCCCAGTGTGGTACGAATACTGTCGGCTACGACCTAAAAGCATGGATTGTAATAACGCATCAACAAGGTTCATTCAGTAGTGCAGCGGGCCTACTAAGCAGATAACAAAAGCAGCAAGTTGAAATTTCACCAGAATCTTTTCAAGCTTAAACAACACATTAAAAGCTTGTCATTGTTTAGATTTCCGTTGGAGGTACACCAACAATGACAAAGCTAGCTACATTTTCATCCCACTATTCAGGTCAGTCTGGCCGGGTAAAAACGGAAAAAAGTCAGTAAGAAACGAATTTAGAAGGAAACTGTAGTGTCAAGGAACTGTTAAGTCCAGGCAAAAGCAGCACAAACCACTGGATTGAGTCCAATTCCAAGATCGCTGCTTACTTGGATTTACAGATGCTATCTAGGATTATTACGACCTATATTTTGACGCCTTTACAGCTCCAATTTTTTGCATCTGCTGTGGTAGTATGACAAATATCTTTTGAGCAGCTTGAGTTCGTCGAATCCCTTTGGAGTGCAGCCTCCTCTTTTGGATAAGCCACATTACAATGCATGGAATGACATACCTGACAAGCATTAATGTTGGAAATTATTTGTTGCTTTCCTTGTTTATTTTCAGTGCCTTCTTTAAGAAGAATAATCGGTGGTCGCATCATCTTTTCAAGCCTGTTGTCGACAGTTACCCTGTTAGTATGATATAATGATTGGAGAACGAATGATCAGTACGAGTAATGACGCAAATAATACTCAAAGTAAGGTAAGGTTGCTTATTTAAGTTGAAGAATAACGAAGAAGCGAACAAACAAGAACTAGCGTAATGTTCTTCTGGAATTCACACTGTGCTTTGCGACCTTTAATGTTGATTGGAGCACGAAAACTCGTCCCGATTGGCCGTAGTGGTGTGCCGTAAAAATAAGGCTTCCAGTTGATTTGCTGTGAAGATTTATGTGTACAACTAGCTGAGCTGAGTACCATTATTGGGGTGCACAAAGTTTCTGAGCTTAGGGTTGGTTCATAACAACCATTAGCCTCATCCCTATGGGGCTGCCTGACTAGGATGGAAAGGGGATTAAAATGAAATTGCAAGGTTAAGACCCCTGTATGAGATGGAAACTGCTGTCACCTACTATCCTTTCTTTGTCGTAAAGACTTTCATGGCAGAAAGCAACACCCGTGCATCTTTATCGGATCACCCACCCACATTGCTTTCCATTTCCTCAGCCGCTGGCGCCAGGCTGTGTCATAGAAACACGACGGCAGGTGACAAGATGGGTAGGGCTTTCCAAGCTCATAGCTACAGCCTCTAAATAAGCAAACTGCTATTTATGAGCACTTGTCAGGGTTCGATTTCGCGCGACGATTTGAAACAATTATTACATTGATTCCTTCGCAAAGCCAGTTTTGTGACAGCCATCAAAGTTGGGATCGAATCGCTCATTTCATGGGGCCAGTGTCAAAGTGTAATAACCCTTCACGCATCTGTCACAGCACAATCGAGACTTGGCTACAACCAGTCGTTCTTACTCCATGGATTCTGTTAAAAATCCTGCTTTCGTTCCTACTATGGATCAAGTCCTCAGCGCACGATAACTGTTGGGGGGACTTTTCGATACAGTTACCTTTTCTGGATGTTTTGCGTAGACCACAATACAACTTGATTCCGATTGGGATGAATGATTTTCTTTCTCGCAGGAAAACGTTCGATGAGAAAAAAGAGCAAAACCTAGCGCTCACTGACAACCTTACCTCTCAATAACCGTTTGGAGGCGATCGTCCCTGTGGAAAAGTGCATTTTCGGTGTTCAATATTGACATGTGCGTAATTTACGTGCACCTTTGCCATGATAACTTCATATTTTGGTTCTATTTAAGAGGTTGTCGCTAAAATCAGTCCACCTTCAAGGTAATCCAAGATTTAAGAAGATGACTTGACACATACTAATGACATTCTCATTTACATCTCACTTCCTCACTCTTGCTATTATTATATAATATCACCTGTTATTACAGTTTTCCAGCCGCTGCAAATGTTTTAGTTAGAGCTGCAGAGAAATATGTACATAGGAGTTGATCGGAGCACATGGCAACCAGTACAGGGTGGTAAGAAGTATTAATCAGCAACTATCACTGCATAAGTCTCCGCTTCAAAAACGAAGCGCTTAGAATACTGCTGTCGTGTAAATTGTTACTCGAAGACATTGAATGATAAAGGGTTATAAAAGGTGATAAATATGGTAGGAAATGCCCGTGTAGACTAATATTTCATAATTGCACAATAGCGCCCGTGTTATGGTATGCACGGTGACGTGCACTAATCAAACTGGCCCTACACTGACTCATTCTGTAGGAATTTTTGATTTTCACTACACCGAACATGAGAAAAGGAGCAGTCCTATGATCAAAGCCTATCAGTCTTCCTAGGGCTTCTTCCTCTTTATTGGCTACTCAGAATTTCTCAAAGGTCCTTGCCGAAAACAACTAATGTGGTTAACTTTTCTATTTACTATGAAATTATTATCCAACAGCTCTGATTTTCACTGACGCTCCTCCCTCATCCTTGCCCTCGCAATATTGGAACACTAAACCATCGTAGACGACTTCCCTACGATACCGTAACACCTCTAGGATGGATGAAGTTTTGTTTTGTGGTTTTCACTTGAAGTCGCCGTGGATAAGAGTTTAAGCGTAATTTTCAAAAAGTAGCTGACCAGTTTGTAGTTTGTGGATGTCAGTCAGCCTTACATATGTCAACCGACTTCGTATGTTGTCAATTTTCTTATCATTACAGTTTAAAGGCCTTTTTGTGACTTCTCGTTTTGAAAAGTTCGTTTCAGCCCATAAAAGTCTGTTTATGCTTGGACGTGTTTTATTCCTGCAATGATAAACAAACCATCACTAAGCTTTCTTGAAAGTGCTGCCCTTCGCCTCTTCCCTTATTACTGGCCAATTTGTTCGCCTGTAAAGTTGCTTATCAATAACCTGCTAATCAATTTTTGTTTGAACTTTGTCGATGTGATTATATGCATGGCATCCAAACGAATCAGAACCAGTTGTTTTTGCAGTCCTTACTAGACAATCTAGTAATGTTATATCTATGCCGTAAGCCAGAAAAGGGAGCCAATAAAAGAGATGAAAGAATAAATAGAAGCGGGGATGAAGACACTCCCAAAGGTCAGGGCGTAACCCAAATAAAAATCGATTGAGTTTTGAATGAAAATTGAGAGCGGGGCCCATGTCAGTACCAATCATAGCCTACATTATAATTTTTTTATTTCTTTCCAGTTCAAGGTTCTGCTTGCAGTAGTTTCCCAGCGAACGCTTTACGGAAAACGAGACGGAAGTGGGCAGCGATAAATGGTGCAACTACAGCATGAATGCTGCTATAATCGAATTTGGGTTCGGACCCTGCCTAAGTGGTTCTGCCTTATCCTTTTGAGTCACTTATTTAATGCTAAATTTGTTCATAGAAGAAAAACGCAGTCAATCGTACTTGGCTGACCTCTGGAAACTACTGCTTAGGTGCAGCATACATTGGAGTCTCACCGCGCTTTCAACTGGAAGTCGTGTGCGGGGCGCATCCTAGAAAGAGATTGAACCACACTTAACCCTTCGTTCGTAACTCTTGCAAAAGCTCAACTTTATAAGGACTTCTATCAAGTGGATCGATTAAACGAAGGCTCTGGAATCTGAAGTGGAACGGGACCAGCCAGCCAGCCAGCTGTGTATCGGATGAGATGTTGTTCTCGTCGCTGCCTCAGCTATTATCGACTGCTGGCGACGCCCTTTTTTGCGCTATACACTCACATTGGCAACATCTCTTGCACCTGTTGCTAAGTACGTTCTTCCGCGTCGATGAAGACGTCCTTCACAAGAATCAGAGTTCATTCTTCGTCCTTTTTTCCTCTGGAGATCCCGTACCACCAGCTGTTTTTGACATGAAGTGTTTTTGTCACCCCTTGAATGGGCAGCTGGCAAGTATTTCGCTGGTCCTCTACTATTCAAGGAAATTCATTTCGGACACTCCAGAGCGGAATTCTCATAAGTGAACGCATGAATTCTCTGTCTACCTCACTGCAGTGCCTCCTTAGAACCATAGTTAGTCTTCAAAAACTTCAAAAACATAACGCTTCCTATTTGGTAGCCTTGGTTGGGGCGTGGACCTCCGCCATGTCGCGGGCGTCTCGCCTTCTAGAAGCCTCTGAATATACCTAGACTAGATTTCTACATGATTTCTCCATTAGGAGAGTTACCTACCCTTCTTAAATATTCTAATATGCAGACGGCCCACACGCGACCCGATTGGCATCTGTCATCTGTTGGAATATTTTTCTTAGTCACCGCATCTCAACAAGCATTTTAAGTAGGAATGTATACTGAAAGTCCACGAACATTTGTGCCCTTTGCCACGCCAATGATTTCCTCCTCGTGCTCAATCATATGTCACCCTGTTCCAAATCATTGACATACCTGACAGTGAGGTCAGCACCATGTGGGAGGCTTATTGGTATTTATTTTTAGAGCCCTCCTGATCTACAGATGTATCGAATGCTTTGATTTTTCTAGAGCGTTACTTATTTTTTCTGTATTTATCTGGGACGGGAGTACTTAAAATGGTATAAATGAGATGATTTTCACAATTTCTCGCACATTTCCACTCTTTTCCCGTTCTTTGCTTCTTCACCCTCCCCCTCGCATAGAAGCCCTTCCATTCTGTTCCCCTCATCCCCTGCAACCCGCTGGGATAGAGCACAATTGAAACCCATGGCTTTCTCTTCTCCCCGTGGTGCCCTGGAAAACGAAGAGTAACAGAGAAGTCTACTCCTTGTAATCCTCCTCGGAGTTAAATATTTACCATTCAGCACAGAAGTAACTATGCTCGTAACCACGTTCGACTCTTTTGACTCTTTCTAAGAAGTTTCGACTTTTTATTATGACTGCTCTCAAGGAATAAAGGCACAGAATTCGGTCGTGGGAAAGCGGAAATGGATGTGCGAAAAGGTCCCCCACTGTTTGCAGTCTAGTTGGAACCTTTAAGGGTTTCAGGAAGCATCGCTTCAATCTTCGGAACGCTTCAACCTACGCGATGAGAAAAAGTTAAGGGCCTACTGCAATGGCTTCACGCTTGATTTTCACTGTATCTCTCCCTTTCTCTTTTCGATATCATTTTCATTATCAAGGCTTATCACATGTTATCTTATTTAACATCAAACTTTTAATATATACCACGTCGACACACCTAGTTGGAGGCGGAGACAGACGTGGCCGGTCGTAGGTCCTTGGAATCTGACGGCTTTGGTTCTGATACTCTTCGCATTCTACAAAAGGCAAACCTCATCTGCTCCACTGAATGGTCTCCCCTATGAACCAAACTGTCCAGCTCCACCGTATGGTTTACCCTTATGAACTAAACTGTACAGGCGTTTCAAATAAAACGCCTCCTGCTTTTCTTTTGCTTGCACTACGGCATCGAGAAAAGCATTCGAGTGGGTTTCTATGTGATTAACGACTTGCTTTTACCACTTCCTCTATTCGTTGCTTATTCATTGAAATACGATAATGAAGAATGACAGCCGCATCGTAAATCATCGCCAACCAAGTCAACCATTCACCCAACATTTCTCCCATTTTTATCATCCCATGACACCGCTGCCCTTATCCAGGATATATTCCTAGGATCTGTATTCTTGAATACACCCGCTTTGTTGTTTTGTCATCCTCACCAGTATTAAGTGCCATTTCACTAGAGGAAATTTTCTGCAAGTTTTCCTTTGCCATTCTCCGATTGGTTCTTCACCATTTTTTTGTTTTTTAAATTTTCAGCTTACAGTAGGAGACATATGGAAAGCTTTTAGTGCATTCGAAGGGCCCAAGATAGAGTAGGAACAAAGAGGCCGCTACCAGCTGCCAACGCTCGTCTGAGCATCCGATCTAGGATTATCACAGCCTATACCGAAACAGTTGCTAAATTTTTTTTGAATCAGCTCGTTCGAACACTAATAGATTTGCTCAGAATGATACGTTCATTGGCTGGCCATTGAAGCCATCGTGAAGGCTTAATAGGTGCCAATCAGTCACGATCCTGAATGGAATTCAAGTGTATGGCGCATAATCAAAACAGGGAGAACGTGGTTATCGTTTCATGCCAGCTGGTGAATCCAAACTATTCCGAATATGAAAATTAATCAGCAACAATTCAGATGCTGTCTGTTAGCTGATATGACCGCTATGAGCAATTTTTTGTGAATCTTTATGTCAGAGACACTGACACCATTCTTCATTTCAATCCATTCGTGTCTGTTGAGCGGCTTACCTTTGGGAAGACCAGATCTCTAAAAACTACACGCCAATTCCGGTGATGGATCCCCTCCAGGTGCACTAAAAGTTTGAAGCCATTGCTAATTACTCATAGCTTCTCATGTCATCGCATATGGCATTCATTAAAGAATGTGAATTTCCACCAGGCTCGCTCTGTTTCAGATGACGGAATTGCAGTTTTCGACGGCAACCCGACAGCATGCAGAAGAAATTGAGAAGTTCATGTTTACAGAGTTTCGTGTTAATGAACCGATCACAGTCTCGCTGAGTAAGTTTACCGTGGGACCTTTGCCCAATTTCTTTCTTTGAGGCACAAATCTATCTCGAGTGAACGAGTCTTTAATAATGTCCAGAATTACAATGCTTGCCCACCTTCTTCAACGAGGTGGTGGGGGAAGGGGGAGTGGCAAATAGTACGACGATTTCCTATCCCCATCTCGGCACCCTTACTCCCGCTCAACTCCTTCCACTTCCAGGGATTTTCCGTCATATTCCTGACACTTTTGTTAGATCTTTTCTGTGGCCCTCTCATCAAGTGACGAACTACGTTTACCAATGAGAACTAATTCAGAAGCCACCGAGGAGGAACTTTCCGAATTCTTCCATGACTTATCAGAATCAGGATACTCTAATGAGAAGTATTCCACGATTGTTCATCAGGGTGACAGGTTAACCTATTCGTTCTTAACTTGATGAATTCAGAAAGAATTACCCAGTTGTTCAGGTTGGTTGCCATATGTCTCTGCTCTGTGAACACCTACGACGATAACATCGAACATGACACTCCACAAATCGACAGCGAACCTCATGACTATGCTAAAGGTAACCGTGATGGAGACCTATCCTGGAGATAGGACCACTGAAACAGATTTATTCTCAAGCGTGGACCAGAGAAATGGTGCTCATCTGAGAGCTTCTAGAAATCGCTCAAGGACCATACCGTGACCACAAGGCCAACCAACTGGTAACGTTTGTGGGTGCACTGGAACAAAGGCAACGTGAACTATTAGGAAAATCTTGTAAAGTGATGAAAATCGACATCATATGCGTTTCTACAGACGCCAAAGGGTGGGTTTATACTACCGCTTCATATAAGTAGAACTTTTTCCAAAATAACTGCACATCGGAACTTTTCAGCCGTGGTCTCGGAAGAGAGCTGACGAGACGATCTATAGAGATAGCACGTGCTGAAGGCTGCGATTGGGTTGCTACAGCAGCAACGGCAGCCGCTTCTCAAGCCCTCTTCTCACGGGTTCGTTGAGACTTCTGCTGTCTACAAAAGTTTTAATCTCAAATTCGAGAATAAACAAGGGGGCTGTTTACTGATGAGTCTTTATGAGGTCATGGAGGTCTTTGCGATCATCTGCACCTTCTGTTTTCCAGTTGTGAGGATCTGAAACTGACAACAATGGCACTATTTTACAGTGCCATAACAGAACCCAAACTTTGGTGCTATGGGCTTACCATAATGGAGAGATGACTCTAAGTTCAGAGCCTTCAGCCATCTGTTTCACTCATCCTCCCTAGACAACTGATGACTGAGAGAGAAAGCTTCGTTGCTGTAGAACAGTCCAGACTCCGGAAACATCCAGCACATCTTGCCCCCCCCCCCCCCTCCTTACAATTACGTTTAACAATGTCTCCACTACAAGTTAAGCTTTTCTTCCATGATTACATCATACTTCCACTGGAGCACCGCTTTATATACTTTCCTTTTCTCACATATTTCATTTTCCATCTAGGAAGAACGACTTCCTCATTTCAGATGGGATTTCAAACGTTGTATGAGATACCGTACTCAAACTTCACAGAACACGGAGACCCGGTCTTCAAGAACCTGCACGATGGATGTCAATCCGGAAAGTTCATGGCACTACGAGTGAACTAGTTGAACAGAACAGAGTTAAATCCGCAAGCGCCTGTTCATAGATTCCTCCAATTCATTCCACTTTAAGCTGTCCAAATAGATGTGATATCCCATATTGGGAATAGGAAATGGGCATTCAGATCTATAGTTTGAATCGATAGTAAATCTCTGACTAATATGTTCACTCCACCCTCTTTCAAAGACAAATCAGAAAGGTTGCAAACGAGTGGTCGCGCCCCGCCCATTCCTTCTCTGGATTTGGGCAACAGGGTGCGCGTCGCGACCGCTCGCTTGCTTTATATCAACTCTCTCGGCTTTATGTGGTGAACATGCATATTCTGTAATTTATCGAAAGATTATGTACATTTTTGCATTCCTGGTTACACGACTCGGTTATAAATGCTATTATAAAGTTTATTCGAATCTACGATTCTTTCCTAATTACTTATTGCTCTCCATAGCTTTCTGTTTTTCTTGATCAGCTAAGAATTTCTTAAGCCGTGATCCAGTGTACATGGCATCCTCCGCGGATTTGTACCTCTCGTGCGGTTGAACACGATCTCTGAATATTGGCGATGTTCGCGGTGCAATGATCTGCAAGTATTATAGTCAATCATTTGATTTTCCGAACATCAGATCTGTCAAGTTCAGCGAGTTTGGAACAAGAATGGCTATATTCAAGGGCCAGCGATTACTTTGAGTAATGTGTAAAGGGAAATCAATGATAGAGTAGCGATAATAAATGTCACATTGTCAACGGAGATAATCAAAAAGTTAGAACACTCAGTTTTTATCCTTGGAGCGGGGATTGCCCAGTGAATTTGTTGCACTGGATCCATTTGCACGTTCACGAGCAAAAAAATTAAAGTTCCTTTAAAATGACTTGATTTAACCGGGTTTTATTGCTCATAGGCACCAACCAAAGGGCGTGACTTCCAGGATGGGCGGAGCTCCCAAGTGAAATATGCTACAAAGGCTTCTATACTCCTTTTCAGAGAGCTTTCGCCTACTCTCACAAGGATAGAGCAGCTTCATATACAAATGAATGTCTTTCTATCAGTACAAAAGCAATATTTGCTCGATACATAGCCGTACCTTTGCGTTGATAAGGGAATAAATAATGGCTATATTGATGCCATCAACTGCGCCCTGGAACCTTTTCCAGTACCAGCCGATAAATCCAAACACGGCAACAAATCGGTCCTAGAAAGTAGAATTCAGTGTGGTTCAAAATACTCTCACCGAAGAATTAGACTACAACTCAACCTACCATTGAAAGGGGCTCGGTATCACAACGAATTTGATAGCATTTTTCTCGCACGACAGCTTCGTTACCTGTGAGTAAAACTTCTTCAAAAAAGCTTTGCATTTTTGAAAAAAAAAGGTGCTAAGTTGGCGACAGTTGTTTTAAGGACTCCAGAACCTTAGCCTTAGCAGGTACTCATTGGGCGAGCAGAACATTTTCGGTCCGGTCGCAATTATCCGAACAAATTTTTGTCAACCTGACCGATTTTCCAACAAAGTTTTGTCTCGGCACTGTTCACTAGTTACGACATGATAGTCAAATCAGTTTACCCACTCTGCCACTACCATCTGTCCTGCTATGATTGTTACTATGACACTAAGAATGATTGATGTATAGCTCGAATTCAGTTTCTTTTTCATTCTTTCTTACTTTTGAGCTCCTGTAACTTCTTCGAGATTTCTGGGCTTTTGAATAGCTGAAGAGTTACGCAATCCTATTCGCAACAATATTGCACTGACGATTACTCGGCACAGGGGTGGAATTTGGGTGAAGCGGATCGTTAACAGAAACAAAATTCGGTTAAAAGCAATCAAAAAAATCTCCACCTATGCTCAAAGAATGAATCGTTGCGATGACAGGTCCGGCAAATAGGCCAGCTAGAAGGAAGCGACCCTAAAATGGTGGAAACATATAAAACCTTACCGGGAAGGATCCCAACTCGAAGTGGCCATTTGAAATAAGACCTATACTACTAGATGTGTTTTTGGGCGCTGAGTTCAAATCCGCTTTCCAAATCTGCCAAGCGCTTCTCTGAACGGAGTTATGATGGTGGTTTTAGGTGTCATTACATGAGAAAACTTAAATTACATGGAAGCAGCTTGCTCCTCGACGGCGGCTTGGTGTAGTGGTAAGCGTGACGCTTCATGGGCGAGAGGCTAGGGTTCGGATTTTGTGGGGGATCGGGTTTTTGCATTGTATAGAATTTTTCTCTCCAATTTTTCTCTCCAGGACTAGGAAATACTCTCACGGTGCTTTTTTCACGTTTTATGATCTTTTAAGGCTTCGCTGATACCTTCGCCTACCTACCTACCTGTTACCGAGTGGGAAATTGCGCAAAATTTGGAGGTCCGGGCGAATAAAACGCATATGATGAGCAATGATGTTGCTAGAGTGGGTGCTGATGCTAGAGTAGGTGCGATGGTGCGTAGCAGACCCGGACTCACCTACACCGGCATTGTTGATAGTGGACTCGTGGACATCATTCAAAGACCAGAAAGCTATTCAGTGCGTCTTAACTCCACAAAAGCAAGTGAAGGGAATGACACCCTGCTCGAGGCTACCACGAGGCTAATGCAGCCGATAGAAGCTCATTCCTTATTTCCTTCTAGAAATATGGTTAAACGCACCTCCTCATATGTAATAGCTCATGATCTCAACTTTTACGTGTACACACGAGACCCCATTCTTTGCCTACTGTCGTCTGCCTATTTTCAGTTCTAGGCGATGAAATTTAGAATATCTCTCTTTTACTCATGGTATGCCGCCGGCTACTAGAGCACTCACACGGGTGATTTCGGGACGCCGACTCAATTCTGTTTTCCTTCTGATCTGGGGTTAGGGAGTGTAAAGGAACGACCTGTGACCAGTTATTTTTCATCCGCTTCTCCCATTGTGAAAAAATCCTTCGCTTCAAACATTCCGTGCTAGAGTATCACATTTGTTCATAAAGTGGCAAAAGTTACCCTACTGTGAATCCTGCTGTGAATATAGAGTGCATGGGCATGCGAGTAAAACTGAAGTATTACTTTAAGTGGATAAATATCAGCAAAAGCCTTAAAAGGTCATAAAACGTGAAAAAATCACCATGAGAGTATTTCCTAGTCCTGGAGGGAAAAATTCTATATAATGCAAAACCTCGGTCCCCCACAAAATCCGATCCCTACCCTCTCGCCCATGAAGCGTCACGCTTACCACTACACCAAGCCGCCGTTGAGGAGCAAACTGCTTCCATGTAATTTAAGTTTTCTCATGTAATGTCACCTAAAACCACCCTCATAACTCCGTTCAGAGAAGCGCTTGGCAGATTTGGAAAGCGGATTTGAACTCAGCGCCCAGAAACACATTTAGTAGTATAGGTCTTATTTCAAATGGCCACTTCGAGTTGGGATCCTTCCCTGGTTAGTAATAAGGAATCAAAGAGAAACTAATTTTTAGGAAAACATTTGAAGGAAGCTAGTTCACCTGTAACCTTCGACAAGCATTTCTAATGATTTTATGAGAATTTGGAGTTGTCTTTTCAGGAGTGAGCTGTCGATGAAGATACCATCGATAAATAGGATGAGCCACGAGGCCTCCTAAACAAAGATGACCTCTCGATCGATAGAAAACATTGAACCCATGAAATGCAGCTTTTGAACGTCTTAAAATAACGAAATCGTTCAAAGATTCCGCTTTTAACGCAATGCAGTCAGGCAATTGATCATATCGAATGGAATGGCGAAAAACGTAACGAAATTCCCGAAATTTGAAAACAGAGATGAAACGCTCCAAATTACTGGACTAATCATCAACAAAGCAGCTGTTCGCAAACCAAAGGGAAGCGGTGGTAACACAAAATACAAGCTGAAGTAATATTATCTCATCATCATGTGAATAACTTTTCATTCTTAACATAATTAAACTTAAGACATGAATACTCATACGAATTCGATTGATATATTTTTGCTGAGTGGACGATAATACTCACCAGCGACACTGCTAATCTCTGCTCCTTTAAACAGTCCCCATATAGAGTACTCCAAATACGGCCGAGGAATATCAGCTAAAGCTTCAGGAGTGCTGGCTTTGTAGAAAAATTGTGAAAAGTTGTAAAACCATGTTTCCAACCCAATCATGGCCTGAAATTTTGCAGTAAAAAATGGCAAGGAATCAATACTCATTCTTATTCTCGTCCTTTTTCTTAAAAAGAACGGTACAACTGCGAAAAAAACGGTCCGGTCAAACCATTGATGTAAGAGCATGCACAAACAGGCGTTATTGCTTATTCTTTATGTTTTTTTTGTATTTCAAACAATGTTCAATATTCAACGAAGTAATAACAAAAACAGACAAAAAGAACAATAGAACCGAAGCTATCAATAATCAGACCAATGCTGATGAACAAAAATTATTGATAAACTTATTTGCTGAACAACATAAATATGGTGCACCAAAAATTAACGACTTTCATCGAAGTATCAGCTACTGCTGGCCGCTTGTCCAAGTGCCTTCTTGAGTCTGTACTGCTCTCGTTTCGATAAAACACGGCATATTGCCTTTTTGCGGGCTTTTATGTTCTTCTCTCGTTTTGCCTCGAATTCGGCTTCCTAAATCAATTCACTAATCGTTCACCGTTATCACATCGCTTGAGAAACCCCTACCTCTTGGGCTTTCTTGGCCAATTGCTTCTCTCGCGCAGCATTGACCTTTTTCGTAATGTCTCTGAAAGTGCATGTCTCGCGGTGATCCGATAGAAAATGAGGTAAATCTTGTCAACATACGTGTTGATAGTTCTCAGCATGTCCATCATGTGTTTCCTCTTCGCCTCTTCTGGTTCCAGAATCACAGCCGTGTTCCTTGCAATTAACTGTTCCTTACGCTGAAAAACTATGAGCGTTCTCGACGTATCAACAGTAAGTAGTAAAGTGAAAACACCTCTTTTGTTTGTTTTGTTTACCTCTTTTGTTTTTTCCTCGTACGTGGGCTTCAACTTGAAGGGCAAAGCTTGCTGGAGTTTATTGGGCACGACCAGTGGAGCTGGCTCTAGTTCATCACGTTCAACAGGCTTAAAAATGAGAAGCTTTCAACTTTTTTCCTTTGAGCTCAGTTTTCGCCCAGCCGACGTCATGAATCGATGTGCCCAACAAAGAATTTACCTTATACATGGAATCTTCCCGTTGCTCGGGTTTGATTCCGAGCTCATGTCGCATTTTACCAACCGTACGCATTCCTACCCATGGCTCTCCAGGCGGCAGAAGATGGTCAATCACTGGCGTGTAAAAACGAGGGATAGGTACAGATACCCAAGACCGCAAGAATACGATATCTGAAGCAGCATGATATTGCATTCAGAATTCTTTTTGATGCATTCTTTTTCGAAAATTTTAAAGTTATATGGAGTTATATAAATTAGTAATGATTCATGATCTCCGATTATGTAAATGTAATAGATTCAAGGTAAAAAAAGCAGTAAGCAAATGCAAATGCAAATAGATTGAATTGATCTTTTGCAGAGAACTTGATGGGAATACATGCAAAGTATTTAAGAATGGGCTTAAACCTTGACCAAGCGAAAGTTTGCTTCAAACACTTTACAATACAGGGTGGCTGAAAAGTATAGGACGCGCCGTTCGACGCTTGTTGGCACCCTGCCAATGGGTATTTTCAGAATCTTGTTGGGCTTTTATAAAGCTTGGGTTTTGTACAAGAATCCATATAAGTCATTCGAATGACCGTTTGCCCGAACAGTGGCTACGAAAGTTTCTGCGCATCGACCCACTACCAAGAAGCTGCTCAGAGAAGGTTTCACGAGCTGCGACATTGCGAAACGACTCGGTGTTTCTCTCCAACCGTACGGAATGTTGCCGCTGCTCTCAGGAATCGAGGACGAGCCTCTGCGATGCCAAAAAGGGGTTGACCGAGAGCAGTGAACACACCGAAGATTCGTGACACCACCAGGAAGAGGATCACCCGCAACCACGGGGTCAACATGAATCGGATTGCTTCGAACCTCAACATCAACCGTCAAACCATCCAGAAAGTTGCGAAACGCGACCTCAAGCTGAACAATTATCGGCGCCGTCGACGACAATTTCATTCAGAGCAGTCCAAGCAAAGTCGACTGATAAAATGCAAAAAACTTTTTTGAGAGCTCAGTGCACGCCGCATCTCTGACGTGATCTGGACCGATGGGAAAATATTCATCGCAGAACACTATCCAATCCGTACAAACCAGAGAAAGTTGTTGTCAAAAGCTGACACCAGGTCCCTAGAACGTAGTCTTGTGCACAGCAGGCTACCTTCCAAAAGTGTGATGGTTTGGGCCGGGATGACATCAGAAAGCAAAACACCTTTGGTCTTCACCGACAGAAATGTTAAAAATGAACTCCGCGGTCCACCAAAAGGTGGTTTTAATGGACGCTCTGCTACCCTGAGTCACTGAACACTTTCGTAACCGATCATTCGTCCATTAGCAAGATTGGGCCTCTCCTCATGCCTCGAAGTTGACAAAAGCCGTACTGGACGCGCACTTCCCCGGTTGCTGAGGTAAAGACATCTGACCTTCCTCTCCGCCAGATCTTAATTCAGTGGACTTCTCTGTATGGGAGTACTTAAAGAGCGAAATCGCAGGAGGCTCCTACCGCATGTTTGACGCTCAGAAGTTGGCCCTTCAGAAGGCGTAGGACGATATCGACGTCGACAACCTGCGGCGTACGGTCGATTCAGTCATCGAGAGTCTGAAGGCCGGTGTAAGAGCAAAAGGATCGAACTTTGAACATCTGCCGTCCTGAATGATCTTGTAGTTCTACTCTATTCCTCATTAAGCTTATTTGCCTCTCTGGTCTCTATCTTTGAAGTTACGCTTACAAATGCGGCGTCCTATACTTTTCAGCCACCCTGTACACTGATTAAACAGCAGCCTATCGCATCTCACCTCGCATCAATATTTTATCCTCAAAAGTTGCCCTGAACGATCCAGCAGGCTCATGCAATGCTTTCTTAATTTGCCCACGAATACCAGACACAGTTCGAATTGCGGCTCCTTCAAACTTTGCCACTTCCAACTGACTGTTGAACATCCCCTGAAACATAATAATCAATGTTCGAGGCACGGCAGTAATTTGTTCATAAACTTTTAACAAGTTTTTATGACCACACCCTGCGAGACAACGCTCATGGGGAATGAGGGTCATATGGCTAGGTTAAAGGTAACCCACCTTTATGAAAGCAGAGTTCTTGAACACTTTTTCGGGCGTGCCGACAAGTTTAAGTTTTTTCACGACGTCCGAGCTCTTTTCAAGATTTAATACAACTCCGGTGGCAACAATACGGTACCCCGGCTGAAAAATGCAAAATTATGTAACATCATGAACCTTTCGAACTATTATAAAAATCAACCGTACCGTTCTATCAGAGACTGACTGCACAGCAACAAGGCCTGTGTTCTGTGCAACTATTGGTCCCCAGAACTGTGCATGACAATGCATATGTTCCGGAGTGTACTTCAAGAACCTTTGCCTCATATTGTGATCCTAAAGCTCCTTTTCATAGAAAAAAACACTGGTCATTAAATATGAAAACATACTTAAAAAAAGAAAACAACAGTTTCTGGATGTAAAACTGATCATTCTTGCATTAGTAGTTCTATTGTTTGGTTAATCGTTACCTGAATGGAATATATGACAACAGTTTGATATCTTCGCCAACCGCAGCTGATAATCAGAGGATCGCGCGACTTCAATGTCCTTTCGAACCAGCGATGACGCTTTATACGCACCTGAACGTCAGGAGAAATGAGGAAGAGGGAAAGAAGGTTATTATTTTATCAAAGTTTTTAGTAGAAATTAAACACAATATTTACTTGAACTACTCCCATGTTTTGTTCGCCAGTCAACAAACCGCCAACGATGTAGGGTGAGGTAGGATCGAAATTCTCGACAAATTCACATGGTACATTCTCTATCTCAATGCGAACATAACGACCAGCTCGGAATCCTATATAGAAACAAAATCAAACGCTTAGAGTACAAATAGCTGGACAGGAAGAAAGTCCTCAAAAGAAAATCGATAAAGTTGCAAAATGTAGCGGTACAAAATGTTAAGAAACCTTCCAACTGTTCCCTCTCGCTCTCATCCATTCCTTCGAAAATACTTTTATTCAGCTGAGCTTGTTCTTCCATCTCATTCTGAACCAGCGAAGATAAAATAAAGCTGCTTCTTAATAGTACCTTCACATCATACTGGTAACGTTACAAACACGGCGAACCTTCAAGGTATTGTAGTGTTTACATGAGTCATCGTAATCGTCGTTGAAACGTTGCTTTAGTTTAATCTTTTCCTCCGCACGTTTTTCTCGGGCAGCAGCTTCGGCGCGCTCGACTGCCGATAGCTTGGCTTCTCCTAAATACGGCGGCGCTTGTGACTGCGATTCGGAAAATTACAGTTTTCTGAATAAAATTCGACCTCTCATATTGATATGAATTCTAAAACAATACCGTCTTGTGGTGCATCTTCGTCTTCATTATCCGACTCTTCTTTCACTTTCTCATCCACTTCATCTGTAACAACAACAAATCAACTGAACTGTATGAACCGTCCAAGAAAATCTAAAAAACATCATCCTACTAATATTCGATTTACACGGAAATCTTTAAAGATACAGCGAGTGCCATAACATTCTGTGCTTGTAAAAGTGTAATTGTCAATGAGAGATCAATCACCACACTAATCGCACTTTTACGGACACGAAATCTTTTTAGCACTCGCCATACGTTCAGAGGGCTACGTGCAAACCCAACAGGTCACGAGGGTACCGAGAAAAAATGGTGAATGTAATGAATGCTAGTGCGAGCAAAGGTTAGAGTAAACTTTGACGAACGGCGGGGATCCATATGTCAAAAGCGCAGCGATTGTCATGAATAGTCAAGAGGGCCGAAGTATGAGTCGCTATCAGTTCCCCTCAACAAGAGCGAGAGAAGATCTAATTGATTAAAAACAAGTTATCGATTCACAGTTCCGTTAAAGCACAGCCACTCGAGTAACAAACTAGATAAAATTACCGTGCAGCTTTTTTTCAATCTCATCGTCTTCAGACCAAGTCCCCGTGACGAAGCAGTCGGCTATAGATAACCGTGTTTCTTCTTCATTCCAGTTGAGCGTGGCAGATGAAGACGAAGCACATTGGTTCCATTGAAAGCCGTCTTCCTGTGATTCAACGAACTTCATTTATTCTGATCTTTAACTGGTCGGATAACGATAAACATTAAATCATGCATAAATTATTATTAGTTCTATCAAAAGTTCCTGAAGCAAATTAGGAAGAAACTCTGATTCTCTTAGGCTCAATCAGTAATCTTCAGGAACTCAAGAAGGCGAAAGCCCCATCATTACTCGCAAGAGCCCTTATGGACTTTCTGCTCAACAGTTCCACAGACTCATGGAGAGACTCGCTCTCTGCTCTTAGCAACCATTTACGATTATGAAGGTATAGGAAAATATAGAATCTTTCTCAATGGAAATATATAAGCACCAACCTGCTGCAACCATTTACGATTATGAAGGTACAGGAAAACATGGAATCTTTCTCAATGGAAATATATAAGCACCAACCTGCTGATCTACAGATTTATGTACAGTTTTTCGAACCTTGAATAGGCCATCACCAGTCTCTTCTGCCTTCGAAACCGGTGTCTCGTCATCTAAAATATATTTGAGAAGATTAATCGAAACAAGAGAAATTTCAAATAGAAATCCATCCAACAAAGAAAATTGATGCACTGAGCACCCGAACATACCTTGCTTGTAAATTATGCTCATCCAGTTTAGCCTGATTTGTTGTTCAGGTTTATATCCCTCGAGCGCTTTTCGAGCAAGTCCTCCCCAATCGTCGGAAAACTTATGTATTTTCGGTGGTTCGTCATCGGATTCGTCATCCCCAGAGCTCTAAAAAAATTGCTATTGAGAAAATCAAGGTCCTTGCTTAAGCAGCTGCAATGATCACCTCATCACTGCAACCCAGTGAAAGAAATTTCCCAGATTCGCCGTCACGGAAATGTTCCTCTGAATCGTGTTCTGACAGGGACGCCATTTCTTCGTCTGAACCATCATCAACCCCAGAATCTTCTTCGGGCGATTCCATGTCTTCATCATCATCACGTTCATCCTAAGAGGAAAAAGTTATTTCATGGCTTACGATCCTCTTACGAAGATTATTGCGTCCAGCAAACTCTACCATGACTCGCACATTATATTCTCACCAGTCGGGCCGCCCGGCTAACGCCAGGCTTCCCTCCTTCTTATGCGTTCGCCCGGCTACGCCGGGCGCTCTTCCTACCTGTCAGAAATTTGCCATGCGTAAATAACACTGAATCCGTAAATAACGGATTCTACTTTTTCTTTGAAAGCTCTACACCCTCAGTATTAGCTTCGAATTAGGAGCGATTTTTCCTGTAAGCCATCTTCGCTGTGTCCAAATCACAAAAGCGGTTATTCAGAGGAAAAAGTATTCAGAGACTCCATTGCGGGTGAGTCTACTATGTCAGCTACTACCAATGTTCCCAGCCAACTCCTTGTGCCTTCAAGTTTCAACGGTGTGGGTCCGAACTAACAGTACTTATACGCCCAGCCCTTTGAGGCGGAGTTTAGTCCTGCAACCTATCATCAATGTTCATCCTGTCTCCTGTATTCCTACCAAGTTTGGTCGCTCTAGGTCCATCTCAACTTTACTCTGCAAGCTCCACCCCCCCCCCCCCCCCCCTTGAAGGAGTTATGATTTTCCGCTCAACCCCCACGCATTGTGGGCAAAGACCGGTCCTGCCACCCACCATAAATGTTCCCATTCTGCCGCCTGTGCTCCTGCCAAATTTGAACGTCCTAGGTCCACGGGGATAGAAGTTATGATTTGCCGCCGAAACATTTTGTTCCCACAAACCCCGCCCCCTGTGGGCAAGGTCCGGTCCTGCCACCCACCATATGTGTTCCTATCCTGCCGCCTGTGCTCCTGCCAAATTTGAACGTCCTAGGTCCACGGGGATAGAAGTTATGATTTGCCGCCGAAACATTTTGTTCCCACAAACCCCGCCCCCTGTGGGCAAGGTCCGGTCCTGCCACCCACCATATGTGTTCCTATCCTGCCGCCTGTGCTCCTGCCAAATTTGAACGTCCTAGGTCCACGGGGATAGAAGTTATGATTTGCCGCCGAAACATTTTGTTCCCACAAACCCCGCCCCCTGTGGGCAAGGTCCGGTCCTGCCACCCACCATATGTGTTCCTATCCTGCCGGCTGTGCTACTCCCAAATTTGAACGTCCTAGGTCCACGGGGATAGAAGTTATGACTTTCCGCTCAAACATTTATTTCGCACAAACCCCGCCCCTTGTGGGCGGTGCTTAATCCTGCCACGCCTTAAAAGCGTTCCCATCCTATCTTGGGTACTCCTACCAAATTTGGATGCTCTAGGTCCACGTGGACAGAATTTATGACTTTCCGCTCAAACATTTATTTCGCACAAACCCCGCCCCTTGTGGGCGGAGTCCGGTCCTGCCACCCATCATAAATGTTCCCATCCTGCCGTCTGTGCTCGTGCCAAATTTGAGCTCTCTAGGTACACAGGGACAGGAGTTTTAAATTCCTGCCCAAACCCCGCCCATTGTGGGCGGTGCTTAATCCTGCCACGCCTTAAAAGCGTTCCCATCCTATCTTGGGTACCCCTACCAAATTTGGATGCTCTAGTTCCACGGGGACAGAAGTTATGACTTTCCGCTCAAACTTTTATTTCGCACAAACCCCGCCCCCTGTGGGCGGAGTCTGTCCCCGCCACCTACCATTAGTGTTCCTATCCTGCCGGCTGTGCTACTCCCAAATTTGAACGCTCTAGGTCCACGGGGACAGAAGTTATGACTTTCCGCTCAAACTTTTATTTCGCACAAACCCCGCCCCCTGTGGGCGGTGCTTAATCCTGCCACGCCTTAAAAGCGTTCCCATCCTATCTTGGGTACTCCTACCAAATTTGGATGCTCTAGTTCCACGTGGACAGAATTTATGACTTTCCGCTCAAACATTTATTTCGCACAAACCCCGCCCCTTGTGGGCGGAGTCCGGTCCTGCCACCCATCATAAATGTTCCCATCCTGCCGTCTGTGCTCGTGCCAAATTTGAGCTCTCTAGGTACACAGGGACAGGAGTTTTAAATTCCTGCCCAAACCCCGCCCATTGTGGGCGGTGCTTAATCCTGCCACGCCTTAAAAGCGTTCCCATCCTATCTTGGGTACCCCTACCAAATTTGGATGCTCTAGTTCCACGGGGACAGAAGTTATGACTTTCCGCTCAAACTTTTATTTCGCACAAACCCCGCCCCCTGTGGGCGGTGCTTAATCCTGCCACGCCTTAAAAGCGTTCCCATCCTATCTTGGGTACTCCTACCAAATTTGGATGCTCTAGTTCCACGTGGACAGAAGTTATGACTTTCCGCTCAAACATTTATTTCGCACAAACCCCGCCCCTTGTGGGCGGAGTCTGACCCCGCCACTCACCATTAGTGTTCCTATCCTGCGGCCTGTACTCCTACCAAATTTGAACTCTCTAGGTCGACGGGAACCGGAGTTATGAATTTCCGGTCAAACACACACACACACAGACACAGACAGACAGACAAACAAACAGACACACTTAGCGCGTTATATATAGTAGGATCCTAATCTACTTGCATGGAGAAAAAGGATGTTGCTCGCATCACATATATAAACTCAGTTCACGTAAAAAAGAAGACGAAAGAGCACCTTACCTCTTCAATATCAAAGTCGTCGTTCTCCTCGATTGGCACAGAATCTCCCAATAATGTAAGTCTCGCACCACTAAGTTTGTCATCAATAGTCGCCTTTACATTCTCTAAGGCCTCCACTAATTCGTGCCGCTTGGTCTAGAACTCCAAAAATAAATGAAGCAAATATTACAACACAAACATGATGTTCTCACATTCATATTCTTATGGGTTTTTGTTTGTATGTAAATTGCATCCTTATCGTAAACAATCCCTCCGAGACCAGAGAAAGGTGCATATACGAGACGTTCCTGAAAATATGTCGAAAATGACTTTTGATATTCAATTTGAATATCTTTGAAATAACACCTGTTGATTGAGAGCTCTTTGCTTCAGTTGTTCAGGAAGAGGACATGGATCAGGTATGCTGCTAACCTGAAAACCATAAGTAATAAATTAACAATATACGATATGTACAAGCAAATTAAAACTTTGAGTGATTGGTAAGGAAACTAACATCTTTGACGCGAAGATCGCCCACACCAGGGATGTGAACCGAGCTATGATTCTTGAAATGGGCGCCGTGCACCCAACCATAAAGGCAGATAGTTCTATCGATGGTCGGATTCGTTCTCACCACCTATAACAACAGTTTGACTGGAACTGGAAAAACTTGACAGAAAAATAAACGTATCAACCATAAAACACCAGCTAAACGGACCTCCGCGTCGGTAATATCTTCGTAACGATCACATAGAACATAAGGATGAGCGTCACGCCAAATAAGGGGACGGAATTTGATGACTGATATGAATCGTACTAAGTTATGCAACTCGTTCTTTTTGTACTCGTTGTGGTGCATTCCGGTGAGATAAAACAACTTGGCACCCTGAAACGACAACAAATATAAAAAGCAATAAGAGCGTTGCAACGCTTCATAATAAGTAAAGAGAGATAAAGGCGTATCACTGAGAATAACCAATTTAGAAGAGGGGAAACCAAGTAGTTTAAGATGTAATCGTGGGCTTATCCCTATATCTGATTGCTGAACACGCAGGATCTAAGCACTGCAGCTGTTTCTTTGATAAAGTTGAACATGACTTTGTCTAATGCACAGAAACTCGTGACTAACCTGATAGATTTCAGTCCAGAACCGATGTTTCATGACTTTCTTCACCTTGTTCACCTTTCCTATTCCTTTCAAACAGTCTAGATGGTTAAGAATTCCAAGGACACGCGGCATTCCATGAACTTGACAGATGTTCAGGAACTCGAACGTTTCCATTTCAAAGCCGTATGATGCATCAACCATCAGCAGTACCTAGGAACCACAGTGCAGATTCATTCGGGCACCTGGACATGACACTAACCTACCAAATCTGCTATTTTTGCTATATCTATCATATGATTAATATCGTTTTTTACTTCAATGAATTGAACTCGACGTTTCTTCCCAGTGACTATAGTGACTGGACCTGTAAGGAGTGATATGGAAGAGTGATTGATATTTGATGAATATTAGCAGCTCATTACCAGCGTAAAAGTAAAGCAAACCTTTCAGTTCCTCGAAACCGCTCCTCAGGTAGTACTTCACGAGACCTCGGAGAAGCGTCGTCTTGCCGACCTTGAAATTGACTTATTAGAAAGGGTAACAACGGATTTAGCAAGATGATGAAAGTCTCACTTTACTGGGACCGACAATTGCGACTATGATTGGAGGAGGAATGACAGGCTTCCTGTCCATGAACAGAATATGCTTCTTTCTTTCGTTGATGTCTGCAGCTCTACAATGACAAAAAATTGGACAAGTTTCATCAGAGATTTTGAAAAAGTCCGCCTCGTTCTTTCATCGGCCGAGCATTAGAATTCTGATAAATCTACTACGATATTCCGGTGTTTTTTCTTTATCTTATTTCCCGGATATCCCTGGCGAAATGATGACAAACGCACCTTCTGATTGCTTTTCCAGCAGCGACTGCTGATTTGAAAGTGAAAGCTTTAGCATTGTTGCCTTTCACCTTGTTCTTTTCTTTTACCTTCGTTACTTTTCCTCCGACTTTGTGCACTGAAAGCACGATAAAATGAACACAAAAAAACCGTTTCGAAACTATCGCGCTGAGAGTAGGAAGGTAACAGAGGTGGCCCAGTGACAAATTTCCGCTTAGTTCCAATCTTGATCTTGTACCTTCTAAGAAATTTCGCTACTCAATACCTACTGCATAGCAATATTACGTAGATTACTATCGGAAACGACAAGAAAAAAGTTTCTGTACGATGGAAACAAAAACAAACCTCGATGTTCCTTGTTCTTCTGGCTCTCAAAAGCTCCAGTAGGGGCCATGATGTGCAAGCGGCTATAAAAGAAACGTCAACGGCGAACGTAGATTTACACGATTACGAATTGCAGAAACTGCGTTTTGATTGGAAAGTCAGCAGTGATCACTTATACTATATGTTACAAGCAGCCCAACAAGCAAATGGGTATCAGTTCAACATCGTGGTATTGCATACTGCACACGACACTGCACATTATTCCTAGTGGTCAGCTGAGCACCTAACTGCCAACTTCTTTTTAAAAATATCATATAAGAGGATGAAGATCATAATAGCCAAAACTCAAGTAAACTGCTAACCTACACCTTCAGGTTGTTACCCCTTGCTTATGCCGTTTTCTACCCAAACGTCGATTAGCGCATACCTAGTGTAATCACGGAGAAGATGATATATCAGACGTCAGGCAAACTCGTTTTCTTTTAAATTAGCATTGTGCCCTGAGCTGTTTCAACAAGTTATTCTGTGTTCACTCATGTCAATTGTCGGCGTTGGGGGTTGCTTTCACATGAAGCTCAGAATGGTCGTGACATTTCAGATGGCCAGTGGGTTTTCACTGCATGCTCAATGCCCGAGGCTGCTCTCCTCTGATGTTTCCCATTGTGGTTTTTATTTTGTCAGTGGTGATGAGGCGTTTCAGGGAGCTCATTGGGAAAGATCATTGTCTTGCTACTATTGATTACAAAGAATCCTATCACTTATTTCGTTTTAGTAACCCTAAGAACTATTTTCGTATATACGTTTTTTTTGTGTTCCTTTATCAAACACGTTCCTACGATAGCCAGGATTGAGAATAGTGCTCTTATTGATTTTTGAGGAGCGTGCGTATAACTGTGGTTCTTTTTAAAGATGCTCAATCATCCAAAGCATGTATTGTTAGACTATCCTCACTCCTCGCAGTCTGTTTTTTTCGTCGCTTTTTACATCTTTATCGATCTCCCTCAGGCTTGCGTGCTTTTTTGCGGGAACAATGTTTAAATTTATTCTTTCGATGTCCACGTTTCCAGAAACCCTCAGAGATGGATCTGGATGTTAATCTGGATTTAAACCCAAGTTCGACTGATATCGAAATAAAAGCCGGCTCGAGAGGATTTTACATTGACAGGTTTGGTAGAATGGTTGGCCAGATTAAACTCTGTCCATGCGAATATTTCTCTTTTTAGCACATCATCTCATGCGTCAAGCACAATGGTTGAATTCAGTCCTTCCAATTCATCGATGTCAAGTATAGGTTTGTGTTACATCGCTTTATACCGAAGAAATAAAGTTGACATCTAATTCCATGCAGTTCAGTTGTTCCGCTAATTATAAGCAATTGACTTGATGAACGTGCTTGCCATAAGTGCAGTGTCAAATGCACAGAGACGAGGATAAGATGTGTTCTGTATCATAGCAGTAGTAACACACATATGTAATACTACATATATGACTGCAATATTAAGTGGTTATGGATCACAACACTTAGGTAAACTGTCAGTTCAATAAACGCTCCTAATTTCTCAAAGTTCTTCTAAGTAGCGGCACAACTTTCTAGACGGCCAGAACGCATTAGCCCATTGCTAATTCCTGCCTTTTATACTCAATTTCATTCTAATTCCAGAAACTAGGCGACCTGCAAGACGGTCGTCAATAACCCCAAGTTCATCTACTCAGAGCGAATTCATCAGGACGACGATAACCAAACAAGAAAATGAAAGGTTCGTCGAGCCGTTGATTTCTTAGGTACTTGGGATATTCACCTCAGAATATGGCAGTTTTCAGGAAGGCACCCTTACAAGCTTCTACTCGTAGACGCAGATCACGCGTTATGCCCGAGGAGGTCGCCAGGCCAAGTACTTCAACTCGTCCTCGTCATTCACCGGCGCGCCGGTGCGTAAGCAATTTATGCCATGGTATTTTTTCATCCATTCCGACGTCTTTCCAGCTACTCTCCATCACCTGAAGTTCGGAGTAAACTGAAGAGCATTGCAGTCTTGCTTCAAAATAAAGCAAAGCAGCAGGAAAAGAGCAAAATGGTAAGATTAAAATCCGGCATTTTCAGAACTTTATTAATTCGGTGGAGCTCGTTTGTGCTGCCCGGGGGAAACCTTATCTCAGCAACTGATTTGTAAATGCGGATTGGAAATAGTTGCAGTATTTAATAACACACAATTAGAATTTCTAGACGTACAGGATAGTGGTTTGAAATGTGTGTGATTCAGGTATTTCATTTGTCACAACTTCCATTTTGCTGTGATGCAACGTCTGGCATCCTTCTCGAATGCCTGGTGAATCGCGATGCTTCGGATTTCGTATTATACAAAAAAGATGAAGTGCCATCGGTGGAACCTGTAAAAGACACCATAGAACTCCCTACGGTAGCCCTTAATTTTTACTTGCTTATACAACAAGGAGTGGTCAACATACTTTTTATTGAAATTTTCAAACGCTTTTCTTCAGAGTGCTAGCACATCAACCGCTTCTGATTCTGTCATAAAACAGGAGGTTACTGCGAGCGCAGTTTCATCAGATGGTACTTGTTTCTTTCCTTCGTTGGTCCGCTAGATAAGTGAGAACATTTTCAGATGAAGACGAGGAAGAAAACGCTGCGGTTCCTTTCGTAAGAATGGCTGACATAGGAGCAGCTCCTTTCACTGGCGCGCCCCTTAGTCCAATTACTATTCCTGTTGTTGTGAAATCTAGAAAAAGGCCTAGATCATCAGTACCTGTCATCAAGGTGGGTCATTTCTGCATCAGTGGATTCGAACTTGTGAAAGTTCGTTCTTGAAGCTCCCACGACGGAGAACACTCGGCGAGTTGAGCAAAGTAGATATCGCTGGTACATCTGTGCAGCCATTAAACGCACAACAAAACTCACCAAAAGTTACGGAGGTAACTGGTGTCTTTTAAATATTGATACCGTCTTGTCTCTGCAAATGCTGACGAAAGCGCCGTATTTGCACTACTACTGCTATCACATCTATAAATTTTATATTTTGTTTTTTATTTGCATCCCTTTGTTTGTATTATCGACTGGCTGATTCAGAACTCATCTAGGTTTTGTCGTCAAAGAAAGCTGTGGTGGTTCCTGATGTTAAATCTGCTTCTTGCCCCGACAGAGGAGTCTCTTCTCAGGTCTAGAATATGAATCTGCCTATAGCTATTCCTATTTTCCTTTTATCGTGTAAACCCTCAAAAATTCAACAGCAGTTCAGGTTTCTTCGGCAAAAGAATCGAAGGAAGTCGTCACAGATGTTGTGTCCACTTCTCACTCTGAGAAAGATCTCCATACAGAAGTTCGATATTCCGTTAGTACGCGTATAATTGCTTTAGACTGAGCTTTATATCTCTCAAATGTATTCAGGCTGTTCCGGCGAGGAAATCCAAGCGAATGGCCTCTGAAAGTGGGCTGGTTCCCACCGGTGAAGCAAAATTTGTCTCGGCAGAGGATGATCAAACCTCAGACTCAGCTGAACCTAAAGGTCATTGTTACTTCGATTATGCTATAGATGGGATAAAAAAAAGTGATTGTTTCAGGCCGTCCCGTAAAAAGGATGAAAAAGTCAGGCTCTCCATCCGCTTGTGATCGACCAAGACGTTCTTCTGCAGGAAAGACTCTCAGTTTTCTAGCTAAAGTCCGTGTGAATCCGAGTGCAACTATAGAGAAACCTATTGTAATGAATTTATCTCAACTTTAGGTCACGAAAAGAAGGCGATCGGTTCTTAATACAGATTCAACCAGTGAGACTATGAAGTTAGGGTCCTCCGTTGAGACTGCTATGGACGTGGTGAAGCCTTATTTATTATTTTTCAGCACTATATTTGAGAACTAGGTACAGATTCTCACAATAAAATCGTGTTTTCGGAAAACCGCGAGTCAGCATATTCCTTGAGAATTTTTTAACAGAAACAGAAAACTATTCTGTTCAGGTCTACAGCAATTTTTACATTTCCGCAGTATTTCAGGGATCTCAATCGTGTTTGGCGCCAGCTGTTGCGCCTGCTACGAGCAGCGTGAACGCTGACAGTGGTTCCCTTACGAACCCTCCACTGAAGTCCGTTGCTCGTGGCAGAAGAAGTTCTGCTGCAAGTGGCACCGTAAAATGCATACCCAGCAATCAAGATGAACCTCCGATAGTGCAAGATGAACAGTTTGAAGCACAATCTTCGGAAGTCTCTTCTGAAAACCAAGGAAGGTGCGGATCATCTTTGTCTTTGCTTAGATCCTTTTATCCTCGTTAGAGGTATCGCTCTGATTGTGGTTCGGCTTTCACTAGTGATTCCTCTATTTTCAGCAGCACTCGTTCCACATCTGTGGCGTCCACTGATCAGGTTATCGCAAGCGGAAGTCAAGAATCAATTCCGAATCCGGAACATACTCTCTCTGGTAACAGGTGCGGACCTTTGTCTCTTTCCTCTACTTTCGAGACAGGCTTCCTTGGTTCGCCATAGGTCACAGTTTGAATTTATCACAATGTATCCTAATTCGCGACCTATACTGGCAGTTGAATGGATTGCTGCCTTGACGCCTGCTCAAAGAGTCCCATCAGTATTGAGATGGTGGTAGGATGCTCCGTTCAAAGTAGTTTTGCGCTTTCGCTTTACGGCAAACTTAGAAATTTGTCGAGGCTCACGGAAATCACAAAAATCCAGTTGCTGAAGAGTTTGTACCTGTGTCCTTATGGTACTACACATGGCTCACACCACGAATCAATCTAACTAGACTATTGTAGGCGAAGGGTAATTTATCAGTTACAAGGATTCCACTTTCTATAGTCGGCAAGCTCTCAATAGCTGTAATGACGCGTTTTTACGTTGTGTGCTACTCATTGCTCATCTCAATTCCAGAAGCAGAGTTGGAGGTAGAGGACAAAGGCGTTCTTCCCTAGTCAGAGCTCGCGGAGCTAGACGATCCAGAATTTCTGCAGACGGCCGTGTGTCGCCTGTTCCTGCATCGAAGTCATCACTGACTCCTCAAAATCTTCGTAGGTTGGTAGATTTTCCAACATTTCTAATATTTTCGCGATTTTACTGTATTTTTGCAGATCCAGCCGAAGCCACATCCCGACAAGCAAGACGCAAGAATCAGAACAATCCGAGCAACCGGCAGAAAGCCGTTCTGATTCTTGGTCTGCGGCAAAGAACGTCAATCCGAACTCGGCCTTGGGTATTTTGCGAAGAGTGTCTAGGTGAATTTTTACGTATACGGGTTTGTTTGGACCTCTCGAATTTCTATGAGCTTTTATTGCTCCTTGTCCTTTCTGTAGTAACATATTTTAATTTGGGTTTATTAATGGAAACGTAAAATAAGGCTCCCATCCAATTATGTTTTGTAGGTACACACGACCAATCAGGTCTCCTTCTCCACAGCCATTGACAGCCACTGTGATCAAAATCAAGGAACAACCTGTTCAACCATCTGTGGTGCCCATTAGAACTCCAAGTGCTGAGGTCCACTCGAAAGGTTAGACAGCAAACTTGTTCATTTTATCGCTTAAGAGTTCACTAAAAAGAAGGAATCTTGATTTTCGTGAGTGCTGTGTCTTGACACTTAAAGTGGTCTTATTTTGTTTATAGATGTTGAAAAAACAGCGGCAGAAACATCAGGAGAACAGAGCAAAGAAGCTTCGAGATCCTCGATGGAAGAAGGGAAGGATGTTTCGGATGCGCTCGAGGAACATGAGAGGAACCTCCCAGAGCATTCTGAGAAGACAACTAACGACACGACAGAGTCTGCGGACTATCGGCAACAAGTCTGCCCAGATGTTCCGGAAGTGTCATCAGAATCCGCTGTTAAGCCCACTAGCCTGGAGAACGTTCATTGCTCAGCATCTTCTGAATTAGAAAACAAGAATGATGAGGGGAAGTTTGTTGAGGAAGCGAAGGTTGGTGGAATATTTTGCATTCGCCTTGAGATAGACTTGATTGTCTTGCTACATTTTGCTCAGCAGGTCTAGTTGTTTCAACCGCTTTATCGAGCATTTTAGGAAGCTAAGAAAGGCAACGCCCCAAGCGCAGCAAAAATATCAGTCAATGGTAATTTCAAATTGTTTGTATATTTTCGTCAAATTACATGACATTGGTCATTTGAGCGGGACGAATATCTTCACGAGCTGTGCGCCCTTCTTCACGATTCCTGAATGCTGACTTTGTTTCACCACTGCGGAAGAAGAGAGGAAGACGTCCAAAAATCGCTTCTCAAGAGGTATTTTGTCTTGATCGTTTGGCATACCTCAGCAGTTCTAGTGGTTGTCCATTACACCTGGTTTACCAAGTTTTGACGATCCGTTTGTTGTATCAATAGTAACGGGTCTATTTCTTCCATTGGAGGGGGATACCAATCTTGGTGTATAAATATATGCGACAAGACATTTCTCCTGGCTTTGATCTTCATAAATTTGTGTCTGTGAGATTCCCTCATGCACAACTTGATTCGATTGGCAGAGCAGTAGGATCAATAATCTTATGTTTGTTCTAGGTTTTTTCTCGGAAATGACCTCTATTACACGTACGACTTGAACATAGGCTGGCTTGTGTAGGCCTCATTTATATTCAAACAGTGATACGATTCAGAGTGTGAGAGTGCTTCTTAAAACGAGATCAATCAACGTCAGAAAAGATTTTGAACAGCTCGAGATTTCTGTTTACTAGTTTACTTTAGAATTGAAGTATTTCAGTCTTTTTAACTTCCAGGTCGAAGTCAGTAAAGCAAGTGAGGCTGCAGATGCTATTGCTAGCAGTAACGAAGAAATCACTGACAAGGATGTTGCACTTGAACAAAATGCTGTTCCTCTATCGGGGACATCTGGAACAACTTCGCTTGCTAAATCCAAAGTTGTACCTAGTGGAAGGTCGCACGTAATGAAGACTCGCAGGTTAGCAATTTCATCCATTATGAATTTTGAATGTTTTTCTTTTTTCGATATACAGTTTAGCACATAATTTGCTGTTTTCCATTCCATTACGGATCCTAATTAATGTAGTTTGATTTAGGGCTTCGGACGAGCAGCCACGTATCAAGCTGAAAATAAAGCTAGGTAGAACACCGTGGATCAAAATTCTGGGGAACAGCGAAGCGAAAGTGGAAGCGACTGGAACCAGCGAAGTTTGTGCTTTAGCTTATTTCATAAAAAGCCTCTCGTTAATTCCAAATATCTTAGAGTTGAAAAACCCTTGGTTGTTTGGCGAAGAAGGGCTCCTACTCATTAGATTATGTTCAACCAATTTTAGAATCATTCCAAAGTCAAATACATTGGTGTTTTTAGTTCAGAAGTGATCTAGGCTTTCTATTACTCGGCTGTTCAAATAATATTGAACGTGAAAATTACCTAAAATGTTGTAACGTAGCACGTTTACATAACATAACCTCCAATCAGTCTTAGCTCTTCCCAGCCTTGGATGGATATGAACGTGGACAAGTTATCAAAGTACTGCTCAATTACTGCTATTTATTTAGCGTGCTCCGGTGAAGTCGAAAACTCCTGGGAAGAGATATATTTCTCCATGGTCTCATTATGTTCCATCCGTGAAGCCAGTTCTCGGAAACATTTACTATAGTGACGGTACATAATTTTGCCTATTTAAATAGGTGTTTACATACACGTATATGAAGGGTAGAAATAAGTGAACTTCATAGCCATTATGTTATTAACAACTTATTTTAACAGGTACGGTAGAAAAGCTGGGTGTGTCCATTAATGCAGTAATGGATCGGCTGCTAGCCGAGGTATGTCAAGATGGGATCACTCGACATTCTGCCATCATCAACAAGCGGGAGAAGAGGAAAAGGTGTGATTAGACTTGCGAGACAAAACATTTTCTCATAGATAGAAGAGAGTTACGAATGAGTTACAACCAGGTAGACTTTAGGTCGAAGTGAAGGTTGTCTTTGGCTTTTCTAATTTGTAAATGGAAATTAAAAGCTTGTGATTTTTCATGTGAAATTGAAGTTCTATGATTGATGTCATTAATGCCTTTCCAGAAACATCGAGAAAGCACGCGAACGTGTTCATCGTTTGAAAGAGGAAAGGGCAGCTCGTCTAGCTTTAGGATATGTCCAGCCTTCAGCGAAAACACAGAGGTGAGACTCAAATAATGGTTAACAAGGATTCCCCTATTGTTCGTAGTATTCCTTTCAGTTCTGAACCAAATGAAGGTGATCTATCTCCTCGAGCGCGTAATTCTAAGCACCGATTGATGCAGAAGGATTTCCTGTACCCGTCATTGAAACGTGAAACGAAGGCTGAAAAGAAAAGAGTATGTCTTCATCGTTTGGGTTGAATACTCGACGAGGAACCAATCTGAAGCGTAGCGATTTTTCTTCTGTTCTATCATAGCTTTTGTGTTTAGCCTTTTAGGAAGTTCCAAAAAAAGACTTATTCGGCATACTGTGAAATACCAAATATTCGAAAGTGCGAAGTAGCTCTCACAGAGTCGCTCTGTACTGGTCTTAACTCGTTTCAGAATGAAGAAATTCGTCGGCAACGATCTCGCAATGTCATGAATCAGTTAGCAGAATCAACTCGTGAGAAAGAAACTCCTCCTGCTTCTCGACGAAACTCAGCGACTGTTGCAAGTAAGCCCAATACGTCTTGTAGCTAACACTTGTGCAATCATGAAGTTTTTAAGAAATCAGACCGCGCGAGCCGTCTCCCTTCGATCCGGACAAAGAGGAGCGTCTGCGACGCGAAGCAGAGCAACGAGAAAGGCAAAAGAAGCTCACGATGCCGGTCGGTGGTCGGGCTATTTCCTGATATTATTGAGGGTATCATAGACAATAGAAGCAATAGCTTACATACTGGTCACCCACATCCCCATTTCCCAATAGCTTCGAGCAGAGCCTCTGCTTCGGAGTTATCATCTTATTTTATAACTTGAAGAAAGCCACCTGAGCGAACCTGTAAGAATAATTTTGTTCTCTAATAGTTTCAGTACCAGTAAGGTCTCCTACAGTCATGCACCAAATACAGAACACTTTCAGATCTCTTTCAACACTTTCCTTTCGTCCAAAACTACTATGCTGACTGCTCAACCGCTTTTGCAACCACAACGTTCGAACGATCGACCGTCGGCTCCTGATCATTTTTATCGAGAACTGCTATGCGAATCTGCTGTTGCCACCGAAACAGTCGAGGAAACGTAGGTTTTTAGGTTTATTCTTGTCGTGGTGGTCCTTGCTGAATTTGATAGAGTCCACGTTTGCAAGGCACGTGTACATTTTGATATCAAATAATTCTGAAATTGCTGCTATTGTGGTTCAGTTATATAATGCTGAGTTCGATGTCGTCTAGAAAATATCATAGGCCTCTTTTTCTGGGACACCAGGCTCACATCTCGTTTTCTCTGCCGATGCTGCATATATTGACGTAACTTTTCTTTACACCCTCGATGTTCCTAATGGTCGATTGAACACTTACAGCATGAATTCAAGGATTAGCAACAGTTCAGCACCTGAGATTGCTCGCACTGGAGTTGTGACATTTTCACTATTCACTTTTTTAGATGGAACGAGTTCGATATGGATGGCGACGATGGGCTCGATGTGACTACCATCGAAGCCGTTCACATACCGAAGCTCGATGATTATGTTGCGCCGCCTGAAATTGATGAAAGTGCCGAACCAGTTGCTGCATCAATCGAACAAATGCTGATGAGACCAACCGTATACGCTGAAGAAGATGGCATATCTTATTTGCAGGAAAGGTGAGTTCGCTGTTTCAATTTTATCATGTTACCCTTGCTAACGGTAGCGATTTCATTCCTTCGTGGTATTCTAGGGCACTCGAACAGCCTGAACTTCGGCGTGATCTCCTGGTGATGGCAATCGACTGCATCTCCGCATTGCATGTGGCTCGATTGTCTGCGAGTGGTCGCGAAGCTGCCGTCGTCGTTTACAATGCAGTCACAACACAAGCCAGCAAAATGCGTGACGTCATTTGCATGTTCAGTAATGTGAGTGAATTAGAAGCAATGTTTCGAGCGATTAAAAATGGAGCCGACGTAGTATAGATTCTGAAGTAACTTTTTGGCTGTTCTGATTAAACGAGATATTCTGAGAGCCGTCAATTTGCAATCATTCTAGAACTAATGCTTCATTAAATGTAAAGCGGATTCCGTCTTCTGAGCGAATAGGATTGACTTCTTGGAGATCTGGTAATTTCGTCGAGCTACTGATTAGATTAAGTGCCATCGAGTATTTCTGCAATGCTGAGCGGTAGTCAAGTGCTGGGATAGCGTTTGATTGCACTAAAGCTACAAAAATAAGCGAAAGCTCTCTCATCTTAGTGGTTTACTTCTTACTGAAAATTTCTTTCTAGGAACGGGAAGAGGCTGTTTATTGGATGCATCGATATCTCATTGAAATGCTGCCTGTGGAGCTACTAGCGTCCTATCTCTTTCTTTTGCGGCACACTAGACTGTTGGTAAGTTGTTTAAGATACGAATATTTTCACAGCTTTTTACGTACACAAGGCGGCTAAGCACGCTATTGCGTGCGCTAGGGGCTCTAACCAAGGGACGAAACCACATGAGCTTCTGATTTTCATTACAGAACTTTATCATCTGAGCCTCTTCACTGACACCTCTGTAGCGGCCATCGTTTTTTTGGGAAGTGAGAAGGGGCCATGTGTGGCCATAAAGAGCACTCCGATGAATACAAATCAAATACCTCTGCAGTCCATGTAGTCGAAGAAATGCTGCGTAGTTTGGGCTGTGTGTGGCCATGGACGCTAACTTTAAAAGGGGGCCCCTTTCGGTAGTTGTAGGGATTTACACGTCTCTACAAACATGGACACAAACTTTTAGAAAATTTTTAGCCTAATTTTTCAAAGAGTTTAGGGGTACCCCTAGTTGTACACCTATGTGGTCAGGGTTAGTGTGAAGGACGAATGCATAAATTTTTGATCTTAGCTCCGCCCCTCTCTTTGGAAACTCCACCCACTCTAGACTTCGAACCACATTACTTTTATTACCTAAAGACAACTTCTTCCCTCGTTTTGAAACGCATCTGAAGAGACTTAATAATTTTAATGTAAGCCCACTTTGGTGCCAATCCCGCCCACTTGTGGCATCTGACCACATTTGTTCTTATGCACCTTGATACCTTTTTGCCGCATCCCAGAACGTTTCTGTACAGAGTTGTAAATGTTTGTTTCAGCCCCGCCCACTTTAGTGTCAACTCCGCCCACTTCTAGGATTTGACCACATTTTTTCTTTTGCATCTTAATACCTTTTTGCCGCATCCCAGAACGTTTCTGAAAAGAGTCATAAATTTTTGATCTAAGCTCCGCCCACTTTGGTGCCAGCCCCGCCCACTTGCGGCATCTGACCACATTTGTTCTTTTACACCTTAATACCTTTTTGCCGCATCCCAGAACGTTTCTGAAAGGAGTTATAAATTTTTGATCTAAGCTCCGCCCACTTGTTGCATCTGACCACATTTGTTCTTTTACACCTTAATACCTTTTCGCCACATCCCAGAACGTTTCTGTACAGAGTTATAAATTTTTGTTTTAGCCCCACCCACTTTAGTGTCAACTCCGCCCACCTTAGTGCCGGCCCCGCCCACTTCTGGGATTTGACCACATTTGTTCTTTTGCATCTTAATACCTTTTTGCCGCATCCCAGAACGTTTCTTAAAAGAGTCATAAATTTTTGATCTAAGCTCCGCCCACTTTGGTGCCAGCCCCGCCCACTTGCGGCATCTGGCCACATTTGTTCTTTTACACCTTAATACCTTTTTGCCGCATCCCAGAACGTTTCTGAAAAGAGTCATAAATTTTTGATCTAAGCTCCGCCCACTTTGGTGCCAGCCCCGCCCACTTGCGGCATCTGGCCACATTTGTTTTTTTACACCTTAATACCTTCTTGCCGCATCCCAGAACGTTTCCGAACGAAGTTACACTCATTTTTTGAAAAGTAGCTTTCATCTTAACGCACGCCCCGCCCACAGTGGGCGGGGCTTCGCTAAGCTTACGCATGCCCAGCACGCAGAAGGCCCTGCTCACTCTTTTTATTTTTTTCCTGGCCTCTGCGCCTTAATTGAATCGAGTTATGATTGCGTCTGAAAAGTACCGCCCATTTTGAGTAAGCTCCGCCCACAGTACGTGGGTCTCCTCCGTCAGGTTTAATGACCCAATCCTCACCTTTGCTCATTTTTTCCTGGTGTCTCGACTTTCTCGAGGCCAAAAGAAGGTGTTTAGCTCTTGGCACCGCCCATTCCGGCACTTGCCCCGCCCCCAGTGGGCGGAGCTCCACAGAGCTCGTATGTGCTCTGTTAATCCTGTCTCAGGCCCCACCCATCCCAAACTTGTCCCGACCTCTAAGGGTGTTTTCTCCGGTGAAACCAAGTAGCGTGACACACAGACATACAAACTTACATACATACATACAAACAAACAGACACACCAAACTTGTGGATTATATATAGTAAGGATTTCGGCAAAATATTTTTTTTGCTGGTAATTACTGTGAAATTCTTTTCAGAACTGTCAAGTGAAGTCAATAGTTCGAAGTACGCAGAACGACTCTAACCCATGGCCAGAGATCACTCACATGATCATAAAGTACATTGAGCTTAACGTCGTTGAACCAGACGCAGCTGAATTAGATCGTACAATCGCTGTGAGTTTTCCAAGTCAGCATTTCGACTGGATAGACTACTTCTGAGAGTTCCGTATCACTCCGGCATTGGTACGCGTTAGCTATCAAAAAAGTCAGTATGGGTTCCCAACGAACATGGATAGTACTAGTATTCCCTTTGTAATACTTGCCAGCTCGTTGATTTCGTTGGCAGCTATTGAACCGACGAATCTCTCCCTGAGGTGGTGCAAAAATTATTGATGACCCCATCGCGACCGTTGCAGGTCCATGCTTTGCAAAATTGTTTGATATATGACAGGTCGCCCTTCCTCCTCTTAGAGTCACTTGGCGAAGCCCTTTTAGTTTCCGGGTCCCACCTTAATAATTCTTGTGGATATACACCATTAGTAAGATAATTTGTTAGATTTATCTACGCTTTGAGTTATCCTCAACCTGCGAAGCGAAGTGATCGGCTAGTAAGCTTTGTATATTGTCGTCTTGTGCTTCAATTCTTTAATTTCGTTATGTCACGACTGCTGATTTGTGTTTTTTCAATGATGTAGTTTTCTGGTTCGCCTATCTTGTTGTTCTTCACAGATTTTATTTCACGGCCCTCTGGTCGCTGAACAAATAAATGCGTAGAAAAATAAGTTTTTAGCCATAGCACATTTGAATACTGAATGCAGAGTCAGGGGAATTACAACGGTACTGATGATACAAGCGGAATAGTTTCTTTTTCCTCTCTCTCGTTGTTGTTAGATTGCAGTGCTTTCGTAGTGCAAAGACGCTGGCATGCGTTTGGTAATATCTCAGTTGGCGAAATAGCATTGGAAGCAATTCGGAAAAAGTTTCTCTAATGATCCTTCTGAGCCACTGGAGAACGTGGAAAGTATACACGTAGGCAAACATGACTTAACCTCGTTGGCTGAATTTCTTCACCTATTCATTTCGCACGAGATTGTGGAACATGCACCGAAGATTTCTTCGTTTTCTAAACATTTTATTTTCCTGCAATTTTCACGGTATTAAGATTTAATGCATTTGTTGATTTCAGTCAGGTTCACTGCCAGACGTCGTTTTCGTTCTGGTCGCTCCCAACATCTCTGTTGGAGATTTTTCTGTGAGAGACCGACACTACGACCCTGTGTACAAGTGGGCCTTTATATCTGTCCGCATAAATCGAAAACCAGCAAATCTTTTCACACTCCAAGCAGATCCTTGTAATAACACTTTTTCAGATGGCTTCGTGAGATGGGTAATCCAGCCTCAACAGTGATTCGCCTGAAAATCGATGAATCATTCTCAACCGCCATAAGCGAAATGTTCTTCACTGGAGTGAACACGATATCGCGTGCGGTATGCATTTCCGATAACATCTGAGTTGTGGGATTATAAACCAGTCAACTTAGGCATTACTGGGATTGATTTTTCTGCTTTAGGTAACGAAACTCGTTCGGGAACATAAGCAGAAGCGGATTGTGCTAGTCGGTTGGGGTACTTCTTGCTGTTTCAATCATGTGGTGAGTACTGCTCCCTGAAATCTGACATTTTGCAGTTTTTCTAGTGTAATTATTTCATTTTCATGTTCATATTCAGGTGCTCAACACAGTTGCAGGCGTCTCTGCAGTAATCGACCTTGGTTTTCCTCTGCTTACCATAGACGGAATGCGTGGGGTCGGTATTTCTTCAAGTGTCGCACGTAGATTGCGAGGCAGAACGCTCAGTGATTGAAGTTAAAATGTTTTCCAGGAGCCCGACGATGACATACTGCTAACCTACTGTCCAACACTTTTTGTTGTGGGTTCGGAAGCATGCGATTACCACCCGGCTGCCATGAAATATATGCGAGCCAACATGTTGAGTGAGTGAATAATTGCTTATCGATGCGTAGATGTAGTTAATATTGATCTGCAGCGATCATATCTTATATCAATCCGAGGTGAATCAAGGTGTGTTACAGTGAAGTCAGCACAAAAATAGGGTTATTAAGGTTTCATTGCTCCATCTATCGTTGTTTACCAGACAGTTGCCCAGAGAATTTGCTGTAAGAGCTGGTGGCCCCCCGCAAGCATAAAATAATTGTGATCGAAGGTCTTCATGATGTCTGACCGGTGCCACGGTCCCTTTCTGGTGGCTGATCAATTCTGTGCATATTATTCTGGAAAATGCCCACATTCTTGTTATTACTTTGTATCAGATAAAAAAGGAATGTGCTCAACAGTAAATGACAATTCGACTTCTTTAAAATTTTCAGTGCCTACTGGCCTGGTTGTGATCGGTCATGCCAATAACATGCTGGCCGTGTCTTGTTCCGTTTTGTCTCGCCTGCGGATAACTCAAAGAGTTGTAAATAGATGTATAGTGGTATGTTACTGAGAGTTCTGTGGATGGAGCAATATTTTGGAAGCTACTAGTACATAAGGAGTTGTGTTTATAGGAACAGATTTGCGATTTTCTCTCCATGGAATGGACAAAGCGAGAACGGTCACGTCTTGTTCCATTGCCGTTAAACGACACTTTCAAGATTGACTTGATGCAGCTCAAACTGGAGTAAGCTCTTCGGGGATAATTACCCATGAATTTGTCTTTCAGGTAGTAATGTCGATTTTTTTAGCGAAAAAGCGGCTCAGGCCAATCGAAAACCGAGGGTCGAAGAAAGCTCAGTCGATAGTCGTGGCCGCAAGAAAAAATTGTGAGTGTTCTCTTTTTTCCTTTGATTCAAAATTTCATACGTTTACCTCTTGTGAGGGAAGGACACTGTTTCAGATCCGGTACCCCACTGCCATCTCCTATCCCTCGGGATGCTTCACCTTCACCACTTCCTCTCTCACAGCTAGACAGTGTGCGGTCGAATTTCCAGAACCTCCTGAAAAAGTACGTCGTATTATTTGAGCGTGAGGGCCTTTTTTAAACATTCTTTTTTTAGAGCCGGTACTGAAAAGCCTCCAAAGTGGCCTGAGGATCGGTCTCTGATTTCCAGCACATTTAAGGAACCTCGTCTTCCAGCTAAACCTGGTCTGTCAATTTTTCATGTGTATTTTAAAATAACCTGTGAATACAATCTGAAGGTTATCGTTCAGGATCTGCTATGGCATCGCCGGTACCTGCTCGCACTGAGTCTCCAAACTTAGTGGACCCTGCTTCAATTTCGTTGACTTAAAAATGAGTTCTTGTATTGCTATGGTTTTTCTACAGTTCATTATGGATACCGTTTGTATTAATATCTATCATCTGCGGGAAAAATTAATTTGTTAGAAAATGTTTAAGCGCTCGTCAGGTTATATAAATGTTTCGAATCTTCGGCGAGTGTCATTGGTAATCCGGTCTTACTATTCTTTACAATTTGTTTTTGTTACTTTAATAAACTACGGTAGATGTGACTAGTTGGGTTTGCTTGTGGTGTAGTTTTCCAATGGATATGTATTATAAAATAACCACTAGTTTTTCTGAGCAATTTTAGCAGTATTTCTCACATTTTTACGTAGGATACGGATACACGGTAGTTAGCGTTCCATATTCTTTTCTGCCATGTGAAAATCATTGTATCATTTCCATGTTTTTATCAGATATGGTATGAGTGAAATGGTTTTGTTTGTCGTTAGACTACACATATTAAACCGTGTGTTTTTATTTTTTTTTTTGGAAGAAGTTATGAAGATTTTGGTCTGTTGTTAGTGTTGAATTTGTATATTTGGCTGTAGGTCGTAATCAAAGATATCAATCTATGCCGTCAAGTAAGGCAGCGGGGTCCGCCAGCCTACCCACGAATGTGGGGGCTTACTGTTCCGACCGGTTCCCGTATAAGCAGCTCTTGAATCTAGGCGATTCAAAAAATTGAAGGAAAGAACATTCGAGAATGTACTGTGTCCAATTGGGGATTGTACGAAAGGACTCAGATTCCAGCAATGCCTCGGAGAAGGCTGCTGTGGTGAGACCTGATGCCATGTCCCTATTTAAGGAATCTCAGTCCCTTGGTACAATCCCTAACCCTGACAGGGGAGTGGGGATGGTAAAACTACTGAAGTAGTACCAAGTAGTACCAGTATCATTACCAATACCATTAGATATCAGTCCGTAACCGTTATTTGTTGCGAACGGTATCAGTAATGAAGAGCATAAAAGTCCTACCACCGTAGGGTATGGTTCATTCAACTCTCACATCTCGTTCTGAATGGTATCACTTAACTGGTAAGGGCGACAGGCTCTATGCAGTCAGTGTGATTCGTCGTAGGACCGATTCTAACAATTCTGCTCGTTCCAGAATCGATGTCGTTTCAAAAGTCCATCGGAGTGATCACTAGTGGAAGTGATGCGCAAGGTAATACTGTTCATTAAGGTAGGACGACTTTGTTACCCACAGAAACGGAGCACATTCAGGTATGAACAGCGCCATTCGCTCGATAGTTCGCTGTGGACTGCGTCGGAATTGTAAAGTGTACTTTGTATTCGACGGATTTGAAGGTGAACTTTCACTAGAAAACTGTATGCAGATACTCCTTCTAGCACTTCCATGCCCCAAACTGCTCTGCTCTTCTCGTCTCCCCCTTCTTGCCTTCCTCTCGGTCATCTAGTGAACGTGATCCAGTATGTATTTAGTAGCGCATTCGATTCTTCTACGTGTCAGACCGCTTCATCTTCTTGCGCAGTTCAACATGGATATCGATTTTGCGCGCGTGCGGTAGATAACGATTTCTCGCGGATATGCAGTGTATAAAGCATTTTGAAGCGTAAAGGAACCTGAGCGGTCTCGTTATCATTATATCCTTTGATATGTATTCACTCAAGCTATTTGGCTAGTAGGCCGTAGAATCCGTGCTCTTAAGAAGGGAGAAACCGTGGAGTTAAGCATCGAATTTCTGAATTATTCATGACGAGGTGAAGGTCTACAAAAGTCAGTACTTTCCAGGGAATCATTAGACTACATTGAAAGCATTTAGGTCTAATAACCAACAGACTTGAAGAGGCAAGATGGGAATCCGTCTCAAATATCTTACCAAAGGGTGGAACCATACTTGGTACGACACGTTGTGAGGCTTTCAAGGCGAGGGAAGAGCGTATGAAGGTTCGTGAGTTCTACCAACCCATCTGTCCTATTTTTTAATGATGGAAGCTATACTAGGGAATTAGCTACAGTATGTAAACATCAAATGTAAAAGTGCTTGAATTTTGTTGCTTATCGATAACTATAGCGCAACCGTTAAGGCTGCTCTCACACTCCACACCCATAAGATCTATCATCTGGCCTGCATAGGTGGTGATGGATCCCTGACCGGCCTGAAAATCTTCAGAGATGAGTGGGAATCGTTAACAGCGGAACTGCTCAAAGCAGGTATGGAGAGAGTTTAAACAGTTTCCTAATTTCACATAATTAATGGAAAGCTGTTGCACAATGCGGTTGTATATAATTCCATCGACGGATATGGTACCACAACAGCTGGCGATCTAATAACGAAAATAAAACTGCCGGACGGAAGTGGTATCGCCCAATGTTCTCCCCAAATGTCATAGCTATTTCAGCATAGTATAGGGAAGAACTCCAAGAAAAGGTGAAGAAGTGGCGGGGCCTGCTGGTAGAGAATGATCGTAGGCTAAACGTAAAGAAGACCAAGTTCCTCGGCTCAGAGGAATGCGCATGGTCAATAGTTGATGGTATGGTGAAGTCGCTGAAAGAGTACAAAACTTCCGATACCTGACGTGACTTAGCCATGGGCGGTTGTAACGGTTTAGCTGTCCTAGCAAGACCAGAGGAAAGATTCATAGAACAGTAGTGAGGCCATGATGCATACGACAGCGAACGCTGACCAGCAGGCAGGAATCATGATGGGCAACTATGCTGTGCAGAACAAGGATGTTGAGATGGGCTTGCGGTTGGACGCGTTGGGCAAGGTTAGAAACGAAGACTTCAGAAAAGTCATGCAATCAGTCCTCGCTGGAGGCAAGAGAATGGCGCCTGCGATGGTATGGGCACATGCCGTAAAGAACAGAATACACTCACTCTGAGAAGCGGTGGAAGAAACTACGAGAAACTCTAAAGGAAAGACAGATGGATTTGATCAAGAAGGAGAACCCGAGTTATTGGCAGAAAATGCCGCAGTTCGAAGGAAGTGGCAAAAGCTAACAAGGATAGGAAACCCTGCATCTGCGCGAGATTGAAGTTCGGGAATGGAAGAAGATGTAAAGGAAGAGCGATACCGGATAGCTCTGCCTACATCACCCCGGTTTCGCCAAGATTTAGAAATGACATTTTAGTATATTCAGGATGATACACGAGAGCTCAGGAATAAGGCTAAGCGGAAGCCCAATAAATTTCTTCCATTGCAGGATCAATATCGAAAGAACAAGCTGAGCAAGGGAGAATTCTGAGGGTTGTCGGTATTGCAGGGTTTGTAATTTGAATTGCTAATAGCCTACTTTGTCCCTGAAATCCTTAAACAAGGGGGAACATTCTCCTAAAGTGAAGATTACACAGACAGTAGCAAAGTGTCAAGAAACAGGCACTCGTTGAACGCTCCTTTCATCATCCAACTATGCTCCTGATCTGTTTTCTGGACCGGTGGAATCCGATTCGGTCATGGGGAGGCTGAAATGCTACCCAAGTAGTCATCAAATGTGTGGGAGAGCGAAGGGGATGGTGAGGGGGGGGGGGGTTGGGCAGGGATGATAGTGCAAGTAGATTGTGGCTTAATCAGGGAAAGTGACCTCATTCCTGAAGATATCTCATAAACGGTCCACTGCCTTCTTGAACTCTACGGTGATCCAAGATAAGCAACTTCGTTCAGAACCATCGACAACGACTTCTTTGGAACCGATCGCACGATCGGTTTTGACTCGGCAATGGCTCGTGTGACCGAATGCGTTGACAACCTTACGGCTACAGCTATGAGCCATCAACGAGCATTTATCGTGGAAGTAAGCATTCTTCGTTCTTTACTATTAATTGGTGACCTCAGCAGACAAATAATCAAAAGCTTTCTCTGAATAGGTTATGAGCCACGAATGCGGAAGTTTGGCACTCACCGCTGCGCTAGCATTGGAAGCCGACTTTGTGTTTATTCCTGAAATACCACCTCCTGACAATTGGCCTGAAGTGTTGTGTGCTCATCTTCACAGAAAACGTAAGGTGAGTAAAACATAGTTACGCACGTACACTGAGATTAAGGTGGAGCTCTGAGAAACGGCGCCGTTACCTCTCGCACGGCCAGGATATCGGATCTGCAAGGGAACTCTGCGCAGGCCGAAAGGGCTTCCACCATGTTGTTGTTGGGTGAGCGACTACACAGAAAACAGTGGAATAGGCAGACGATAGTAGTTAATGTTAGCGCTGCTATAAGCTAGCAGAACAAAGCTCACAGTAGAAATCAAGGTTTAGTGAGAATATCAATAAAATCCGATTCTAACAGCTGAGCCGAATGCATGGCTCTTCCTCCACTGTATCGAAATATTGATGAACGCTTTTAGAGCGAGTTATGGAATTGGGAGCGTGTTTTGATTCGTCCTGACAGACATGGTTGCAAGCTAGCGGTCCCATGGGGCATGGGGCAGGTGGAAGCCCGTATGATCCTGAGCATGACTTTGATCCACGCATCGGTCCCCTATTAGGGTCTTAGTTAGCCTGTGAACTCTGCTCTCTGGACTTATCGCTCAAAGTGGACGTGTACTTGTCAGGCTGGTAGCCGTCTGAATCTCGTAATCATCGCTGAAGGAGCTACCGACGCTGCGGGAAAGCGAATCAACAGCGACGAGGTCAAGAAGATTATAGAAGAGAAACTGAAGGTTATTCAGAATATAGTTTGAATAGGTTTTGAATTAAAAAGTAGGGAGACACACCGACCTTATTGCAGTTCGAAGTCAGAGTCGCCTCTCTTGGCTATTTGCAAAGAGGAGGTGCCCCAAGCTTTCTCGATAGACTTCTGGGCTGTCGAATGGGATCTGAAGCTGTAAACACCTTGTTAAGCAGTGATCCCAAATCTCCGAAGTTGCTATGCCTGAAAGGTAAGTCTAGATAAAAGATTAGTCTGAATTCTAATTGAAAAGGACCCTCAATATCTGTTTAGGCCATGTGATCGTGAAGTTACCTCTGTCGAAGCTCCTCGGTAAAACGCAAAAGGTGAGTTGCTGGAATCGATCAATACCTATAAAATGCATATAAAAAATTGGCCTGCACCAACTGTTTTATACGGTCCTATGAAATCAGTTAATCATCTACAATACAGTAATTCGATTTAGATTCGCGAGGAGAAACGAAAGGGCTCCTTGACCGATGCAGCCGATGCACGTGGCAAGAATTTCAAGCAAAAAACTGACTTCGTTCAGGTTGGAGCGAGTAGTCATATTTGGGACCGAGTAGTCATATGACCATTTCTGTTGCTAAGCTTCGAACTCCCGAGTTGAAGAAAATCTGTTTCCAAGTTTTGGGAATGATCTGTCGGATTTGACTCTCCAAAGAGCTCGGCATAGGTTTAGATCGATCTGTACGGGTTTGTATAGGCCAGCCGTTTTAGCAATTGCTGTTTGCTCTATTTACGGGAACCCATTTTTATAGAATGTCTTGAACTATTCATAAAGTCAGTCCATGGCATGAGAATGAACTTGCTCTCCTTTTTCAGCTGATCGCTGAGCCGCCCAGTTTCTTCTTCGGGGTAGCAAGAAATTTTGCAGTTATTCATGTGGGAACACCTGCTGCTGGTAAGCTTCAAAGTTTTGTTCCTGAACGCTCTGAACCCTTGGGAACTGATTTTTGGGAAAAAGTACAACCAGAGCAACAAAGCTTTTCATTAAGGGATGAATTGCGTAACACATGCTTTCGTCCGAATTGCAAATCATTCGAAATACAATGTGTTTGGAATCGAACGATGCTGGGAAGGTCTTGCTGAAGGAAGATTCAGGGTACTGCAGATAATATTTATGTTATAAAAACAGCAACCTAGCGCGGTGCCTAGATCTACTGGCCCCGTTTATATACAGTCTCAGACCATAAGGGAGTCTGGGGAAGGCAAACTTCTACCTTTTGCAATAACCACCTGGTCAGCCTCTAGTCAGGACATTCTTGGCGTGTGCGTTTTCATATGTGAGGGCTGGTCTGTCCTCCGCTTGCCCAGGTTCGGCCGGTACTTGAAACGGAATCAGTTGGTAGCAACCCCTTTTACCTGTGGTCTCAGCAGTTATATTACGAGGAAGGGTAGGTCGTGAACATCCCGCCCAGCCCAGTGCACGCCAAGTATATTCAGGAGTCACGGCTTTTGACAGAAGCAAAAAAAAATTACAGAAGTTGTAGTAATTGAACCATTATCGAAGGTGCTATGCAGTTTTTACATTTTTTGTTCTTAAAACTCAGGAACTAAATTGGGGCAATGTTACTGGATGGATGTATCGTGGAGGATCTGAACTTGGCTCGAAAAAACAACTACCCACTGAGATTGAAAAACTCTCTTCTGCTCTAAGAGAACAGAATATAGAAGGACTGCTGATTGTGGGAGGATTCGAGGTTTGCTTTCAATAATCTTTTGTTATACCTTCACCTTCATATAGACATTTACCTTCGCTTTTTATTGGTATCACCAGTTGTGTCCGCTTGGAAATCACAGGTGATGCCACTTTTCGTTTAGGCTTTTCAATCTGCTATAATCTTGAACGAGGCTCGAAATAGTTACTCAGCTTTCGACATCCCAATGGTTGTCGTGCCCTGTTCCATTGCTAATAATGTACCTGGGGTAAGTCTATGATTTAATCAGGGGCTCCTATTCCAGATTTGCTTCTCGAAGGAGAAGGAACGAGAAGGGAGAAGCTAATAATCCGTTATTTTGAAAAATGTCATTCGATATCTAAAGTGCAGACTAGAGTACACAGCTGGCTACGGTTTGGGAGGCAATTTGAAGAAATGAGTCAAATCACACTCCGTTCTGGGAGAAGCACTAAATTCTGATGCTTTCCTTCTCCTTACCTTGGTGGATTCCACAATTCTAGTGCAGTATATTAAAATTGTTCTTACATTTTTTGGTAGAGAACGTGGTGAGCGACTTACCAAAAGAAGCGTAGTGGGAAAGCTAGAATGACATGGGAAATGGGACCGGATAATCGTAGAATAGTAAGAAAAACGAAAAGGCCTTAGGGAAATCGGTCGACTCTTGATTCCTCCTTAATCTAGGAAATAGTAATCGACATTTCAACGAAGCATTGAAGGGACTGTGAGATAATAGCCATGGCAATCCGCCCCTTACACTGACATGGTCAGAGCTGAAAATTCACGCGAAGATGGGATTACCTATTGAGCTCTGTTGACATCAAAAATAGCGAAATCCAGCAGATTTGTGCTGGGGATACCAACATTGACATCCTTCAAACTGTAGTAGATGGATGGCCCCTTTTCTGGTGGAGAGCGCAGTCTGCCAAGAACGCTAGTTCCTTGTTCCATATATGTGAAGCGGTCTAATGAAACAATGAACTCTTGAATGGTTTTCACTTATTTATTTATTTATTCATTTATTCAATTTTCCATTACATCCCTATACCTCCAGACCTGCAACTCTCTCGGTACAGACACAGCGCTTAATGAGATCTGTCGTCAGGTGGACAATATACAGCTGAGTGCACGGAGTACACGAAAAAGGTTTTACCTATCGAAAACACTTTTGCTTCGAATACCGTCTGATTATCTATGGAATGTTCAGCATAATGTAATCGAGGGTAACATGTATGAAGGGATAGCGATAGTATTTTTAGGGTTGTAATTGTGGAAACGCAAGGTGGACGGTGTGGTTTCCTGGCTGCAATGACAGCTATGGCAACGGGTGCTGATCAAGCGCTGGTTTTCCAAAAAGAATTTTCTGAAAGGGATTTGAAAAAGATGGTTCAGGTTGGTCCTCACTTTGTTGCTCAAGTCAGGCTCAGGTCCGTTTCATGTAGGAAGGGGGGGGGGTGGGGGGTGGGGGTGGGGGTTGCAAGGAGAGTATGTACGGGAGGGGGATCGCGAAAGAGGAGAAGGGATCGTATCCTATGCTGAATATGTGTATAGCTACATATCACGACTATTTATACACCTCTGAAGGTACACTCCTCCCTTCTTACCCCACAACCGTCGCCCTCTCTCCCGTCCTAGTCAACGCTTTTTAGGAGGTTGGTATAGGGAGGTCAATTCAGAGAGATCAAGGAATTCAGGGGAGCGAAGATGTTTGGATTTTTGAGCTGATGGAACGTTCTCCCACCACATCCACTTCATGCCTCACCAGCTTCTTATTTCCAGCTAGAAAGGTCCCGAAAAAGACAAATTCCTCTCTGTGTTCCAGCATGCGGGGATGAAGGCTGATCGAGGTCTTGCCCAGTACACTATCATCCGAAGTGAGGGAGCGGACGATAAAATGACATGTGATTACATCAAGGATTATTTTGAGGAACAGGAGGAGACTGAACAAGAGGTTTATTCAAACTTAACTACAGAAAACCTTTCACCAAACGGTCGTAACGGCTACTCATCTCTATCAATAGATATCAGATTGATCAGTGGCTTTTGAATCACTATTCATTCGGTCCTAAAGAGAATCTCAAAACGATTATGGGAAATTTTGAAGTTGTCAAAGTAGTTTCGACAACTAGAATCAGCTGTTCAGCTTACATATTATATGTTCGCTTAACTCTTGAAGGCAACTCAAATTCTCGACTTGCCATCCAAGAAGATGAACTCTTTCATTACAGTTATCCGCACGAGTGAATATCCTTTGCCACGCACAAGCTGGTGGCGCTCCATCTGCTTTCGATCGCCAAATGGGACTTCGTATGGCTATATATGCATTTCAAGGATTGAGAGATCCAAAACGAATGGGAGATCATGATTGTTGTGTACTGGGTATGTGTCACGAAGGGAATTTTATCTTGACGATCCCCAAATCCAATTGTGTGCAGGAAGGGCTACATATTGGGGCGGATCCATGGCACTCACCCAAAGAGGGTTCTTGTTAGCGCTAGCGCGGTGTAGCCAAGGATCCGTTGTAGAGCAGTACTTCCAGCCCCTGGCTCATCTTCTTTACCAAAATCGGCATTTCAGGCGCATTTTCAACAAAACCTTTTTCAGGACTTGTTGGACGAGAGCTGAAATTTACGTCTATACTTCAATTGGCAAAAGAAACGTGCTTCGTTCATAACCTTCCTCTCTGTCAGTGGTGGATGTGCCTTATGCCTCTTATTAGCGAGTTATCAGGTATATTTATTAAAAAGCTTCCTTTTTTTTCCACAAATTGTTTTCATTTCAGATATCGGAGAGTCTATTTATACTTGAAGTGGTGGAGAACGATTACAGACAAAAGAAACGAACAGAAAATACAACGCTAACAAATTAGTAGCTGAATTACCTTCAGATTTGTGTGGCGTGTTGAAGGCAGCTTATATTAAAGTTTTTTTGGCCGAAGTTGATACTGTTTCGCCTACACCAGATTGCATACGTGATGGATCAAATTTACAAGCATTTGTGGTCAGCTCTGACGAGTTTCTCTGGAGAATTCCAGCATGCACCATCAAATATGCAAAGCTCATGTCGCCTACCTGTCTTATGAATTTCATGCATGTGAAGATTACAGACGAAGGTTTCCCAGTGGCTGAAAAAACTCTCCATTGAAGTGAAACCCGCTAGAGCGAGAGCTTTCAATCCATTGAGAACAAAACTCGCTTTCTTGAGTGCTCTCAGTCTCCGAGATAGTCCGATTAATACGAAACTCGTATAGAATTGGGATCAGTGATTAGTTCATCATCCAATCTTCATAAGTCTCCATGTGGCCTGATGCGTCTTCATAGACTCTTCCGTTGTGGATGGTTTTCCAATCGTGGCGCACTAGGATGAAGGAGGGATCGTATCCTTTCAGGAACAGCGAGATTTGCGCTACAACTAAGGCAGCATCGGTTGAAGATGATAGAGATACTCCCTAGAGCGCTACCCTTCGCGTGTCATTAAGTTCGTTTTTCGACCATATCAAATTCACCACGAGGGAAGCGCAGAATCCGCGTATAATCTGATTTCTCACAAACTAGGAAAGAGTATGATCGAGCAGAAATTGGTGCATGGACTGTTTACCTCGGAAGGCGTAAATTAGTTTGCCGATATGGTAAAGCTGGCAGGAAACATCTGTCGGTATCAATTGTTTTGTATTTCCGGGCCTTTGTTGAGCTCTACTTGAACTTGGCGTTTATTCGGTTACCTTACCAAGCATCAGAGTAGCGTAACCGGCTGAATACTACTTACCAATCTGCCAACTACCCGAATCCAATAAAAAAGTAAGTAGCTCGGCACCGACAAAATACGATAATCTCCTCGTTTCCTCCCACACACTTCTCACCGCCTTCTTTGGCTCCACTATACAGACTGCTTTGACTTTACAATGGCTTCTACTTCCTTCCAATCCGAAGACGAAATCACGAATGACTTTCTTAATGGTCTGAGGTTGAGGTAGAGACTTGCCACCTCTAACACTTGGTCATAGCCCCGCCCTTCGGCTAGAGCTCCGACCTTGTCCAGGAATATTCATAGAGGCGTGGATCATCGGAATATAGGGGAGCCTTCATTTCATTCTGAAGTATCCGTTTTAACTCGTACCCACGCTTTTTTTGAGTTTCAACCTATATCGAACTTAAGGCAGGGCTTGAGTGTGAATTGATAGTGTTACTCACATTCTCGGTTCCTTCATCGCTATAAGCCTGCTTGACTGTTTCGTTTCATAATAGGATTTTCTGCGCAAATTGACGAGTTATTTGCAAAACTTTCGCCTCAGACGGTACTTGAACCCGCCCTTGTGCTTTGCAGGCACTGCGCTCTTTATCGCTTACACTACCGAAACTCCGCTTGCCCCTCTTGGTCAATGGCTTTTGAGCCATGGCATATTCACTCTTAGAACGTAATGAGTCGGCCAGTTATGTGTAGCACTTCTTCAGCTGGAAATAGTCTCTGCCAATCCCCGATAACTGCCACGATCAAGCGGTAGGTGGCGATGAGATTAATTTGCTTATCGCCTCATAAATATCTCGGTATCCTAAGAGAGACAAATGGGAATTTACAGAGTTGACGTTGTGGATTTGGAAGTTGATTCTTCTTAATCGACTAACCACGAAACGACAAGGGAAACAGATGTTACCGTGACCAGCGTTTAATGATTTAACGGTGTAACGATGAACAATTATCAATTACAATTAACATTTAGTCTCCGTTTGTATGTGATAAAATTGTAGATAATCTGTTAGAAGAACAGGGGGTCTCTACGATTTTCTATGAAATTCCAGAACAATCTGTTCTCTTTGTTGACTAATATCCCAGCAAATTGTCATGCCTCCGATGATAGTACGTACTACGAGATCTCGTTGACATTGCTTCACTCGAACGAGTGCACCAGACAAATCACATCTAATTATAATTTTTTTCGTACAACTATCAACTTAGAAAGGAAATTGAATGGAGGAAGTTATCCTTCGAACACACTTCACGTGCAGCACGTCCCTAATTTGTTCTCATTTGCAGACATTTATTTCATTCATTTTCTCTGAAAAGCTTGACGAGAATTACCTATTTTATTAATTTTAGTGGTTAAATGCTGTTTCATCAAATTTGTCGTCTTCATGCCAATTCACGGCACTCTCTTTACCGCTCAAAAATTTTCGTAGACACTCCAGAAACTTCTGGACGCCCTACATCAAACTACATTCTGCCTTAACGTTTCAGTTATGCAACTAAAATTACTTTCAAATGCCTATTAGTAGGAGCACTTTCTGGAATTTGAATCCGTTCGCTTTATTTTCTATCATCTGAAACAATAGCGGCTGTCTAGTGATAATTTGGACAAAAATGGGGTGATGGTACTCGGCGCGCAAACGCAAGCATGGTCAAAGGATCAAATCCTGGGCCGATAAACATTTTGGCTGAGCAGTCACATTCTTCAAGGATCGATCATTCAGTTCTAGATTCTATTGTGAGATATAAATCACTGGCTTGTAATTCATTGCGTAAATCTAATACTAAAATAGGAGCAATCACGATTCTAGATGGAAGTCAGATGTCTAGAAGAGCTTTGATCAACAAGAAATGCTCAAACTTCGGGATGGAAGCTGAATGGGAAATAAGAAATAACACGCTACAACTTAATTGTGGTGAAAGAGCGATGGTTACGGTATGACAGGATCACCAGCAGTAATGATGTTTTTAACTTTACATTGAAATGACTACTAATTATGTTGTTTTGGCTTTTCTGAGTTTCATCAAACAAAGGAGGAGCTCATATGTAAAAGAGAATCTGTCAAGCATTCCGGCTTTCTAGGCGAAACGGTCCTCCCCTATTCATTCTATGAAATACTGGGCAACAGAAATGAGTTTATGCGTTTTTCAATGAATCAGATAGCTCAATGTCTAGAACCAGGCAGATTTATTTTTGCTACTTTTAAGTCATGTCCCGGTAAGTTCAGAAGTTGCTCTGTCGTGTTTCTCCTACAGTTCTTGCCTCTCGAATTTATTGAGTTGGAATAGTGACAAATTTGTTTTGAACTAAATTTCATAGTGGGCAGAAGGGTGGTGCTCGGGTTCTGCAACCTGATGGTACCATGGATCAATCTAGCGATCTAATGCGATTGTAACAAATATCCTTTCTTACCACAATGTAAAGCAGTCAGGGGCGGAGTCTACCAAGTAACGCGCTATCACTCTCTATCTGTTACGAAGATTAGGCCCCGGAGCATTATCCGCCTAAGTCAACCAAGCCTTCTATCGCTTCGTGGTCAGGTAATGAATTAAAGACGTCTGAGTGGGTGGCATTGGTTAGTATGTTGTCTAGCCACGGCAAATCACTGTATAGGTCACATACCCATTTGAATGCCATTACAATTCTGAATAGAAGTCGTATAGGAGCTCGTTCCTCGAATGATACTGTTCGACTTCAGAAGGTTATATCCTTTTTCCTATCATATAGGGCAGCCCATAACGAGGTGTTAACGTCTTACCTGAAAGCGAGCATGCAGGCTATTGAGAAAGCAGACGTGGCGACTGTTCTCTAATATGTAATATGTTTTATTCCAATAATGTTACTTGACTATTGCATGGTCAAGAAATATGTACTTTGTCGAAGGGGCCCATGCTTGACTTTCAGTGATCCAATAATATAGGGTATCAGTGCCACAGATATAACTGTGGAGCCTTGGCCGAGATAGTACAGCCTTACCCGACCTTGTCGTCTTCATCAGAGTTTGGAAGTTTCCTTCACTTGCATATACATGGGACTCACCCAGTTAAGCGGTATCTTTTTTTTGGAATGGATTGCCACCTTAAAAAAGAGTTTTCGCATTTGGTTTCGATTCTTCGGAGTTCATTCGCACTGCGATATTTCTTCAGCTCACGTTTCCTTCATGACCTCGTCATACATAAAGACGTATATTCGACTGATCTTTATCTACTTTCAGAGCTTTTGCCACTTATCTCCCAAAATGGAAGAAGATACCCGACTTGGTTACGGCATTGGTTTGGGGCTTCTAGCGATGGGGCTCTTCGTTGTTTATGTACCAGTCTTGGTGGTGAGTTCGATTCAGGTTTCAACTATTGTTTCGAGAAATATTTACTGCATTAAAATGAAAAGGAGCCAATTTGTCATGGGCATATAACCAGCTGAATATCTACTGATCGAATCCCGCGGAGGGTGGGCTCCAGCTCCAATTCAGATAGCGACGACTTCGAGTTTTGGGTCATGAGAACTGGTTAAATGTAAGCAAAAGTTTTCGAGTCTGGTTCAACGCAGAAGCAGCTTCATTCTCTGGGAATTCGAGCTGGATGCGCCATGAATTCAAACTCCGTTCGAATAAGGGTTATTCATTAAACAGCTAGCAGAAATTTGGAGACCAATTCTTATAAAAGCAGCTTGTTCATGAAGAGCTTTTGTCATCCTTCTCAATGCAGCCATGGGGAGAGGGCATTCCGAGCATGTGCAAAGCACATGGTTAGTAGAGAAATGTTTACGCTTTTATTCCTGTGTAGAAGCCATTTATATTCTACGAGTCAATTATTTTTTCCACTTTTCCCGTTTATCCGATTTTCGTTCTTTTTTTTACCGTCTGGACGGAGGAATGCCTGAAAAATACCTAACTTTATCTGCATTTTCTGCGAAAGAGACTTGAAGGGGGAAAAAAATTGGAAACTGTAAGGATCTTTCTGAAATTCAACCAAAAACATCAAAAGCGACCTTGAATGTGATCGAGAAAGACTTCGCTGAAATCGAGCTCTGTTCAGAAGGGATTAGAAAGGACAGGTGGGACGGTGGCAACTAACAGCGACAGCGGTGCGGATCATCCGCCGGTAAGGGATCAACTCAAAAGAAAGGAAGAAGGAGATTGTCAGGAACAACCTTTTTTCCCAGAATAACTTTTTATCCGGAAACAGCTTCCGTTGGCAAAACACCGAGCTGTTCTCTCGCAGCTATCTTGACGTTACGACTAAGCTGGATAGGGTACTAGGTTGGGTAAGCTGATACAACAATGATCACAATTCACTGTTTCGCTCCCATTTTTTCCCGTGTATTTCATTTCCTCAAGCGCTTTACCGATAGTTTTGCTATTGTTTTATTCTTGAAAAACAATTTACAGTCGTCACTCTCTTTAAAAAACCTATAGGGATTAAAGAGTTACTCATTAACTGGGAACATACTGGTATGGGGTTTACGCTTTAATGACTTATTATCGCTTCAGACAAGTTACAAACAGCTGCTTAATTTTATTGTGCAGCGTATAATTGCGCCGCTTGACGTACACTCGTGGTAGATTGACTCCGGACCCGGAAGTTTAATGAGGGAGCGATGGAGGGGAAGCAGAAAGGGGTAGGAGAGAAGGGAGAAGGGAAAGGGTTGGTGTCTTTCGAAGAACGGTTCAGTGGAACCCTCCAATTTTTCGAAGGGGCTGGGCTTGAGCTCACAGCATGATTGCTGAGTTACAGGCAAAAGTTTACCTCAAAAGGATTTGTACCGTCCGTTCCCACTTGTGCTTTGCTCCAACAACCTGTTCTTCGAGGTACCAAAGCAAAAACCTAAACAATTCCACTAAAACACTTCCGACAACTCAAGACCCAGCCTCATTCAGAATTTCAGATCTTGTTCGTTGACAAGGAATTCCGACGTTCTACCGCCTACATTATTATGACGCATATTGGTGTGATGGATGTTCTACAACTCTTAATTCATATGTACGCTGCTATAGCCGTCATTGCCGATATTCACATTCAGTCTATCATTCAAAAGGTACGAACACTGTTCAACTACTCGGTCTCGGTCAAAAGGAGCACAAGTTGGCTTCTCCCTGAAGTGTGTAGCGGTTGGTCCAGCCAAAAGCGTAGGTTGCTCCAACGGGATCAATGGGCTCTTACTGATGGCGTGGAGGGCATAAATTTAGCATTGTAATAGATACCGTAGAAGTGAAGAAATTCATCAATTCAGCCGACAGCTCGTGATGAAACCCTTATATTGAAACTACGGCACTTGTACAAATTCTTTTCTAGCTACCCAAATCATGAAGGTTCAAATGGTCCTGAAAATGTGCTCGACCTTGATGAGAACTTTTCCAATCACTACCTGCTACTCATCCAGTTGTTATCGTTTAGGTCATCGGTGCATTACTTACTGGTCTATGGTTTTCCATGATATGTTTTACAATATTTCTCACATTCAATCGACTTTCCTGTATACTCTTGGAACGATGGTTTCCTATCCTCACATCTCTCTATTTCAACTATGTAAGTTTCCAAATGGAACATTCTAATAACATCAATAACACTTCAACAAAAGATTATTTGCTGGCAAGGTGCCAATATATCACCCAGCAGTGGAAAACGCAAAAAATGACAGACAAAACCCGTAATCCTTATCGGTTTTCTCTAGAAATTGAAAGTTTATTTGTAGGAATTTATTCGAATTTTCTGTGCAGCTGTCTTTGGAAAACCTAAAATTTGAAATTCGGTCTCTAGACAATTCACGACTTTGAGATTCTTTGCAGGTCCTATTCGGTGTATGCTACTTGAGTTTTATCATCCCTTTCCTACTGAAACTTCTTCCTTTCTGTAACTATGTATTCAATCCACGGACATTTTCCTGGTCCTACCTGCCAACAGATGACGTCTTATCAGTGATAATGTCTGAAACTAGTAAGTAACTAAGTAGTTTTGAAGTGCAAATAGTTCCATAATGCATAGTTTTCAGGTACCTACCTACTTTTAGTATTTGTTATAGCATCGACAATAACTTATGCATCGATTTTCTGCTACATTGGCTTCTTTGTAAGTTTTAGGGTCAGCTAGTTTTGGGAAAAATTCTTACTCTGAGCTATTTTCAGAGTTCATCTAAATTGAGCAAACGAGAATTTCGGCTTACAATTCAGGTGAGGAGGGCTCGGAACAAAATTGGCTACCCTGAAGTCTTCAGATAAAAGGGATTCATTGTTTAAACTGATACACTTTCACCATCGTTTCCTATCCATAAAATGAAAACCGTTCCTGGCTGGAGTTCGTGGTAATAAGTCGGGAACTGGGTCATAAGATCCGAAATAGGGAAATGGGTTTGCAGGATCTCAAGGTAAGGCTCGAAGGACGAGCCTTGTAGCCCCGATCCTCACACTTCTGACCTTAGGCCCTGGTCACTCGTCCCTAAAACGAGATATGGATGTGAGCGATGATTACGATATTGATAACGGAAATTCTAACATTGGGAAGCTGGCCGGAGGTAAGGGATAGATACATTGGTACAAAAATTTTGTATGACTTTTAAATTCTTCGTGCAACATGGCCAGAAATTGAAGGCCAAGGCTTGGTTTTTGTTACTTCAGGCTTGAAAATCTAACGAGAGACCGGTTGTGACGTTTAGGTATCTATGATTATCCTGTACTTCCTCCTATCATTTCTCTACTGGACCTTCCGTGCACCATTATTTGGAATCACTACGTTATCCGATTACGTATCATGCATTGTATGGGTAGTAATGAATGGGATTCATCCAATTATTTACCTCATTTTCAATCAGTGAGTGCTTTTTTGAAGTGAATTTCCGTCTACACAGAAAGGAGATTGTTCATTTTCAGTAGACTGCAGTACTCCTTCATTTATATGCTTACTCATCGAAAGCTTCCCGGAGATGTGTCTAGTCTGGGACAGGCAGCGAAATTGGTGAAAATTAGTAAAGATACTACATTAAGCCGATAGACTTAGCGAAAATCAATAAATAAGTAAACAAAAGTGAATAAGCCAATAGGTTACCACTGCGTCTGTACGCCTCTCTCTTTACCATAGGCTCGGGCTCAGGCTAAGGCCTAGGCTTAGTTAGGCCCCCTTCAAACGGCATTTTTTTTTGCCGTTTTCCGTTTCTGAAGGGTTTTCTGTGTGCCTCTGGTAAAGCATCGTACCAATTTCGTCATGCATCCATGCTAAAATTATAATATCTATCGAGATTTTCAACCAGAACTTCTTTAGAAAAGGCTCAGTTGAACAAGTCACTCGATCATTACTTGGGAATTTTCGCTGATTATTCGTTAAATCGGGGCGGAGGTGGTGTAGTGGCAAGTGGCCCACTATGTATATCAGACGCACGGTGAGGGGTTCGAATCCCGGATCAATGCCTGCGTAGGCCAACCAAGCCTTCCATCCCTGCGGGGTCGGTGAATTGGTATCAGACTCGTTTGGGAGGATAAAAGCACTGACTTGTACATCGGCTGGCCACCGCAAGTCATTGTATAGACCACATACGCACTCATTACTCCACTACGATTCTGAATGGAAGTCGAATGCGGGGGCGCATCCCTTAGGCGGGATTGATTAACTCCAAAGACTTTATCCTTTTATTCATGAAATCTAATACAAAACTTGTTTTCATGTCAGTTAAGAAATTTGTTGAATATCGTTTAGGGAATTTTAGATTTTAGATAATTGATCTATTCAATCAGATTTATTTTGCAGACCGGTCCATCACCATCTCCTCCTGTTTTCGTGCTGACTCAGAATCGAATGTACAAATAGTTCATTTTACAGATGAATCTTTAATTCTCATGTTAAATACATTGTGTGCCTATGAATTTTATGATAGTTTCTCGTTTGCAAATACCCGATGACAAGCCAGCTATTGCTGTCATTGACACTTTACACAGCTTTGTGTATGCAAATGAATAAATATGCGATTATTCTGAATGTTCCCATTGATCGCTGAATTTTGATGTTGAACAGTGATTTTCCAATCTTCGGATTTCTTCCATTGGTGTAATGTGTACTCTTGAACTGCTGAGAATGACTTCCGCCAAATCGCAACATTGGAAACGGCCAGTCCCCGCCCCTCACAGTCTGTCACATTTACCTGTACCAGTAGTTTGTTGGAAGTACATTCACGCTTTTCTTTTCCTCTCCACAGAGGCCATTATCAAAAATAGGTACATAGCTGTGGTAAAACTATGGATTCAGGTAAGCTTGAAAACCCAGCATCGTATTGGTTGAAGAATAGCCTCAATGTTGGCGGTAGGGACCTTTTCAGCGGACCTTACAGAAATCGCTATGAGAAGATTACATCCTGAACATTACGGCAGCAACTGACCTTCCCTTGCGTCTCCTGAGCCTATTGACGTCTCACGCTTCTCTAGGGCCTGAAAAGCGCACAATCTCATAACTTTTCTTATGAATGGATGAAAAGGTGGAAGGGAACATGATGAATGATGCAAAAGATGGAAAAATATGCGACACCCATAGATATTGCATTTGATCGATGGAATTTCAATCGGCAGCTCCCATATTTCCACTAGATGGCCTTCAAGATAGAATATCTCCGTGCATATCGTTAGCGGATCGTTTGCTATTTTAAACTACGACCTAGCGGTGGTTTTTCTTTGCTCTGATTAGCCGACGGTGGCTTTTTTTCTCATCCTCACGTCTCGTCGTGAACCCAGAGCTATGATATTTTTGTATAAAAAACGAGATCGACCTGATTATTTCTCTCCCTTCCCTTTTTCAACAAAGGCTGTAGACTGAGATATTACCTCTGTCTCAGGGTGCCTTTTGTTTCTCCCATGCTTTCTCGTAGGAATGGGACGGGGCATTTGCAATGCTGAACAGAGCAAAAACAAATCTCGCGGTTACACTGTCTGGCCGCCAGATCTTTGATGTTTGTTCTGCGCCAGCTATCATCACCTTATCATTTCGCACCCATAGTAGTTAGTACCCGAAATGAACTTCGACGAAATTTTTTTCTATCATTTCCACCTGCTCCAACTCTAAAAGTTGCCGTGGCTTTCAATCGGTTCTTATTCAAACATCCTCATTTGTTGGTGTAGAATTCCTTTCCAACAGAAAAGTTCAATAGGAACACCGTTTCCGACAATCAGAAGTTTTAGATATCCAATTTTGTGTTTGAATGTTCGATTTCAGTGCAGATTCCCCATTTTCCTAAATTCTACTATACTCTTTTCCTCGAGAACGGGATAATGTCCACCTTGAAAACACAGTTTGTGATTGGCCGTTTTCTTGCGAGTATATCGACTCTGCAGTATTTTTTTAACTAGGAAGAAACGTCAGATGATAAGAGGAGTTGTGGGGAAAACGGCATCGAAGTAGCACAACAAAAGCTCAAAGTCCATTACCTTCCTCATCTCTACCTGATGGGCGGAGTCATCGAAGATCGGGTTGTCATAGTGCCTTTTCAGAGCCTTATGTTGCGATAACACCCTATAACACCCTAGATGTCATAGCCTCCTTCCGGTGGCAAATATGCAAAGCTTAAATTAGCGAGGTGTTTCCCTTTGAAAAGTCACCATACTTCTCAGAGGATTTCATCAGTCTGCATTTAGGCTATGAGGTGATTCCCGAAATATTTTGAATTGACTGTCATTGTTCTTCTTGAATTGTTTGCTGTGGTGTTGGCCATGTTCGTAAAACCAAGGCAATAGTCATTTCTCTTTGTAAGGGAGCGCTTCGGAATGAATACTAGCCGAATAAAGGCCTACAAACCCTTATTACTTGGATAGCACTATCCTCCCTGTTCTTAAAAATGCGAACGTTACGCTCTATCAACGAATAGAGCATCAATCGCTGTAAAATTTCAAGAAAAACCCCTTTTCGTGATTGATGTCTCAATGCCAAAATTGTTCGGAGAAAATTAATCAAGCAATTTTCCATGCATATCTGCCATTACAGGTAATCGCCGACAGAAAGATGCCTGCCGTTGAACGACAACTGATTGAGTGCCTCCATCACGTCATCAAGGGCGCTGAACCGCAGCAGGTCGGAATCCTATGCCCTCAGGATGACCAGAGAAAAGCGTACGAAACTTTTTTATTCTGTTCAGCTCTGAAAGTTACTAGTAATCTGAATCTACTTAATTTAGCCTCACAGAGCAATTCGGTTCTAAAACTGCGACATCGTTCTGCAAGGAAGTTGACTCATTGAAAAACCTCTCCAATCTCGATGCCCTCATAGTTAATCAGGCACTTGATGAGGTTCGTTCAATGTCAATCTTCATCGAACCTGTAGTAGTAATGTAATGGGTATGAGGAACTCAGCAAGCCCTATCCCAGGCACTATCGCATGACCCCGCCTTTTTTGTGTGGCTTCTAAAAGAATCGCTGACTCATTGGCCGCATTTATGACCTTCCGCTCACTGAACACACTATTTTTACATCAGCCGATGGCGCGACCGCTTATCATCCGCAGAAAAGCAATTAACAACTAGCGTAGCTCCCAGTTCTTGTGAAGTTTTCACAAAAGTGATGGCCGGCGATAAGGTGCATTAAATTGGCTTTCATAAAGGAGCAGTTTCATTGGAGGTTGGCTTTTGGCGGACAGAATGGGGAAAAAAAGATATTTACATGTATTCGGTTGTAAATGAGCTGCGTATCATGATTATAGATTGCTTCAGTGACGTTCTCTCGCCGTTCGAGGTTTTCAGTGGGAACTATTCATAAAATCAAGACCTAGTCTTTCAAGACAATTGTAGTTGTCGTGAGCCTAATCGCAATCTGGGATGACTTCCAGTGCCTAATGAGCGTTAATTACCTTCTAGCAAACCAACGGCAGGTTTGAACTTCTTTGAGAACTACCGACATTATGAAAGGTTCACCAAGGTTGCACCGTTGAAGCGGACGGAATACGCCGTGCCAGCAGTACCTCAAAACTTTGAACGACACGAGATTACTACCAGCGCAAACGATAATCTTGGGGGTAAAGATCAGAATGTAGTAGTTGTCGTGCCTAATGAAGAATCTAAGTGGCACCACCCCTACTTCTTTCCGAAAGTTGGACTTTTCAATTGATTTTTGAGCAGGATTCAGATTTTTAGGTACCTCATTTAGCTGGATGCCTATAAATTTTTGGATTCCAAAATTCATAGAGAATTCTGGAGGCTTTTTGCGAACCATCAATAGCAAAGCCATAGTCAACTCACAATATTACAAATTGTTGTGTTTCCTAGAATAACAATTTTCGAGGGCAAATTTGGAATATTAGTACGTCATGTCAATCCTTGATTCCAAGGGGGCGTGGTCAAAAGGCTCCGTGGCCAGGACGAGTTTCAACAGCAAGTATACGTCAAGTACATATTCCACTACCCTCCAATTTCGCTGCCTTTTCCCCGAGAGTGACCAAGTTTTTATTAGGGACTATGCTTTCTCGGTAATATACAAGAACTTTTAACCTACATTTGCGGTTTTTCTCGAATAATTGAACTTACATCCCTTACAGGTGAATACTGCCTTGGTGTAACCAATTTTCCGCAATCCAATTGAGTCTTTTCCTCACAGCTTTCGGGTAACAATAAGTTGATTCTGAGAAAAATGAGGGTTTTCTGTTGGGTGCGATACATATGCAATCAAGGGGCTTAGGCGACCGAGACGTTTGTTGCCGTCATAAGCTATGCCATTTATAGCGAATTGCTTTTTATTATAATGCAATGACATCACGACATAGACTTGAGGAACACTCTGCGAAAATATTACAATTCAGGAAATAAATGACAGCGAAAAGTTGGACAAATTTATCACTGCTGCTCTACGATCCCTCCGAACAGATGGAGTTTTAATTTTACGTCAGGATCTTTGTAAGTTCTGATTTCGTCAATAGAATTCTCCGAACTAATCACCGTGTAGAATCACCTCGATATTTTTGTTTTGCAGCTTTTATACCAATTTTATTTTAAGCAAAGGTAAAGGAAATGAAAAAGATGGCTATGTTGACTGACTATTTCGATGTGTTCCGATTGGAAGAGGGCAATGGAAATGTTGGCTTCCAGTTCTATGCAGTAAACGAAGTCCTCGACTCAGTTTATGTAAGTGGTTCTCGCAAGTTCCGTAGGAAGGATGCTCGACTTTTGAAGTCTTTGCTCGTCTAGTATATCAGAAGTCTCCTTTCCAAATTTTTCAATGATAACCCGTACAGAGAAGAATTTCAGGTCCATCAAAACTGGCTGGACTTCATTTGGACTCTCATCAAGAAACCTTTCCCTAAGGATATCAATGGAGTAGTTTCCTTCAGGTGAAATCAAATCTTTCGATTCCAAGTGGTCTTTTAGACACCGATGCTCTGCAAAAATGCCACAGAAATTTGTATTCAGAGACTTCTTGGATAGGACACAGTACACCGATACCGGAATCTTCGCATATGAATGGATCTTCGGCAATAATTTCATCTCCCCTGGTCGGTTCAAAGCTACTTACGGTTGCTGAAGCTACAGTACACTAAACAGTAGACCGGGACTCCTGGCACTGCTGATGATGACTGTTTCATAAAATCTTCGCCGAAAGTGTCATCAAAAAGTACGCCACCGAGGTACCCCGCCCATAATATTACCAGGCGGCCACGCACGCTATCGCGTGCGCTAGGGGCTCTGGCCATGAGGGACGGAGCCGCATGAACTGATTTTCATTACAGACCTTGTCGGATTTACGCGTTTCTGCTCAAACCCCGCTCCCTGTGGGCGGAGTCTGGTCCTACCACCCACCATAAGGGTTCCCATCCCGCCGCCTATACACCTTCCAACTTTGACCTTTTAGGTCCACGGGGACAGCAGTTATGATTTTCCAGATTGTTTTCATAAAGCATTGTATTCTTGGATAACGCCCCGCCCATCGGGGTGTGTCTTCCTAGTTCGATGTAACTTACAATGCACACCTCTAACCACCTTTAAACCCCAGTTTTGAAGCCGTCTTGTGACTGAATTTGAAATATGGTCCTCAGAACAGCTCATTTCGATGCACGCCACGCCCACTGTGGGTGGGGCTCCGGGAAGCTGATGTGTGCTTTATACTTCTCGGGACATGGCCCACTCATCCCACCGGTGACCCCGGTCTCTCCAGGCAGATCTAAAGGAGCTAAGGAATTTCGTGACAGACAGACATACAGAACGGCAGAGAATAGTTATAGTAAGTAAAATCATTAAAAGTGCATAAAGTGGAACCTACTTGAATGAGAATTTAGTCCCGCAATTATTCTCAAATGCTATTCAGGAGGATGGAATCAGAATTTGGCAATATTGAAACGTTTCGGACCAATGAAGACAGGTCAGAGGATGCTGGATATCGGTGTCGGGATAGGAGGAGGAGCTAGACAGGCAGCCAGTGTGAGTAAATGCCCAAGATAGAGAAAGGGTTTATTCAAAAAGCTCGGCGTTCCTGCTTTTGATCCTTGCTTTTCCTTAGTGATACCTATTTAGGAGTTCGGTCTACAAGTGCATGGAGTAGACCTTTCCACGAACATGCTTGCCGTCGCCCTAGAACGCGTTCATAAGGAGAAAGATGCCCGTGTCACGTTAGTCTCTGCCTAATTTCACCCAAGTTTGTTGAAAATCGCTGAGTATGATGTTTTAGCTACGCAGTATGTGATGCATGCGAATACGAGTTTGAGCCCAATTCGTTCGATTACGTCTTCTCACGGGATTGCATTCAACACATCAAAGATACGGACAAACTCTTCTCCAGAATTTACGTACGTCAATTTTGTTATCCCACCTAAGCAGAAAGATTTTCATCAAGCTTCCGACAAAAACAGGCCCATCACGTTTTTTCTCAGAAGGTGTGTGATTGTGAAAAGCGTGTGTTAGTCAGCGTTTTGTTCATTATTGGGATTGCGCCATGGATTGGGATACAGTTCCGAATCATTTTTTACGTTCCGACTCCGCATGCTGTACGTATTATGCCTTGGGAGCCATCCAGTATTAGAAGGGCACCATTCTCCATCGTTCTTTTACTTACCTGTCAAAGATGATCCAACAGATCTTGGATTCCATTGCTATTTACCCTTGGGATTCTTCTACTGTTGGCAGACCAAAGCTTTTCAGAGAGCCCTGAAACCTGGAGGCAAAGTGCTCATAACGATGTATGGTGTGGGACATGGTACCCTCAGCGAGTCTTTCAAAGAATACGTCTCTCAAAGGCAATACTACTTGAAGAATTTGGAACAGATAGAAGAGGTGAGTACGATCTATTCCATAGATTCCATTGTGCTTGATGCGCCTTCGTCTTGTGCATGGGTGTGGTGTTTGATCCCCTTAATCAGTTAGCATCGGAATAACTTACCGGGATCTGTTTAGATAGCTAAGAAAACCGGCTTCATCGACATCGAAGTTGAGAACATGACACCGAGATTCAAAGAAATTCTATTGGAAGAAAGAGAGCGGATCGAACAAGACAAGGAAACGTTCCTGGCGGTAGGTGCTAAGTCAGATTTTATCGTTATTCACTCGCTAGCTCCCATGGGCTCTTTAGAAATTCTCGCAAAATGCCTATGATGGATTGGTTAGCGGCTGGAAATCAAAACTGCAGTACATCGCTGACGATAACCACAACTGGAACTTCTTCGCTGCTGTCAAGCCACAATAATTCCCGTGCTTACTTACGTGTCTGCTCCACTCGCACCAAGCTCAGGTGCTAAATCAACGTCTTCCATTGACGGGATGGCGGATATCCAACGAGCAACAGTGCCTGTGATAATTTTCTATGGTAAAACAAAGAAAGTGATTGTTACCATATGTTGTACGAGTTTGTCCATTGCTTTTATGCTTATAAAATTTCATCAAAGTAATTATGTTACAAAAATTCAAGTAGGGACATGTCCTGAAGAAGACCAAGAGAGTTCAGGAAAGACCGCCTCGCGAATGGGCGGGCCTGCCTCGTACTTATAATCAGTCTCACTAATTCTTTACAAAGATATGTGAGCTCTAGTCCATGAAAATGAAAGTACAAGCGTTAGAAACCTCCCGACTTTCAAAGAAAAGCTAACGATTATTGTAATCGTATCTGAGACTCTCTGCGAGTGCCGCAAATACAGATGAGCAATAAATAAGAATCAGCCTGTAGTTGAGCCAGTGAGGTGTAGCCTTTCAGCGTTAACAGCCATTCGAACTGCTCTATGATAGCCCCATTCCTCATTTGAAGTCAACGCTGGGGATATCAATGGATCTTCCTTCTGGTACAAGGTCGTCAAGAGGCAAGTAGTTGTACAAGGAAATAGTTCAGACACGACCTGAACCACCTCGACTATACAACCCTGACACCTGTTGGAGTTCCGAAGACAAAGGTTGTATTGGTACCATTGCAACGCTGTGTTGCGGAATAAACTAGTTTCTCAAAACTCGACAAAACAAAAACAATTCCATGGACACAATATCGAAACAGCACTTCCTGTAGGAGTGATAAGAAAAATGATAGATTGTCACACTTGGTCACAAAAATAAGCATCACGTATAGCGTGAACGTTCCGTCCTTTCATCTATTCTGTCTCCAGATTGCCCGAAAAGGAGTGCTCACTACAAGTATCGAATGTGATGGTACAGGTTTACCAGCCTTTCGGCTACAAGAACGCTGCTCGAAGGCGCTTCAATTTTTCTCCATCCCATTAATGTTGTTCCTGAAAATTTTCTTTCTCTTGAAATTCACCTCCTTCAAATGTAATTCTGCAGACACTTACGGTATCTACACTGCTTCATGACTTGAATTCTGGTAAATCAAAGTAAAAAGTGAGCTGTTTAGCGGATGATGCCGAAACAACAGATACCAGCTGACGGATCTTCTTCCAGTTCTATACATGGAGCTGAGAAGATTTCTCAAATGTCTAGATGTTACACACGAATAATTCTATGTAGTTTTGAAGGGCCAGTACCACAATGACGGATATTCAAAACAAACAGCCATTCCCAACAGTGTGAAGCTGCTGGTTCCGGCTGGAGCCCACGGTTATGACGTAACCCAGCCAAGCGGTTGCACGAAGTCGTGTATGTGACGGGGTCAAGAGTGCTTACCGTAAAAAGGCGGTCCTAGAGCGAAATATGTTGCCCGTCAAATCCTTAGTCTGTTGTACTCTATTTCACAGTAGTTATCGTTTGCGTGAACCTCGTTATATGCCTTGCTTGCTTCAGTGTCAACATTACATACCTCCTTTCCAAAACGTTTTCAGTGGCGTTAAGTACGTTGAGGTTAAGTAAGTAGGCAAACCTTCAAAGTAAGTCTTTGGAATGCTTCCCCAACTGTAACTTCTCTATGAACTCTCTTGACTCTATAAGCACTAACTCTTGCCTATAAGTACGTCTGTCACTTTAAGAGCAAGAGGATGATCATAAAGGATTGTTTCATTTCATTCATTTCAGTATCCTTCCTAGCGGAGTTGTCCGCCAATGTCACAACAACTCTTTACCTACTTCCACTGTCATTTTCCTACAACATTGACTCGTATGATAAATATGCATGCATTCCAGTTGTGTGATAGGAAGTTTTAGATATGATTTATTAGGTCTTCACTTATAACACACTGTTTAACTGATGGAATTTGTCTATCGGTTCCCACTGCAAAAAGTTCTCGATATAGACGTGTCGACCAAAGCTGAATAGTGATTCTATTCTCAAGGGTTTGCTAAAGGATTCAGAAACCATTCATTCATCTTAGTTTCTTTGCAGAAAAAAGGCCTTGATGGTTCCAAGGAAAACAAGTTCTTTATGAAAGACATTTTGGAAGGGAATTTCTACGAAGAGCCTTCTGAAGGCCGCTCAACCCAAGCGTATTGCTCAGAGAACCAAACACCGACAATAAGAGAAACGCCATGGGCTTTTGAACCACGAAATTTCCCTTCTGAAGCACTGGAGTCCTCACGACGGGAACTTTGATGACCGAGGGCTGCTGAGCCAAGTAGACAAAAACAGCTGCTCCAGAAAGAAAAACCGGCATACTACGACACATCCGACCGGGTACTTACCTTTGTGCTTGGATTTCAGTTCGTTGTAACATTTTAATTGTTACTTTACATGATTATTTGAATAAATAAAAGTAAACTATCCTTTATTCTAGAAAATACACTGCAGTGCATCAGTACCACTCCTAATCTGCCCCTTCCATAGAACCTCCACCACTGTTCTGATCTTGATGACCTATGATTTTCAGGATATTCATGTCTGTGAGATGTAATTTATAGCATCCCCTACAAACTGGTATTGTATAATTGATGGAAATAGAATTCAGATGAAAAATGACTACGGCACCTTCAACGGTTTTGTTTAAATCATGCATACCCATTTCACGTTAGTCCAGTACTGTAGCCTGTTTGCATCCTTGACTCGTGGAGGATGAGGTCAGGTTATTCGTCGAAATTCCTCAGAAAGTACAGCTAGAACTAGTCGAGTTGGAGGAACTTTTAAGTCTGGAAGGCGCACTTTAGAGTGGAGAATGAGCTGTAAAAAGCTCTACGCAGACCTTGAGACAATGTTCTAAGTCAGGATTTCCTTTGAAGTCAGCGCCCTAGTCATCACCTCAACTGTTGTTCCCATATGGTATGAAAAATGGCTTCTCAAGTTATGCCACATTTCGTACTCCATCGGCAATAGCAGTCAAGATGACTACGCCTTGAGCTCCACCTCTCTTCAAATCTCAGTAATAACGACTTGAACTGCTGCATCATTTCCGCCTTCCAGGATGGACGGAATTCAAACACGACGAAGACAACTTCACAACCACTGCCTCTTGCTGACCTTAACTGAAACCTTCAGTCAAGTCTAGAGGACCTCGTTCCTTGCCTCCACATATATGATGTACTTAGGCGTATTTGATTGTACTGCTTGAAGTGGTGGTTTTGCGAAACAGGTGTGGTCGGACTGGAAAAGTGTCGCTTCAATTTTCATCAATTTTCAATTCCAATGCGTTTTGTTTCGTAGGGAAATCTTGGAAATCTGGCAAAATCTTTACCTTCCGTTGTTAGTGGAATGCACCAAAACGCCTTCTTATAAATTATACTTATGCACATCCAACTACCACTTATAGCCATGCCTAAATTCGCTTTTTGATTGGCGAGTCTAATGATGCCCATTTACAGTTTTGCTCTCCAAAATAGGATTGAGGAATGGCTGGCGTAGAATGGAATCAATCTGGCACCTTGTCATCGGTGAGTCAAGTCTAGCAGAGGGGACCCAACACTTTGCCATCTTTGTCTGCTGGCTGTCACCGTGTGGAATTCGTAATCACACAAAACACAAGGCCTAAATGGAATGGTCATCAGAAGGGTGATGATATTGGTGCAGTAAAAATTAAAGAGGATATGGTAATGTGTTACCTGAGCGTGACCGAGGAACCCGTTCCCGATCTAATGTGAGAAGTAGAGAAATGCTGATTCAACCGCGAAGAGAAAGGTGAAAAGTAGAAAAAGTTCTTCAGTTCTCATCGCTTACACGCATTAATCGCTCGCTGAACGGCGGAATTAGATGTCAAGGATGAAATCGAGCCATACCATCATCAAAACAATCGACTAGAATCGGTAGCAAGTACTTACCCACCTGGATACTTGAACACAAATATGACAGCTGAAATTTGAATTTCTTTGGAATCCAGGTAAAAATTCAAATCCCTAATGATTTCATCTGCAAAACCCTTCCCAATAGCTGCAGGCAACCCCTATTCCTTAATTGTCTTGGTCCGAACACAGGGGTGATCCGATGACACCAGTTCAAGGGAAGGAGAACCCCAGTTTACAGTGAACGTTGTGGAAAAGAATACTTTTACACAACACAGGGTATTCTAAGTGTTTGCAATGAAACAAATGAGACACTCTCGACGAGAGTATCGAGATCGCAAATGAAAACATCACTGAATCGACAATTTATCACGTAGTAAATCACCAGAACGCAATCATCAAGTTAGGTGTTGTCCTGGTGGTTACCTGTCGTTTACTGATTGTGCCGAGTGGTTGTCTGCCGAATACGGGCGTGGCATACGTATCGGTATCCGCTCAAGAGCCTCCTTAATGAGTTCCACTCGAAGGCTAACTCTGTTCTTCAAGGATTTCTCTTAGGATTTCTTTTCTTTCCCACTCTTTAGTCACCTATCATCAAGAGAGCCCGGTTAGCCGTACGACACCGATTTACTGAAAAACCATGGCGATTTTTCTGATTTCTCATCCAGTCTCAGTCCCACGATCCAGTTTATCAAACCCAGTGCCAGTGCACTGGGCCTAGATTCCTCAGACAATTAAGTGCTTCTGATATTAACTCTGGGCATCTCTGATTTTCGCGTCCTTGTGATACATTCGTTTTTCTTTGAAAATGTCATATAGAATTGCCATATCCATTTGACATACCCGTCACCTCTATCACCTCTTGTTTCGCTGGTAATGGGTATTCTTGAGTGGGTAACGGTAAAGTCTTTTACCGTCGTCTCCCCGAATGAACGTGGCCCAGTGGACTCTGTCCCCTCGAGAGAAATAAAGCGGATCAATTTTTTCGTGCAAAGTTTTTGTAAAAAGTTCTTGCAATCGAGTCGGGAATGCCGCGGTGTTCCCAGTTGACGTTGTGAGGGGTTCAGTCAGTAACCACACTAGTTCAACAGTCATCACAGAATCGTATGACGCGTTCGACCAATCTGGCCTACACCGACACTTTGGCGAATTTCGGTCGTAGTGTCAGAAAAGTGCGTATCGTGGATTCGGGTAGTTACTGTAAAAACAAAGATCGAGTTCGAACTAACACTTTGCTCTTTTCACAGCCCTACCATTGCATGTCCTCAACTGCTGACTAGATTAGCTTCTGTTTCTTTGCTTACTGTACCCTATGGAATCACGAAGTGATATACAATAAAAATATTGTAAAGTATTGCCGATTTTCTGAATTTATTCGATGTCGCAGAAAGGGCAATGGTAATCGACGCGCTAAGTTATCAATGGGCCGGAACGAGATTCTTGATTTCTTCCCATTTGCAGTTACAACCCTACCGTGGTTTCCCTGCCTGTTTTACATAGGAAATATTACATAGAGCAGTATTTATTGATTAGGTCTATCTGCTCTTGTCATATGATTCTTTTCCATCCGTAGGTGCAGAGCTGAGGTTTGAACCTGATCTCGTTACCCACGCTGTCGCTTCCAATACTCGAGATTGAAGGTGTCGGGTGGGTGTCCCAAAATCTCCGTACATCGTTCTGCAGCCACTTCCTTTGGGTCTCAACTGGAAATGGAGATTGTCCCATACCTTGTGATGAATGGTGAAATACCATTACGGAATACCATCATGGCTGCACTCCAATTAGCTTTCTCGAACATGGAAGTAAATTCCTATTACAAGGTGCGCATGAAAATTTTTAAGCCCTCTATACAAAATCGATAGTTTCAATCGATACCGATCGTCAATTCGCGATTGTAAGGCTACAATTTTTATGTCTGTACTTACTGGATGATTTACTTGACAATCTGTCATCACTATCTACAGAAAAAAAATCAATCTCGTATCCAGTGGTGTCGATCTTTACACACATGTCTCACACACTTAACAAACACCAATAAACAAATAAACACAAGCAACCACGCGTAAACATAAACCAACCATAAACGAATACCGCTGAAAAAACGTAATTATTTCACGTGAAACAGGGAAGACTGCGAACTTTTTCGTTTTTCATGCTAACTTTCGCGACAGATTGACCTTCGAGTAAACATTTCATCCTCCCAAGTGGTGTTGGTGCTAATTAAGCGGGACCGTAAACTCAGAAACGAAGTGCCAAGACACCACGCCCTTTTCGTTGATTGAACCTTTGTTGAAATCATCGAGCTTTTCATACCCGCTGTGTTGCCTGAATCATCTTCGGGTCTACCATTCTCTCAGGCCCAGGAACACCCTGTTACATCATGTGGTGACATGAAACCTTCTACTAGATTACCATTTGACGTTTTTGTTTTCGTAGACGCATTTGAGTGTTGCCCAATCCTGTAGGAAAGTCGAGTACATGGCGTATTCCAGTGCAAGAATGACTAACGTGGAACAATCTTCTATTTTCATCATTGTTTTCTGTTCTTTAGAGACTGGCCTATTTACTCGAAACGCTTTTTACGTCTGTAAAACAGCATTCAGGTCTTAGCACTAATCCCTCTATGAACTCTCCTCCAGTTATTCATGTCGTGGGAACGAACGTGGTATTGGAAGAAGTCGATCTTGGTGATGATAGCCATGACCATGATATGATTGATCTTGTATATGAGGTAATAAAAAACTGATTAATTTTTTTTGGTAGGGCTAATATTTATTTTTCGAAAACGATTTTAGCCGCACCAACAGGGAATCATCACTGAAACAACTCCAGTTCTTCATCCTGCCGTACCATCAGGGAACGAAAACGAGAAGAATGCAACGGTTGCCTTAGGAATGGATAGGGAACCAAATGAAATATTACAACAGGTAATCAAATTGCTTTTAGTAATTTTGTTATAGCTCTTTATTTGTTGGCGATCGCTTCAAGTTATCAACAGCAAAGCAGGAACTTTTCGGGTCATTCGATACGTCCTTTTTTGGTTTCGGTTCATTCATGATATTTCTCTGATGAGGACGGAAATTTGATTTCGATTCGAAGCTCCTCGCGGACAAAAGGGGTAAAAAACGAAACCTAGCTTGTCGGTCACTAATCTTCTATCTGGCCGTTCAGACTACCGATCTCGTTACTGAATAGCTCCCGTGGTCACATTCTTATTTCGCCTGACAGTTGTTTTTATCAAGCTGAAGTGTCATTTCCTCATCCAACAACCTCTTGAAGTCCATTGCCGCATGGGGAGACAACCTTAGGCACAAGTAGAGCTTTCCTCAAGTCGAGCTTTACGGGTACACTGTAGCCTAGCACAACCCCTTCATGGCCGGCCCCGCGTCACTGTCGATCACATTTCCATAAAACGCCATCCTCAACCTTAGTTGAAGCAATACTAACCGATTGAAGCCGTGACAGTAAACCGTTCCTATCGGAGCTGTCAGCAAGAGGATATACCGATCTGGTAGTTCCTCATACCGCTCTCCAGCTGTCTGATTATGAATTTTCAGCCCATCCTCACTTCATCATTGCTCTTTACAGGTAGTAAACATCAAATATCCAAGCCTAATTAGCCTACGGTTAGTTTATATGAAGAAAAATTCACCCTCAATAGCCTTTGCTCAAAGTATTCCATCATATGGAGGAAACTTAGTCTCAGAGGTCGTCACTCATCAGGTGGGGTAAGCTTGCGCATTACTACGTTGACGGTCCGGGAAAGAACTCCCAATTGATCCTTGTTCAATCCAACCTTGAATTTCATCTTTTCGGGCCCCTCCATTGATACTAGCTGAAAAAACTATTGCCATACGAGAGCCATTGTAGAAACTGCTTTGGTTTTGAACGATTGTTGAGTCGGAGTCAGGATTCTTCAATGTCATTGAAAACTTGTCATTTTTCCGAACATCTGCTCATTGTAGGCATCTCGCGATGCCTTTTGTCACGAAGACTAGAAAGGGCAATCGTCCATCTAAAAATGGTGCCATAAGCACTGATTGCTGTTTTCTCTTCCATTTGTTTTATATTTCATGGCTTGGCCCTCCTCAAATGAGAGGAGTTTTAAAGAATTAAAAAAGTTACTACAAGCTATGGGCAGGACTACGGCTTTTATATCACTGACCCGACTCAGTTTCAACAAATGCCAGGTCGATAAACAAAAGTAAACGACACAATTGGAAGGTCACAGAACAAGTGAAGTTCATGGTACACTTGCGATTTTAAAGACTTTCATAGCAATATGTGGCAATCAGGCAAACATCATCCGAATGGGAACAAGGAGGACAGGAATGAAAGTGGAAGGACTGCACGTGCGCAATTACCAGAGCGACATATCGGAGTACTTAGGGGGGTTCATACTGAGAGGTTGCGAATCACGTACTATGAACGCCGCCTTACGGGGCAACTAACAATGGCTCCGTCTTCTCGACACTGTTTTCAGACAGCTGGCTCCCCACCCTTACTCTAGTTTTCTTCTTCTGTCTCTTATTCACTCCTAGTTAGCGTCTTTAATAAAAAACCCTTGAGGTGCCACTACGGCTTCTTCCTCGCTGACGTTTTTTGCCATCGCTAGAAAAACCTTTTGTTCTCTAACCTTTAATACTACCTTTGCTCATTCTTTTTACTATGATTTCTAGATAACATACTTTTACGATAGATCTGCTCTATTCGAACTACCAATGCTATCCTGCCTCTATGTGTGGGACTGATTCCTTGTCATGCTCTCCCTCAACAACTGCCCTTACTTGGTCTCATGCTTTCCCATGCCCTTTACCAATCTCAACTCAGGTATTCGTCTCTTCCTTTGAGGCCACGTTTCTTCTTTTAGACCTAAGCCTGTCCTGTATCAGAGTGTTCATGTGAAAACCATTCTCCTTCTTAGTCTTGGGTGGAAGAGTGGCGCTGATCAATTCACGGGTCACGACACCATTGTAACACTGAAAAGTCACTTCGGTATTGGAATATCTCGGAACGCTGTAAAAGCACAGTGTCTTACACCCTAACACGATGTTGTTAAATGACGTTATACAACGTAGAAATGCTGGAATTTCATGGGCATTGACTGAATAGGCACAGCCGCGTACTATGTCGCCCGATCGCTATATAAACCGGTTACTCGAAAGCCAACCGAGTTCTTACTAATCAACCAGAAATTCCAACGGCGATGTTTCATGGCAATGTTTTGATAGCTTTGATTGGGAAGTTGTGAAGTTCATCAGAACTTAAAAAAGTACCGTCAAAGCTCATGATTCTACAAATGGATGTTCTCTCTTTATGGTGATTGAGTGTCGCCAACAGTAGTGTTCTGTCAAAAAGGTTAATAACAAAGTGTAAGTGAGTATTCTTCAGCATACTTAGTATTGTTCCATTTTCTGTGGTCTAACTACGAAGGCTCTCATATTTGCACTTTACAAGGACGGGTCAAAGTGTCAGTCATCGAAATTGTTGTAAGAAAAATTCATGACCTAGGATTAAGCAAATTTTAATGCCGACAGACCTACCAACTGAGCACCTGATAAACCAGAGGATTTCTGAACTGATCGGAAAACAAATGAGTCGGTCAAGATTAGCCTTTTTCGAGAATGTGTGGAGACTTCGATTGAGCCGTTGGTTTTCCCAATGATAAACCCGCCAAGTATCCACTCCTCAAAACTTTTTCTTATTTTTGTTCAGAATTCCCGTAGAATTTGGTTGTTTTTTGGTCGAATCGGGCAAATTGGGCAAAAGCACTTTGTCCAATACTTTTTGGCTTTCCCTACTTCCTCCTAATACTGTATTGCGAGACAATAACGGGCACTTTGGTCACAATAGTTTATGGGACCCACGAGATTGGAGGTGATTAACTCCTGAATGCATCCTTTTCAGGCCTGGTTTAACTGTTCGACCCGCGCTTGAATGAATGGTGAAACTTTCACTAATGTTTCGTGCTTGCTCCATAGTTTTTTTCTCGGAACATTTCCCTATTTTCTGCTAACATAGAACTAGTGGAATAAGTTTTTTCGAAGGAAAACTGGTCTGACTGAGAATCCATCGGTACGGCTACTGGCTTGGAAGTCGACCTTGGGATTAAGCTAGGATAGAAGTTGTGGCCACTACTTCTTCGAATCTAATGTGTAGCAGCAATTGTGCAGGTTCATTCGGAGAAGAGCGACCCATTCGATGTATGTTTCTAATTTCCTCGTAGAAGTCATATGCATGGCGCATCCAAGAATCAATTAATCAATGGTTGACAATGGTTGGCCAATGGTGAAGGGCATGCTCATGACAGATGACGCCGATACTGTTGAGGGCAATATCATAATCAGTGACATATTTGACAATTATCGATGTAACGCTTGGTAACCCTGAAAACTGGTTGACAGGAGTAAGAAAAAACATAACTCTGTCACAGAAAAGTCATATGGAGTGAGGAAAATGGAGAGAACTGCGCTGAAAATTGCCTTCTTTCTAGTTTCATCCGTCACCCGATTTTGGCTTTACCTCTGCATAACTTCAGATTCAATGGAATTCTTCAATAGCGATTTTCCCAGCAATTGAGATTTCAGGCGCTTGAAAACCCTCCGCAGTTCAGTTCTTGATGAAATTTGGCCCTGCTCGATAACCTTGATTTCTGAGCTGCTGCAATTGATCACATGAGTAGTGTTCCGTAGAAATTTACTGTTCGTCTTGTTAGTTACGATCCTATCCCGTGGCCTACTTCTATTCATAGAAACTTTCAATTGGACTGAAATACGTCATTGAGAAATATTGACGAGAAATCACTATAAAGGGTGATATCATCGCAGGAATAGCAATAGCCATTAATAATGTTATTTTAAGTTATCCAGGAGTAGGGCTGCGTGCTAAAAACCGGTTGTTGCCTCTTATTGGATTGCAATTGATGGGATTATGGCGTTTTCTAAACTAAGAATTTCTTAAAAAGAATTCAGTAAGCCGATAGATGAAAATGTCTTTGATTTTTGGTTTATTTGAACTGATCGGAACTCGCCGAATTAACACTTCCTTACTGTACTGAATCATGAAGATCGTAGTAGTAATCAGGTTAGGTGATGTCTTGACAATTCTGTCTGTGGCGCTCCCACCTGTGTGTATGTGCGTGTGAAATGCGCTCGTTCCGTCAGCTAGCCAACCGTACGACAAAGGCCGACTCGTAGAAAAATCAAGGCGAGATCAATCTCTCATCTTTGATTTCTCAACCAGTATCATTCGTTTTATCACATCACCTAACCTAGCCTCAAGTATGCGTAATTGTGGACCTGAAATCCCCTCTCATTCATGGATTTCAAACTCGATCCTTGCGATTCATTTTTTCTTACTTCACCTCTTGGTATTTTTACGCCTCAGTGACATTTGACTCATCTTGCGATTGATTAAGCTGTGATTTTCGATTTTCCTTTCCTGCGATAGGAATCTAGGCATATTACAATAGTCAACGGATAGCTGGTTGGTTTGCGCCACGCATTTCATGACCATTTGGAATCGCAGAGACATTTTTCAATAATGTACTTGCTCGAATACTCTCTAGAACAACAATGTGGACCAGTTTCTTACCATCTCGTACAAATATGGCACCGTTACAGGGGAATGAATGAGTGGAGTAACTCCGAATTAAATCTTTTATGAATTGCTCATTGTACCAAGTCGACATTTTCTTGCAACATCTCAAAAGCCCTGGGCTTATCTGGAAGTGTTCATAAATTTTGGAGGACGAGTATACAGTATCCTTGTCTTTTTTGGAGTACTCATTGCTACTTTCTCTTTAAGCTCCATGCCATTCGCTTTAGAAAGATCCGCTATATTTTTTTAAACCAATTTTCACCTATATCGACCCATCTTCATTTAAAGAATTTCTTGAAAGCAAAATTTTACACCACTATTTATTTCCGAGCTTAGCTCCTCCTCCGCCCGCGCATGCTCCGCCCACTAAGGAGGTGTATCTGGCACTCTTTTTCGTTTACTCCTTTTCACTTCATGAAGCTCATCGCAGAACTTTCCGTAAATGTTATGATAGCATTGTGGGCTATTGATCCGGCCTGGCTGATCCAACCATAATATTGCTGGCTTCAAGGTGATTGCCACTGAATCGGTATAGAGTATCATGGTGATGGAAGACATCGATCTCGGTGATCGCCGAGTATTAATTGATCTCATATATGGGGTGAGAAAGCTAGTGATAAATTTAAATAGAATCGTCCTTCTAATCTCTGAGAACAATTTCAGCCACAAAAAATAGACGAAGTGGTCAAAACGCCTCCAGATTCCAGTCAGCCTTTAACTACACCAGCAGCAACACCGATACCAAACAAAGAAACGCCTAAGAAAATAAAGACGAAGAAGGTAATTAACTGGTTCTTCTTTGAAGGAATCATTTTTTACTCCATACCAATGATCTGTGTATTTGATTGATCTTAAAGACATATCATTTGAGTAAACGAGTTTTTTTTCTAGCATCAATTGGAATGCTCTCACCAAAAAAGTGTTCGTTGGTCTAGTCTCTTTTTTATTGCAGTTTTTTTTGATACTGCTGCAGAGAAGTGGATTCCTTGAGAATAGTTGTAGGTATGGGGATTGGGGAAGGGCCAGAAATCAGTTAAACATACATTCCTTCACAATAGTGTTTTTTGCTGAGAATGAATAGTACCATAGGTGCTTTTCTGAATAAATCGATAGTGATCGATCAGCATTACTGAAGTTATAAAACAACCAAAAGTTTCGAGATTGAATTTAGCAAAAGTGATTACCACTAATTCCAATGATCATAGTTGATTTGGGTCAGTTATTGAAGTCATTGGGGAAGCGGTGACGTCGGGGACGGCGACATTTCTCGACGTGAACAGTGAGGCTCAGCCCTATTAAAGGCACAGTTGACGATAATTTTGGGGTACCCTTTTTAGGTTAAAAAGGGGGAGTGTTGATGTAGAGGAGTCCATCGGTGACGAAGAAAGTCAAAGAATCTGCCTACTCCAAGCTTTCCAAAAAGTGGAAGTTGAGGCTGTACGAGATTACCTTGACAGGATTAGCACGTAAGGGATTTTTGGCGAGATTTAACTTAGTCCCATCGTACAAAGAGCTGACTACATTGAACCATCACTGTCCAGAACTGCCTTTCACTGTCGCTATGGGTCATGATAAGTTGTTTGAACCTCCTACATTGGTTCCCTTATAGATGATGCAGCCTCTACAAAGCCGTTGAAACTCGTCCACTAGGGGTGTAGCATTCACACGATACAATCTCTGGTTTCTCGTTGTGCCCTATCCAGGACGTTTATCGCCCTTATAACGACAGGTGTGGTATAAAAGGAAGCTTCGAATTCATACTACAGGGAAATTTTAGAAGCCATCTTTATCGTGAACTGTGCCTTTAAGCGTACCCTCCCATTTCAAATATTGAAAACAGTCTACGGCGCCTCATAGGTAATGGGTGTTTGCTTTGGGAAAAACCAAAAATCTTTCGTGAGCAGTGAGAACTATTCGGATGAAACTCTCGGTGAGTTTAAGTAAATATCAAGTATATAAGCACTTCTACACTGTAACGGTTGAAGGTGAGGCCGCAGAGGGTTCAACCCCTTGCAATTATCATTTGTATTGGGTGATTCGAGGTACCTAGCAATTCACTCTGAATAAAATATGTTTCCATAAACCGAATCAGATGATGAAGTACTACAATACACACTAATCAGTTGAAGAAGAGTACCTTTTCCAGGCGATTCATGCTTAATTTCACCATTTTCAGACACGGAAAGATTGCCCCTTTTCTACTGTAGTCCTGATCATTCTGTTGGCCATATTTGCCGGGTTTCTCAGTGGTTACATTGGTTACTGGATAACTCGTGAAAAGTATGAAGCTCAGCTGGCTGCATTACGGGGTATGACAGGCGTGAGGAGAAATACGTGAGTTTTTCTGAAATTTGTGCTCTTTCTCGTAGTTCTCAGTGAACGTAAAGTTCGTCTGTTTTCTTTTTTTTTTCCAAACATACTGATCAAGACCGACATTGAACTCTTTTTCTTTCTCTTTTTCCTTTTTTTTGGACTTTCTGGATATTTTTATTTTCATGGTCTCGTGGGAGCTCTTTGAAATTTGCATAGGTTTATCAGATTATGTTCCACAATGAACAAATTATTTGGCAAATTCGGAAAGAATGGCAACTTCCATAACTCGTTTTACCCGTAATGTCTACAACGACAGAGAATACTGTGTCTGGAACAGTTTCACAAATACGATTTGGAGCATTAGTGAAGTGTCTGCCATAGAAGTTAAGGTTAATTAAGGAAAGAAAAAAAGAAGAAATCGTTTTATAAATCGAGGCATCGAGTAAGGGCACCAGAGAAATTTTGAGAACGCAGAGTGCGTATCTGGTAAAAGGCGAAATACCCGTGCGTGATCAATCCCACTCCAAGATGGGCCACAAATTTACTTCCCTCTCAGAATCAAACTGCAGAAAAAAGCTGTTTGAACGAAGACTATTTCTGAAGAAATGATAGAATTGGTTGGTCTGGCTGACCTCCGATGTAGCCTTCCTTGACTCTCAAACTCCCACCTCCGGGTTCTATGACACATTTCTTTTTACTCTTATTGAGTGCTGTCCTGAATGTATTGAAAAAGGAACCGGAATATACTGTTGAGTTTTCGGCTATGAAATTGATTAGAACCTCAAAGTCTATGTCTGAATCTCCCGAAGCTCCAATTTGCTGTTTACAGGACTCAAATAATAGTTGAAGAAGAACCATATGAGGAAGAAGAGCCTCCTGTAGGTCCGACTGTAGAAGAACTTCGATTACCGGATGCCCTCGAACCAGTCTGGTAAGTTCATTACGGCAGAAAAGATCTAGGATTGGAGGAAGAGATCTCGGATTTCTCTGAAGTTTTTGCCTTGTTACAGGTATAATGGAACGTTGAAGATGTACCTACCTGGCTATGTGGATTTGCCTGAGGGAAAGAATTTCACCACAGATGGCAACATTATGATCAGATTGGCTGTAAAGAAGCCCACGGACGAGGTAGAATTCATGATCGAGAAAACTTGTCGACCGTTGTCGATGTAAATGTGTCTTCAGATAGTGCTGAATGCCAAAGATCTCGTTTTTCCCACGGATGTCAACAAAGTGAAAATCCTCACAGAACGACCTGCCTCGGTAAGTGCCTAATACTTATTTGCTCCTAAAAATGCTTCCATTTGATTAATGACTGTTCACAAATTAAAAAAAAGCTTTTTCAGAGAGCCAGGCGACAGACAATGGTTGACTCTCCGGTAGGTTCTGTTGGAAATTGGAATCATTGAACGATTAACCCTTCTGTAATACTTAATATTGCCAAGTGCTTATGATGTTGTACTTTAGGAAATGAAGAATTCGACGGAAGACGGGATGGCGAACTCTACACGGGAGAAGCTGAAGAATACCACGGGAACAAGTGGGGGAATTCCCATAGATGAAATGGAAATCGTTGAGGACGAACCCGTAGAGAGTCCAGTCAAACGTTTGATGCTTGTTGAAGGTGGACCGAAAGTGAAGAAAATCCTGTATAACAGCTCGCTTGAGAAAGTCTTCTTCACTCTCGACAGTCCCCTTGAGGCTGGAACTTCTGTAGTTCTTCAGGTAGGGCTTTTGAAATTAATTACAAAATTCCCTCTGAAGATATGCCATTCGCATGACTTTAATAGACAAATGAGAAGGGACGGACGGTGTTTCTTGTTAGTGGACCTTCTCATCGAGCGTAGGGTGATGTGAAACCTCATATATGCGTTCGAAGGTATATGAAAAAATGGCTGGTGTCATGTAAATGGCGCAATCCATTTAAAGAACTTTGGAACTGACCGATCTTTCAAATTTTTAATAGGACTAATGGTTTTCTACGATATATCGTTTGAGTATAAACCCTTTTCAGCTACCCTTCAGCGGTCGAATTCCAGACAATCTCACTGGCATCTTCTTCTCAAGTTACAAGAAAGTTGATGGAGATAGCAGGTAAGGTGTATTTTTCTAATTTTTCTGATCACTCATACTTGGCCCACGGGAAAGAATAAATGTGAAAACTTCCTTGGTGGCTTCATAGACCTCATAGATGGCGCCATGTATCCGACATCTAGGGTTTTCGATTGTTATCATTTTACAGAATACGTGCTTATATGGATTTATCGCTAAGCTCAATTTCCAGTTTGCTAGCCGTAATGGACTGTCAACCGGCATCGGCTCGAAAACTATTTCCATCTTTTGATGAACCAAGTTTCGTAGCCCCTTTAACATTGACCATCCTCCATCCGAATGGCACAACAGCGAGAGGAAACGCGATGGAAATCACGGATGCAGAACCGACGTGCGTTCTTCTGATAATAGCTGGTTTACAATAACGTTGTAGTGGAAGTAGTAGTTGTTGAACGTACTTTTTGTAGATCTGATCCATTATGGGTAAAAACGTCCTTGGACGTTGCACGGTCATTACCCACATCATCGACAGGTTTCACATTGACGAACTTCGATAAAGCACAAACTACTACAGACACTGGAACAAAGGTAAAAAGAAGTTCTCTAACTAGTTTTGATAAGTAGCTCTGGCGTCAGCACACGGAGTTGTCAGGTGGCGTAACGCAATGCAGCGCCGTTCTAGGGATTATGATCCGAGATCGGTCCCGCGCAATGACTGCATACCATCTTTCGGGGCATAACTCTGTTGATGAAAGCATAACCCCCTACTGAGCGCACGTTTTACCGACCAATCGCTAAAAATTTGATCTTCTTTCATTATTTTTTATTTTTGATTTTTGATTTCACTTTTACCATAGCTACATAATATCTGCTGAGTAAGGGACAATTATTTTATTGTCGACCCAAAAGAAGGTGTAAATAAAGAAAAGAAAAACTGTTTTTGATATTGAATAATGAATTTTAAATGGCTGTTATTTAGATCAGGGTGTATGCCCGTCCAGAAGCCATCAACCTGACCGGGTACGCCTTAGATACATCCGTCAAGGCGTTCGAATTCTTGCAGAAGTACCTTGCCGTCCCTCCCCGAAGCACAAAACTGGGTAGGCAAACGATTTTTACATTTTCACATGTTTGTAAAATAAGTATCCACAAGTAATACAGATGTATTTGCTCTTCCCGAATTGTCAAAGGAAGCAATGTGTGGTGATGGATTGATTTTGGTTCGGGAAGACCGGCTCCTCTACGATCCTCAAGTGGATTCTATTGAAACGAAAGTGCAAGTCGCTCAGACTATCTGTCATGAATTCACGAAACAGGTACTCTTATTCATGCGAGTCACTGTTTTCAACTTTTCAGATGAAAATATGATCGTTACGTGGTTTGTTCCACTTATTAATGGTGAACTTCAGCGAATGGTACTTCCCTACTACCTTTCTGAATAACTAAGGAGTTAAAGCTTTGAAAGTGGTTATGGGGATATCCTTCGAGCTTTGGACAGCTCAAAAATGGCTTCTACAAAAAATTTCATTCGTTTTCACGAACAATTTCACTGGTTGATTCGGTTTAGGGTTATTTCGAAAGTATTGCATAAAAAAGTCCTGCTTTTATAGGTGAAAATTTCTCAATGTCTAATTTTAACGTGAAATCAGGGTAATGGGATATGGCCATGGATTACATCCCGTGGGTTGAATTAAAATCTGCCCTTTTCGGAGCAATAAACAGATCGAAAACCGCACCGCAAATCCTACTTTTTTGTTTCTATCAATGATTGAAGGAGAACCTTAGAAGACCAATCCCATGAATGTTCAAATTCAAAAGTACAATATTATTTACAGGGTAGAATTGACCACTTACTGAGGTTTGTAGGTGGGAATGTGGTAAAAGTGAACAACATTTCTGCTTGAATTCGAAGTAATTGCACTGTTTCCAGTGGTTTGGAAATGTCATGGGTGATTCCGACTTGAAAGCATTGTGGTTGAATGAGGCTATGGCTAAGTACATGGAGTATATATGCGTTGAAAACATTTTCGCAGGATTGGATAAGGTTGGTTTTTAAAGATTTTATTCGCCTTTGATTTGTGACTATCTTAGCTTTCAGTATCGGACTTTTCCATTGGGCCACTGTCATCTTTCCCATCCGAAAATAGAGTTGCTACTCATGACTCACCCTTTTCTTTTTTTCTCCCCTTATTTCCTCTTTCCTCTCTTTCAGTAACACTATCCTTTCCTACATAGTCACTTGTCTGAAAGAATTCTGGTTATGGAATTGTTCCCTCTCAAAGATTGCATCAGTCATTCCACTCCCATGCTAAATTGTGAAAATATGATTCGGCCAACACAATAATTGCTGGGAACCATTCCACATGGAAGTCTATTTGTACTTTCTCATACAAGTGTGATATCAGTAAGGTCTTGAGGGTTTTCAAGGGTGTAAAACCCGGAGAAAGGTGGTTGAGGGGAGGTGGTGCCAAGCTTGAACCGATTGGAGACATATTTATTTATTTATTTAGAACAGCCTCCAAACTGTCGACTCGATGGAACAGGCACTTCTTGATGACGCCCGCTCATCATCTCATCCGATGAGCATCGAGGTGGTCAGCCCATCTGGAGTCACCTTGATGTCTGATGAAATTACAAATGATAAGGTAAGGCTGGGCAATTCGAATGGGAATGGTATTTTGCCCAAAGAGAGCAATTTGGGGAAGGTCTCTGTCATTCCATCATGATATTATTGCAGCTATTCTACCGCTCTCGTTAGAGTTCCAAGGGGTTAATAGTTCTTGAATCCAAGAAAAGCCGAAGTTTTACAGGGTGCAGCACTGCTCCGTATGTTAAATGCGATTATCGGAGAGGAAAAATTCCAACGTGGTGTTCAGGTAGGTCTTTCCCAGTTCCTTACTTCGTTCCCTCGCAGTATGTTTTGATGTTTTTCAATGAGAACTGAGATTTTGTTCATTCACAGCTGGTTCTTTCAGGACTTCCTCAAGGCTCATCATGATCACTCGGTTAACACCGAAAAGGAGAATTTGTTCGATGCATGGAACAATGTCGTGTTAGATGTTAGAATTTAGCCCTTCTTGATCGACCTTTTTGAGCAGTGCTCTGAAGGGGTTTTCTCCTTTGTGAACATCCGGCTTTTCCCTTATTTCATTTTTTTAGTTGAAATCGTGGGACGGTGAGAAGCTCAATGTTGGTGACTTCATCGACAAATGGATTAAGCAAGTAAGTTTTTGGTTCTATCAAACAAATGATTTGTTTTTTTCTGCCCGGTCAATACTTCATCCCCTTCATGTAACTGTAGCTTTCTTATACTGAAATAATCATTCAGATGGGCTATCCTGTAGTCGAAATCTACCGTATCGATCCTCACACCGTCGAACTGACTCAGAGGCGTTTCAAGGTAAAGGAAAAATTTTGAGGATATATCGTAAACTCACAAAGTTTTAGGAAAATAGCATCTTGAAGGGACTCCGAATGATGGAAGTGATGGTTTTCTCTTTATAGGCTTTTCTCTCTACGTACTCTGCCTAGGGTGTGTCGCAGAAGCCAGAGAATTTGTAGGACGTCGCCCTAACTCCGCCTCCCTTCTGTGAGGTCCCCAAAGGTCCCCCCGGCCGGCGGACTGTGAAAGCAGCCAAACAGAAACAACAAAACAACAGAAACTCTGCTCATCGCCACGTACCTCGAGCATCGGGAGGGGGGGGGGGTGAATCTCACATGTCATGCGACCTAGAGTTTTTAATAAATGGCCTTTAGCTCAGATCGGGCTTTTTCATTCACTCCATGTGGGAAGACCTGGGGAGACAATTCAGAATTACTTTTTTATTCGACTTATTCATACGATTTCCTACAATTTCTACAGTTCTCATGTCACCTATTGAAACTATCGTTTCCACTAGCCACCACTGGATTACTGTAGTCAATTGATAATTCATCATTCCTAAGTCTTCTCGGCGGTTGCCCTTTTCCTGGACAGTTTCACAGTGCCATTGATGAGTTTCTGAATGTTTCATTCGAAGTCAAGATTAATTTACGAGTTGAAAAATGAGAGAAGAGTTTTATTTCAGTTGGATCACCTCACACCAGAAAAGGCAAAGTACCGTAACGCCCTGTATTGGTACAAATGGGACGTGCCAATTTTCTATCAATTGAACGGAAAACCCCAAGATATGGTGTGGCTTCATGAAGGTATCATTTTCATTCTCACACAAACTCAAAAGTGTTACTCAAAAGCACACTGTTTTACTCTGTTTTTACTCAAAAGCAACATAAATCTCGGGTGAAGTTTTCTGAAAGAGAGGTCACAGCAGACTTGCGGTTCACTACCAGGAGTGTATCAATGGTTTCCGAGAAGCCATCATTCCGAATAGTTGATTCACTGCTAGGGTTGCTGCAGATGTATGAGCAGAGGGGTATCGAGGAACGGAAAGGGAATGTAAAAATGAGCCGGGCAGGCCGGGGTACAGTTGGATCCCTTCCTGCCAGTTGCGTAACCAAACATCTGGTTGTCAATAGCTATTGCATCTCCTTGCTGTACTCATTGTGATTACCTTGCGTGTGCTTTATTATCAGCAACTGCTTTTGTTCAAAAAGAGTAACAGGTACCATTTTCAGCCATTCGTCTTCCTCTCAACGTCTCCGACGAAATTCTGATCAATCCCGATTCTCTTGGATTCTATCGAGTCAACTACGACGATGAAGGTTGGGCTGAAATTGCCCGTCAGTTGGAACTCGATCACACGGTACCGACAAAATTGAATTTTTTCTTACCACCTATTCCGATTAGAACTACATAGACAAATATAACCAAAGGCTTAGCTCGTGCTGGAGGTGTAGGTAGATCATCTTAATAGGGATACCCATCCTGTGAAGAACGCTCTAGGAGCTGGCAGAGTGGCCTGGTTGGGTGGACATAAAGGATCCGCGCCGGATTGGCTCACCTACACATCAGTGTGAACTACGCCTTTGATGAAAGCCCACACCATTGACACTTACCAATTAGAGAAAATGTTTCAGAAATATTCGCCGTCAGCACGGGCCAGATTCATTTCCGATGCCCTCGCCCTAGCCGAGGCTGGAATGCTGCCTTACGAGGTGCACACTTATGCTCTACCTGAGTATAATCTTCACTTACTACTATTTTATCACTTTCAGACAGCGTTTGCCGTTATTTCCTATCTTCCAAAAGAAACCGACTATTTGCCATGGTCCGTTGCTGTGACAGCACTGGATAACTTCTACAATCGCCTTTCAGATTCTGATCTCGAAGAAAGCGCCAACGTAAGCGAATTTGTTAAAATTAGAGGCTTAAGATGAGTGTGGAAGTGTCAACGTCAAAGTATAAAATTGCTGGATGGAATCATTAGAAAGGAAGGGAGCCTAATTTTGTTTTATCTATTCAAACGAGAGGCGCATCGGGAAACCGGGATCTCGGCAGGGTCGTCGTAACACCAGGTATCAGAGGAGTCAAGCAAATCGTAGTTTCAAGTGACTGAAGGGAGCAAGGGTGGAGAAATGCGGAGGGGCGGTAAGCTTCAAATCGTAACAGCTCCAGCTCATTGAAGCAGTAGGTATGAGCATAATCTACTCAAAGTATGGAACTGACTTGACAGGACGTTCAGAAATTTCAGCAGGCTTTTTTCGCCAGAGCAGAGTTTTATAATAAGTGCTATAAAAGTCACAAGGATGGCGATTTATGGGCAAAACTTTAGTCTCGGACGGAACTCGAACCCGCATTTTTCCTTTCCGGGGACCGTGCTTTTATCCCTTACACGACCGTGACCCCGCTTGTCCTCGCCTCATTAGTAGCTTATATGCCACAGCTATAAAAAGTGATTTCAGGAATTCGTTTTGGAGAAGCTCACACCAATTTTCAAGCTTATCGATTTGGGCAGCCTGAATTTCGACAATGGAGATGACTTTCTTGCAAGGTACTCCTATGGATTCGAATTGAGAAAGATGGCTGACTTTCACCTGTCACCTTGATTTACTAGAGTCCTTTGTTTGCAGTAGAGGATGTCTATTCCAGCACTACAAGAAGGAGGATAGCCAAGCTGTACTGCAAGCTCTCACCTGACGTCTGCAATGAGAAGTTGACTAATCAATTCAAAAAGAACTTGCTAGCACAATGCGACAAGAACAGCAGCATCGCTAGCGCTTGTTCGAAGTCAGTTTGAGCTCGGATTAAGTTGATTCAACTGCTTGTCAGGTTGCTAACGATGACGATTCTATTAAGGGTACCTTCCATTGGACGTTCGATGGTGTATTGTGTTGGTGTGGCTGAAGGAGGAGATAAAGACTTCAAGAAAATTCATGAGCTATCGCGAGACGAGGTGAATACAGGAGAACGAACTCGGCTCACCGAAGCACTTGCATGCAGCAAAGACCCACGGAAACTACGAAAGCAAGTTTCGCTTCTCAGTTATGTCTTAATAACTACCAATCAATCAATTGATCGATTTCAGTTTACTGTATGAAAGCATAGAGTCCGAAGACGGTGCAGTTCGAAAGTCAAATGTGCAACAGTTAGTCACCGCTATGAATGATCAACTGGTGGGAGCCGAAATTATAACCGATTTCGTTCTGGACAATTGGAAAGAGCTGACAAACAGGTGTGTCATATTGTTCATTATCACATGGTCCCCTTTCCTGCGAAAGCAATTTCAGATTCGCACAAGACCCTGGTAACCTGCAAGCCGTGCTAGGAAATGCTCTCGATCTCAACAGTGAACGAGAAATCAAGCAGGCGAGTAATCGTTCCAGATTCCAACTTCTCTCTTGCTTTAACCTCGGCATAGCTGTCGTTTGTGATAATTATTATCTTGTGCCACACGAGGTTTTCAGGTGGAACTATTTATTCAGTCAAACGGCCTGACGTTTCGACTCAATCGTCGTCTTCAGAGGCCTAAACGTAATTCGAGGTGATTTACACCATCCAATAAGCGTCTTGACCCCTATTGCAAACTAAAGATTTACTCGAAACCCGTATTTTGCAAGCGACTCACCAAGGTTCCACCGCTCACGCGGAGAAAATCCGCTGTCGCCACAGGCGACTGTCAGTAGCGAATGAGACTTATTGCTGTCTCCCTTATACTTGTGATAAGGAAGATCTCGTTATACTGCTACTGAGTCACAACTCGCAGTGCGGTATATATGGCAAAAGATCATTAGTTATGGATGGACACTCATCTCTACCGTTCATCTTTGGGTTTCTTTGGAAAATCCAGAACGCCTCTAATGCTTTTCTTGCCGAAATTTCCGTCTCCTGCGCTAATATCGTGCACTTAATTTCAAAGTTGTTGTTACTGTGCTCCTCAGTTTTATGTCTACCAAGCGGCGTTATCAAGCTTCCACGCCTCATACCTGCTAGATGTTCCTTAGTTCGTACTGCCAGTTGTCTTCCCGTTTCTCCGATGTATGTTGATCCACATGCCCGGCACTCTATCTGGTAAATTACGCCCATCAGTGCGCAATCACCTGTTTTCCCGTACGGACATATGGTACAATCATTGGTTATGCACCGCTTATCGTAGAGCCGGTTTCGAACTAACAACTGCTTGATGTTGTTATTAGGGATGTTAACTAATTGAACAACATCTTGCAGCCCAGCTCTAACAATGCTCCGCTGTATTTCGGTGCTGACTTTATCAGAGATAAAAGGAAGACACAATGGTAATTTTCTATGGCGTGTAGCATTTTTCGTGCTGATATGACATTTTCCACGAACTTGTGACACCGTATAACCGTTCACAGCTGCTATCTCACAAGCTAAACGTCGCGATTCGTGACGTTCAGCTTCGCCTGTGCAGACACTTGTTGCTGTTCGCAACATGTTGTTAACGACTGCACGTTTGACGGCTTGTGGATGAGCTGATGTCGCGTGAAGTAAGATATTCTTGGAACTAGTTTTACGGTACCATTTCACGCTAACAACACCGTTGGACACTTTGACTTGGGTGTTGAGATAAGGGAGCCATCCGTCATGTGGTACTTCTCGAGTAAGTTTGATGTACTGTGACTGCTCATTCATGATTCGAAAACACTCGTCCATTTCGAACTGAGTTGACGTTACGATGAAGCAGTCATCAATATACCTGCAGTACATCAAAGGACGTCGTTCTAAAACCGGCTCTTCAATTCTTCCCATGAAGCATACAGCAAGAACCGGTGCCAACCGTTGACCCATAGCAAGGCCTCTCACTTGAGAAAAGTACTTTCCTGCCCATTTGAAGATGTTACAACTCAAGCATTCCTTGACCAACGTCATTATATGTGTTTTGCTAAGTCCAAAGGTGTTGATGTTATTAGCATGCCTATCAAGCATTTTAGATAGTGCTTGTAGTGCCTGCTCGTTTTGGACATTGGTGTAAAGCGAAACCACATCAAATGACTCAACTACACTGCTCCGACCGAGGTCTGAGCTATGTAGTAGCTCAAGGAAATGCTTGGTATTGGACAGGTGAGACGGAACCATGGTCAACAGCTGGCTTACAATATTACTGAGAAACCACGAGATCCTGTCAGTTGGTCCCCCTACACAACTAATAATAGGCCGAATTTTGAAAGTGTCCGGTGATGTTGACAGCGTTTCGTGAGAGGAGAGTTTATGTGTCTTAATGAGGCTGTAGAAAACTGGACAGGTGGGACTGTCCAATTTGAGTCTACTGACCAACCTTTCATCAATGCCTGCAGATTTAGCGACACTCAACCATATATGATTGAGGCGACTACACTGTGATGAAAAGTCCCTTTCAGTCGCGCGACAGTAAACAGAGGAGTCGCCGAGGTGGAGTTCGGTTATGGCTCGGTCAAGTGTTTGAGACATAACAACAAACTCGCCACCCTTATCACTGACTGATATGCGTAAAGTACCATTGGATCTTAACTCGCTTCGTATTCTGGAGCCTTCTGTTTCTATTGAGAACAGTTAGACAGTCGCCTGTGGCGACAGCGGATTTTCTCCGCGTGAGCGGTGGAACCTTGGTGAGTCGCTTGCAAAATACGGGTTTCGAGTAAATCTTTAGTTTGCAATAGGGGTCAAGACGCTTATTGGATGGTGTAAATCACCTCGAATTACGTTTAGGCCTCTGAAGACGACGATTGAGTCGAAACGTCAGGCCGTTTGACTGAATAAATAGTTCCACCTAAAAACCTCGTGTGGCACAAGATAATAATTATCACAATCGTTCCAGAACTTGAAAGCAGACAATTAGTTGACCCTGATGAGGGCCTGTCGGTAGTCAGATGCCGAACAGGCATGCATTTAAGCAAGCCTCAGAGAAATGGCTTGATCTCGGACCTGGCACATCATTTTTTCTAAAACCTGTTTTCTTCCACATTTGTTCTTGACAGCCTTCAAACCCATGTAAACAAATAAGTAAGCAATTGTGAACAATTCCACTTCCTGAATCGTTGCCCGAACCCTTCCCTTTAGCAAAGCATTCAAACGCTTTGGAGATCTATTGGGAGCCACCCGATGCTTTTTTGTGTTGTCCTGATCAAACGAACCTCCTTCTAGAGCACCATCTGATTATCTCGGTGGGATCGAGGGCTGGATTGACCCGCCTTGTTGTTCGTTACCCAAACCATGCCGGCTCTGGCGGGCCTTATCTACCATGCCTTTACTTAAAGGCACCGTTCACGATAAATTTAGGGTACCCTTTTTTGACGGGAATTCATAGAACTACTCTAGAATAAAGCGATAACAACGAAAAAAGCGCAAAAAACGATGAACAAAAAGAAATAGAAAGGGTCAAAAAAGAGCTGGAAAGGGGGGTTGGACGAGTTTCACATTGGAAGAACGGCGGTTAAGGGAGTGTTCGGGCGAGTGCACGAAGGCGACGCAATGTCTGCAATAGCAGACAACACACCCAAGCAGACACATCGCTCCAATGCGAATGTGGTGAAGGACAATTAGAACTCGTAGTCAGCCTAGCGAGGGGCGGAGGCCTCCCGTCCCCCACTGTTCCTGCCCTTATTGTGCCCTATCCAGACCGTTTTCCGACCTCATTCCTGCACAAATGGCATCAGAGGGGGCGTCGAATTCAAACCATGTGCAGATCTCCGAAACCATTTTTTTTCGTGAACAGTGCCTTTAAGCATATTCCACCAGCATAAGAGATTCATCTCCATATTGCTGGCTTTCTTGAATAAGTCAGGTCCCTTTTTTGTTGTAAGGCTCACCTCCCTGCTCAATCTCGTCTTTTTTAAGTTTGAACGATTCCTCGTTGATCACAAAGCTACGACACGAGACTTGGATGCGCTCAAAAGTCAGTTGGAGACAGCACGTAATCGGCAGCATTGGTTAAAGGCGAACAGGAATACGATCAAGGATTTGTTGAGCTCAAACAATAACGAGAAAGAATTATGAAGATGATCAACTCACGCTAATAGGTTACCTCAGTTTGTATCATAATTAGAATGTATTGTATCATTTTATTTATTAGAAGATTTGTTGATGATTTATGGATGTCTATGAAACTTTATGGATCAGAGTCTCCTGTATCGTTCTCTAGCAAACATTCTTTGGCAATCAGTACTGACTCCTTGATTTACTGCCCAAATGAAAAGGCTGTTTATTGGCGATAATTCATTAACAATGAACCTTCATGTAAGTATGAAGCTGCGCTCACACTCTATCCAATGCTGGCAGTTGAAGGGAATGTGGTTTTGGTTAAGCAAAAATCAAAAAAAAAAGAGAGAAAAACTGAAATTCATTGCTCAGGGACGTCAGCTCTACTTTGAATGCGATCATTAGTTCGTCAGAGCACCACGAATTAGAGCTGAGACTACTGATAGCTAAAAGGTACTGTCGTGAAAGTAAAGTAAGAAGTATGAGTCTTCGTCCTCTACTGATCCCAGCCGGAGTTTTGAGAAGGGCCCAGCATGGGACTTGAACTCATAATTATGCGACACGCAACATGAAGAGTGTTTGGACGCTCAGGTTGGAAATGGGAAGTCTTTACTATAATTTGCAAGGGCTACCCTTTATAGAAGTCCCCTCCCCCACCTCCACTATGATTTGCAAAGGCTACCCTTTATAGAAGTCCCCTCCCCCACCTCCCCCCCCCCCTTTACTGTTCTAGATGAGTCCCTAACTAGTAAGCCAACTCTAAAGTGGTTAACCCGGGAGAACTTTCATCCGGATCTCTTCCCCGAGCAGAATGTGCGGCATCTGCGTCACTTAGCACTATCCTACATGTACCATGGGTTAAGTAGTATTGCCGATCTCTCCGCACTCTCTATTACTATACAGAGACCCTGTATTCATTACCAGTTTCTACTGCTACATAGTACCACCACTTACGCCCTTCTGTGTATCGTATTACGTAACTACTTCCGTAGCCGTAGCATCCAACAGAATTGCCGAGTATACAGAGTCAGTGAAGGTCTATGGTGAAGCTCGGAAAAAGCTTCGAATGTATGCATCCTGTGGTATCAAAGGTCCCTTTGATCTGTGGGTGCCCCGATCCTGGGGTTCACCCTCCATCGTGTGTGAACAATCCAACTATTCTTGTCCAACACCAAACAACAGATGGAAATCTACATGCATCAAACATATCTTTTAAATCCGTTTTATTCTATCGTACTTAATCGAATATATATATATCGAATATATGATCTATTTGTCACTTTTCTTTTTTCGAGCCAACCATGACCTTTTGGATTTTTTATAACGCGCCTGTAAAAGGAATGCTTTTGGTGTACGGGCGTCTCTCACTCATTATCTGGCCTCACCTCAGCACTTCCTATCGCCGTTTTTGTGTCACGGCTTTTCCCAGTTCTTATTGCAGTTCGAGTATCTTGGCTTTTCCCAGTTCTTATTGCCGTTCGAGTGTCTTGGCTTTTCCCAGTTCTTATGGCTGTTCGGGTGTCCCGACTTTTTCCACTTCTTATTTCCGTTTTTATTTCGGTTTTTTCCGTTTTACCGTCTTGACTTTTCTTCCTTCTTTTGCTAGAATCGCTACTTTTCTTCCTCCTAGCCTTCTTACTAGATGTCTCAACGTCGACACTCTTCTTTCTCCTAGCCTTCTTACTAGGTGATTCTCGATCACTAGTTGAACCTGTGCTGGTGCTGCTAGTTGAAGTCGAAGTAGAACCACGCATCTTTTTCTTCTTGGCTGATTTACAAACTCCCAAACCCGAATATTCAAACGGAATTTTCTCATTCTTTTCCGGGCAGCGCCTGGAATTTCAGCGTATCTTTCTAAATTTGTGGGTGGATGAACTTTGCGGGAACTTAGTTACCTCACATAAGTTATAGCCGTCTTTGGCTCCAACACATCGAGTTTTCGAATACTCTGAGGCTGTAATGAGCATAATACACTGCAGAAGACTGTGGCTAAAGGCGCTCTGATCGCAGTCGCTTCAAGTCGCTCCACCCGGATCTGTTCCACGCACCCCATGGCCGCGACCTTCCCGTTTGATTACCCTCGTTACAGCGATGGTATAATAATTACAAACCTTATTTTTAGAGTATTCATCCAAGTCATCGAGTGTAGCTATAATTGAGCGAATCGTATTACTGATTATAAGCTCTTCGTTAAAGTGCTTTTTATCATGGCCCATCAAACCGTCCAAATCAGACTCTTGAGCATGACCTTCCAGGTTGGCACTGAAGTGTAATCAAAATAGTTGAAAATTTCAGTCGATTCCCGAAAAGGGATCAAAGCTAGTTTTCATTGGAACCTGTTCGAAAGGGACTTCACAACACAATGTTTTGTTTTATAAATGGCTTTGGGTTACATCTGGAAAAAGGGATGCACTCACGGAGGGTGGACAGACTCCTTCAATGCCACCTTCCTTTCGGCGAGTAGAAGCAGTAAGGAAGACAACGGCTTCCTGGTGTTCCTTGGAATTTCTGACCGTAACTTAGGATCCTTCCAAAACGGTCGCCCATGCTGAAGTCAGAACGTCAAAAATTTCATAGGCGTGCTTGATTGCGAAAGATGCATGTTTACTCCGACAAAAAACTAAAATTTCATAACGACACGTTGTCTTGGGAGGATAAACGGATTCAAAGCTGGGTTTAATGCATTCGGCAACGCACCTCCCCCCTTCTTTCTTCTTGAGACGGAATAATGAGGTTGGCCATTGTCTATGATATTTTAGAGGTCGTAAGCATTGTTACGGAACTGAGGTTTTACAATTGGTTCGACTACCCACTAGTTGTAGTACAGCGAGGAAGAACGCAGCTTTCGTCGACCAACTGTAAACAACCACGAGTGGGTTGGTTCGTCCCATATTGACAGGACGAGATCGAGATCTCTCAAGTCTTTCCAATAGCTTTCCCTAAGACCCTGATTGCCGCCCGTGTAACGCACCTGTGGACGACACGCAGCACTCATAGATTTAAGGGGATACGATTTGTAAAGTTGCCTATACCGTAGCCGTTGAAATGATGTTGATTCCCACCTCATTAAATAATTCACCATCATTTGTATTGTTAGTCGTTACTAGTATCAAATCATCACGATGGCTTGTATCTGCTAGTGCCTCCGCATCTTCGTCTTCCTCTTCTGATTCCTCCTCGTCTTCAGCCCTATAACAAAACCACCACAGTCAACCTGTCATTAGCCACGGGCATGAATTTTTTGAGAGCAAGTAAAGCCTAAAGCATGGAGGACAAGGATGGGGCAGAGGTAAATGGCACCTCCATCAAGTGAACATAAACCATAGATCGTATCCTGAATTGGATTTCGCTTTGAGCACTGTAGCCATACATCCTCGGTCATGGACTAGTTATGTCGTTTATGTAGCTTGCTACAAATTCTGACCAGATTGCGAACACGACAACTGACCATGTTCCAGCGTGATGCCTACGTTTTCAAAAACAACTCTTCTACGAGCGAATTTTGGCCACGCCTTCACAAAACCACGCCCATTACGCCTACTGACGCAGCTGCCTGTCGGGAACCGAATATGGCTATTAAGGGAAACGATATGCAAAAATTGCGGTCGGGTCGTAAAAGCGTATGAATCACGTAAGAAAATGGCTGCAAAAGTCAACGGCGTACAAAAATTGAAACAAATACTTGTTAGATGTACGCACCCGCCCATATATGTGTCTTGGTAGGCATAGGTGACTCTCCCCTGAAAACAAGTTGAACAGAAGAAAGAATATTTCAATATTTTCGTAAATACCGCCGGCGGAGTGTATCCAAGTCGAGCTTTTGCGCTTTGAAAAGATTTTTCGATGGAAGATTTGCTAAAAGCACTGATGGCCGATTTCAATCCACGTTTCAGACGTTCTGGAATATACAGGGAGCTTTAGAGAAATAAGGAAATTCACATTCCATTACTCATTTAAGCTTTTCATCATCAGCTATTATCTTCAAAGGTTTTCCAAAAGTTACCAAATCGATGCACTACGATAAAAAATTGAGCAACCTCTGATTGATGTCGTTCGGACACTTTTTTCTTCTTTCGGTTGTTGAGTTGGTGGCAACATTACGCTTTTTCTAGATGATCTCTCTCGAACTTGTGGTCCTAGTGCGAGCATGAGGCTTGTTCGGGATGACTTCTCTGACGGCGGTTTCTTAAAATGTTCATACACATAGCACAGCAAATCTTTGTGCTTTTCCAGTATTATGGTTTTCCACATACTCTTCTACACCTCCTGTAGGGTTATTTTGAGCGTTTCACTAGAAGAGAATGTCTTCAGGTATCATGAGAGCTCCCGGAGTCACATGGAGCTGGTACAGCGGCCAGTATCGGCTATGAGCACGGCACCGCCCTTAGCCATGATTCGATCCGAGGCAGCCGAGCAGGGCCTTTTTGGGGTACTTTGTTATAATGTTCGAACCCTTACATATCAGCAAGATCATTTGATAAATTATCTTAAGATTTCAGCCATGAGGATCAAAAAGAATTGAGTTTGTTAGGCAACTCGAAAGAAATAATAGCAGGGTTACATTTTAGTCATAAATTGTAAATACCGTAAATGTGCATGATTATGATGCATTACGATTACATACTATTACGTACTACATAGTTAAATTATTCGTGTTGTATACTTCACAATTATCCTTTATGTGAACTTAACGCCTTTTATGGAAACAGTAATAGCAAGTTCGACGATAACTGTAAAACGTACATCTGACTCCCCTGATCCGCCACCAGTTGGTACATCTGTTCCTTCCGTCTGAAAGTGGGTGGTCAGGATTTAATCAGAATTTAGTTTCAATTCGATCTTTCGTTATTTCGCCCCAGTACGCGTTCCGAAAGTCTCACAAGGTTAACGATTTATGGACAAAACAATAGTGCAGGACACGAATCCGTACTTGTGCTGTGCTGGCACAAGTACGGGTTCGAGTCCCATCCGAGGCTGAAGTCTTGTCCATAAGTCGCCAATCTTGTGAGACTTTCAGAATTTAGCTTTGTGGCTCAGCTTATGTATGTACTGCGAATTGCCGAGCACTCCAGCCATATCTCAATGACGGTAGGAGCAGCAGCGGATGATCGATCAAGACGGGCGTCCCGTTACGTGTGTGACAGAAGGTCCGGTTTTGCCTGTTGACTCCTATTGCTTATACATATGTTTCGCGATGAGAGCGTACACTTTCGGCAAATGAAGCGATTGTGTTGCGTCAGAGGACATTTCAGAAGGGAGTGATGGGAGGAGGTAAGGTGAAGGCATCACCGCGCCTGCAACATTCAAATCCTACGTATTCATGGGGAGTGCACAGTAATTCTCAAATTCTTCCAGTAGTGTGGGTGTACATAACGATGCTGGGTCAGAATGAGATGAAGAGAAGTGACTTCCAATAAATGGGGCACTTAAAATTGACTCTGCCCCACTCGCATGACAAGATTGGGGCTCTCCCATTTAGTGCCAGATTCTGAAATGTATCACTCACTTTGGTTTTCTTTTTTCTGAGAGAAGTAAGGGAACGGCTTTTCCGAGCTCGAAATGATGTAATGATCTGAAAAATGCCGTGGAAACCAAAAATAAAAAACAATTTTAAAGAGTTGAGATAGATTCTTTGGCATGACAGGGGTTTAGGATCTTAGTGGTGGAGATACAGATGTAACATTTTTTCATATACCGTTGATTTTAGCGAGTCTTGGAAAGATACGAGTGACCTGAGTTAAACAAAAAACTTTATTTGCTTCATTTCCTTTTTGAGTTTTCAGATCAATAGGGTGATACCAAACAGCCTATCTTTCTCAGCTTTTTTATCTACATTATGAATTGTGATTCTCTAAAGAAAACTTACGCTCTTCCCTTTCTCTATCAATTTTTCATTGTCGTCTACCTCAACTATGACTGTGCCCATAGTATTTTCCGTACTATCTTTTTTCTTCGTTTTTTTCCTCCTCTACAACAAAGCACTTGAGAGTGAAGTTTTTAAAGAGTACCACGGTTGATATTAATAGGCTACTTCCGTTCTGTATAGATGATGTCACCGACTGTGGCGCTACTTCTTATTTATGTGCTGAATCGACTTGGTGAACCCCTGCTCCAATGGTGCACTTTACCTTATCACTTTTTATCACACATGGGGCTGAACTAGTCTTAAACTGTCGTTAGAAATCGTACTTAACGATAAACTAAGTTCCTACTAGTACATCCCCCGATGGCCAGCAACTATATCGAACCCATGGCCAAATCCTGCTCGGACTATCCACGTTTTCCATCCCTGACGGTCTCCATTGTTACCAGAACTGTCTTATTGTAAGAGATTGATACATTGGCAAGGGTTGGTGAGCTCAACTCGTTCCCTTTCCAAATCATCAGTGGTTGTTTATGTCTTGAGATTCCCAATAGGTTCACTGCCATCCAATCTAGATGTATTTGAGTAGTCCCAAGATTGGAAGGGGGTGAGTAGGGTGGGAGAGCGGGGGAGAAAAAATGGGAAAATGCTGAACGGATGAAGCTGGCACTACATATATGTAGATTTACATTTCCAATTCACTTCCGCATTTCATAGGCTAAAATTTTGCTGCCCTACTGATTGTCAAAGTGAACCCACAGGACTGGCGGCCTCTATTTGAGTTTCACAAATAGTATCAGCTTTCTTTTTTCTTTTTTTCTGGAAATGGTAGTGATCAGTAATACCAGATATGCAAGGTGGTGTAAAAAAATGCAGATATGGAAAGCACTAGCATTACTAGCACTCATCCAAAAAGTTTGCTAAGCACTAGCAATAAATGAGGAACTCCAAAGCGGCACCAGTAAATTTCAAGAGCAGAAGAACCTTTTCTCGATGGAAAAGAAACATATAGTACTTACAGATCCTGAGTCTCCTTTTACGTCGCTGGTCGTTTTCTCGTCCATGGTGTCCGCCTTAGTCTTGTCAACTTGTGTTCTTCTCTTCCTCTGAAAATACACCATTCAAATGTAAGCCTAAAGGAACTAGTGTAGGGGACTATTGCACTGCCGCATACCTTAGAAGAAGTCTCCATGGCATCCTGGTCAGGCTGAAAATTGCGTTGAAGTATTCCATAAAGCAGGATGGTGAAGGCACATTCCGCAACAGCGATGGAGGAGGGAAGTAAATCCGCTTCATGTATAATCAGGATCACTATGAAGAGCCCTCATGGAGTGAAAGGTTGGAAAAGAATAGTCTGTGAAGGAAATCAGTTGGCCAATACCCGCCCAGTATCGGTGGCTACCATAAAACGGCAAAGTCCTGCACTGATTGCGATTTGATGCACAGGACTGAAGTGTCAGCATTAGAAATGTCGCTGAATGGCGAAGAGAGCGATATCACTAAATAGTATGTGATATCGACTAGGAAAGGACGATACTATGTTGACACTACTACTCGTTCGAACGTGTATCAACAGGTGAAGAATGAGTAGTTTGACATCCGAACTTGTCCCAACGGGAACCTACAAGTAATGGCTAATCGCGTCAGGATCTCAGTACTCGGTTGTACGAGATTCAACAAGTGGAGAATGTGCGACCACAGTATCAAACGGCCTGCGTTAAATCAATATCGGCAATTTGGTTGCAATGTTGGGCGTCGGCGACTCACTGACGCAAAGTCTGAATGCGGCAATTCTCGAACAATAACGATTTCCAACTGCAGGTGTAAGGTTTTCTTCCTTTTATTTCCATACTATGCTCTGATGAATTTTCTTCTCTCCCGAGATCTTCACAACTTATGACTTTATTTTTGAACGTACCATCGCAGAATGTGCCTTTACCAAAGTTCAAAAGCAAGGTAACATGCCTTAACGACAACATCCATCATCCTGAAATAGGGTTCATCTTTTGGATACATTTCAATCACAAATATTTTTTTCAAACTTGCACTTACTGTGTCTTTTCCAAATTTTGTGCGCCTTGAGGAGACTTCTAAATATGCTTTCAGTAAGATACGCAAAAAGCTTTAAACCTTGATGTTCATGGAAGTGCAGTAAGCAATAAGAAAACCCCGGAAAATCCGTTCGCGATCCCCTATACGTTATGTTTCCATTTTTGAATCCCACATGCAGCATATGTCCTCAGCAAAGTTCAAAAAGAAAACAACGCGCCTTGACCACAACATCCATCATCCTGAAAGCAGGTTCATTTTCTTAATAAATGAATATCTTAAACATTTTTCGATCCTTACTGTGTTTTTTCCACGTTCTCTGCTCCTTGTGGGGATTTCTAAAAATACTTCCAATGAGGTACAATCCGCGATCCCATTATCATTTCTATTTCCTTTTTCATCAGTCTCACTACTGCAGCATGTGCCTTCATTAAAATTCAAAAAGGAAACCACGTGCCTTTCTCACAACATCCATCATCCTAAAAGCAGGTTCGTATTCTGAATAAATGGAAATCTTGAAGTATTTTTGAGAGGCACTTACTGTGTTTTCTCCACATTCTCACCTCCTTGTGGGGATTTCTGAAAAAGTTCCAGTAACCGACAGAAATAGCTCTGACAAAATGAACAACAATGTCGGAATAGGCTTTAGAATGCACCCCTTTGATCCGGTGGAACTTGGAAAAGGCGGAACAGTAGAACGGAGTCCTCTATTCAAGGGTTTTCCCTTGCATCCTTGTAACCTGTTACCTCTTTCCTCACACTCGAGCCCTTTATCAACTATATTTTTATTTTTATATCCTAGTGCCCTTCCAAAATGTGTCATTACCGAAATCCATGAAAAAAGAGACACATGCCTTAGCGACAACATCCATCATCCTGAAAAAGAGTTCGCTTCTTTCAATAAAGTGCAATTGTTTAAGTGTTTTTCTGAATCACGCTTACTGTGTTTTCTCCATGCTCTCTGCTCCTTGTGGGGATTTCTAAAAATACTTTCAGTGAAGTACAGAAATAGCCCTAAAGGCACTGTTCACGAAAAAATGATTTTGGAGATTTGCACATGGTTTGAATTCGAAGCCCCCTCTGATACCATTTGTGCAGGAATGAGGTCGGAAAATGGCTGGATAGGGCACAATAAGGGCAGGAACAGTGGGGGACGTTAGGCCTCCGCCACTCGCTAGGCTGACTACGTGTTCTAATTGTCCTTCACCACACTCGCACTGGTGTGAAGTTGGTGAAAAATCGATAAGCTGGTTGGCAAATTGCCAGGTTCAAGTCTGTAGTCTAAATCAGCTGTTAGGGTGTGTTGTCTGTATTGCAGACATTGCGTCGCCTTCGTGAATTCTCGCTCGAACACTCCCGGGTGTGTGTCAAGTCTGCGTGCGCGGGTGCGCGCGACAAATTGCGCGCCGAAATTTGTAACAATCTGCACGACTTCAGCACCTATCATTGAGGCTCAAATTCGGAGTAGAGTAGATTAAAAGGATCATCTGACTCTACTGAACTGGTCTACTTCGAGTTTGTGTCCTAAAAATTGGCGTCAGAGTCATTCAAATCGTTACGAACTTCGCCGCGCACTTTGCCGCGCGCACCCTCGGACGCACGACTTGACCGTCCCCCAACACTCCCTAACCGCAATTTTTCAATGTGAAACTCGTCCAACCCCCCTTTCCAGCTCTTTTTTCGACCCTTTGTGATTCTTTTTGTTCATCGTTATTTGCGCTTTTTTCGTTGTTATCGCTTTATTCTAGAGTAGTTCGATCAATTCCCGTCAAAAAAGGGTACCCTATCTTTTTTGTGAACGGTGCCTTTAAAGCGCATCAATCTGCAGTAAACGAAAAACAAAAGAGCAGTGAACAACAATGAATAACTTTAATGTGAAGCAGTCTCGAGATTAAGATTTTTCTATCAGGGGAGGCATTTGGAGCCCTTTTCTTTTAATGACAAACCTCGTAACTTTGATCGAATCGGATAAATTTAGGATTCAAGGATCTTCGTTGAACATGGTTCCTACCCGAATGATCAACTATACTTCCAGCTACTTCACCTGCTTCGCAATCAGGTAGTGAGTAGCCAAACTATGGACAGCTGACCGCCATCGTATGGAATGGAGGAGTGGTTGAAGCGATCATCAAGTAAGCGATATCACTTTAGTCCAAACTGCATGATGAAACGCTTGTGCCACTTTACTGTATCCATCTCGAGGTATTTGTTGAAATGCTTCAACTCAGTAACGGTAAACAAATATCAGCGGGATACAACGGTGTGACTTCATTGTTCATGTCGATTAGTATGTGAGGTGTTGTTGCGTTGGCCTCTAAGCTAGGCAACCTTGGCAATCTCTGAATTATATGTAAACCTCTAGAAGCATGGTCAGCACGAGATGCTTCTTTCGATTTCGTAGATTCAAAAGTAATTAAGCTCTTCCATCTGAAGCACTTGTTTAAGTAGAGCAAAGGAGTAGAACCAGACGTAACTGGAGCTATACCTTATGGGCACCTTCACCATCTTGTATCCTGAATATAGTTTAAATTTGAAGTAAGATAGAACCTGCAAGCCTTCAAAGGGTGAGACTTACTCCTTGTGGTCATCGTTCCCTGGTTGAGATTCCTGGAAAAGTTAGGATAGGATAATCAGTCTGACCATCTTATCACAATTATCTCTACTATTCTCTTTCGACATAGTAATTGCTCCTGCTGCAAGAATCGGTGGGCTACTACAGAGAAGGAAAGGAAAAGGTTGGGGCTCATGTTTGCAGGAAAGCGACATCCGTGGTGATTGCTACTTGTCCGATTCGAAATCTTAGTAACATATGGACCATGTAGGAAGTAAGACCTGGCCTCGCTGTAGCGCATCATTCAGTGATGGCTGATCTTTAAGGTGGGACGCGTACAGGACTCGACTTCGTGGATCCCTTATCCGGAGTGAGTATAGCTCGGTGGGTGAGGTTGTGAACTCTGTTCTGTTGGTTAGTGAACCTTTTGGAAACTTCTCCGAGTATCCTCTTGCTAATCTGTTCCGCAAAATTCTGCTCATACTGCTCGAGAACTTGCGGCGTCTCTTTGAGACGGCCCAACGTTGAGCAAAGCCTCTTGTATGCCAGAGTCTTGTTGTTCGGTAGTTTGATTGCTTCTTCTGCCCATGGAAGCCTGACATGGTATTCGTTGTGTTCGCGTGTAATCGTTGCTTCAAATGCTTCCCATGCCGCTCGGTTTGTTTGTTTTTGTTCTTGGACTTGAGTTCCCGAGAAATCGTGTAAAATTGCTGATTCGGAGGTCAGGAAGGGTTCCCACTTCTTTCGCCCACTTCTATTTTCTTCCTCTTCTCCGGCTTGTACGACCGTCATGGTTTCCACGACTTCGTCCCGTCGCCGTCCGGCAACCAAGTAGCCAATGCGAGGCAGTTACCGCCGGGAATCAGCTCGATTCCCGGCGGTAGCAGCCAGATCTGTTGATTTCTTCCTTGAAGTAGCGAAAATACGTCGCTGCATTCCAGGAGAACCTCGGGATGTGCCTGCTGCTCATGGGCTGGAATCGACATCTGAGTGCCGTGATCCGCTATGAATTGAATGTCGTACTTCGTAAATTTGTCCTGCCTCAACGGCTCGATTACTGACTTCTTGATTGCGACCGAGAAGCAGTGAGCGTTGAACGAAGGATCCCACAATTTTGTTCCCGCATTGTTTCTCAATGGGTGCCTAAGATTCAAAAGTGCTGATCCTGAGCGTGACTGTATCCTGAGTTTATAGGTTTAGGCGATCTGCTAGGTCTTGAGTGATAAACGATCCATCCGCTCCCGTGTCGAGCAGGATGTGCACTCCTTCCCTACTGCTCCCAGAAGGACGAAATTCTTGGTGCCTTCTTCCGTGTTTTTCATACAGAGGCTCGTTCCATAACTGCTTCCTTGCAGTTCCTCTTCCTCTGTCGGTACGGCTGCAGTTGACAGAAGATTCTGTTTCATTTGTCGGTATCCCGTCGCCCTGATTTTTGGCTTTCTCGTGGGTGTTGCGCCGATTTTCTTGTTCGATGGAGGTGTTTTAGCGCAAATCGATGTATGGTGTCCATGCTTCTTGCAAAGCTGGCATGGGCCTCTGGTACATTGACGAGCCATATGATTTGCTGATCCGCAATTTCGGTATAGAGACCGTTTTCTCATTTCTTCCAATCTGTTTTCTCGCGTCTTGAACACCGGACATTTCTTTGAAGGATGGTCTTTTCGATCACAGTAGAAGCAAGAAGTTGTCTTTGAATCGTCTAGCCGTTGACGATGGATTGCGCCATCGTCCCTTCTTTCTTGCCTGTTGTTCGGTTGAACTCTGTTTCTCTGATCCACGGACGATTTTCGTCACTTCGAATGTGGCTATGAATTTCGATTTCCGAGTGGATTTTGTCGGACAGTACTTGAAGGAGCGTCTTCGTGTTCCATGTTCTCCTTCCTTGCCTCTTCCGTAACGCATGTCTTTGTACCGGTTCTGCGAATTTTGACAGGATCAGTTCTTGAAGCACTGTGCTAGCAATGACTTTTCCTTGAAGTTCCGTTTGAATCACGATCGACAAACTCTCTTCGTACAGTCGTCGCTGGTCTTCTAACCTCTTCGTTCTAGCTCGGCATTTTCCTAGCCGATCAACAAGTTCTCCCACAAGTAGTTGCTTGTTCCCATACTTTTTCTTGAGATGTTCTACTGCCAGCGCGTATGTTCTTCCGCTGACTACGATATGTTTGAGCGATTCTCTTGCTTCTCCTGTCAGAGCATCGAGCAAGTAGTACATTTTGTACGCGTCGTCGATTTTCCTCGAATGGATTGAATGCTCGAAGGCACTCCAAAAACTCTCCCATTCCCGCACTTTCCCTCCAAACTTAAGAATGGGCAGTGGAGCAAGTCGTATTCGAGTGGTTTCTTTGACCAATTCCTCGGTTCTGTAGTTGCTAACAGGTTATTTGTCTCTATGCGCAAGTCGAGTTCGAGTATGGCTTCTTGTGCCCTTATTAGCAATTCCTGCGCCGTTTGAGAGTTGGCTGACACTTTTTCAAGGAGAGCTTGGAGTTGCGGAGTATCATTACTCATTTCGTCTGCGCCTGCTGTGTATGCGTCGAGCATCTTGTTCAAGTTCTTTTCTGCCACTTCCAATTTTTTTTCTTCTGACACTGCATGTGAAATTTGCTTTCTCGTTCTTGAATCCTTCGTTCAGCTTCTTCTTGCGGTACTTGGCTTTCAATCGCGACTTCTCTCTCATATTCTTCCAGAAAGGATGGAGCTTTCCTGCCATTATGATTAGTAGACTTTGTCATGTAGAGAGCGACGACGTCATCTTAAGTTTCTTCGCTATGGTCTTAAAGTACTTTTCCACTGCTTTAGTAGTTCTTCTTTCCAGCGGTTACGGTGATTCCTCTTCGCGACGGCTCGATGTTCGTCTTTTGGAGCACCGTATACAGAATATTTGTCTTCTAATCCTTTATTCGTCGACAGTCCGCTACAATGGATACGTTCCGACGAAATTTACCTCCTGCCCCTTCCACAGGAGTAGCGGCTTCTATACATACAGAATTCTAGTTCTCACAACATTTCTAGGGGAATACAATAAGATAACAGTATTGAACATAAATATTTGCCAGAACTTGAGAGAACTCAAACGAGTGACTCACTAAAAGATAAAGATTAACATACATTCAAGAATAACTAGAAATAGAGAAAGGAATAGAGTATTGAGAAATTCTCTATAGGTATGAATTCATTATTATGTGTCGATTAGCATCTGAGGTGCTGTTCCGTTGGCCTCTGAGCTAGGCAACCTTGGCAATCTCTGACTTATATGTAAACCTCTAGAAGTATGGCCAGAACTAGATGCTTCTTTCGATTTCGAAGATGCAAACGTAATTACGCTCTTCCATCTGAAGCACTTGTTTAAGTAGAGCAAAGGAGTAGAACCAGACGTAACTGGGGCTATACCTTACGGGCACCTTCATCATCTTGTATCCTGAATATAGTTTAAAAGTACGATAGAATCTGCAAGCCTTCAAAAAGTGAGACTTACTCTTTGTGGTCATCGTTCCCTGGTTGAGATTCCTGGAAAAGTTAGGATAGGGTAATCAGTCTGACCATCTTATCACATTTATCTCTACGGTTCTCTTGCGACATGGTAATTGCTCCTGCTGTAAGAATCGGTGGGCTACTACAGAGTAGGAGAGGAAAGAGCTGGGAGTTCATGTTCGGGTTTGTTGGATCCGAAACTAGTTTATGACCCCACTTTCATGCCTTGAACTTGAAATGAAGGAAAATTCCACATTTGACTGAGCATTTCGTCTCCGCCCAGAATGTGTAATAGGGTAGAAAACGAGTTTTCGGCACGATGGGTGCGACATACGCGTTAGGCAATCATCACGAAAAGATCTTTCTGCGTCGTAAATCCGTTGCTCGTCAGAAAAATTGCATTCCGGCCGAACAGCATACGTATATTTTACTGAAACAAGGGACGCTTGTTGAGGAGTGTGCTATCACGTTTCGTTCATTATTGAATCACTTATGTACCTCACATAGCACTATTGGAGATTGTAATGATTGGTAGCTTCAAACTCGAGTGGCTCGCCATGCAGTGAGGCACTAGACTCGTGCGATATTCTGCGCGGCGAGGCAACTGGCTAGCAATCGCCGCTCACTGAATATCGCGCCACACATCCCTGTGGTGTCTGCTTACGGACTCACACGGCTGCCTACTGGATTATAGGTAAGCTGTTAACGAAAACTACACACAGCTTCAAGAACATGCTTTAGATTGGAGGCTACCCTTCTTGGACCGTTTCCTTGCCGTCGTTTACAGCGGTAAAGAGATATTTGTTTGTTGAATATTTCGCGTTTTTCTCTAACAACAACGACTTCATGTAGGTGGTGAACTCTTTGGGCATTATCGAAAAGGGTTTCCTCGATTATCGCACAGTCAACTTTCTCGAATCTCTTAACGGAACATAGAAACATCTAGGATACCTTCTCGCCCTGTTCCTTGTTCTCTTCCGTGTTCGGAGGCACCTTCTCACCCTGTTCCTTATTCTCTTCCATGTGCGGAGGCCGCGAGATGTTGCCAAAAAATGAGACCAACCGCTGGTAGACAAACCTCTCCGGTAATGATAAGCAAAGATGCCCGATACGTATTTAAGGTACAGGATTGTGATGACTTCGATCGCTTATCGTAGAAATATCGAAGCTTTCTTCGGGAAACGAGTACAACTGCTCCGAACTCTTGGTAATGGACTATGATAATATGTGATCAAAAGTGGTGATGCTAATAAGTTGTTGAAAGCAGATGACGAAGCATGCTGCAACGTAAAGACATCTAGAGCTGTTTCACTCCCGAGTTGTATACTGACTTGGGCAGTTGTCATACTATCAATACTATATAGGCAGAGCTTTGATGGCTGAAATATCTAACCATGAGAAGCCTATCACAGTGGTGACCCGGTCTGTTGTGGGGGCGGATTGTGTACTCTGCAGGTAACCGAAATAAACCAGTACTTTCCCATCAAGTGATAGCGTCACGTCTCATCAGTAATGATCAGCAAAGCTGTTATATGTACCTGCGGGTATCTCAAATGTATCATTGTGTGGAGCAATAAGTATGCATCCTTCGTATAATCAATCTTCTACAGACATTGGTAACATAAACATATAAACAAAACATATGATCTTATAAACATATGATTCCTCGACAGGTTAGTTTATGGCTTCACGTTGCTCTGTACTTGCTGTTACTTATCCACCTTCTCCATCAAAGCAGCTCGTCAAAAAGCTGGTATCGGAACTACCTGTTTCTCAAAACCTGAGTACGTCGCTAAAATCTAATTTACCCATTTATAATCAAGCGTTTTCCAAGATTTTATCAGCAAATATGCAAAACTTCAACAATAACAACGGAACAGTATAAACAAATACACATACGCTCATGGGCGAGCATAAGAGAGAAGTGCTGGTCTGGCATAACCGCTGGGTGATGGCTCGTTAATAGCTTTGTAACTGGACAGTGGCGGAGAGGTTTGCATTTGAGTTTTTCGGGCGTAAGATGTTTCAGAAGGTACTCCATATTCCTGAGTTCGTTGGGAATAACTCATGGAGGGGACCTTGTAAGAGTTTTCCAGAGTGTGCGTGTAACTTTGTTCAACTGTTGCCTGTTCAACTGGAGGTGATTTCAAGACGTAGTTGCTGCTTTGAGCGTATCCTTTACTGGAACTCGAATAAACATCAGATGTTTGCTGCTTTTGCCCATAGCGGTTCTCTGAGCTCGGTGCGCCATAGCTTTGTTGAGATGTTCCGCTGTAGCTGCTTATCTTTGGAGAGTTGTACGGCTGCTGAACTGGAGCTGCTTGTGTTGTGTGAGCGGTTTCGCTGCTCGAGTCGCTACTTGAAGTGTATCCTCGACCAGAGCTCGAGTAGACATCAGGCGTTTGCCGATTCTGCCCATAGTGGTTTTCTGAATTCGGTGAGCTGTAGCTTCGTTGGACTGGTCCGTATCGGTAGCTGCTTATCTTTGGAGTATTGTACGACTGCTGAGCTGGAGTTGCTTGTGTTGTCTGAGCGGTGCTTGTGCTCAAGTAGCTTCTTCCAGTGTACCCTAGGCCTGAACTCGAATAAGCATCAAATGATTGTTTCTTTTGCCCGTAGTGGCTCTCTGAGCTCGATGCGCTATAGCTTCGTTGGGCTGTACCGTAACTGTGGCTGCTTGTCTTTGGTGAGTTGTGCGGCTGTTGGGCTGGAGCTGCTTGGGCTGTTGGAGCAGTGCTGCTGCTCACGTCACTACCACGATTGTACCCTTGACTAGAACTCGAATAGACTTCAGGCTGACCGTAATGACTTTCTAAGCTCGGTGTGTTGTATCTTCGTTGGGCTGGTCCGTATCGGTAGTTGCTTATCTTCAGAGAGTTGTAATACTGCTGAACTGGAGTTGCTTGGGTTGCTTGAGCGGTGCTGCTACTTGAAACGCTACTTGATGCGTATCCTTGACTGGAACTCGAATAGACATTGGATGTTTGTTGCTTCTGACCGTAAGGGCTCTCTGCGCTCGGTGCACTATAGCCTTGTTGGGCTGGTCCGTATCGGTAGCTGCTTATCTTTGGAGAGTTGTACGGCTGATGAACTGGAGCTGCTTGTGTTGTTTGAGCGGTGCTTGTGCTCAAGTAGCTACTTCGAGTGTACCCTAGGCCAGAACTCGAATAAGCATCAGATGGTTGCTGCTTTTGCCCATAGCGGTTCTCTGAGCTCGGTGCACCATAGCTTCGTTGGACTATACCGTTACTGTAGCTGCTTGACTTTGGAGAGTTGTACTGCTTTTGGATTGGAGCTGCTTGGGTTGTTTGGGCAATGCTGCCGCTCAAGCCGCTACTTGATGCGTATCCTTGGTCAGAACTCGAATAAGCATAAGATGATCGCTGCTTTTGACCGTAATGGCTCTCTGAGCTCGATGCACTATAGCTTTGTTGGGCTGGTCCGTATCGGTAGCTGCTTATCTTTGAAGAGTTATACTGCTGCTCTGTTGAAGTTGATTGCGGTGTTTGGGCAACATTGTTGCGCATGTAAGGCCAGGTAGGCGGAGACGTGTAGCCATAGTAGCTGCTTCTGCAATTATAATTACTGAATTCGAAGATGAAAGTTAGAATTACGCAATTTTCTCGTGGAGCCATCTGTAAACCCGCCACTCAGATGTAGCCACTCCTTCGCAAGCGGGTTATGCATAAGGAAAGCGAGAGGGTACTTGGCTCATTCCCATTCTTTGAGGGCCATCCCAGCAGAAATAATAGTGTTGGTATAAGAATACCATTCAAAGCTAGGGAAGAGTATTGATTGGAAAATATTGGAAATCAAAAATTGGGAATTGCCTAACTCTGAATGAGAAACGGTGGTGGTGAGGTGTGATCAAAATTTTCAAAAGCTTAGGGTAGGTCTCAAGAGGGGCCAACTACCAATGATGCCTCTAGAGGATGTTCCCAGCTGGCAGTGGCTTACTTGAAGGATGACTTACAATACCTCTTCCCACGTTGAGTGGGCAGACTACTGAATTATCTCATCGCTGCATCCTGCGCCAAGTATGAATGTAGGGAATTGATTTTTCCAAACATCAGAATTTCTTTGAAATTCTAAGAATGACATCCTTCAACTCACGAGCAGTTTTCACAAATGGGCGTCTCTCCTGAGTATGCTGCTAGTCGGAGTAGGTCCGAAAGTGAGATCAACAAATCATTGCAAGAATCGCAGCTGTAGAGGAAAGCTTCCGTTTTGAACAGCGACAAAGCAAAAATGAATATTATCAGCAGCATCCCCTGCAAAAATCGAATCAGTAGATTCTAACTTTTGAAAGGAAAAGTAATCGAGATGAAAGTAAAGACACTGATTTCTAGCTCCATTTAAACGAAATCCTTGACCTCAAGTACAAATTCTCTAAAGGACAAGATGACCCTGCGAAATGATACCAATTAGCAATCCGGTTTTATCATCGCATCCGTTTCTGCCATGGGTTGACCGCATAAGGCTAGCGTTGAAATTCTGAAATTCGCAATCTCTTGGGACCCATTCCACAAGCTTCCAATCTTTCGTGCGATTTCCTTCAGCACACTACCCAGCAGTTCCGGTACGCTCGAGCCTTTCAGGGAAATGTAATGGAAAGGTAATTTTCTGAAATCTCCTGAGAACTGGATCATTTTAGGTTCGGATTTGGTGTTTTTGCAGTCTCTTACATGGATGAGAGCTGCGTACCAGCTTACTCAACAACTCGAAGTATTCTGGTTAGGAACATCCAGCCCCTTCACTTTCCCCTCTCCACGGTCACGGCCTCTAAGTCGCGAGCACTTTGAATTTTTTCTGGTAAATGATACATGAAGGAGAAGACACGTGTAGATGCACTTCTAAAAGATAGTTCTGGCCTTCACCGGGCATTTTTGTCCTTTTGATTTTACACAGAAGTGCAACGTGTAGGACTGGTGCTGTTCCGTATCATGTAACTTGACATCTTAAAGTGATATTTTGAAGAGGTGTTTCTGGGAGATCTATGAACTTTAGACGGCCAAAAAACGTTGACGAGCGTAGTAGTAATTCAAGTGTGGGCGCCCTTTCCAGTAAATACATCACTCAGCATGGAATGGAACAAAAAAAACGCACGATAGTCGCCTGCTTAGCAGTTACCTGTCAGTCTTCACTAGGTTCAGAACAAGAGCTGTCGCATACGGTTAGTTTGGGTAATGGGCCATCAAGTATTGATCGTGGGTAATGCAAAGCTAGATGCCTACTATGAATACTTTTATCAAGGACAATTACTACTATTCTTCCAAGTGACAAAAGTGACTCGCGCCTATGTCTGTCTTTGCTGAGACCTGCCCTCTTATCTGACTGTCTTAACCATATGGACTACCTAATCTTCACACTCAGTGCTCTGCTGGTAAGTTTCGTTTTGGCAGTGCCGGTCTGAGCAGTTCGATGCCTCTCCAATGTAGGCTTTCGAAGATTAACAGTCGAAATGAGCATAAGTAGGAAATTCGTCGCACGGCAGAGACCTACTCTTGATAGGTCGATGCGATCCTGTCCGTGGTGATTCTTATTCTCTATGCATGACGCTCAGGCTAAGGCGAAGGACACTTTGTTTGATTGAGCTCGATATTATGCTTGTCGTGCCCTCAGGTAAAGGTAACTGATGTCATGAGAGATGCGTATGAATTAAGGGGCTCATTTGAGCTGGCGTATGCAATTCTAGTCATCTTTTTCTTGAGAAATATTCAATTTGAGGTCGGATTCATGTCCAAGCCGTCTAAGTACAGTACATTGCAATTTTCTATTTTTTTTTCTATTTTTTTGACCTTCACCACGTCTCTTGACCGCTAACTAATCATCGAGTTCCTTCACGGGAACTTATACCCATGTGAGGAACATCGCTGTAAACGAAGGCAGAGTCACCGTACCACGTTTTTACCGGCTTATTATAATTTTTCTGCAAGGCAGAGAATATAGAATTCTATATGAGTGGGGATGATCAAAATATCTGAATATACATTTATATTTATTCTCTGATATAAACAGACAGGCAAGGTGGTGAAGTCCTGATGCGTTTAAGACAGTTTAGTGGGCTCCGGCATATCCTCCTTGGCCACCACCGACTCCTGCAAAAGCGTTTTTTCATAACGACCTTGAAACATGAAAAATGCTTCTGAACTCACCGCCGGCAGCTGGGCCTTCAGAATATGAAGCTCCTCCAACTGGACCTCCTCCTCCGACTGCTGGACCGGCGTATCCGGCACCCCCGACTGGACCTCCGCCTCCGACTGCTGGACCGGCGTATCCTGCGCCACCGACTGGGCCTCCACCTCCGAGTGCGGGACCGGCGTATCCGGCACCACCGACTGGGCCTCCGCCTCCGAGTGCGGGACCGGCGTATCCAGCACCACCACCTTGTGAGAAGCCTCCACCATTTCCTCCGAATCCTCCTCCGGGTGCAGCATATCCGGCTCCGCCGCCAACACCGCCGAAGCTACCTCCACCAAGTCCTCCGGCACCAGCATAGCTGCCTCCGGCTCCTGGGAATGCTGAAAAATAATGTTTCAAATCTAGGATTCGTTCGCAAAGAACACTTTTTACTCACCTCCTCCTCCATATGGGGCAGGTCCCGCATATCCTCCGGCGCCTCCGAAACCACCGATCGGTCCACCGACAGCTGGTGCTTGAGCGTAGCCTCCTCCTACGGCACCTCCACATGCAGGAGCGGGGGCAGCACAAGGAGCTGGAGGTGGAGGTGCACAACTGCATGATGGGGGAGGTGGTGGTGGGGCGCTGTAAAGGTAAACATTCATATTTTCAAGTATAGTTCGAGAGAGTAAGATGTTGGTCAACCGTACCATCCGCAGCTACCGCCGCCGGAGCCTCCGAAGAGGAATGCATCAGAAACGGCTAAGACAGCACAAGTGACAGACACTATCCTCAACATCCTGGAAAGTGAGAATGTAGAAATAGTAGAAGCACTGAGCAAGCAACAGCAACAGTTCTACGATTCCAGAATAGTATAAGTGAAGAGAATAGGAAACTATGAATTAATTACTGTCAGCACTAGTAATTGTGAGATAGTATACTGCCCAGAGACTGAAGAAGCTGCTTCTCCAAGCACATGTTGTGAATTTGAACGAAATTTCGGCCTTAAAAGGAGATCTGCGTAGTCACATAACAGGTTCGCCATAAGGAAATAACGGGTCGCATACGAGATTTCATTGGGGAAGACGGGCCCCGACACAGGAGATTTCGACGGCAGCCGTGGGGGACATTTGGCGAAACCTGAAAAGAGATACAGCAGAGACACGCCAGTTTGTCGCTTAGCTCTCTTTCTTTGTCATATTTCAGCACCAAAATGAAAGCAGCTGAACTATCTCCGCTCAGCTGGCATCAATAAAACTGTAGAGATGCAAAAATTACCTGTACTCAAACCTTCCTGTTACGGTACATCTGAGAACTTCATTCCGTCCATATTGGATCGTCTTCATCAGACTTCCAAGAAGAAGCTTCTGACGAGTATTCTTCTGAGCGGTCGAAATTTCATTTTACAAGCACCAAAGGTGACTTCCGGATATTAAATTCATAACAAATTTTTAGATATACGGCGGCTGTCAACGATTGCTGCATGGCTTTTTCAGGTTTCATAGTCTTTCTTTCAAACTCTGATTTATGATGTCCAGCCTTAGTACATATTTCGCTGTTCATATGCCAACGAAAGGCTGTAGGAGAAAATTGTACGTAGGAAACTCTCTGAGTACTAGTTAGATGATTGTAGCATTCTTATAGTTGAAATGGTTCAAGTGGGATCAATTTAGACGATGTTTTCAATTAACTTTCCTTAGGAACGTTTCTGATACATTCATTAGACGAGATAGACGTTATATCCATAATTAATCCCATTGCTGGATTTCCCTTCTCATTTGATTTCCCATAAAACCTCAGTGGAATGCGTATACGGGCTGTACAATGACTTACGCCATTATAAAGGACACTGATTTCATTCACTTTTTATCAAACGATCTCGAAGTGTTGGGAGGCCTAGGCGGCCTGGGCCAGTACCGATCCTGTTTCGATACCAGAACATATGTGTGAATGTGATATGCCCCTTGCCACTATAATACCTCCAACGACAAGGATCTGTAGTTAAAAGTAATTGTATCTAAAGAATCAAAAGCTTGATTTGATCAAAAATTTCAAAAAATTCAATTTCAGGCTAGGGAACATACTTGGTCTAATGCAGTAGTAAAAAGTATTAACATCAGCAAAGATTTCCATCTTGGGTATTAAAGGGACAGTTCACGATAAAAATGCTTTGTGAGATTGTCTTATACTATGAATTCGAGGCTCCCCCTTATGCCCTCATGCCATTCCTACCGTTATAAATCAAAAAACGTCATGTTTAGGGCACAATAAGCGGCCAGAGGCTGTATCATGTGAATGCCACATCCATCGTGGACGAGTTTCAAGGCTTTGTAGAGGCCGCGCTAACTCAAGAGACTCCCATGTAGGAAGTTCAAACACCTTGTCATAACCCATGCCCGGCCTTCCCAATCAATTACTTCTTGGCTTATTATTGGAACAAATTATTCCACCATGAGGTGCACCGTGAGGGAGACATCCACTGAGAATTACGAAATCATTCGAAGGCGCACCAGTCGTGAAGATTATGTGGATGGAGGCCTCTTCTACACGTTCCTGAGTCAGCTCCTTCGTTCTTTCTTCTCTTTCTCAGAATCCTATGTGAATGTCTGACTAATGCCCCTCTATCCACATAGGACCTCTATCCATTTAGGATAGAGGTTCTATGTGGATAGAGGTCTTTTCTACACGTTTTCGATCGTTTCGATTTCGTTTTCGTTTTTCCAGCCCCTTCGTTCTTGCTTCTTTCCAGAATCCCATGAATAACTATGACTTTCCGAGATCGTTGTATCTGGAAAAACCATTTGCAATCTCATTTGTATTTTCGATACCGACATCTAGCGGGATTGACTGGGGGAGGTGAAAAAAGATTAAAACTAAATTTTTGATTCTGGCTCTCCTCTTTTCTTCAACCACTTTCTAAAGCTATTTTTGAACAAATTCCCGAGTCGCAGTTCCGATCTAGTCATCTCCACGCTATATCGACTTGGATGTCCTCAAATCGACTTGATTAGAGGGAGAGTTGCTCCCTGGAAAGATTCAGACGTAATTGGGCGCAATCGGACAATGATTTCATCGACTTGCTGTGAACGGATGTCTATAATCATTGATGGCGGCTGTGCAAGAAAGTCACTAACCCAGGAGAGAGCATTTTATGATTGATCCTAAGCGATCCGAAGAAATCGGATGAATGCGTTAATGATGATTCGGTCGTAACTCACTTTTTTTCTGCTCATACGATGCAAGGTCGTTAAAATGACTACTTGTTTACAAGGTGCAAAAAGTTGTCCTGGTTGTTTAGCTTGACAGAATTGGGTTCTGAATCGCTGCGGGATCGCTTGTGCGGGCTCTAGCAGAAAGTAATTAGACACAGGTGCTTTTGTAAAAACTTCATAGCACACCTCTTAACAGACCAGGGTCGACTAGCACTCACGGTCAGATCAATGACATATCAAAAGGCCCGGGGTATTACCCTTAGCAGCTGACATTATGAATTGGCCTTAAACCCATACATAACATCAACGACAGTGATTTCTGTGAAGTGATTCAAAGAAGTAGCAGAGATGAATCCCGGCAAAACATTCTCCGATGCTCATTAAGTGGTAGCCCAAGAGTAAACAATGAGAATGTTTAGCGCAAGCACTGATTTCCGCCTTATCCCTTTTAGTATTCCTGAAGTTGAGTGATTTGGAGGAATTTCGTGAAAGAAGTTAAGCAGAGCGCAATGCTATTCACATGGCGAATTAGCCAGTGGAGTAAATAAACGTTCTCCTTCAGCTGTTTCACGTCGAACACGGGATATATTGGCAAATGGTGGCCAGAACAAGCCGTTCAGGTCCTTCACTGGGTAGTTTCTCTGGGGTGTGGTGCGATTCACGCGTCAATATAATGAGGTCATCGGACAAGAAGCGCTAAAACATCATGCCTACCATCATAACGCAAGAAATAAGAACTTATAAGTAGAGTAAGTAAGTAAATGATCAACTATGCACGTTTACAGAAGGATTGCGTTCTCTAGGATCAAGAAAAATTAAAGTTATTCTTATTTTGAACGTTTGGCAAGTTAATTGCAGACCTATGAGGGTAATTCTCAATCTCGAAGGGGCTTTTCTGCCATAGTAAAGAGATTTGCTCTGTTCGTGGTGAAGCCGTGGAATACTGCAAACTTATTTGGTCCATCGGCACTATTTACCCTTTACTGCCCCACCTTGTCGAGAATGAGCTGGATTTCAACCGAATTTTTTCAAAGAAGATGAAACCGGCTAGAAACTTGCCTACAGGGGTAATTTGACCCGTAGAACACGAATATTGCATCCATTTGTCATAAAGATGCCTAGCGCTTGCGCTACAGGCGCCTGCGCCAAATCGTTGAGTCACCGCTCCTGCTGAAAACTTGCCCCTAACTAGTGTCCCAGGCGTTTTCATGATGATTGGATGCGATATTCGTGTTCTACGGGTCAAATTACCCCTCTAGGCAAGTTCCTAGCCGGTTTCATCATCTTCGAAAAAATTCGATAGAAATCCAGCACTTTCTCGACAGAGTGGGGCAGTAAAGGGTAAGTAGTGCCGGTCCATCTCAACAGAAAAGTACTGAAACGATACTGCGTGTGCGAAGAGCTCTAATGGGGTCACGCGTGATTCGCGCGCCCTCCGTTTCTCTGCAATGTCGTTATGTAAGCACCTTTGTCCAAGCAGCTTTTGTAGGCTTCTTCACAGCTTAATGAAGCATGTGTGTCATTAGGTCTTTCTTATGACAGGGCATCACAATCTGAAGTCGACGTGATTTCACAGAAAAAAGTCCATGCACCAATCTGAAGAAGCTTTTTTTAAGGGGATAGTGTTTGTTGTGGACAAGTGCTGTCTTTGTGCATACACGGGTGCGACAATTTACGCAACGGCTAAAGAACTTAATGTCTGCATTTCATCAATTCTATAGGTGACCTTGAATTAATGCCCACAATTTACGAATGCTTCTTTTTCTCATAGCCATTTGTTTCACAAATTGTTCAGAAACATGACCACACTTAATCGAAGGAACATGATGAGATGCTGTGTTTTCCTCCCATTGAGAAATACACAAGGTTCACAGTTGCCTTTCGGATTATGGCAAAACCATCCTTTACTCTTCATATAATAGGTAACATGAAAGGGTGGGACCAGCTAGAAAGAGCTCGAAAAGACGCTTGAAGCGTAATCGTGATGGAGGGGTTTCCTCATTTGCACACCTCGATAGCATCAGATCATTTCATACGGTGGCAGTACGGCCATGTAAAAGTCTGAAAGTCTGTGAAAGCCCTTAATGTGGCACAGAAATGAGTGGCAACGCGGTTGCATTCCCCTTACACCAATTAAGCCACAGCCAATGTCATTGGACTGGATGCCATCTTATTTTTATAGGAAAAAGTTGTCCGCATTAGCTAATAGACTTAGCCCTAAATCAAGATTATTTGTGGCGGATATCTAACAAAACGTTTCATTCCAACAACTTAATCGCTCCTCTTCCTGTTTATCGTTTCTCACTTAGCTGTTGGTCATTGCTTTAAAGTGTGCAAAACAATACGCGGACATATTTAATTTAAATACAATACACATAAATAACAACAATTTCAACTATTGTATTTCCTGACGTAGCTGCCTCTTCCTCCTCCAACATATGATCCTCCTCCGCCACCTGGTCCGCCAACGGCCGGTCCTGCGAATCCACCTCCTCCGCCACCTCCACCGGCGTATGATCCTTCACTGGCAAAGCCTCCACCGCCTGCTCCAAGTCCTGGACCAGCATAAGCTCCTCCTCCTCCTCCCGGACCACCAAGAGCAGGTGCTGCTAGTCCACCTCCGTTGCCCCCACCGCCTGCTCCAAGTCCCGGGCCAGCATAAGCTCCTCCTCCGCCTCCTGGACCACCAAGAGCTGGTGCTGCTAGTCCACCATCGCCTGCTCCAAGTCCTGGACCAGCATAAGCTCCTCCACCGCCTCCTGGACCTCCGAGAGCAGGTGCTCCTAGTCCACCTCCGTTGCCTCCACTGGCGAAGCCTCCATCGCCTGCTCCAAGTCCTGGACCAGCATATGCTCCTCCTCCGCCTCCTGGACCTCCAAGAGCAGGTGCTGCTAGTCCACCTCCGTTGCCTCCACTGGTGAAGCCTCCGTTGCCTGCTCCAAGTCCTGAGCTAGCATAAGCACCTCCTCCTCCGCCTAGTCCTCCAATGGCTGGTGCTGCTATTCCACCTCCTCCATTTCCTCCACTGGCGAAACCTCCATTGCCTGCTCCAAGTCCTGAGCTAGCATAAGCACCTCCTCCTCCGCCTAGTCCTCCAATGGCTGGTGCCGCTAATCCACCTCCGCCACCGTTTCCGCCTCCTAACGGTCCTTCACTGGCAAAGCCTCCACCGCCTGCACCTAGTCCTGCGCTAGCATAAGCGCCTCCTCCTCCTCCGCCTCCTGGACCTCCAAAGGCTGGGGCTGCTAATCCACCTCCGCCACCGTTTCCGCCTCCTAACGGTCCTTCACTGGCAAAGCCTCCACCGCCTGCTCCTAGTCCTGGGCTAGCATAAGCGCCTCCTCCTCCTCCTCCGCCTCCTGGACCTCCAAAGGCTGGGGCTGCTAATCCACCTCCGCCACCGTTTCCGCCTCCTAACGGTCCTTCACTGGCAAAGCCTCCACCGCCTGCTCCTAGTCCTGGGCTGGCATAGGCGCCTCCTCCTCCTCCGCCTCCTGGACCTCCGAAGGCTGGTGCTGCTAGTCCACCTCCGCCACCGTTTCCGCCTCCTAACGGCCCTTCACTGGCGAAGCCTCCACCGCCTGCTCCTAATCCTGGGCTAGCATAAGAGCCTCCTCCTCCTCCGCCTCCTGGACCGCCGAAGGCTGGTGCTGGCAATCCACCACCGCCGCCACCTCCGCCGCCATACGATCCTTCACTGGGGAAGCCTCCACCGCCTGCTCCAAGTCCTGGACTAGCATAAGCTCCTCCACCTCCTCCACCTCCCATGGGGCCGTAGCCTCCTCCTCCTGCTCCAAGTCCTGGACTTGCATAAGCTCCTCCGCCTCCTCCTCCTATGGGTCCGTATCCTCCTCCTGCTGCTCCAGGCCCATAGCCTCCTCCTCCAGCGCCTCCAACTGCGTACGCACCTCCTCCGCCTCCATAGCCTCCTCCACCACCATAAGAAGGAGACGGTGCGGGAGATTCAACTTTGATGATGTAAACAGGTGTTGCACCTCCTCCACCGGAACCGCCTCCTCCTCCACCTCCGCCGCCTGGACGGCACATAGGCGTACAGGGTTTGCTAAAAGGTCAAAATCAGCATTCAAGAAGACAAATACGAAAATAAAGATCTACCCCTTTGAGAAACTAACTGCAATGATATGGAAATATGCTAAGTATGAGAGAAGAAGGAATCTTTAAGTTCTCACCATGGGCAACCGCCTCCTCCTCCTCCTCCCCCTCCTCCTCCTCCGAATAGACTCCCAAGGCCGCCGAAGAGCGCATTGAAAATTGCTCCTGCACCAGAGCATATCGCAAGTAGGATGATTATACGACGCATATTGTTGAACGACCGGTGATAAGGAGATGAATTTGCTTAAACAAGCATAGAACATCACAGGGACTCAGCTATCGAATGAGAAACGTAATTAGTAGGACTTACCACTCTGAAACCTAAACCAGTGTGAGATTTGGACCTTCACTCAGCTTAAATAGGCATAGCGGTTCCAGATAGAAGCTGGTTTAATCGTTTAATGACGGTTTCGAAGAAGTCTGAGCATTGGACAGATTGGACTGCTGGACATTTCACTCTGTCGCCGCCCTCCCTATTAATTATGAAGGACGTGAATGCACAAAGTTTTGACCCCCGTGTGTTTGGATCTTGCAGAAAGTGAGGTTATACTTCCTAAAGAAATCCTGCATTCCAATTTTTGTGAAGAAGAAACTAGAGCCTGTAATGTTTTTCCATACAGGAAATCTCTTTTTTAAGAAGTTGCAACTGAGTTTTGTATAAGGTGAAATCCAGTTTTAGAAAAAGTCCTCTTCACAGCGTCACATTTGGGCAAGATTTCCTCCCATTGCATTTCAATTTCTTCAGAGAGTCCCATTAAAAGCTCCTCTCATCAGCAGGTCTGGCTTTGGCCTACGAGTGAAATCGACAGGAATATGGTCGTTTCGCTTAAGCACTATGTACCTCCATGGTCATAAGCTGAAACTAGCCTTACTGTTTGGGCATATAACCATGAAGGGGTCTAAGTGCCAGTTTTTGTGATATCATGTTTACTGTTTAGTGTTTACTATTTGTATAGATGGGGAAATGAAGTGAAGTAGAGTGGGGCGCTATCACACACAAGGAGTGGGGATGAAATCCAGGGCAGATATCGCCGGAACACCGGTCCCTCTGGTGTCAGTTAATTGAAGACAGACCTTTCGAGAGGATCGAAGCATGGGTTTGAGCTCTTTCAAATTTTAAGCGAAGTGAGCACTCAAACGCCTAAGCGATTCTGTGTAGAAGTCCAACTTGTGGACGCATTTTGAAACAAGGTGGACCGACCCTGAAACTTTTTCTCATATCTTTTCTAAAAATTGATCGGTACGCCTTTCTGAGGTGATTTGGCTGGATGAGATCCGGGTCCTGTTTTCCCATCTCTCAGTTCTCCCTTATAAAAAAACAACTCTCAGAAAGGATCGCGCTCGGAAAATTTTGAAGTGCTGAATCCTTTCCCTTACCGCACTTGGAGTTTGGGGTCATGTTTCTTCTGATGGGCAATTTTCATTTTCTACATTACCATTTTTATAGGTGTCATTGCTGTTTTAAAGCTAGGTATATCCTTGAGCTACTTCATCCAAAAAAGTATTTTTCCTTTGCAGGGGAGGTAACTGCATAGTAGGTGTTTATCACCATTTCTGGTATTCTTGCCTTGCGTTAACCTTATTGAACTCCCGAGTGAAAAAGTCCTTCATTGAGTGGCTAGTAATTGACTATTTTCTGAGTGGAAGGTGGTGGAAGGTGGTGGTCGAACCCATCGGAGAGCAACTTGACGTCTTTCACTGGTCTTTGGTACACCCTTGGTTGAAGACACTTTCTAATAGATGGCTTTTCAAAGTCTAAGCTGATTGGTAGCCATCGGAGATGGCATATTCTAGTTGGATTTAAGTGTTTTTGATTAGAGGTTTTTGAGGCTCCGTTAGCCTTTTTGTTGGATTCTGAATAATTGGACCTTGAAAATAAAATGATAAGCATGTATCCGTAACAACCTAGGTTTGTGCAAGTTTTTGAATAAATCCATTAGTGAATGTGATCTTTCTCAGAGATTTGAATCTGCTCGTTTTTTCTGCAGCGGAACCAGTCGAATGGCAAAGGTCTGGTCTGTCGTTGTATTCGATTGAACCCCTTCCGGTTCCATGCGTGGAGGGGGACGTGCTTCTCGTAATGTTGAAGTATTTATTTGTATATTTGCCGGTAATTGGCAGAGAAAATTAACCGTTAATCTAGGTAATCATAGAACTGTAAACTGTCCTAAGCAACACACGAGCGATCAGCAAATGTGTGGTCATTCTCAAGGGGAGAGGAGTAGCACAGGATGAGACTATCAGTAGTCGGCCTAGTCGATTCGTAATAAGTGGAATTGAGGCTGTTTGCTTTTTGATTCGTCGTATTTCAGGTGTACGATACGCTCCGATAGGTTAGTACAGACAGAGGGAAGGTTAGCTGTAGCCCTAGGCAATGTAGTGAGACCGTCGTGGCATCTTTCTTGGAGACGCTATTTTTTTCGCTTCCAAGGTGGATCGGAGCTTTTGCTGGTTCGGAAAGTGAAAGTATCAGCAATTAAAAAGCCTGCGACTTTGGATGGGAACGTTTTCTTTTTTTTTTCTTTCGAAGGGATGGGGGAGAAGGTTGAAAGTATGGGAGCAACACTGGCAACAACTTTTGGACGGCGGGTATGCGAAATGATTTATTGGTATATCTCAGACGTAGCACACACATGAACTGCACAAAATCCTGAATATGTCCCAAATATTCTGATTCCAAATAGAAAACTACCTTCAATGTATTGATCTATTAAGAAAGGATCCTATAGCAACCTTCCTATAGGATCCCATAGCAACCTTGCAGGGTGATATCGGTCGTGCCGCCTTTTTCTACGAGACTGGATATATTTTTCCCACTTTTTAGAGAACAGGGGCTTTTGAGAGGAGAGGAGTTGAGGGGAAATGAGGGAGGGGAGGTATTTCAGATGAGAGAATCTGTGACTTCAATGAGGATTTTAGAAGAGGTGCAGGGAAGGGGGTGGGGGTGTCGGGAATAGTAACCCAAGCGATGGCACGACTTTGTAAATAGTAGCGGTAGTTCTTGTGTTGAACAAATATGTTGAAGAAGAACGAAAAAGGCCAGAAACGAAAAGCACCCAATTGGTCCGGAATCATATGCCGAGCTTATACCATTTCACCCACTTATGGATTTGATCGAGCTTCTGGTGATAGTCTGTTGAGGCTAGGAAAACCATGCATATTGCTTAACCAGTGTTAGCTAGTCAGTTGATGTTTGCTGTGAAGCAAATGGGATGTAGGAAGGACGGCATTGATATGCCCATTCAATTAATCTGACATCAGGTTTTTACAACAGGTTTATTAGTACAATTCGAAAGTAACCAAAATCGTTGTCCAGCTTTCAAGTCCACCCAGCCAGACGAGCATTGTGTCATATTTATTTACAGTCAACGCCATATTCAAAAGAATCAGAGGCAGTTAGAAAATGAGATAACATAGTAACACCCACACTGCGTCGATATTGCCCAGAAAAATTGCAACCACTATATATAAATATCAAGAGGGACCTTACCCTCGAAGAAATCACCCTAAACCTCGAAGTAGCTACGGAATCCGAACTTCAGTAACAAAATTTGTTACTCTCTTTGCGTCTTGCTTATCCGGCATACGCAGGTGCTGGAGCGACGGCAATCTTGGGCAGTGAAGGTGCGACATATGAAGGGTCGGGAGCAGCATATGAAGATACTGGAGGCGCAACATACGTGGGTGCTGGAGGTGCTGCATACGTGGGTGCTGGGGCCGCGACATACGTAGGAGCTGGAGGAGCGACATATGTAGGGGCTGGAGCTGGAGCTGGAGCAGCTGCATAGGTAGGCTCTGGAGCAGGAGCGACATACGTAGGTGCCGGAGGAGGAGCAGCATACGTAGGTGCTGGAGCAGCGGCATATGTAGGTGCTGGAGCTGGAGCAGCTACATAGGTAGGCTCCGGAGCAGAAACTGGAGGAGCGACATAGGTAGGCTCCGGAGCAGCGGCGTATGTAGGTGCTGGAGCAGCGGCATATGTAGGTGCTGGAGCAGCGACATATGAAACTGCCGGAGCGGCTGCCGGAGCAACTTGTATTGGAGCAGCCGCTACTGGGGCAGCTTGTACTGGAGCAGGAGCTGGCTGAGCTACTGCGACTGGAATAACTTCTAGTGGAGTTGGGGCTACGGGGGCAACCTGTACTGGGGCGGCCGCTATTGGAGCAGGGGCTGCTTGAGCAACAGTTATGGGAGCAACTTGCACTGGAGCAGGGGGCTGCTTGGGCGATTGCTACTGGAGCAATTTCCAGTGGGACGGCAGCTGGAGCTGGAGCGGGAGGTGGAGCTGCGATAGCCAGTTGAACATATTCGACATGAGGAGCTGCTGGCATTCTAGCACTGGTAATTGGTACACAATCTGTAGCTAAAGGAGCTGGAGACGACGTTGCCGGTGCAGCAGGTGGACAGACTTGCGCAGCGGGGCTGAAATACAGAAGTCACTCGAGCATTGAAAAGTAATAAACATGTTTGTTACAAGCAGTAGCGAGTCTTGAGGGCGTACTACAGTTTTGACGAATGCCAGCAAAGTCTTACCATCCGCATCCAGCATTGCCGAACCAGCTTGCATCCACTGAGACGGATAATGCGAGGAGGACGAGTAGTCGAGTCATGAAGGCAACTGTTCTGATAAAGTCACTCAGAAACAATTTAGTCCTGAAAGATTGAGGAATGAGGCAGATATTGAGAGGAACATTATGGAAGGTATTCACTTACAAAAATGCGTTGGTCGGAAAAAGATTTCGAGATTTGCTAAGTGCCTTCTAAGCTGCTTAAATAGCCACAATTTTATCAGCGACGAACAGCTTTTTGTGTTCAATGATAACCGATCCGTTGTGGGGGAGGGATTCTCGAACAAAAGATAGATACAGGTGGATGAATTCTCGAAATTGATTGTTGTATCTTCTTTTCCCCTATCATTATCGTCTAAAGCTGATGAATGTTCTGGAATATTTTTAACTTCGGGTTTCGAACTTTCTAGGACGTCCTCGATGTAGCTAGCGCTCAGAATTCAAGTTTAAGTTTACCGTAGTTCGGTCTCTGATAGCTTCTAATGGATTAGCTCCAAGAATAGTCTCATTTCTCAACTTTAGCATTTCTTTAGTTACTTGCCTTACGATTTTTTTGAAAAAATTCCCTTCCTTCTATTGAAAATTTGAGGGAACTCTAACCGGAAAGCAGTTACTGTCACGGTCAGGGGCTTTCTAACTACATACATATAAAAGCAGCGTTTAGATATTTTGACCTGAAGTGTTACTTTGATGGCTCCCTAATTCTATGCCAACCTTTCGTTCCTTGTTCCAGGGCAGTCACAATACATAGACTAAGGGCAGAAGTGAGTATTTAGAAAAAAGTGGTGCCGTTACGACCCGTGGATGAAATCTCGGATCCAGTTTGGACCGAATGAGCACAGCACTGGAAAACTGACCGTGTGCGAGCGTCGATACACTACTAAAGGTAGCTCTCGAAATGTTCTGGCATAATGGTTTCATAGTTAGTTATACTATAATAGTTAGTAAGAAGTCTCATTCGCTACTGACGGTTGCGACCGGATTCTTTCCGCTTTGACGGTGGAGCCTGGTGAGTAATTCATAACCTGGGTAGTTTCCTGATGAGCTTCGATCGTTTTTTGCTAGAGAGTTAGGCGCTATCGATAAGTAGACCGTCTCGAATTGCGTTTAGGCCTCTGAAGACGACGATTACGTCGAAACGTGAGGCCGTTAATTATAATAAAGTGTTCTACCTAAATATCTCAAACGGCAGAAAAATTTCAGCGACGTAAACGACAATGCCAAGGTTAAAGCAAGAGAGAAGTTGGAGACTACTTAGTATGTTGAACATAATTGTGTTTCGACTAGTCAATCAAAAAATCAACGGCACCGAGACATAGTGGGGACTGTTTTATTGGTCATTCAGAAACCATAACGGACTGTCAACAATGAGTAAACAAGCAACGGCCATAGGATAATTGCATACAGAGAAAGTGCTCGCAGAAGTAGAAATAAATTTTTTGTTTTATATGGATGTAACCAAACAGTGAAAGCACCATTTTGTCACTGCACCGACCGTTCAAGTATTGACGTCCTCCAGAGTTTTCAATAATCTTTTCAATAATCAATAACACGATATTTGAAACAGGTTCTGTTATAATGAGACCTCCTTGTAATTAATGACATTCTATCGAGCAGTTACACTTGTAACCACTTTACATTTTTATCACACAGTTTAATCATAGATAGGGTGGATGTGGTGTAGTAGCAAGTGGCACACTATCGCATATGCATGGTCACGGGCTCGAATCCCTGATCGCATCCGCCTTGGTCAACCAAGCCTTCCGTCCCTGTGGAGTTGGTTAATTGGTATCGTACTCGTCTGGGAGGATAAAAGCACTAACTTGTACATCGGCTGGCCACCCCAAGTCACCGTATAGGCCACATTCGCATTCATTACGCCACTATAATTCTGAATGGGAGTTGAAAGCGTGGGTGATCCATCAGACGGGTTTGGGACACGCCGAAAGACTTTAAGGACTCAGCCATAGATCCTACTCTCCCGAAAGTTGTTAAATTCATGAGTAAAAATACGCAAATGATAAAAATCAATCGAGTAGTAATCAATCGCATAAACCAGTGGACGTTAATGCACTGATCTCATTAAATCCTCTCATTAAATCCTCAAGTATTTATACTAAGCGTAATGCACTTGATACGTCCACCAAACAGATTATAACACTTCTAATTCATCACTCTGCTTGCTAGATATTCCCTGATTGTGGTGATCCGCTGTTTCAAAGGCACAATTCACGATAATTCTGATGTACATTTTTTAGGTAGAAAAGTGAAAGCATTGATGTGGAGGAGTGCATCGATGGCGAAAAAAGATAGAAAATTCGCCTACTTCAAGGCTTTTCGAAAGGTGCGGAAGTGGAGGTTGTACGAGATCACCGTCACGGCATGTGAGTTTGGACGAGATTTAACTTGCTCCCATCGCTCAAAGAGATGACTACATCGAGCCGAAATTGTCCGAAACTACCTTTTACTGCCGCCATGGGTTATGACTAGTTGCTTAAACTTTCTACATGAGGGTTTCCTGAGATAGTGCAACCTCTACAAAGCGTTGAAACTCGTCCACAATGGGTGTGGCATTCACACAACACAATATCTGGCCTCTTATTGTGCCCTATCCACAACGTTTTTCGACTTCATAACGGCAGGTACGGTGTAAGGGGGAGCCTTGAATTCATACTAAAGAGAAACCATTTTTATCATTAACTGCGCCTTCAAGGTAAGTAAACGTTCAGAATTTCTACTATTATATCGGTCTGCCATTTATTACCCATAAAATTTGCTGCATTTTTATAGACTTTTTCCCAAATTTCAAGCATTTTGCAAAATTTGTCAGCATTGATTCTGGCTCGGAGACGGAAGTGTTGGTCAATAAAGCTTTTTGGTTGTCTTAGCTAGTAGAAAGGCTTATTTCCATGTAAAAATCGAAGGACTAAACAAAATTGCTTATAACTATTATATCAAACAAAGTGGACCCAGCTCTGCTTCTTTTCTTCTCCTGAGGGAATTCTTTGCAGCGCCTTTGGAACCCGTCATCCGTGGTTTCTGAGCCAAACAGTCGTTTTTTGATGGTCGCTGCCATGGTAGATTTTGTTCTTTCAGTCGGAACACTACCGAGCGAAGTAGAAGACAGAAAGGCCGCACGTTAGGTGGGAACTTACGTTCGGGTATCATCCAGCTTAGGCTTTTGAATTCCAATTCAATTCTGATCACAACTGGGGTCCTAGGTTCTGCAATAGAGAAAAGTTGGTTTCGCACAGTAATGTACTCTATAATATGTTGATGTGCACGTTTGTTTACTCATATTTCATATATTACAAGAGGATTAATTCCGTGTGCGTATTAAAATATTACGATTTTTAAAAGAATTATATGTAATGTGCCTGATTTTCAGAAGATTCGTACAGGGAGGTACAAACTTCGGCGACACCATGTCTGAGCGCGTTTGTGGACCGTTCTCAAGAGGGCCAACTTCCCAGAGCTCTAGGTCCAGCTCGTAAAGACCGCATCTGAATCTCCTTTTCTCTTCATTTTTTTGCAAATAATTATATAAATACTACTGCGAACTAAATGTTGGGCAGATGATATGTAGGTATCTGCGTTTTTGTGATGGGGTGGTGCATGATTTTCTTGTGCTTGTAGAAATATGTCGTTAATCAAGCTTTTTCAATCACTTTTTCAATTTATTGTGTTTCTGGATCGGATCCAGCATTCAGTTGGATTCCATTTCTCGTTCCAAAACAGCTTGAATCGAACGTTTTTTTTTCGGCAGAACTGTCTCGGACACGAACGTGAACGAGATTTGGATCGCGAAACATCAACAGATCTGGAAAAATTCTCAGTTTGATGCAGCTACGTCGGGAATTGGAAAAGTCGAGCTCAATTTCAAGCGCGTGTTGAGTAGAATTACACCTCTACAAACAAAAATAAAATTTGCAAATTAAAACCCATAATTCAATAAAATGAAGTTCCCAGCACCTCAAAGCTTCACCCCTGTTTTCGGATAAAATGTGCATTTGGCTTCGAAAAAATATTGGCTATACAGGCTAGGAGATAAATTAACTAGCTTTGGTAATAGGGTTAACAATAATATTTTAAAAATACAATAAAACCCATTTCACTGCTCCAACTAACTGGAGGATTGCTCTCAAGTTCCAAAAGATACTGTAGGGCATGCTATTGTTTCTTGAAATTGGAAGATTAATCATGCGGATTTGTCGGAACTTTGTTGTCCTTTTGTTTCGTTATCCTTCTATGGTATTAGAATTAAGGGTAGGGAGTATACAAATATTCAGATTTATTTGTAAAAAAGAGAGAATTTGGAAACTAAAAATATTTATATTTACAGACATTTCGACTCAACAACTTACTATTTAGTGAAACTACAAATACGATATTCTACCACGATAGTTTATTCAAGGACCCAATAAATCGTAGCGTAACATCGATGTGAGGATTGGTATAAGCCGTTCCAGATAGGTATGAATAACCGATTCACGCAATAAACTCGATGTCAGCGTAGCATATCTGTATATAAGGCCGTCATGGTTCAGTGAATAGCATCCGATACATCTAGCATTTCCTTTCGGATTGCCCAATTAACACCTGGATATCCTTCTTGTGATCATTTTTACACTTTCAGAATGACCAAATACGCGGTAGTCGCGTTAGCCTTCTTTGTTGCGTGTGACGCCTTCCTTTTTGGAGGCAGTAGTGGTGGCAGCAGCTGCTGGTAAGTGAATTGCTCTGTAGCGATTTTTTGTTTAGATATATTATAATTTCAACAACACTCTTTTCACTCGCAAATTCAACAAATCTAATTTTTCAGCCCCGCTCCTGCAGCACCTGCATGCCCACCTCCATGTCCTCCTCCATGCCCTCCACCCTGGTGAGTGACGTGACTGAGAAGTCATTTTTTCTTTTTTGTCAAGCACAATGCTTGGCGAAACAAGACACTTTCGAGCCATGTAGTTTGCCTCTATCATTTTTTCTATCCCATAGTCTACTACAAACCATTTTCAGTCCTCCTCCATGTCCATCGTCATCTGGAGGCTGCGGAGGCGGTAGCAGTTGCGGAGGCGGTGGCGGATGTGGAGGCGGTGGCGGTTGCGGAGGCGGTGGCGGAGGCTGCGGAGGAGGTGGCGGCTGCGGAGGAGGCGGCGGCGGAGGCTGCGGAGGAGGCGGCGGTGGAGGTGGAGGTTACCCTGTTCCTCCCCCACCAGCACCAGCATCATACCCAACTGGTGGCGGTGGAGGTTATGCTTCCAGCGGTGGTGGTGGCGGTTATGCTTCCGGCGGCGGTGGTGGCGGATATGCATCTGGCGGTGGCGGCAACGCTTATGCTGGAAAGTAGACAGGACAGAAAAGCTCAAACTGTTTGTACATCAGATTGTCTATTGCTCAATTATAAATATTAATTGGTTCATTCTTGACGTCTACAGAAGAATCAATTCTACCACACATTTTATGTAGCACAAGAGAGTACCTCGACCAACCCATTAAGTTCAGACAAAGAGAGTTCAAAAAACGTTTAATGAACTCAATGTTATTCAATTTCACTTAATCCGCTCAATACGATTTGTAGTTTGTCTGAGAGCAGCCGTTTGAACAGGCTGAAAGAAAATGATTTCAGAGTCTATCATTTTTGAATATCTGCATTCATTACGTACACTTAAGATATTGAGATAGAAAGAGAAGTGAATCAACCCTGACATAGCTTAGGGAGCATTATATATTCCCCTCTCTGACTGTTAAAGTTGTGAAGGAGCTTCAACAGCTGAAATGTGATGCAGATACTAGTTCTCCTCATTCAACTCTCCTATTCCCTTTCTGCCGAACGCAATTATTCCGATCTCTTCTGACAATTCCACGAGATAGGTGCAAGTGAACATGAACTGCAGTTGAGAACCAGATGCAAGGTTCGGAAAGGGTAGTGACGAGTTCTGGATGATAAATGGCAATTCATAGTTAGCCAAACGTTTCTAAACAAAAGGGAGTAGGCGAAGCGTCTGCTCTGGCTTCTCAATCATTCGTCGCATAGGCATAGAGGACGCTGGCTGCCCGAACTGTAGTATTAGACTTGTCCTCCCTCGCCCCTAATCACTAGGCCATACTTTGGCCACACCATCAGCCACACCGTTGCCTCTGACAATTCCGCTTATAAAGTTGGCATTAGGTTGATAAAGACATCACGTACGGTGTGGATGGGATCAAGGGCATGGGCACCAAGACACGCAAAAAGCAACATTGAACTGTGTGAGTCCGAACTTAGAAGACCGGGCCAAGGGAGTGTAGGGTATAATATCCGACATATGTATATCTATGCTCAAGAATACTGCCACCAGAGTGGAAACGCCTGATGCCAGAATGTTTAGGATGCTTTCTGAATCACTACCTGCTTCAATCATTGAGAAATCCAACCTGTTTGGGAACATTTAGCACTGTGATTCTATGTTTATAAAAAAAAAAGAGAAGCTTGCAACTGTTCGGGGTCCCCAAGAATAATAACCGACAAAATCTTGTCATTGTTCATAAAATGGAGCAGATTTCAGTTAGACGAAGGCTAGAACGTCTCGCACGTGCCAGCCGACTGCAAAAGGTCTCATTTTTCTTATCGGCTCCTCTCGTTAAGAGAATGGTAAAGGGCAGCACAGCATCATAGCTGTAATCCGCCTAGGTTTGAAAACAGAAAACGAGATCAAACTTCCACGAGAACCCAGTCTTTGTTTTCTTGACTATCCTGATAATAGCACAGGAGCATTTAAAAATATCAAGGAGGTAGTGAAGAAGACAAAGGACATCCTTCTCCGCGCTCACCTTTTCAACACTGCGGTCCTTCCTTGCGTCATTCAACGCGGAATGGACTATGCTCGGAATTTTCCTATACACGCAAGTGCAGAAGAGAATCCGGAGTTCGGAGTCCGTCATTGAACGAAGATCAGGGATGCCCTTGATACGCAAAGGAATTGAAAACAGGTGGGCCGGACCCGTATCATACAGTGAGCGATGATCGTTGGACTACGGCGACTACTGACTGGATTCCTCGGAACGTCAAGCGAACACCATGACGGCCACCAACGAGATAGTCAGACTTTTTCACGAAAGCTCTAAACGGAAGGAATGTTTTGCCCCATGTCTCTCGAGCGAGTACGATTTACTGGACCACCCTGGTTTGCGACAGAGACGAATGGAGACGTATATGAGCGCAAGCTCAAAGAAATTGATGATAAACGGGACGACAGGTGATGAAGATGATGCTAATTAAAGTATTTCTCGAAGGATAAAAAAAAAACTCCGCCGAAAGAAGTTGAAAAGACCTGCCGATTGGGATTCTCATCCAATCTACCCCATTTAGTAAAAAGATATTGGTGGATTGTCTGATGCTTCAGATGGCTTGCGCATGATGTATTGAGCCTGTGAATAAAGCCAGGCCAGACGGAGAAAAGAAATCTGGCGCACACATGAAATTCCTGTCTGCTCGGCAAAAACGGACAAATAGTCTAGCACACAGCCTCAGATACCTGATATAGGGTGGGCTTTTCAGTATGTGCGGAACTATAAAAGACGTGATGGAACTCAGAGGAAACATCGCATCTTAGCTCCTTTTTCAGTGAGTCTTAGAACTTCCCCAACATTTCTAACTTTTCGCCTCCGAAGAATTGTTACCATTGAAGTATGCAATTGTACGCTTCGGATGCTCAACCACCTACTTACTGCTATTCCATTGAAGGTTTTTCAAGAGGTTCTACGACATTTTCCAGAATGTTCAACTATCTGCTCCTCCTTCTGCTCGTCATCATTTTATTGGCATCTGAAGTCAACGGCTGCGGATTCCTTTTTGGAGGCGGCAGTAGCTGCTGCTGGTAAGGGAACAGTTCTATGAAAAAGCTTTTCTACTCCTCATCATTCATCTGGCAATTTCAGCCCTCCACCTAGTCCATGCGGATGCGGATGAAGCCACGATAATGGAATCTGGGGTACTGAGGAATGTGTCAATGTTTCACGTAATTGCGTCAATAAGTATTATGTTTTCCCTCAATAATAATTATTCATGTATAAATGTATACGAACGGAAAGAATAAATAATGGATACGCGTTCTGTGGAGAGAAGGACGAGTGTACTGGCTTGAACAAAGAATGATAGATAATAGTCGTCTAGTTTAATACTGATGTGAAGTGTCTTTGAAGTTAGGTGAACTCCTGGGTACTGCGCATGTCCCGGCAAAATTGTGGACTGGAAGAAAGTTTTTGAAGTAGATGACCTCCCATGTCAAACCTTTTATTAGGGAAGATCTTTTATCTGATTAGTTCGACTGTTAAACAGACAAATGGGTAGGTGGTACCGGTCAATTGATCTCAAACATCGTGTGGGCCTCCCGAGGATGGCACAATAAGGGCAGAACGTACTAGCTCGGGTAACACTAATCCCGTCCATATGCTTCCGGGTTCCATGATCTTCATACCTTACACTACGATATCGAGGTTGCTCTACTTATAATTATGGCCATAGGTTTCTAAGACCATGTTGACCATACCCATAAGCTTTTACGCGATCATCGTAATGAGCTGGTCCGCCTGCATGAACATTGAATAGTGAGATTCAAAAAACTCTCCAAGGAGAAACCTTTTTATCCTGTAGAGTAACAGCGATCGGTCAGGGAACATTGTCCTGATTTTCCCCATCTAAAGGGCTTTGGGGCTCCGAGAGGTGATGCCGTAGCCTTCCAAATCCTGTGCTGACCACTTTGTGTGATGCCCTAATTTTTAGGTGGTAGATTCAGATTAGAGGAAGTTATTCTTTCTCTACTTGGACTCTATTTCACAGATTATAAGATTCAAGACCAAGGGAGAATTGGAATCCAAGTCAGTAAGGAGTTTGGTGGGAATGATGTTACTTAATGCTAGCTGTTTTTCAAGGACCCAAGAAATTCTTTGTTTTTCTTATTTCCAAGGATTTTACTTTTATGGTTAGAACCCGTATTCTCAATTTAGTTAGGGTTATCCACCAGTTTTAAAGATCCATTTTGTTCTTCAATTGAAAATCGTCGGGAGACAATAGCTGTTTACGGTTGGAGGAAACGACAAGATTTTTGGTGGATAAGTCGACACAAAGAAACTATGACTAGGTGATACCGCTGAATTTTGTGTGATATAAACAAGCGTAAAATCCCACTATCCAGTTTTTTTGGCGTTGATCTCGTTAAACTAATACTGAAGTGGAGGACCCCGTTTGACGAGTTTTCGGCACTTTCTCTGGCCTCCTCTGTCGGTGTAAAACTATGTCTACCGCCCAGAAATAACTTCAGCAGTGATATTCAAGTTGCTGAGAGATCAATGAAAGTGAAAAGCTAAAGGAGGGCTCTCATGAGTTGGATGCTATGGCACAAAATAGAAAAATTCAGACTTCCTCTGAAAATGGGGCAATGTCTAGCTAGCCAGTCTTCGCCCAAGGAAGGTACTAGCCAGCGAGTTGTATGCGACTCGACCTTGACCACCGACAAACAAAATGCAAACAGGTAAACAAAGAGACAATCAAATCCGGTGACATCAACAATCATAAGAGCAGAAAGGGGAGCTTCTGAAATAAAAAGAAATACAAGGTGGGTAATGCTGGTCGGAGAGAAAACCGTTTTATACTAACATTCCGTGCTTGTCATAAAGATCATTTCTAACCCTAGATTTTCTGATCTGAAACAACACCGGAAGGTTCGAATTCCTCCATGATTCTGAAAGGAATCACTACGTTTAGCTCTTAATGGTGGCATTTTCTGAGTGATGTCTATGACTCCCCTGTTATATCTGAAAATAAAGTTGTTTCCTGTACGCTCCTGACAATATAGAGGCTATTAGAAGTGTTGGCCCATGGGCAGATACAAAGACTGGAAGGTCTAGACCATCAAAGCTCGCCTTGTCCACCTTCAAACTCTTTGCAGAAGGAAGTCCTTGAAAGCCTCTCTTTGGCAGACATATGAAAACCGACGTAAAACAGTCCATGAACAGCTTACGATACTGGATAGTGAAAACGGGTTTTTGCACCCTTCGTAAGGCACTATAAAAGTGAAGAGGAGCTCAGAGGAACATCACCGCCTAGGTTCAATCCCAGGAAGCCTCAGAGCATTTCAGCAAGTCCTACCTACAGCGTTTGAGCATTGAAATGGTTTACACGCTGATCATTTCACCCCTTCCAACTTTTGCTGCCTGCCAGCTGCTGCTAAAATTTTTAGAAATAAAATAAGCTTTTTTCAGAATGTTCAAGTATCTGTTCCTCCTTTTCGCCATCCTCGCATCAATGTCTCAGGTCAATGCCTTCGGCTTCGGTCTTCTCGGAGGCGGTGGTGGAAGTAGCTGCTGGTGAGTAGACCTAATTGAAAGGGTTCTTTTTTCTTGAGGGTAGATCACCTTTTTGGTTTTTCTTTTGATTTTTCCAAAACCTTATCACCTAACTTTTCAGTCCTGCTCCTGCTCCTGCAGCGCCAGCATGCCCACCTCCATGCCCACCTCCATGTCCACCACCATGCCCTCCTCCATGCCCACCTCCATGCCCTCCACCATGCCCATCAGCATGCGGCTAAAGCTGTGCTAGCGGGAGCTAGAAGAGCTCTGGACATCAAACATCTCCGTATTTGTACCTACAGTCATTTTTACCTAAAAATAAATATTCATCTATGTATTCATATCTAGGAAAGTGATAAAAGAAAGAAGAGATCTGCTTTTTGAAGATTGTAGAATGATGTGCATTACAAGCTGCTGGGGAATAAATTTCAAGCACGAACTACTATTTTGGACATTCTCTAAATTCCAAAGGAAAGATATCTCGGAAATGACTACTAGCACCACTCTTCTGTGTAGAGGAAGCCAAGATCACAGTTGCTCACTTTGTGGCGTTTTACAATCACGCGATGGTAGCAATCCTGAATCCATTCATTTTTCGGTGTAATCTATGAGGAGGTTCCCTAGTAGGTTCAGTGCTTCTGCTCTGTATATCCCGGTTGAGAGATAGCTTAGTTTAACATTTGTATGCTCTGACATCGTTTCTTTCTTTCTTAAACGCAAATAACAGCTGTGATCTGCAGTGCTCATGCTCATATCTTCAATTAGCCCTTAGTAAAGTGGAAAGGTGTGCTCGAAGGGCTGAAAACACTCATCCGCCACACCTATAACTGTGAATCTGAGAACGTCAGTCAGTGAGTATATGTTTGCAGTGTAGATGTTTTTGACAGACCTTCACATAAAAAGGTGATTGATAAGCTAGAAGGTGAGATGGATTTAAAGTTGTGGGAGCCTGCTTCTCAAGCATAGCTTTCACAAAATTCAAACTTTCTGAGGAAACGACCATGTCTGACTCTCACTTCACCCTGGCATGGTATCCTGATGTCTTAGGTGTTCTCCTCTAAAGCTTCGGTCAAGATACTGCAATTTTTATCAGGCTGAAGTTTCGGTCAGTCGCCTTCGTCAGAGCTTGGAAGCCAAAAAACATTCAGGATTCATCCTGATCAAATTCAGGCCTCAACTTAGTTCAATGTGGTCTGCAGGTATCTAGAAAATCTCGCAAATCACAGCAGGAAACCCACATTGGAATGTCCGAAAAAATGTATGGTTGATGGGATAAAAACCTGAACAACTGATAAATTGAACAGTTATAATAGTAACACTGTACGACCTAACAACCCACCATTACTCTTTCAATAGGAACGAACTTTATTCTCAAATCTTCATTCAACGCACACTTTCAGCTTTGATAGATAAAGGATTTCTACGTTGAAAACTTCTGTTAATACGCTCTCGCTGCTCTACATCACTTCAAACACCTGGTGAATTTCTCAGGCTCTGCATTCTGGAATCGGTAACTTGTGACGAGACCAAGTTGACACCATCAATCGGAGCTTTCACGAAAGCTTAACATCCACTCAAATTTCCGAAATTCAAGGGTATCAATTATATGCGCACTATTCGAAAAAAACAAAGGGCCCAGGGTCAGCTAAAGGCAAAATGCACCCAGGAGCAGCAGGAATGACGCCTTGCTTACGAAAACGTTGCTTGCAAGAAATAACCCGCGTCTCACTACAGCCAACATTCCTGGCGAAATCCCGACGCACGATGGACCAAACCCGTCCAAGGACATTGAGCGAACGAGCGAGAAAGGCCGGTCTGTTCCGACGTCGTCCGGTGAAGAAACCGCTGCCTTCTGTCAAGAGTCGCAAGGCAAGGCTCATGTTCACAGAAACTAGTCTGTTCAGCAGTGCCGATAAGTCAGTCATCTGGAGTCACAAATCGAACTACTTGCTGTACTCGCTCCACTCTTTGTTGAACAGAAAATAGCAAATGGTGTATATTAACTGCCTGTATGTTGCGTTGGCAGTACTGCCCGCAACGTGGTCCCGTGCTGACCACGTTCATCCGCTTCAGTGGCCGCCACAGTCTCCTTACCCTAATTATAATACATTAAACATTCCTGGGCTGAATTTGAGCTTTATGTTGAATGCCTGAACACTAAAACTGAACACGAAAAATTCTTTCAACCGAAGATTCCATAGCAATACATTCCAAGGAAAAGGGCGACAAGCTCATCGCGTCTTTGCAGTACCATTGTCAAGCGGTCATTGACGCTAAAGGTTTTGCAGCACAGTGTTGATATCATAGCTGTTATCTTGATGAAAGCCAAGTTGTTGCGGTAAGAAAGACCTGCTGATGTCTCAACAGGCATGGCGATTTTGACCAAAAACAGAATTAACTTTTGCTGTGCAAGTAAGCGATTTCTCTCGTAATCAGTAATATCTTGCACATCAGTCACGAAGACTCCTGGAACGTCCACCGTGGCAGACCAGAAGGCAAGTTCTTAACTTTCGTCCATTTCATAATATGGTATGGAACCCATATGGGTTAGGCTCTGAAAATCAACTACCGCTGGCATATCTGGCATTTCTAAGGGGAAGGGAGGTCTGAACCAACTTTTTCGTATTATTTTCGGGTCCTTCGAGGTGCTGAAAGTGAAATTGCACATTTGACATCGGGAGCAGTAGACAAGCGTTATTGGGAATTCGGTCCCTTTATCGGTTTATGTTGTTTTATGGTTTATGTTCGTGTGGCATGGACGTTCCACTTGGGGCCATACTCTAGAAGAATACGTTCCGCATGTTGGCTCCAACTTTACGAAGTTCTTTCGAAAGCTTGAACTGACGGTCAAGCCGATGAATATCTGCGTCAATTTCGACTGCGTCACATATTTAACTGGTCCTGAAGAATGTCAGAGTACTGTTTTGTTTGATTCCAAAAGCGGAAGCGACTTCATTGTCAAAGAAAGACCAGCTATCGTTCAAACTGAATATTCTGAGAGCGTTTTCTGGAGGCGAAAATCGCTTGCTTGATGTCAAAAAAATTGTAGCTTTAGATTCCAATTCACCGCGTAATTATGATGGTCGGTAATAGGCAAGTGGCAAGTATTCCTATGAATACGGAATTCGAGGCCATAACTGAAGCCAACGCTAGGGGATTATTTGGTCGTAGGGATCGAGTTCAAGTGTAGTCGCAGAAATACGACGTAAAACAGTCCAGCACATAGCATATACGATACTGGATAATGAAAACGGGTTTATGCACCGTGCGTAAGGCACTATAAAGGTGAAGAGAAGCTCAGGGAGAATATCACATCCCGGGTTCTTTCCTAAGAAGCCTTAGAGCGTTTTAATATTTTCCACCTTTAGTATTTATGTAGTGGACTGGTTTCCACACCGATCACTTCACACCTTCGACTTTGTTTGCTGCTACATCTACGAGAATTCTAAAAGTCAAAAGAACTTTTTTCAGATGTTCAAGTATCTGTTCCTCCTTTTCGCCATCCTCGCATCAATGTCTCAGGTCAACGCCTTTGGCTTCGGTATGCTTGGAGGTGGTGGTGGAAGTAGCTGCTGGTGAGTAGATCTGTTTGAGACGAATTGCTTCTTGGAAGCAGTTCATCTTCTTGTTTTTTCCTTTCCATTGAAAAAAGTAACACTATTTTTTCAGCCCTGCTCCTGCACCTGCATGCCCACCACCATGCCCACCTCCATGCCCACCACCATGCCCTCCTCCATGCCCACCACCATGCCCTCCACCATGCCCATCAGCATGCGGATAAAGCTGTGCTAGAGGGAGCTAGAAGAACTCTGGACATCAAACACCCACGTATTTGTACCTACAGTCTTTTTAACTTAGGAATAAATATTCATCTACTTATTCATTTGCACAGAGAAAGAACAACAGATAAAATCGACCAAGTGTCTGATGATAGTAGAAGGTACGATGCACACATGAAAACCATCAACAGTAGCCATCCCTTCGAAAATGAACAATCAAATTGTTATATTCAGTCGAGCCTTTTTATGACAAAAAGAAAGTTTGATCCTGCTTTCTTTTGAATTTGTTCTTGAAGTTCTTAGGGTGTAGACGGTGAACTATGCCATTTTACACTAGAAGCAACAGAACAGCGAGTACTTTAAATGTACGTTGCGAATTGGGAAAGTACACCTAATCAAAGTGGTTATTTGGGAGTGAGATTTCTTCAGTATTGCCAATAGGCAGTGCATAAACAGACATTAGATCAACAACTTTATTCCACTGACCGATTCAACTACATCACGACCGACTTGGAGAGCTTGTACATCGAGGACCTCTTATCGCATATTCAGGAAACTTTAAGAAAATACTTTTTTTGAAAACCCAGATATGTCGATTCTGGGAGGGAGGCAGTACGGCAAACGTCAACGTGATATGGCTTAGCCCAGGCATTCTTATGAAACTTTGACCTTTTGTTGTTGCGGTTCCGGTTGACTGCTGTTTTTCTGCGCGTGATACGAGAGTCTCCCAGTGATGGCCTGTTACTGGCAAACATCTAATCGGAGAGATGGTTCGAAGTCATTTCGTATGCTTACCAAGCACAGTGCTCTTTGTCCCCCTCTCCCAGTGTAGCGTGATTCCTCTCTCCCTCACCTTCTTAGACAATTTAGGTTCCCAGCCTTGTAACCAAAGTCTGCACAGAATCGTGAAGCTATAGTTAAAATGCCATCAAGAAGACAAGGTTTCGCAAGGGCCGGGTAGTGTTTAAAGCACAGGAAGAGGAAGGAAGCTTTCCGTCAGCGGTTAGGTCTGTTACTTCCCACCCTTGAAGTCTCATGCAAAAGTTCGCTGCTCATTTGCTTACCTGAACTTGCACTTACCTTTTTCAGTCCAACATTTGAGGTATTCAGAGAGTTTTCCTTCCCACATTAGGGTAAGCGCGAGGGCCGGTTCTCTTTGGGGTTTTCTCCAAGCTTTACGAAATACCCAAAATTTTACCTCAGTCTGAAACGCATCACATAAATATCTGGCTTCAGAGCTGCTTCATCAGCCTAGTTGTATGGCAATGTTGGTCCTCAAAACATGGCCCGTTTTCTGTTCAGTGGCCGTTGACATCGGCTGATCAATATTTATTTTAAATAAAGAAATTCTACAAAGAAATAGTCACGTGAAAGTCAGGATTTCCCAATTTTTCAGCTTCAGCTAGCACGGCTCACCCGCACCCAGATGAAGCACATGGAGATGGGCATGGAGCAGGTGGGCATGCTGGTGCAGCAGGAGGAGGACTGAAACTCTTGTACAATAGGTCTCCATAGGTAAAAGAGCTAGTTTCGAGAAAAATTGTTCTTTTCAAAGTAAGTCATTTACCAGCAGCTGCTACCGCCACCTCCGAAAAGGAATCCGCATCCGTTGACTTCAGAAGCCAATGCAAAGATGACGAGCACAAGGAAAAGGAAATGATATTTGAACATTCTGAAAAGACATCGAAGAATTTTCTGAAGTCTTTACGGGATATATTGGAGCAACTGGTCAAAAATCTGAAGCTAAACAACTGCAGCGTTCCAAAGCAACAGGTTCTGGAGAGCAGCGAATAAGGAGTCTCTGAAAGTTCGGAGACCTTATGACAAAGAGGTGATATGGGGTGTTTTCTCTGAGCTCCTCTACGGCTTTTATAGCTTTGCACATAATGGAAAGCCCAGTTTATATCAGGTATCTGGGGCTATATGCTAGTCTAATTTGTCCGTTTTTCGCTAAGTGGACTGGAAGTCCATCGCTCGTCAAACTTCTCCTCTTATTCTGGCTTGATTCAGAGAGCTCAAACATCACGCGGATGTAGACTCAAACATCAAGCATCAGCTGTGAAAATCCTCCCAATAAAAGGAAAAAGCTGAATGAGAAATTCAACAGTGGGCCTCGAGACTTCTGTCCGCTCTTTTTTCGTTGAGAACGTTTGAAGTTGTGCAACTATATATTAAAGTAGACCAGAAAGGCAATGATTCTACGCTTGCATCTTCATAACGAAACAAAAGATCTCTTCCGACAGGAGAGTATGTCCAAAAACAAACCACTGCCGCTGTCTGGTTGGCCTTATTCAATGACTTGGACTTCATAGACAAACCTTTCATGGCGTTGACGCAGAGGACCTGGAGTCACTACCTCCCGTCTTGCGGCGAGACTTCAGTCGCTCGACCCTCCAGAACGTTCTCCAGTTGGGTCTAGCTATAGGTTACAGGAATGTGCTCACTGTGAATGGATTCTCTTTTGGTGCTATCGGCTCCTTCAAGAAAAAGGCATGTGGGCGCTAAGCAAAACGAACTTCTACTCCAAAAAGAGTGCCTTTGCTGCTTCCATATTCACATTGAATGTTTTTTACGAGCTACTCTCTCAAGGACATATTTACGGGACAGGATACTAAGCTTTGACATTATACGCAGTAGCCCACGGTAATTGACAAAGCACAAAGGCAATGGTGCAATTTTTTCTGCAAAGTATGAAATGTTTGGTCCAGCATTCTCATAAAAAAAAAGCTCAATCCCACTTTTTTCGAACTGTTAGTGAACCTATTCAGGTGTTAACAATAGAATTCCTTGTTTAAGAGTGAAAGGACCACAGTTAATCCCGGGCCACGAAAGTATATCTAAAATACCTGTTTGATTCAGTTGAGTATGCCCTTGATAAGGCAATCACAGGGTTACCTGTGGACAGTATTATCTGTATATATTGCTTCGAGCATGCCGAAGGTGGTGTAGTGCCAAATGGCTTACCATCCCACACCCATGGTCGGAGAATTGATTCCCAATCGGTATTCGCTCGGGCCAGGCAAACTTTTCATCTTTCTGGGGTCAGTTTATTGGTACCACACTTGTCTGGAAGTATGAAGCGTTGTCTTCTACGTAGCTTCTCTACCCTAACTCACGGTGAAGGTCGAATTCAAAAGCAAAACGGTACTGCTATTCTGAATGGTAGTCGTATATCAAAAACGGGTTTGAGTAAGCTTAATGACTTTGCTCTTCCATCTTTGTGACTTCGAGCGACGACAGACAACGGATCGAACCTTCGATCTCATTGCCAGATCCTGCTACAAATACCGTAGCTGACTTGCTGAAGGTTCTTGTAACTGAGACTCTGTGGATGCCTATAGTAACATTCAGGCAAATGTTTTTTTTATTTGATTGCCATATATTTCTTCCATTCAGGAGCTGCCGGGATGCTTATCACTAATAATTATTTGGTATGGTAATATGGAGAAAGTCCAATCCGAAAATATGGTTCATTAATAATCAAGAACGTGAAACATGCCTGATCCCAATTCACTTTTCTGTAGAATGTGAAAGCTGAGCTCCACAATGCTCAGCAAAAAAACTCATAAGATGGTTGTCTTGCGTTTACTTTCAGATGGAAACCACCCATGTTCATCTAGTAATTGAGATGATGAATTTTAATAGTTTTTAGCTCAAAAACTGCATTCGAGGTTCGGTCTCCTTTCCAAACACTCTTCCACTGAATTCAGAAATTTCACGTGAGTGGTGAGCCCATATAGAAGAGTTCAGCTCAGTTCGAAAGGCCATATTCACTTCGAGGACTACTGTTTATCACTAATAATTATTTGGTAGAATTTAATCGAACGCAGCAAGCACGAATAGCTTCTAAGGTATTTGTGCAGACAAATAGAAGACAAATATTTATTCCTGAACGAAACGTTCCTATACAAACAATCTTTCATATTTGTCAATTCTACAGCTCGTACTAGCATGAACTTATCCTGAGCCACATGGACAGCATGGGCAGCAACATGGGCACGGAGGTGGGCATGGAGGAGGGCATGGAGGTGGGCATGGTGGCGCAGCACAAGGACATGGGCATTGACATGGGCATGGAGGTGGACATGGAGGTGGACATGGAGGTGGACATGGAGGTGGGCATGGACGTGGGCATGGACACTGAGGTTGGCTGAAAACGATTGGTTCATTAAATTGCATGAATGAAAATGAACATTAAAAAGAAACTTATTCCCAAATAAAGTGATTTACCAACAGCAGCATTTCTCCTCAGCCATCGGTAATGGACAGCCATCGACCAGACATTCTGATACAAAGATAACCAACAGAAGGGCAAGATATTTCATCATTCTGAAAAAAAAAATCAGGATTTTTTTTGAAAAGTCAATGAAGGGGAAGTAGTAAGCAGCTGTTCAATCAGGTAAACCAAAACACCAGTGGTAGTCAAAGGCACCGATGAAGGTGTTATAATCTCTCTGATCTTCGCAACGGCTTTTATAGCCCGGCGTTTACTATAATGGATAGGCTATCGTCTTTTACTGCTTAAACAAACTGGTCTGTTATAGTGAAACCGCTTCACTCAGTCGACATGCCAACCAATCATTCTGTCGCCTAGGACCTGAAAGTAGTCCACAGATCCCAGTCCTAGTCCTGGGCAACGTCTGAACTGCCTCAGCACTTAGTAAGTAATTGGAATTCGCGATATGTGTCCTCGCTAAGCAGAATGAGTGCACAGCTGTTACAGATCAATTCCTTCTGTTCATTCCTTTTTGGGAGCTTGAGATTGCTATCTCACGATGACCGGTATGGTTTCATTCGTCACTTGTTGTTTACTTATTCGAGTAGCATGTCAACGGCGGTGAATCGGCAATCAATCATTTTGATAGGATCTTCTATATCCGAGTTCCTGGGCGATGTTACAACCTACCTAGCGAGTTTGGGTATTCAACCGAAGTAAACCAAAGATAAAGAACATCGTACTACTTTCAGGTATTAACGTTTTGCCGATATCTCGCCAGTCTAGTGGTACTTACAGATCTTACTATGACGGACCTGTTTTGAGGAGATCGAACTTGAGAATGGGTAGCTCCATCAGGCATATTACGCTCCCTAAGTTACTAACCCGACAAATGGATTAGAGTTCTGTCTTACCGTTAAATATCTACTCGTACTATGTTCGCTAGCATCATGCGGAAACGCTCTCGGACACCTAATATCTATGAAAAATTGAAATTAAAATGAAAACCTTCTCAGGAACGGCTAAGATGATTGGGAACTTCAATGTACAGACCTTTTGACTTTTTGGAATGCCTTTTTCCTTTTTTTCTTATTAGGATCGGAATACTTAAGCAGAACAAGAATCGGACCTCAATGGAAACTTAGTTTCGCGTTCGCACGCCCAAGCGTATCAGCGCTATTACCCTATTTCCAACCGAATTCTCTCGACAAAGGGTGGTTTGAGGAATCTTTGGTCACCATGTCACCATTGAGGCCTAGAAGGCCACCAATGTTTCTAGAGTTGGATTACAGGATCAGAATTGAAGGAGACATCAAAAGTTTCAATTTTACTCCGGTACGAGTCGCTCTTCAGCTGAATGTTCTTCTCAGTCTTTTCAATTTCATTCAGGCGTCATCGAGCTTTTTTACGAGGTAGTATATGTTGAATCTCCAATAAGATCAGAGCTTGTCAAGGATTTCACTCCATGCCCCTACATTTGATTACCTAATTTGAGTGTACTTGTGATTGCTGCAGAATGCTGCAAAGCTAAAGTCGCCAGATTAATCCCTTTTCAGGATGTCAACAGAATGGACCATGTTGAGCCCTCAGTGAATTTTGCATATCATATCGATGTTATAGGGGTTTTGTAGAGGCTCAGCAGGGTGTTGGAATTTTTTTCCGGGTAGAGTTTCGGCTTCTCGTCTTTGTCAGAGCTCGAGAGCTAAGGGGGCGATATGTGACCACGAAATACTGTCCGTGAAAGATGTCATAAGAAGAGCTCTCGTAAGAGCTATCACACCCCAACCAAAACGCCCAACGGATGGGTCGACTGGACTCTGATCCTTCCTTCCTAGCAATAGTGTGAGTAACGATTCAGAAGTTGCTTGAACTTTTCCCTGGAGTGTCTTAAACTTATACTCATCTATTGCACTCAACCTATCCTGCTTTCCGTCCGCATTTTCTAGACTTGCCAATCTGTACTTTACTGCTTCGGTGACGACGCCATCAGGTTCAGCCATACTTCGAATGGTTTCATTCGGTAAGCTGTCTCGAAGTCAAGAACCTTTCACCTTATTCTCCTTTAACATTGCCATTATCCCATTTACAGGAGGTCTTCTTTAGACACCCATGAAGAAGAGCCCCCATTTCTCAGAAAGAAGAGAAATGAGTGTAGTAAGGTGAAGAGGGGAAGAAGTTGCGTGTGAACTGAAGCGCAACAAGTTTTCCACTGTGTCTTACAGTAGCTTTTGAAACTATCTCCTTTCTTCTTCTTTTACAGGATCTGATCCAAAGAGTATCTCATGTTGTCTGGGAGACAACTTGAGATCAGTTACATTGAAAACTCACTTTTCGAAACACGAGTTCTTTACATTACCTCTGTTGCACACACGAATATATAAATAATTTTTTTGAGAAAAATACAATAGAATACAACAGTCGGGAATTTTGGTTTTTCCTGAATCTCGTCTTCCATTACCGTGACTTCATCCGCATGCAGATGGGCATGGAGGAGGTGGGCATGCAGGTGCAGCAGGAGCGCTAAAAACTCTAGAAGAATGTTGAAGTACGTGTTTTTGTGAATAAAAGAAAAGATAAGTCAGCTCTGAAAAAATTATTTCGGTAAAGTTAAAAGTTATTATTTTTATTAATCGTTTACCAGTTACTGCCACCCCCGAAGAGGAATCCGCAGCCGTTGACTTCGGATGCCAATGCAAAGATGACGAGTAGAAGGAGTAGATACTTGAACATTCTGAAAAATCAAGAATTTTTCGAGAAGTCTCCGATAGAGTATTAGAAGGATGGCGAGAATCTGAAGTTAAACAGTTGCAGCGCTCTAGAACAGCTGCTTATTGAAAGCAGTGAGTGAGAGGTATTGGAGAATTTCTGAGACTTACTGAAAGAGGAGCTGAGATGTGATGTCTTCTCTGAGCTCCTTTACGGCTTTTATAGCTCCGCAGATAATGGGAATCCCAGTTTTTATCAGGTATCTTAAGCTATGAATTCGACTAATTTGTCCGTTTTCCCCTAAGTGGACAGGAATTTTATCTCTAAACCCGTCATCTACCATCACATTCACATCGGCTTTATTCGAGAGCCGACAGGAACTAGGCCGTTATAGAGCTTTAATCTCGCATTATGCTTGTACACTTCGACCGATCACTGCTATTATTCGCTATTATTTTTTTAAACTTCAGCGAAAGGAAGTGAATTTGACTCAAAAACTTGCCTCGATGTGGAAAAAAAGTTTGAAGATTTCGCTACCTGCTATGAATTAGAAATTCTGCCTTGTGAAACCTTTGAAGTAGGCTAGACGGTACAAGAACTGGCGGGAGCGATAAAAATCAGAAACTCGCTGATCTATCGTGTGCAAACTCGATCTAGAGGCTGAAGTTCCTGACTCTCCATAGAAGTACTGTCAACTACTGGTCATATCCGTAGCTAGTGCAGAAAACGCGGCGAACCTTCAGTCGAGTCAAGCAATGCCAAAGTTCCATGCAACAAATACGGTACCCACAGTAATAAAGTTCAGTGTGGCACAGTTTGAGGAAGGTCTCACACGGAGGAGCAGATATCACCAGGAATGCGAAAGCGATTGATCTGGATTGGATTTCTTCAATTAGAGTCATAAAACCGATTTGGTAAAGAAAAGTAATGAATATCTCACTATGATTTATATTTGTATGAAAATATTTCGCTGGTCACTTCCCGTTCAACTCCGCAAGTTCAATGAACGAGTCATGCAAAGCGCAATCATGGACAAATACGCCATATGAAGACTTATGAGCGCCAACACCTAACCTAACTCCTCAAAAATTCCCTGTATGTACCGCTAGACCGCTAGAGAGTACTCAATGCTTATGGAAGTTCTTTCCGGAATGCGGTCCCGCATTCGATTCCCATTCAGATTCGTAGGGGCGGCTGAGTATCCATGCGGCAGATATGTTGACTTTGCAAAGCAAGCCGATGTAAAAGTCAGTGCTCTCATACTCACAGACGAGATTGCTACCAATTGATAGCCGGAGCAAATATCGATTTAGGTTTTGAACACTGGAAATTCGTGTGTGATAGAGAGCTACTTCGCACTGCGCCATCTCTGCCCTTAAATATGGAAAACAGTACCGCTTAAAGGCACAACTTACGATGTTTTGAGGTACCCCTTTTTATTCAACAAACGATAGTACAGACTATGAATAGTTCGTCGGTAGTGGAGTAGGCGGAAGAATTCACACATTCCGAGAGCGATATGACCCCTTAAAAGATGGAAAAGTAAATGTTGGACGGGATTACAATGACAGAAACAACATGGAAGGGCTATTTGGACGAGATTTAGGTAGTTGCGATTGCGCAAAGTGCCGACTCCTTCAAGCCAGAACTGTATAGATCTGCCTTTCACTGTCGCTATGAGTCAGGACAAGTTATTTGAACTTCTTACATGGCTTCCCTCGTAATTTGTGCAGCCTCTACAGTGCCGGCGTCCGAGGATACACACGGTACATTCTTTGAGCTCTTACTAGGCCGTTTCCAGACCTGATGGCGCCAGATATGGTATACGAGGGGCCCCGAATTCATCCTATGGGGAACTCTCAAAAACCATTTTTATCGTAAACTGTGCCTTCAAAGAATATCGTCAGTAAGTTATGAAAGATACGTACCCTATTGATATGTTCTTCAAATTTGAACGGGAGGCTTGACACTTTTTAAAAGCAACCGGAGTAAATGCTGTTCACAATAGGTGTGAATAACTGATTCAAGCATCAAACTCGATGTTTGCATAGTCACGGTATAAAAGAGCGTCACTTTGAGAAACTAGCATCTCATCTACCTCCCACTACTTCTGAACTTGATCGCGCTACCTCTGAGGACCATTTTTCTACAACAACCTTTTCAGGATGCTCAAACATGCGTTGATCGCACTTGCCATCTTTGTTGAGTCGAACGCCTTCGGCTTCGGTGGTAGCAGTGGGTGCTGGTAAGTGAATCATCTTAGGGAAACGGTTTCTTCGAGGATCACTTTAGCGACATGTTTTTCATTCCTAAATTCACCTGAGTTGAACTTTAAGTGCTGTCCCTGAACCACCGCCATGTCTACCACCATGCCTTCCTACGTGCGTACCTCCATGTCCTCCTCCACCTCCACCACCTCCTCCACCACCACCACCTCCACCTCCTCCACCTCCTTCATGCTGTCCTCCTCCATGTGTGCCACTCTGGTAAGTAAACTTTAATGAAAGCAAAGTTCCTCAATTAGTGAGCTGAATATTGGGGCAAGACTCTTACGATCCATGTGATTTGCCTGTAACAATTGGCTGCACACCATTTTCAGCAGTAGCTGCGGATGCGACGGATAATCAGCTCCTCCTTGAAGACAGCCACCTTCTCCACCATCATACCCACTCGGTTCCCGTGGCGGCTGTGCATCTGGCTGTGGTGTATACTGGAACGTAATTGGAGGCTTTCTGAATATTCCGGTGTTTCTACATTCTAGTGCTTGTGCATTCCAGTGTTTATTTTTTTCAGGAATAAACATTGTTATCACTAGAATATTGTTTATTTTTAATGAATTTGAAGAACCTCCACAGACCAGATGAGAATATCAAAGTGTGGGGTGGACTACCGTATGCCATACTCAAAATCACTCCAGTTCTGTTTTTATCCAAAGGCACAGCAATATAAATATGATTATGGATGTTAAAGCATAAGTGAGTCCTATCGGATTAATGGCCATAAAAGTGTAAGGTCAAGGGGGAGAGCTCTGGAAATGTTCACGGGCTGATTTCCACTGAAACCTTTTGCAGCAGCTTCCGGGCGGTCTAATTGTTGTCTAAAAAATGAATTTCTATTTACAAATAAGACACACCTGTGACCGTCCCACCAGTCATTCGATAGATCCACCTGGCTGTGGCTCACAAATTAGTTCCTCTCTTGTAGGGGAGACAGGGAAGGTAGCAGGAGTCGTGGACTCCTAGAAATTATCATTTGCAACTCCTTATGCAACCTACCAGCGAAAGCACCCGCCACGTTCGCGCCATACTCGAGTTTTAGACCGATTGTATGGTATAAAAGTTAAAGTTTTTGGCGTTAATCAATCTCGTCTGAGGGATGTGCCCCCCACTCGACTTCCATTTAGAATCGTAGTGGCGTAATGAGTGCTTATGTGGCCTATACAATGACCTGCGATGGCCAGCCGATGTACAAGTCAGTGCTTTTATCCTCCCAGACGAGTCTTGTACCAATTACCCGACCTCGAAGAGATGAAAGGCTTAGTTGGCCTAGGCAGATACGGATCCAGATTTTGAACCGTGACACTGCGTGTGTGGTAGTGCGCCTCTTGCTACTACACCACCTCCGCCCTACTGTATGGTATAATTATATCAAATTTAACACTGCTCTTGCAATTTTGTGATGATCGTTGGAACGAAACCGCTACTGACTGGATGCCTCAAGACGTGAAACGAATAGCAGGACGGCCGTCAATTCAATGGCCAAGCTTCTTTACAAAAACTTCAATAGAAAAGTTTGCTTTAGGTTTCTCGTGCGAGGGGAGTCCTAATAAACTGATTCGCTCTTCTCGCGCGACGGCTTAAAAGGAGAGCAATTGGATCATGTGGAGTGTCGGTAGTGTAAGGGATAAAGGCCACGAAGTACGGAAAGCACCAGAACGGGTTTGAGTCGCACCCGAGGCCGAAATTGTGTCCAAAACTCACTAACCATGCGAGACTTTCGTATGGCTGGTTAAAGGCACGGTTCATGGTAAAGAAAAGCTAATGAGTTCTTCATCCAGGAATACTCAACGTGGGTGGTAGAAGGGACCCTCTCGCTCCCACAATCTCTGCGCTTGGGGCATAGTAGAAGCCCTGTTGCTGCCGTGATTGGCTTTAACGCTTCTCGATCGATGTCACGTTAGAAGAGTATCGAGACAATACTGATTGCAACTATTCGTTCTAGGACCCACATACAATCAGCTAATCGCCGTAGGATGAGGCGATGTTTTTCTCCCAGTCTTTCTTCCTCTAATATTCTTTTTGCTGCCGCGATCCCTCATTTAATTTCCTTTTCCTGAGGCTGAAAAAGGTGAGCTACTTTTGCTGTCACTAGGGTTTTTTTGTTTATTTATGCTTATGAGTGAATGAATTTTGGCTTACCATTGTCTGTTATTCGCACCAGGACCCACACCCAACGGTTTTCGAAGCCTTTCTTCACTTTGGAAACACCGATTCACGCAGTTTCTTCACCTTCATCGCACTATTTTCGACCTTGTCCTCCATTTTTCATCATGATTTGGGTTACCCAAAATTATCGTGAACTGTGCCTTTAAGGGCAGCATTGAAGAACATCTAGTCGGTACTCATCTGCCTTTCTCACGCGCTGAGTCATAAGGAAAGAAGTGGGAGTTAGAATTTACTTTATTTACTTTTGCCTACCTCAAACTTCGGCAACTTTTTTACTTGTCTTACAAAATATATCCAATGGTAAGTGTCAAGCAAACAACGAATGTCACACATACCCGACACTGTGATATTTACATACAAACACACAGTTCAGCAGTTTACTGAAGAAATATGTCAAATTTCAAGAAACCAAACACCAATTTTATAATATTGACTTACCTGTATCATATGTTGTTCCCGTGATCATCGATTTGCTCAAGTGGGAGTCAGTAACATGATCGAGGGGCACAAGACACAATTTCATCCGTTCAGAGTTCTCCGAGGAGGTCTGACCATTGCGCTAAGGACAGTGCTGGCGCTTGTTTTACGTCCGGAAGGATCCAGCCACTAACCGACCGGACACAACAGTCATCACTTAAGTCGTGGCCTTTGTTCGTCAGAGAAATTCTGAATATGGAAGTGTGTTCTCAGTGTCTCCCATCTCAGTCACTAATTTTAAGCTCCCGGGTTGGTCCTGCCAGACTTCATTGTGCAGGCCATCTATGCTTCTGAGCTCTACCACAGTGAAATGAAGTTCATTACGAGGGCGCATTGGGACTTAAGACTCTATCATTCCTGCTACTTCCTCTAATAAAGAAAGCGGTGGAATCTGGTGTGTCAGTTTCAATTGCCCAGTCAGCCAGCAATCTGAAATATTATCGGCTCAAGCCTAAACTTGGCTGACAGTTCGTCAGCACTTCCAGGGCCCTTGATTTCGAGCTTCTTCAATGACCACACATTCAACTAGAGAATTTCCTGGGCTGCATTCTAAACTTAATTTTTCGTACAGATAAATATTGTAGATTTATGAAGAGTAGGTAGTGAGGACAAAGCATTCTCCTCAAGTGTTCATGCTATGTCATCCAATTAGTCTACCGCTGTCACCGCTATACCGATGCAACAAATTGAAGGAAATTCCTCTCTGAACTGGAACGTAACGCTTATGCAGGGCTGGCGCGATCAGTGTTCCAATTAAGTTTGGATAACCGATTGACGTAATGAACTCGATGATGGCAAAGCCATGGTATAAAAGGGAACCATTGCTGAGAAATGGCATCACATCCACATTACCAACATTTTCCTGTCACCTTCTTTTTGGAGTCAACATAACATTTTCAGAATGATCAAATACGCGGTAGTCGCGTTGGCCTTCTTTGTCGCATCTGACGCCTTCCTTTTTGGAGGAAGTAGTGGTGGCAGCAGCTGCTGGTAAATAGATCTATTCGAAATGATTTGCTTTCTGAAAAACATTTTATCTTTGCTTTCCCTTTACGTTCGGGAATATATCATGAAATTTTTCAGCCCTGCTCCTGCACCTGCGGCCCCCGCTTGCCCACCACCATGCCCTCCTCCATGCCCTCCTCCATGCCCTCCACCATGGTGAGTGACTTTCAATGAAAAGGTTCCTATCTTGTCGTCATTTAAACTTCCTCTACTAACAATTTTCAGTCCTCCTCCTTGCCCAGCACCATCGAGCGGTTGCGGAGGTGGTAGCAGTTGCGGAGGCGGTGGTGGCTGTGGAGGCGGTGGCGGCGGAGGCTGCGGAGGAGGTGGCGGCTGCGGAGGAGGTGGCGGCGGAGGCTGCGGAGGAGGTGGCGGATACCCAGCTCCTCCTCCACCACCACCTCCACCACCACCATCATACCCAACCGGTGGCGGTGGCGGTTACGCTTCCGGCGGCGGTGGCGGCGGATATGCATCTGGCGGCGGCGGCAACGCTTATGCAGGAAAGTAAGAAGAACAACCGCAGAGCACCGAACAAATTGTCTGTACATTGGAATGACAAGCTTCCTAAGAATAAATATAGATCTTCTAGCTGTGACATTTCGTACACCGTACACTATAAAATTCTTCCCCAAATGAAAACAAAACTTGCAAGATCATACTGTTCATTTTGCGATTGCTGTTCCTTTTTGGCCTCAATACAAGAAGAGCTGACATTCAAGATGAGATTATATAACGATACTAATCTACACACTTTGCCAAAATGCTCTTCAAAAGCTTCCTGAAAAGTTTTTTGCATTGACCTCCCACCTTACTTACTTTGTAAACTTTGTTTCGACCGATAAGTCACATTGACGCTATCGGAATTTCTTGAAAGTGTAGCTTCCCATTTTTGGCGGACAAGACATCATAAAATCGCCACATGGTTGCTCTTAGCGCACTAGTGCATCAAAATGTTCAGAATTAACAGCGAAAGAAACTACAGGGCACTCAGACTGTCCTGATAAATATGAATGGCTTGAAAAACGATCGAAAATACCACGAACTACGTGACCTGCTTGGCCTGAGAGGCTCTGTAACGGAGATTACTAACCGCAATGGGGGCATGGAGGACGATGTTGCATCAGAATAGATCCATTCAAAGCAGAACAATCGCAAAACTCAACAACCTCGGTCGTATTATTCATTCCATAAAAGCCCTTTACCATATTTGCAAGTGATACCACTTCGACTTAAATGACGAAATACATTTCTTGTAGAGGTTTCAGCTGATACCTGCCCAGCCCTGGTCTTGAGCCATCCTTAGTTTGTTACTTATTATATTTGACCTGCTGTCCAAATTGGCTGGTTGTGGCTAATTCTCATTCAGAAGCTGTCCCGTCAAGGCTTTTCCTGAAATCGCTCGTCGTTTTGACATTTCTCGCACTACCGTAAAATGATTCGCGAAGTGAAGTCTACGTCGAGCCTCAAAGCGGTAGTTTACTGAGCACATTCGTTAGAAACTGATGAAATCACGAAATCTGCATTATAAAATGGCTTCTGAACTTAATGTCTCTTTAGCCGATGGGAATAGTTCTGACGAGGAAAAGTTCGAGCAGAAAAACCGCACGTGGCATGCACCTCGACACTTTTTACTGGCAAAAAGATGTTCAACGTGGAAGCAATGTTCAGATCTCAGAGTACATGCATGTTTCCCAGAAGGGACAGACCGTTTCTTGCAAAATCCTTCTTCCGTAATTATTTGGGCTGTAATCTGCTTCATCATACCAACGTCGCTTATTTTTATTGAAAAAAGACTCCCAAAACATCTTTACAAGGGGCATTTTTGAAAAGATGCTGCTGAGGGTAACAGCTTATTCAAACGTTACAATTTGAAACCTCCGGAGCACTCCCCACAGGGAAAGAAGGTCAAGACCAATTTTACCACTTTTCTCGATTGGCCATCAAATCTTACCGACCACAACTCAGTGTGTGATAGGTACAACCCTTGTTAGATAGGAAAGCCTGTGCTCAAATCACACCATAATTGTCGTTCTCTGAAATTTAGAATCTCGGACTGGATATTCTTAGGAATCTCTGAGTAAAGCCGCCGGCATCCGAAAATTCTCTTAGCTATACAAGAGTACAGGAGAGAGTTTTATCAAACAACTGTCCGCTCCTTTTGAAGATACGATTTTCATAAAGATCACGATCTAATCAAAGGTCTCATTTGTGGTGTTTTTTGCTGGCATTTTTTTAGATTTCTAAATAATAATATATCGAATTAGATGACATTATAAGATCCTGTAATAAATGTCGGAAAAGGTTTAGTAAGCAGCAAGATTTCCAGAAAGTTTTTAGAGATAGCAGTTCACGGTGATGAACCCCTCTTTAGGAAAGGGTCCACGACGAGTCTGAAACTATTAAATCTCGAAGGGATAGAAGATTCAGTGGTTTCATCAGTTTCAGGTTACAAACTCAAACCCTTGACCCTGCACTTAAAATCGCGTTACTTGGCACTGCTCTTCCTTCCCGCTTTAGTGAAGTTATGTAGCACTGTAGAACTGACCATCTGATGGAAGTCCGAAGCACATTCAATGCCTAAAACAGTCTCCGAGACCAGTCCTAAGTATTGTTTGAAAATAAATAAATAAATAAATAAATAAATGAATAAATAAATTGTTTGCCGCAATGATCATATATCTTTACATCTAGGCACTGAATAAAAATGAAATAAAATAGAAGCTGGTGATGCATCTGGAGGCCACAATCATCGCAGTGGTCGTTGACTTGATCGATTTCAAAAATTTTGTGCTTAATTGGATAATGAATCTTGTTGGAAATCACTTTTTTTTTGGAATTTTGCTAAGCTCAATTATTAGAGCCTTCGGTGCGGGGCTACGATGAGAGATGGTGACGTGCGAACAATGTCCCGGATGAGGATCCACTTATGCGGTAGCGATGCTTTACAGTTCTTCGTATAGCTCACGATCCTGTCGTAAACTGGCTAATACGATAAGCACATCTGTATAAAAAAGCTTTAGCTGGTCAACACACATAATCCAGCGCTCTCGAGCCATCTTTCTCTCATTACCATAGACCTTCCAGCTTTATCCATACTTTTGTCGTTTTGGTTGTTTCGATTCATATTTGGTTCATATATCATTCCTTTATCTTTCAGGATGTTAAAGATCGCCGCTGTGACGTTGGCAGTCTTTGCCGCGTCTGAAGCTTTCCTCTTCGGAGGTGGAGGTGGTGGCAGTAGCTGCTGGTGAGTGAATAACTTTGATGCAATTCATTATCTTTCTTCTTACTCTTTCCATCATTGCAAAATTTTCAGTCCTGCACCTGCACCTGCATGTTGTCCTGCTGCACCCGCATGTCCGCCACCGTGTGGAGGTGGCGGAGGCGGTTGCGGAGGTGGTGGAGGCTGCGGAGGCGGTGGCGGTTGCGGAGGCGGCGGAGGCTGCGGAGGAGGTGGCGGCGGATGTGGAGGTGGTGGAGGCGGAGGCTGCGGAGGAGGCGGTGGTGGAGGTTACCCTCTTCCTCCTCCACCATCGTACGGAGGTGGTGGCGGCTATTCTGGCGGCGGTGGATATTCTGGCGGAGGTGGAGGCAGCTACGCATCTGCTGGCAGCGGCGGTGGTTACTCTGGCGGAGGCGGTTACTCTGGCGGAGGTGGTTACGCTAGCGGAGGCGGCGGCAACTCTTACGCTGGAAAGAAGTAAGGAAAACGGCATATCCACGACATTCCTGTGCATTAATTAATTTATTGACGTGTCAGATTATAAATTATTAAATTAATTCGTTTTCAATCGTCACACTACGCACACACAGCACTGTCAGCACATTATTGAACAGATTACAAGTTCGTCCTGCTTTCGACCATAAAGAAGGAACCCTTTATTTGATACTGATTGATGATAGATTTCAGCTGCTTACGTAAAATCATTTGGTAGGCTACTTATCCAGAATTCGAAGGATCACGGTGCAGTTCAAAAAAAAAACATTTAGAGAGCTACATTTAGTTCAAGTGGTAGTGTAGTTGAAGTATTAGGAATGGGTCCATTCAATTCAAATCTGGAAGACACAGTTCCACATATTTGCATGCCTCAAAAGCCACCGTAAACATGTCAGTACGCCCATACAAATACTCCACTAGTAAGGGCTAGTTGCTAAATGCATAGCTCATACCGAACAAAATGAGAATAACCACCCTCGAAGTAGGGGCAAGTTTGTTTTTCACTCAAGTTCGTTCGTACACTCAAATTTTCTGAAGTTCCTGTGCCTTTAAGTCTTTTAGGTCGAGTCTTAGAGAAACTCGAGGTAAGCTACTCATAAATTACTTATGAAGAAAAGTCGAAAACCTCTCAGAAATCAGATTTTCAATTTTGGAAAGCCTGGATTCAGTATATCTTTATATAATATATTCCGACCAATTTACAGATAAACAATCAGGCGATTTTGATGGATTTACTTTCCGACGGCGTAAGCGTTAGCTGGAGGAGGAGGAGCAGCGTAAGCTGGTGCTGGAAGAGGAGCGGCACCACATCCAGAAGGAGCTCCACATGGGGCTGGTGGAGGAGCACATCCACCTCCGCATGGCTGGGGAAGAGAAATCTGGGGAAGTTGAATAGGTGGCAATGCTGGTAGTCCACCACCGCATCCACATGGTGGAGGTGGAGGAGGAGGTCTGAAATAAAGAAGTTATTGCACCGAAGCTCCTTCACTGAGAGGAAACCAAAACTGAGTAATAGTAAGTAACTTACGCGCATCCACATCCACCACCACCTCCTCCGAGAAGGAAAGCAGTTGAGGTAGCGATGAGAGCGAAGAAAGTGAGGTATTGCATTATTGAAATAATAGGATGAGGGTGAATTTGAATGGTATCGTTTCGGCTTTTATAGGAACGATAGCGATACGACTGGGCTTTTGTTACCCACCCACAATATCTATCTGAAATCAAAACCTGATGACTAGAGATGGCCGATACAAGTGACCATTTCAGGAGAGATCTGAGATCAACGAAGGTGAAATGAAAGACGAAAAATCGGGACGCGCCGCTATAGAACCGGGTCCTACCCCGACCAAATGAAGCATATCAGCGAATGTCTCAAAAGGCATTTGTTCAGTTAAATATATATAACCGTTTCGTATGTGGTCAACTATCAAATGACTGACCTCGTAGAAGAATAATGGGACTTCACAAGGAGAGAGGTCGTTAGAAAATGTATATGAATAAACAACGTATCTCAAAGGGCTTTCTTCCTTGGGAAATCGAGATACAACACAGCTACTAATTCGATATCAACTGGCTTGCTATAAAATTTGCCAAGGTGCTCCATATATGTCGTAAATAAGGCCATCGGACAGCCCTGCTCCAAAAGAATCCAGATGATTGGTGAATTTCCCACTCTCTTAAACTCTTTATCTTCATTCTCACGAAAGTTGAGGATTGGATTCTCAAGCACGTAAGTAAGGCATGTATGGCATTACAGTCGAGCTGCTCTTGCCAGGAGCTATTCAAATTCTATCAAGGAGGGTATTGGAATAATCACGATTTGATTCTCCCATCAAATATAACGGAGTACTTTCCTTTTGGGTCCGGAGAACGGAGGTACCAAATGAAGTGAAGGGTTTACAATGCTGTTATATCCGCACATAACAACTCAGGTACTGGAGGCTAAATTTCTAAGAAGAATATCTTAAATATATTATATACAGTAGCGCTCAAAAGTGTTCGGTCAAACGCCTTCGCGCTTTTTCGTTCATAAATTTGTTCTTAGTGGAGCGAATCGCGCTAAATTTCGATATGTTTAACTAAGGCATATTTCACACTATCCAACACTATTTGACTGCAAGCTGCAATATCCACATAATTAGAATAAGATGTTTATGCGGCAGCAGATTTCGCTAAAAGCAAAGTTATTGACGTCTGCAGCTATTCAAACCTTGTAAGCGTTTTTCTAATCTACTATGTTCGGCATTAGCGCTTGTACACTTTGGACATGACGAATAGGAAAGAAGTCCCAAAATTAACAATGTTTGTATTTTTAGTTCATTTTGAGTGCAAGCCCTTTGGAATATCTGGAACATGACCAGATTGCAGGTTAATAGTGGTAAATATTCAAAATACACCCACGTTCAAAATATAAAAATTTCGCATTATTAGATCCAGTACTAAAGGAGTTACGACTGAAAAGTATGACTGAAGAAGCATTTCACCGAAGACTTTTGAGCGCTACTGTAGCTAGCTTCTCCACCAGTAGGGCTCTTCCATAATTGTATTTCTCTCCCAATTCTTGCACCATAGCTAGAATTATTGCAAAGCGACAGTTTGCAGCACCGCTTGACAGCGAATTGTGTAGTAGTGGTATTGTTTGCCGTACATTTGGCTTCCGTGAGAAACAGCAGCACTTGGATACGTGCTTGAACAAAATTACTCACATAAACACTGTTTGAAACTTTCCTTATGCATTTATGATAGAGACTCTCACCTCGAAGTCATTCCAAGCTCGAAATATTGAGTGACATATGGCTAAGCGCTAAACTGAACTAACTGCTTTTATCCTGCTGAAATCTCATTACTCATTGGGTACTCCACAATTATTCACTCATAATAGTCCTTATCTGACTATTTCGCTTTGTTTTTCTATTGTGCCAATAGAGGATAATAGCGTTCTATGCTTTGTTTATTTTGACTTGTTGTTCATGTCCTTTCTCCTTCATGGAAAAATGATTATTATTGTTATAAGGGCAAGTAGTATAGGCAAGTGGCGCACTCTTACGCAATCCTCCTCCGAAAATTTTGTCTCGCATTGAGATCTGCCCAATCCAATCTCCATTCCTCCGAATCTGTTTAATTGGTACCAGATCCGTCTGGGAATATCAGATTCTGACTTGTACATCGACTGACCACCACGAGCTTTGCGTAAGTCGCCTAGTACGTCTTCAAAACTCCAACGACTCTGAAAGCTGAAGTTATTTCCCACGGTGGATCATAGCTTACACGCCATTCCCTTTCACATCAGAATGCCTGTCAAAGGTTAAATGTTAGCATAACCAGTTATGCAAAGTCACTTCAAAAACCGGTTACCGACACAATGGTTGGACGTTAATGTATACTTATCATTTCAAATGATCTTGAAAATTTCCAGAACAAGCGGAGTGGTAGCTGGCTTGTTTCATTTAGTTCCTTTTTGGGACAACTTCTGCTTGATTTTAGATAGGTTCATATGAGATTTCTGGTAGGTGCTTTTGATTTCTTCTATTCTCTTTAAAGGTTCAGTATCGTCATCCTTCCACTGTTTCGACTTTCTCAAGCCCTTAAACAAATTCCGATTCTACGGCAAATATGTCCTGTATTTTTCAGAAGTCTAGCAAACTTTCTTCGCATTCCTTCCAACGCTTATAGACTTTCATTTGGCATACACCAGGCAGATCATTTGAAGGCTCTCCATAACATTGCAATGTTTTCCACCAGCTATTTTCAAGGTTTCTCTTTGCACAGAGAACTCTTCGGAATCTAAATTTTCAGGCCAGGTATTCACAAATAATACGGCTTGCTATGTGGGTAGAGCTAGCATTCCGCAACGGAAGTCGATTATCATGAAATTCGGCGTTTCGCGCACGGGAACCGGATCAACGGGTTATCTCCATTGTATCTTTGGCTGGCGCAGGAGATATGTACATAAATATACGCGATCCAGGGACAATGTTATTTCAATGGGAACACTACAATACGACTGCTAAGCATTTCTGCTTCCCTAACATTATTTCGGGTACGGTAGGATAGTGACATGCGAAATTCTAGCCTTCCAATCCTCTTTCGCAAGTTGGAACTCTGATTGCAATCTCAGTAACCTTTATGAGAACTTCTCATCACTTTTTTGTGAAGGTCTCTTCTGGTATTTCCTATGAACCGTTCCACTCGAGGATGTGCTCACTTTGAGGTGCTTTCCCGAGCCACGCACGGTATGAAGTTGCACGTCAAAATAGTCCACCCAGCCTACCCGAATCGTCCGTCTTTACTGAGTAACCATCCAAGTACGGCGATGTTTACGCCTTCAATTCTGAGTCACTACGGAATGTCTTCCTTATCAATATCGGAGAAGGACATTTTGTGGAAAGATGACTTTCACTCAGATAGATAACTGACGTTTTCAACCCCCTTTTGAATACTATCTCTCTCTTGAAATGGTTTTGGGAGCTTGAATCAGAACGAATAGACCCCGTACCTAACCAGACTTCAGTAAACAATTCAAAAATAACAAAAGTGTCGGATCCATATATATCCGGATCTGAGTTTCGGACTCAAACGGAAGTTCGTGGATTTGACAATGATTTATGCCGACATCCATACCCGACAATCTATTTAAGGCTGCCAAGCTTGGTAAAGTCGGCGAGGGGAACCGATCCCTTCTCCGTCGCAGCTTCAAGCTAGCGCACTAGCCACTACGCCACCAATGCTGGCTGGCTGGGTGGAACAGGCAGAACAACTATGTTGTACTCGTCATTTGCTGGTGTTTTTTGTATTTTGGGAATAACAGCGTGCTGAGGACATTTTCCTCATTGCTAAGCATTTAATTGACCTAGAAGAGATAGACGATTGTCTTCGGGATTCGATCCCTCGAATTACACATGCCACCTACCATCACCTTACCTCTCATACAGGGAAGTATAAGGAAGTAAAAGCGAATAATTGGAGAAAAAAAGCTGGCTAATGTCTGGTTTTGTGTAGCCATATCCCTCTTGAGGAGCTCCAGTCCTCAGTAATATCCTTTCAGAACGATTTGGGACATACAAAGAGGAAGGAACTGGAACAAAAAACACTGCACGAAACTATCATGGTCCTACCCTGATTGTGGGGCAAAAACGGCATTCGTCCCAGTCCCTTCAACAAATAGAACTTCCGAATCATCCTTAAAGGGCGTGCCAAAGGAATGGGAGGGTATCCCTGGTTCAGATGCTTTTTTTCAGCACCAAGTCCTATGGAAAAGCGGAAAACTGGAATGCCCAAGAAGCAGTTGCGTAGACTTATCGTTGAATCTAAGGTGATTTACGTGATCAGGTCGTCTAGACGACAGATATTTAAGCCGATCCCATATGGGAGACCGTTTTTGTGGGCTATCGGTTGTTCATAAACAAGGACTAAATGAGACAAAGCGCACAGTCAGAGATATCAATCACGTGATATCGGCCTCTGTTCTGTCCTTACTGTCTCCCCTCAGTATCCAATGAGCATTTTTTCAGTGCCGGGACGTATTTTTCTGGAATTTTCATATGTAAAAACCAGTTCCAACCATGAGAAGTCCAACCGGAAACTCTCATTCCCTCGGGGTCGGCATAGTGTGATGATCGTGAAGCTAGGCTATTTTTTGTCTCGCTCCCCTGACCAAATGCTCCTTTACTTTCCTTTGAAGTTTCTTATTGTTTTTTTTTGTTTATATTTACTTTACACTATAATCACTTCTATTATGTCATATTATGTGTATTTCCTATATGAACTTTAATGTGTTTGTTTTTTTTTTCGAAAAAAGTGAGTCGCGAGAGCTTTTAAGAGGCTCGGACCGCTATGAACGACAAGAACGCTTCAACTTCATTGCTGCCTTGATCAAACATATACAAAGAAAACTCGACATCGAGTGACCTGAGATGATATCCTGAGATACGAGCTTCAGCTGCGTCTTACTTTCTGACACGACATAAGCGTTATGGTGGGGTGGAGCAGCATAAGGTTGTGGGAATGGAGCACCTGCACAACCAACTGGGCCTCCACATGGCTGCGGTGGTGGTGGAGGTGGTGGAGGGGGAGCACATCCACCTCCACAGGGAGGAGGTGGTGGAGGAGCACATCCACCACCGCATGGTTGAGGAAGTAGGAGTTGTGGAAGTTGAAGCATCGGCAGTCCACCGCCGCATCCGCATGGGGAAGGAGCTCTGAAAATCAACGAAATTCTGAAGGGAAAAACAAAAAGTCACTGCCAATAAATTTTGAACAAGTAAAACATACGCGCATCCGCATCCACCACCGCCAAAGAGGAAGGCGGTCGATCCGGCGACCAAGGCGAGCAAGATAAGTAGTTGCATAGCAACAATGACCTAGACGGAGCGTCAAGATCGCTTTTATAGTTAGCCGAGCTCTTAACCTTTTCATTGCGCTCCCGTCCCATTTTGGACATTTGGTTGTCTCGTTCTCTGCAAACTTTGATATCACTCGGACCTTTTGATTGAAATGGCGATTAAATCGTGACCTTTGCAGAGCGCTATGACTCTGAACCTGAGATGTTACAGTGTAGTAGATATAGCGACTTCAGCCAGAATGTAACGAAACAATTAAGTTTCTGAACCCAAACATCATCGCACTGACATACATTTACCAAAGATTTGCTTCGTAGTGATTCATACCACAGAAGGAGAGTGGTCAACCATGCCGCACTGCATTCGTAATCCCAATTTTTGGAAATTCCCAGCATTTGAAAGCACCTCACCCATGTGAAAACGTATACCGTATCCATTTCGGTCAAAGGTGATGGGAGACTTGGACTTTTCGAGGAAAGTTATGTCTTATAGAATTTTTGCAGTTGGACATGATTAGATTCGTCAGATCTCAGTTCACTATCGAATCGTCCCTTACCTCTTTCAAACACCACTACCGTATGCATGATAAGGAGGTCGGTTGTAAACTGAAGAGTTTTCTCATCTTCTGTCCAGCTTCAACCTGATTTATTTATTTATGAAGACAAAAACCCTTACTTCAAGTCAGCTAGTACGGCGACTCATTCTTCAGTCATCATGGGGCAGGTAATCATTCACCATTACTGCTTTTAATAAGAATGAGATACGTGGCGCATTCCTTGGAAACCTCAATGGATCATGAGCGATTTACATGCTTTTTATGAAACATTGTTATGTTTCGTCCTCGAAAGGGCTAACAAAACCGGCTAGCCATCGCGCGCGGACTTCGCCAACCGGTTGACATTCTCCGTTCCTTGAACTCGGTTTCCCTACAAAGCTATCGAAAAAGCTTTCGTCTCGCGATTCAACTTATCTAGACTGACTTATGACATAAGGATAGGTAAAGATGATTTGAACACATAGTTTTTTTAGTTGAAATTGCATTTAACCCATTGAAGCATTAATGAAAGGGTAGGTTCGTTGCGGGTAGAAACACACCTCTAATAACTGAAAAATGAATCAAGCCGCCTGATGAAGCACCAAGCGAAAACAATCGTTTCCTACTGGTCTGTTTATTTATCTACCTATTTATCTAACAATGATATCTCCAGGATCTCCATGCTACTGAAAGAATTCATTAGTAGTAGCATTCCTGAGCCAGTCATCAAAAAAATCTTCCTTGAAAGGCGTTCGCTTCTGATGCAGAGTCCAAAGTAGAAGCAATAGTGGACTCGTTTACAAATTGACAAATTACCAAAGATTCTCTTTGTTTCTTGAATAGTTTCACTCTCCAGTGGAGTAGTTTACGATTACTGGAACGTTTACTTCTTTGATATACGATTTCAGCGTAAGCCGTCGATCATATTTTCCCGAAACCGCAGCAGTTTTTGTGATGGCCAAGAAGAAGCCCATAGTAGCCCTTTCCGTCCTTTTTGCCGACTCTTCCACTGCACATTGGCTGTTGCCCTCTACAACAAATTTGAGTACTGCAACTTTTGTTTACTTGGAGTTAAACCGGTGGGAATTTCTAAATGCATAGCGCATCCAATAAGCAGCACATCACGAAGGGCTCTGCAGGTTTCCTTTTCTGGGTCTTGAGAGGAATTCCTGTTAGGAGCAGTGAGTTGACTCACTGCTGAACTTATCGGGACTAGCTACAGGCCTGGCTAGCGCACCCGACCTTAAGCCAGAGAAAACAAAGGCCCTCCGGAAGCGCTACTTCCTCTCTTCCATGGGAAAAGATTCACAAAGTATCCTCGTAGATCAGCTTATAGAACAAGTAAAAATCAATCACAGACTTCACAAATTCATTCATTTTTTAAATAAATTCATTAAAAATTATTACACTTCGCTAAGTGATAACCACGTTCAACCAATCGTAGCATAGGCAGGTTGAGCAGCTCCTGCAGGTGCAGGAACTATTGCTATATACATTGGTGCAGGTGCAGGAGGTGGAGGTGGGGGAGCTGGAGCTGGAGCTGCTGGAACCACTAATTGTGCTTGAACAACCGGTGGAGCTGGGCAACACTCTGGTTTAGGTGGAGGAGGAGGAGGTTTTGTTGTGGGACAAGGACACCTAAATGGGAAACTTGTTACTGATAAATGGTTCCTACAAAAATGTCCAGCAAGAAGTGAACATTGGCGTTTAAATAAATCATTCTCAAATTACAATACAGTGAAATCGATAGAACCAACTAATAGGAATTAGTGAAACCTACTGTTGACAGCCACACATTCCACCACCAAATCCTAGAAGGTTCCATAGCCATGCTTCAGAGGTGGTTACCACTGATAGAAGAACTAGTGTGAGCCGCATGAGGGGGTGAATGAAGTGTTTAGCCTGATCCCATTTTATAGCAGCACAGCCAGTTGTTGCTTCACAATGCCCCTGGTTTCACAATTGCAGTTTTCAAAGGTTTTATTTGATTCTCGAGTTCTTAGAAGGGCAACTGGTCATTAGCGAATCTCGGCAGGTGATATGCTGCTTCTGAGATGGTGCTACAGCAAAAAAACTCGATCCACATCGACGTCGAGACTGCGGCCGTCGACCAAATGTTCGATATTTTCTCCTTTTGAATGATACTCACTTGTTGATATTGATTATTGAATATTTATTGAAAAAAACAGAACAAACAGAGACAGAACAGGGTCACTTGTACGTATCGATTATTTGTTTATTTCTAAAAATCGTAAATATTCATCGCTATGTGATTACACCGTTCAACCTATCGTAGCGTACGAATACGACGGTGCAGCAGCTTTCGGAGCAGCAGGAATTAACGCCAACGTGTATACAGGAGGTGGTGGAGGTGGAGGAGCAGTAGCCACGGGAACTACAGGAATCACTAATTGTACCGTTTGTGTTGGAGCTGGGCAACAAACAGGCTTGGGAGGAGGAGGTTTTGGTGTCGTTGGGCATGGGCATCTAAAAAGGAACGTCATTACTGTTCTACTTATCAATTAATCGCTGTAAATGGTTGTTTCAGGAATGTCCAATAAAGAATTGAACTATGATGTTCAAGGAAATCTATTTTAAACTATTTGCAGTGAAAATCAATACAAACAATAAACAGAGAATTCTGAAACCTACGGTACACAGCCGCACTTATTTCCCAGACCGAAGAGGTCCCACCAAATTGCTTCAGATGTGGCCGCAATAGAGAGAAGAACTAAACAGACCAACATACCGGCATGAATGTACAGTCTGTTTTAGGCCCTTTTTAAAGCAACATAACCAGTTGTTACTTCACAATACCACAGGTTCCACGGATGCACGGGTTTTTCAATAGTTCTAATTGCTCCTCTGATAGATTTGAGACACTTATGGGATCCTTATCGGGGAAGCTGGTCGATAACTGACTCCATCAAAACGACAATGCTTTTGAAATGATGTCAACGAAAAGCTCGATGTACCCTACCGATGAAATCCTCCTCCCTAATGGATGGAGATCGCACTTGGAATAATATTTATAGATTCATATGTTTACAGATCGTTTACCAAATATTTATTACTTCAACTCAATAAAACCAGGTAACAATTAGTGTAAGGTAGAACAGGATATCGACACATGATCGCTACTGTCATCCAACATAAACACTGGGCGGAGCAGGGTAAGGCACTCCTCCGACTGGAGGAGCTGGCTGTGCAGAATACGACGGTGCCGCATGAGGAGCAACCATTTGGGGTGCAGGAGCTGCCACTATTCGAGGTGCAGGAGCAGCAACATATTGAGGTGGTGGAGCTGGAGCTGGTGGAGCTGCCATGACAGGGATGACTGCTATACGTGCTTCCGCTGGAGGTGCTCCTACAGGTTCCGGTGGAGGTGGAGGTGCAGGTGGATGACAAGGCGGTATGACGGGAGCTGGTGGTATCGGCAGACAGGGGCAGCTGAAGCAAACATAATTGCTGGCGTATTTGGAGAGAGTTAGAAACTCCTTTGGAAAAGATGGATGTGAGACTAAATTGGAACTGTCTTCCAGAAAAAAAAAAATTTTGAAATGAATGGGGGAAAATCAGGAGCGGAACTTACGATGAACAGCCACAGTTGTTTCCTCCCAATCCAAAAATTGACCAAAGCCAACCCTCAGTTGAGGCAATTGCAGATAGAAGAATTAAACTCAGCAGCATGTGGAGGGGGGACGGAAAGATTAGCTCAAATCCATTTTATATTACCGTTTTTTATTAAGCCATGATACAGGTTCCACAATTGCTAGCAGTTCTTTTAACAGTTTCTCATCTGCGGGATACTCACGGACTCTTTATTAGGGCAACTGGTCGTTAGCTAATCCTCGTAAGCCGATTGGGAGACGCTATCAGTAAAAAGCTAAATACCCGTCAATGTCGAGAACCTTTGTCTGACGTTGTTTACAATGTTTTCACTGTCGAAATCATATTTATTCACTGATATCATTTAATGATCATTCATTGAGATAACGTACAGTAACAGGTAGTAAATATTTAAATGAGTTGTAGCATTATAAATAAACATTTCTACATGAACATTTCACTTTCGAGGGGCAGTAACATATCCACCGGCTGCTTGTGGCGCTGATGCTACTACAGGAGAAGCAGGCACAGCATAAGATTGTACTGCTGGAGCCGGCGCAATCACTGGAGCTGCCGGAGGTACAGAATAAGTACTCTGTGCTGCAGGAGCTGGTGCAACTACTGGAGCTGCTGGCGGTGCAGCATATGTACCTGCAGGAGCTGCAACTGCTGGACCTGCAGGAGCTGGAACCTGGATCACGGGAAGTACGTAGCGTGTTTCGCCTGCTCCTCCTCTCGGAGCACAAGGATCAGCAGTCGGACAGGGTGGAGGCGGAGGAGGAGGTGGAGGAGGTGCTGGTTTTGGAGCACAGGGATCTGGTCCACATGATGGCATTGGAGGAGGTGGTGGTATTGGAAGACAAGGACTAGCTCCACATGGTGGTGACAGCGAAGGAAGTGATGGTAATTTTAGTGGTGGTAATGTTGGCAATGATGGCATGCAAGGGCATCTGAATAAAAACGCCATTACTGGCCGTAGTCGTCGACAAATGAACTACTACTAGTCTATTAAAACTCCTTTTTTGAAAAAAAAAAAACTTCAAAGAAAATAAGAGAACCTACGGATTACAACCACATCCTGATCCTCCTCCACCAAAAAGGTTGAAAAGGAATGCCTCAGAGGAAGCAAGGGCAGACAGAAGTATTAAGATGGGCAGCATTTGGGGATGGATGACGAAGGGAAAGGGCTTAAAGCCTTTTTATAGCAATACGACCCGTTTTTGTTTCACGATGCTTCAGGTTCCACCCTAAGAAGCTTTTTTAAAGGATTTTTTTGGCTCGAAACGCTAACTGGCTTTTTTATCAAGGCATCTGATAGAAAGCTGATCCCTTTCAGACGATTCGTGATTTTGCCGAAACAAAAAGCTAAATACGAATCAACGTTTACCTCCCTGCCTGATGTACTGAATGTTTTCGCCCTTTTGGTACGATATTGATGTTGACGTGCCCCATCGACTCATCTCGACGGCGCCCGTTCTGATTCTCCCCATTTTCTGACGTCAACGTGATATCGTCCAACTCACAGACTAGGACAGTTGTTATGTTGGATGCTGGAGAGGTTCGGGCTTGGCCAGACTGGGCCAGTTTCGGTCCAGCCCTTAATCTCAGATCATGTGTTCAGTGTGGGGGTGCCTTTTTACACTATCCCATCTTCGCCGAAAAAGAAAAAGCGTAATAATTGGACTAGTTAGATGGTCCTCTCTCTATGATTCACTGATCCTTAAGTCAGATAAATTCCAACATTTGGAAAAAACTAGTCAAAAAGTGCACCCTTCAGACAACAGGGTAGACGTTGAGTGCCTTTAAAAATTGGGCTGGGTCGAGTTCAGATAATGGAGTATAGCGTTTCTATAAATGAGTTATAAGTATGTGTATGGCGGAGGTAGCGTAGCATGGCAAGTTGCACACCAATACCCACGGATGGTCCAACGATCGACCACTGGATCGATACTCGCCCATGCCAGCCAAGCCTTCCATCTCTTCGGAGCCGGTTATTTGGCATTTCTAGAGGGTATCATGACTGACCTGTACATAGCCGGCCTCTGCAAGTCACTGTATAGGCCTCATACACATTCAATCAGCCACTACCATTCTTGATGGAAGTCGAATGCGGAGCGGCAACTCATGCATCGCGGCCTAATAACGGCACTGATTAATAAAAAAAAAGACTTTACTTTTTACGTGACTGGGGAAGGGTAAGCAGAGGGAAGGATCTGTTTTCTGTCTTCTATCTTATTAGTACCACTAACTGCACTTCCAATTCGATAACTGCCAATCGGAGCGCCCACCCTAATCTTTCTCTCGTTCTGAAGAGACTTTCACAGTGTACTAGATGCAGATGCTCCTATTCTTCACCCGAAGCCACCAACGGTCACACATCGTCCTGCAGTTGACCAGCTACACTTTTCATTGTTATACGTGAAAATAGCCACAATTAGGCAGTGAGAAGTCAGGTTGTTGTCCCTGACCGACTCCAAGTTCTCGTCCTTCTTCTGAACATTATTCCACGAGCTAGGGATGAAAAGCAGGTCAAGTTGCAATCTTACCAATATTGTTTCGAAAAGACAGCAGTTTCTAATCGACAACAATTAGTTTACCCAGATTTGGGTAAAACTGAACCCATCGTTCTTATGGATGGAGACCCTAACTAGACGCATAAATTCTTGCCGACATTTGACCTGAAAAGTTGCCTTCGCAACAGCATTTATTTCACAGCCACTAACAAATTTTATTTTGAGCTGTTTTTCGAACTTTCAAGGGTTTCATACTCGAGTAGAAGATCGATTCCTGAAAACTAAGAAATAGCTTAGCAAGAACGATCAGTCGCCATTTTTGAGACCTTCGATAAAACGTTTTAGGGAAGACTGATTGTGAGACCTAATGATAAACCTGGAAAAAGGCCTGCTTCTACTCAAACATTTCAGAAACAAACAATTTATTCTTATTAATTTCAACAATATCAAAATATACACACAAATAAGCTTTTTGAGGTGTTGTGTCAAATCCCGGGTAAGACGTAACCTTCGTTAGCCATAGAAGCTGCAGGTACAGTAAGAGAAGCTGAAGGGACTTTGCTGATTGGAGCCGAAACGGCTTCAGGGACTGCATAACTTGCAGGTGGAGCAGCCACTGGGCCTCTGTAGGCTGAAGCCGGAAGAACTTCAGGAGCTGGATAGCTCACAGGTGGTGGATGAACTGCAGCTCCTTGAGGTGCTATAGCAGGAGCAGGTTCTGGAACTCGATAGCTAACAGATGGTAGAGCTTCAGGAGCCGGATACGGAGCAGGAGCAAGAGCAGGAGCGGGAGCAGGAGGAGCCACAGGCAGTAGGTAGATAACGGACGGTACAGACGGTGACGCAGACTGTGCTGCTGCTTCAGGTGCACAAGCTGGTTTCGGTGGTGGTGGAGGAGGCGGAGGAGGACGAGGAGGTTCGCAAGCTGGCCTAGGAGGACACAGCAAAGCTGGGCTTCTGAAATGATCTTACTTAGTTTTCAAATTCCAAAACCAAAGTGAATTAGTGTAGAATAAACAATGCACTCACGGGCAACAACAACAATGCTGCTGTTGTGGGAAAAGGAAGGAGAGGAAGGAATTCACTGGGCTAGCCAAAGAAATTAGAACTATTAGAAACAGCATGCCAAATATTGGTGTTAATGAGCGTTCCAATCTCCTTTTATATGGGAAGGGTAATTTTGTCCTTTCTTCACCCACCTACGTCTTCAAAAAAATGTTTTCGCTATTACCAAAAAACTATATCAGAACAAGGACGTACTGTACTGTAACGGTTACGATCCAATGGTGATTCTCTGTGGGATGAAGATAGGTCGCACGTTTTCCAATAATGCGAGACTATCAATTTCAGTGGGAAATCTCTTCGATGCATTTGCATACGTAGCCTTGGAATAAAGTGGGAAGACAAATTTCCGCTGCACGTACAAGAGCAGACTTCAAGGACGTATCCCACACAACGAATCGACAATATCGTAAAACTACATTGGGGCGAAGTTGTAAGTGAACGGTACCGAGGTTTAGTCTCGCATTGTTGCCGAAATTTATATTTTTCTTTATTTATTGTTTATTGCTAGGGTGCAGGTGGTTTAATGGCAAGTGGCGCACTATCACACACGCATGGTCACAGGTTCGAGACCCAGATCGGTATGCGCCTTGGCCAACCAAGCCCTCGATCCCTTTGGGTTGGCTTACTGCTACCAAAAAAACTGATCGACTTGGGTAAATAGACTTCTCAGGAGTAGACCTCAAACTAATCTCAAACAGCATAAAAATTCGGCGCTATTAAGCGTGTGGTGTAGTGTCTAATGGTGCCTTGCCACAAGTATGCTCACACGATCTAAGCCCGGCAGGGTCTCAAAAAAGTCTAATCATCGCTAGGCATAACTTCGTCTTCCCATCTCCAACTTTTTGGATGGGTAGTTATAAACAGCAGGAAACCTAGAAAAATCAGCATCATATTTTTATACTTCTCCCAATTCATCATGCGCGAGTTTGAAAAGGGACTGGGTAGGACACCTCTGTCTTTGCAACCTAGTCCTCTCTGCAGTGCCTTCGGTAGAAAATCGCTTGGCGCGCCCAACACTGGAGCTCTCCTGGCAGCAGTCAGATTTTTAAATTAGCTGCTTAAACTTTAAGGCACTTTTCCGAGTTTCTTTTGGCTTGAAAGAGCTACACTTGCTTCCTAGGCACGATAAATTTGTTCCCACTGGGAGATCTGTTTATCCTGTTGAGCCTTGTGAATCATATGCATAGGTGCAACATTTCCAAATCCTTGTTTTCAAAGATATCTCCCCCAAATGAGCCTTTGTTTTGATTGGTCTCTAACGGTTTCATCACCATTCTAACTGAGAAACCGGTTTTGTTATCAACACTGACAAACTTGCAACGGACGATCCATAACTCTTGCAAAAAAGTACTCTAGAAAGTTAATAATGTAAGGAAGAGAATATAAGAACTAGGGAAGTGACTGTTATAAAATGAATCCCTTTTAAATCCCAAAGAGCTTTTTCATCTGCACGTCAGCATTTCGAAGAAGGTTTGTTCCATTAAGGGGCGTTTCTAGCGAGCACTTACCACCTGGTTCTCCGTTTTTAAACCTCTTTTTAATCTTTGGTGAGGCCGCATACCCTAGCGAACTTTTTGACACACTTCAGATCATTCATCCACAATTTTGATAAACGACGAAGTGTACTTTACAGTTGGTGCTAAAGAGGAAGCTGTTATTTGTCTGGTCGATCTGCCGTCAAACTGTGTCGCTGCCACTCTACGCTACCCATCAGGGTTACTACGCCTTTACTCACTGTTTGGGAGCAACGAGAAATGCGATCCGAAAATAGTAATACTCGTAACGAGACCTCCTAGGAATTGACTCCCACACAGGTTCCATAGAAATGGTGGTGTATTTAGATCTGCTCCCCGACAGAACAATAATTGCTGGGATGTCACTTACTCCGTAGGACCGCTTTCACTACTCACAATTTTGCAACTAAATCAGCTACTTTCGGGACCTAGTGCATGAACAAGGGCGCATGTTTTTTCCTACTGCGAACTACCGCTTATTACCTACTGAAAATGCACTTAACTGCTTCAATCTGAGGATTGAAGGCTGCCTTACAACCACTCTACATCGTCATTTTGATTGCTGCTGTTCTGAAGCAGCTTTACAATGTCCATGTCATACCGGCTCATCGCCATGTCCGATAGCAAGGGGTAAAAATCCCACTTACTGTTGTCCATGCCGAACCGCCGTCCTGAGAGTGTTCTATTAGGCCTATAGAATGGTGATAGAGGATACCAGGGACATCAAAAGCTAGGCGAAGCGGCTGGGCAAAGGCCAAAAAGTGCTATGGAACAATAAAGAACTTATCCGCCCTATGCTAGAGTATGGCACTGTTATTTTCTATCCGCATAATAAAAAGGCTATCTCGAGATTGGAAACCATCCAAAATAGTTTTACTAGAAAGATATTAATTCGCGCTCTAGGTTTCAACTATAACGCTATACCCAGAGGGATTGTAAGGAACAAAATGCTCGGCTTGGAGTCGCTGCAATGTAGAAGGAAAAAATTTGATCTCGTGACAGCATTTAAAATTATTACAGGCAGATTGTCATTGGATACGCGAACTTTCTTCACCTTACTCCCGTCAACAACAAGAGGGGGCCGACTTAAACCTTCGCTCCCCAAGGCCAGGTCCTCCATTAGAAATAAGTTCTTCACACTTCGGGCCTTCTCAGAGTTCTCTAGATTTTGCAAAAAGTATCCCTTGGCAAACACCACTGCTCAACTGAAGAGGAACCTGAACAAGTACTACGCTTGAGGTCTCACTTATAATGTATTCGTATAACTATTCTTTCTACGCACTCGGTTAGGCGACGTCTTTTTGGAAGGTTGGTCACCTAATATGCAGTTTCTTTTATTCTTATTATTAAACTACTAATTCATTCCTTGTTCGCTTGGAATTTCCATATGTTTGTGAAATCCTCATGTTTGTTGTTTTTTTGTTCTAACGCAGTCCATTATTTGGTACTTGCTACCTCCATGTGCTTATGCGCATGCAATAAATCTAAATCTAAATCTAAATCTAAAGAAGTCGAAAAGGCGTAATTCAGAATATCAGAGAGTATGAGTGACCAAGGCTACGAGGGTAGGCCCGTTGAGGTTGTTGGCCGTTATTATTATAGAACTACTACTGCATCTACAAAAGTCTGGGTAGGCAACGAGCAGGGATTAGAGCGTCGGATCATGCTTGTGGTAATGTTTTATAATACTTGGCGTTAGCGCGGCAAAGTCGAAGTGGGGTTGATAGTCATGCCGGAGATATCAAGAAGAAAAAGAAGTGTAGGTTGTCTGGTTTCTGAATACGAATCAGAAAGAACTCTCATCTCCTCGATAGTTATGGTATTCTCCTATCAATTACTGAGGCGTCACCCTTTTTTCCCTTTCATTCTTCTTTTGTACATTGTTATTTTAGATCGGTATTTGCGAGGAGAGAGAAAATTTAAAAAAAAAACCAATGCGAGAAAAAAAGGCGGAGAGAAAAACGCCTTCGTTAAGGGGAAGTTTCTTTTCATCAAATGCTTCCATGTGACCAGGGTATTGATGCAGCCACTAGGAAGTTGTCACCGCGTGGTACCTTCCGATTCCTGTCCCAGAAACAAGGCTGCCCCAGACCACTTTTTTCAGGGAGGGTTGTTTAGTGGTATTAACCGGCGGTCTTCATCGATGACCATGGCTTGTGAATACACTCTCCGTTCACCTAATATCTGAAATTCGGTGCGGTACGTGTAATCGGTTTGAAAGGCCTGATTGGTTTCGGAATGGCCAATCTGAATTAGCTTCTCGGACCATATTAGTGGCGTTCAGGAAAGAAACGAACTCGATGTGAAGCAGTCTTTTATTAAATTCATTCTTCAAAATGTACATAAAATCTATGTCACTCGGACTGGCCTTCCACTATTTCCCAACGTAGCTGTTCGGTGGAGGAGCGTATTCTGTAATAGCAACGTAATATATCGGAAAAACAGTACAATTAGTCGAAAAGAAAAACTAACGTGGAGGAGGAGGAGCATATACAGGAGGAGGTGCAGCACAACCACCTCCACATGGCGCGGGAGGAGGAGGAGGACAGGAGCAAGGCGGGGGAGGCGGAGGAGGCCTGAAGAAATCGTATGTATGTAGATCTGGGTAACACGTACCTGTATGAAAAAGTTAACTTACGCGCATCCACAACCACCACCTCCACCTCCACCGAGGAGGTTAAAGAGGAAAGCGTCTGTGGCTGAGAATACGAGGATTAGGCACAGAATAGATGTCTTCATGGTTAGGTTGCTGAGTGATCAGAAAGCATAGCTTATATAGCATAGCACTAGGGTTTCAAGGCTGCAAATTGAATAGAAAATTCGCAATTCACAGTTCCGGTATTGAGAGATGTAGTCGCGCCAGAGCATAATATAATTGACTTAAGAGGGTGTGAAGCGATGAAACGAGTTCCGTATGCCAATCTCGTACAAAGGCCCCTCAAGTGGGCTTTATGTCAATGTTTCAACCTCCTTGCGATTCCGACCTTTCTGAAAGTCTAGAATTGGTAAAGATCTGGTTAGTTGGCTCCCAATTATAATAGTTGCTCACTAAAGTTGCTCTACTTAGCCTACTTAGCCTGAGACTGTTAAAAATTTACTTGCCCTGAGCGGAATTGAGCAGGAGTCCCCTGAAAAGCGTGAAAAGTGGACCGAGGTGGTGTTGTAGCAAAGGGCCCACTAACAGCATGGTTCAGGATTGGTATTCGATCTTGGATCGATACTCGCCCAGGTCAAAAAGGCATTCCATCCTTTAGTATCTGATGATTGTTACCAGACTCGTCTGGGAGGATAAAAGGGCTGACTTGTACACCGAAAATAATTGTGTAGGCCACATATGCATTCAAAACGTCCTACAATTCTGGATGGAACTTGGGTGTGCAGTCTATCTTAGGAACGGGGTTGCTCAGAGAAGACCTCGGATTACAGGAAGAAAGCAAAAGTCACGGTTGGTAGGTAACCCTTTGACGCCTGCTATAAGTTTTTACACAGTAGTTCGCATTTCTTCATTAAAAATGGTATAAAGGTTGTCTTCGACCACCCTTAGTATTGAGTAACACAATGGTGATGGTAATCGTCGCATGTATGTAATCAGCCTTTTTTTCTCGAATTGAAGGCATGAGAGGGCAATTTAGGTAGTCACGGTCACCTTGTTTCGAGATCACAAACTTATAGCGGTCTCTGCGTATACGGCTCATTCTATCAGCCCGGTACCATTTCGCCTGTTGTAGAAGAGTCGATCGAACTTTATGATTCAAACATGACCACCACTTGAACTGTCCCTCTCTCTTTCTGTGACTGGCCCAAAAAGCTACAATTGTTGGAGTGAAATAGTAGGTTCTGTAGGATCAGAAAAACTTCAGTTGGTAAGTTTCTCTGTTGGCCAACATACTATATTTTTTGCATTGTATGATTCTGTTTTGACCGTTTTTTTACAGTTCTGATTGAAATCACACGACATGCTTGTCCTTCATAGGATTCGTCACATTTCGTGGAAATCACTGAGACGCAGCGATTAAGTTGTGACATGACGCTGACGCTCGACTAAGTGGACAAGTTTCACGGGAATCTTAAGCGGGCGTCATCCAGTTCTCCGAAATACGCCCAGGCAATCGACCTGTCCGTGGAAGCTTACCTGCATTCTGGCCACCTCGTCATTCAACGTCATTCTTCATGCGGTACGCTTGGCACTTGGTCGTTCCTCAGTGCTTATGGCATTTCTTTTCAATGAGTGACTCCTTTCCAGGACTTACCCCTTTAGGATTTTCTCCCTCACTGAACTTCCTTGATTCATTTATTAACGAATGCTATACGCTTTCGACGCAACACGCCATTTTCTGCTAGCTTTTTCGTGGCGATTGTTCCCAAACTGATGGCAAAAAACGGTGAACTACACTGTTTCCATAGCCTACCAGGAGCGAGTTAGGTGCGAGCTTGGAAAAAGGATCCTTAGGCAAATTTCCTTGATTTCAAAAAATTGATGAGCTCACAAACACTATCAAACAAACGTCCCATTTCAAAATAACCCCGGAATCTCCAGAACTGCAAACAGTAACAGCTTCTAAGACACCCACACAAAGGAGAGAACAAGTTTTTTGAATAGGTAAGTACATGTTATTGACAAGGTGGAGCACCAGGAGATCCCATGGAAGTGGCCACAATCTTTGGCTGAGGTTTTGCACAGGAAGGGCGAAAAACATCGAACGAACACTGAAATTATAACGTCTCCTAGATAGAAACTTAATACCATCTGAAAAGACTAGCACCTGCAAGTTTTCATCAACTGTCATCATGGCAGCGGCATTATCGAATTGGCCACAATAATGAGGAGCCGAAAAAATAGTCTGAAATGACTGGCTTTTCAACAAACGTACATATGAGCAGATGGAGTAGGGCAGAAAAAAACTGTTACCACAAGCTTTCTCCCTCCAAAGAACTCGTAGCCATCTTGGACAACTTGGTGGGCTCGAGCAACCTGGAAAGGAGCTAATCCTATCCGGCAGCGCCAACAACAGCCCAGCAAAGCTTGGAGGAATTTCTCACTAAGTCGATGTTGAGGAGTTGACAGTACTTAGCCAGAATATCGGGCCCAAATCCATATGAAGCACCACGAATGTTTGCCTTAATACGTGAACTAAAGCCTGCTACCACACGTTAATATCCGGAACGACAATCAGACTTAATGACATAGGTACAACAAAATCCATGAAAGGAAATCCCAATACTGCTAAAGCTTGTCACAGTTGGGCCTCAAAAAGTGATACCCCTCCTATCTCCTGAAACTCTTGGTTACTATGTAATGCTACAGAGCTAGGAATGTACCAAAAAAGTAAAAGAGTTCGTAGTAATGACTTTGTGGGGAAATGAAGAGTGGTAGCAGGTGGAGCAAGGTGAGATAAGGATTACGGTGGTGTACTGAGAATGAATTGTGTCAGGTGCGAAAGGGTGGCCTTCATGTCATCCGAGGACAGCGTTCGATTCGTAGTTTCGATTTTCTGCAATCGCTGGAATTTAGATTTTCATCCCTTCCTTACCTGGAAGCCGTTCAGCCCAATCACTGGATCGGCCCAAAGTAGGTCCATTTCCAGAGTTGCTCCCAGTGCGTCAGTAGGTCTAAGAAAAAACATTGAGGAGAAGAAAGTAGTTCGAACCTCAAATTATAGCCTACTATTGACAACTGGCTTGGCGATGTTGGAGAACTGTGGGGTTAGGTAGCAGTTGAGGTTCACCTGGTTATATTTCTGAGTTGATCCAATGACTGCAAGTGAGGTGACAGTCCACCATGCATACAGAGAATTTTATCACTAACAAGGGCTGTCAGGGGCATTACACAGAAAACGTCCTGAAGAGGCAAGGGAAGATTATGCCTGCCTACATTCCTTCATGTGGTTGGCTCAACACCCAACGAATGTACGGCAAGATGATCTGGTAGTTGACCACCTACAACTGCACGAGTTCCCAAGCTTGGTAGGAAAGTCTGCACCTGAAATGCCTGCCACATTCGTTGGCTTTGATAGCGCCTATTGCATTCTTCGTAGAATCCGTAGGCACGGTTGACGTTAGCACATTCGTGGTTTCCTCGTAGCAGGAAGAAATTCTTCGGAAACCTCAGCTGGAAAAGTCTTTCCAACAAAAACGTCTGATACGCCAAAACTGTGACGCCGTACGAAGGCTCACTAGAAGTCTTATCAAAGGTTGTTATTACTTATTTCTTTGAAGGGAGGTGGCACTATTCTTGAACCTGAGTACCCGCTTGACCCACTGGAACTGCTTAACCTCAGAAGATAAGCACACCTTATATGCACTTACCTTATATGCAATCATTAGGAGTATTACTTCAAGATTTTGCTTCCCTCTATCCACATAATCACCCAAGAACAAGTAATTCGATAGTGGTGGAAATCCACCCTGAAATAAGGATTTGTCTCCGAGAACGAGTGCTAATTGACATCGTTTGAAGGCTATTCCACTGAAGAGTCAGATAAAATTCCTTAGAGAATGCTTTTGTAAGCTCGGCAAGTGATGACAGTTCTCCTGCGACTACGTCGCAACTCTCACTTCGAACGTCCGAATTATCAGACATTGGTTCCCGGTAAGGTACCAAAGGCAGCCCTTAATACTTCATCTAACGTTGAGGCCTCGATTGAGATTAAGGCTTTGATTTCTATTCTACATCCAGGTTTTATGCAATTCAGGCCTCTCTAGAAGACCCTGGGGGCGGTTGATTTCTATTCGCAGTACTCTAGAAGATCTGCTAAGTATGATTCCAATGGTTAGAGAAACAGAAGGGTGGAATCACAAATAGGGCCAACCTTGTTAAAAAGCCTTAAAAGGTCAATATACTGCCCATGAGTATCGCCACATATTTTAACAGGTGAATCAAGTTCTACCATCGGAGGTTGAGACAGAAACATCTCACGAGCTTTACCTGCAATAATGATTACTAAATGACTTTAGCCATCAGTTGCAATGTAAAAAGTATGAGTATCAGTTGTAAACAGGCAGACTACTTCATAGGTATTGATTGGCAAAGCATGGAAGTCCCGCCCACTAATCGTGGGCGGGATGTGATACTTGGGATGATGTTTCCTAGGCATGTCCCACCGCTTCAGATGTCAATCATTCTTGAAAGGAAGGCTGTTAGTTTGAGACAACTGCCCGTTTCCATAATACCCATGCAGATATCGGGGACTGAATGATTGTCAGGGAACCGATTCAATGAGTGAGCATCATTCTATTAGGATGAGTCGATCGGAATGGAGTAAATCCTTCCTCATGAATTTCTGTTCAGAGAGATTTCAAGAAGGGAGTTTTGATCCTCAAGACAGGCTAGGTTTGCTGAAGCGTTCATCAATAAGCTCACCTAGTACTTCCATTATATCGTTTTCAGAAACCGTTTTCGTGAGTCCCTTATCTGGGAGACCCACATTAAGTAGGTTAGTAATCAATTGAGTAGGGTCCATGACTGAAAGGGGAATCTTTGTAGTCAGAAATTTGAAGTCATACAATGTATTTCAATGAAATTTGCGCAATCACTTGGAGGAAGCAGCTGAAAAGTCCTCAGAACGTCACATTTTTCCTGGTTTCGTGAAAGTATGAACACCAGTAAACTCACTTTCGTATTTGGTATTTATCTGTAGAACAACCACGTATAAGGTATAAAAGTATAGAGGTGATCCCTACCACGACTATCCAATACCGTAGACGTTATCTTCGATATTATCAATAAAAACAATCAATGGATGATTTCCACTTTCATTCGTTGTAACGTGGGTAGTGGCTGGAGGCTCAGACATGCTCTACGAAGGTGATCCCCTGGCGTTTTTCCACATTGAATTCTACTTTCGGACGAGATAATTAGACGATAAGGAGAACAACGCCATTACAGTATTCTTGTTGTTTATTTTGATTTATGATGCGGTATCAATCTCTAGCTGTCGGGATGGGAACACTACTGTGCTCAAGGTGAGCGGAAGGTTTTACCAACATGAACTAGATCAAGTAGTTACCTATTCTTCAGACAGATCAAGAAGTTTGCACATTCACTCGACAACTGACCAGCGATTGCAAAACGGAAGGATCTCCAGTATATGGAATAGACAAGAACTTAACGGTACACTGAATTTCGTAGCAGCTAGGGGCCCAGCCGAATCCCTCAGCTTGGTCGTTATCTCTTCCAGTTAGCAAATGAACGCAGTTGATAGAGGTGATAGAAAGGCATAGCTCACTTGATTCTGCCATGAAGGTTGTGGTACCCTTAAGCTCGACCTCCTTGGTGGTCCCAAGACGTTACTCCTCAGCCAAGGATGGGTCGTGGGCCAAACAGTAATTCTACATTTTAGGGCGACAAATGTGAAGTGTCTAGCAACTTTACGCTCAGATGCCATTGTATGAGCAACATGTGCAACTCCGACGAAGCAGCAATGCAGGCAAGTTCAAAGTGGCAGTCTAGAAGGGACGCACAGAGCACATAATGGCCTTCTGGTTACTCAACTGTAACTGAACTCTAAATTGAAGTGAAATCGTCATGTTCCAGGCATTCATTCAACACCATCTGGAAGCGGACACCGGATGTTTCTGTCCGGAATCATTCTGCTATCTCTACCTCATCTGCTACCTACAGAAAAGTGGTAATCGATGGTGGCCAAACATGCATGCAATGACCTTGATATTTCTGGAAAAGGCTCCTTGGGCTGAAAATAGAACTTGTTTCGAGAAGCTGGGATGCTAAAATATATGATCTTGACACATCTATGGTAGACCTAGTTTCGTGATTGTTGGCCGGAACATAGAAATGGACGTATCCCAAGAATCTCCCCAGGCCACGTAATGTGAAGCAGTGAATTTGGGATAGTGTCAGGTGTCGCTAGGCATCAGGCCCATGATCCAGGGTTCAATCACCCCCAGCACAGGCCTTCCATCCTTTTTAGTCTGTGAATTGGCATCAGACTGGTTTCACAGCATAAAGTTCTTGGCAGAGCATCTTGTTCGGTCCTTCCACTACCGAAAATGTGCATATCATTCCTCTGCTTCTTTATTTGCCTTGTTTGTCAAAAGATTAAAAGGGTTAGGTTGTTATAAATCAAGGGAGATGAGAATATGAATGGAGGTGAAACGGGAGTCTTTGTAGTGTAGTGAATAGCGATGGTAGAGAGTCTGGATCAAACCTCGATGCTTTGTCCACACTTAAGATCCTCTGTGATGAGCACTCTGAATGATATGCTCATTTTCGGTAGTGGAAGGACCGAACAAGATGCTCAGCGAAGAACTTTATGCTGCGAAACCAGTCTGATGCCAATTCACAGACTAAAAAGGATGGAAGGCCTGTGCTAGGGGTGATTGAACCCTGAATCATGAGCCTGATACCTAGGGATACCTGACACTATCCCAAATTCACTGCTTCACATTATGTGGCCTGGGGAGATTCTTGAGTAGTGTCTAAAAAGTGCTTCTTGTATTGAAGTTAAGTACTGATTTCTGGTTGCTAGAGGCTCTAAATGAAAACCTGTTCCCCTAGAGTGACTTTCTGTCCCAGATAGTCCTTGAGAAGTTTTGCTTCACCCCAACACCAATGTATAAATGTTAGTTTAAAATTGAACTTTATTAATTCCAGGCTTCCACAATCGTACAGGAGCTTTAAGGTCAAGCAAGGTGAATATTTGACCGTCTTTTTTCTGTAACATGAAGAGTCGAGATTTAATAATGAGAATCAAGCACAAATAGGACCGTTTTAAAAAACACTTTCCTTAAGCTGCTCCTCCGACCGAAGCTAGTGAAACTAAAAACCGGCTAACACTATAGGGAACGGCGTACCAATGGTGTACGGCAGTGGAGCGGCAATAACAATTGTCCAGAAAACAAGGGTACTTCAGCTACCAATTGCAGAGTCATGATATTGTTGGATCTGGGGAAGAAGGTCTATAGGCTCACTTCACTTCTCTAGACCTCTAACTAGTAACTGTGGGCAGAAGTGATGTGGTGGTAAGTTGTGCTGTGTCCCAGACAGACCCAGTGGGTGAGGGATTCGAATCTTAGATCGATATACATATGCCTAGGTCAACCAAGCTTTTCATCCCTTCGGGATCGAGTAATTGGTATTAGAGTTGTCTGGGAGGATAAAGCACTGACTCCTACATCGGCTGACCACCACAAGTCATTGTGGGCCATACACGCGTCCAGTACGCAGCTATGATCTTAATTGGAAGTCGAATGCACGGGCGCATCCCTCAGACGGGATAGGTTAACCCCCCCCCCCCCCCCCTCCAGACTTTACTCTTTATCCCTTAGCCAGACTCTGTTTCTATAACTTGATGATTATATTTCTACAAAGTTGTTCAGCTGTTTGGGTAGCCGCAAGCACAATGAATTCCGATTGATTCAGTTGGCTATCCTTTAGACCTTGTCGCCTCCAACAGAGCTTGGAAATCCGAAAAAACATATCTCCTGAGCACTTCTATTCATACAATCTCACGGGTTTGCTAAGTCAGAGGCATGCATTCATTTGTGAAAGGGATTGGAACCCGTAATTATTCCTTGCCTTATTAGGCCCTATTTCTCAGCACCAACTTATTACCTGTCCCTGAAAGGCATCCAGTCCTCCTGCGTTTTCATTGATAGAAAGTGAGCTGTTACAGTTCCATGGAGCATACGAGAATTTACTTAGCGAAAGGAATTCCAAAAAGCGAAAATATGCAAAGTCAATCCACTCAGAGGAAAGGTAATATTCTTCGTTTTTCTTTTTCTCCTCATTTTTTCTTTCGAAAGATTCTGAAGTGTTAATGCCATTTTCAGCCCCATGTTCTTCACAGTGGTTGGAGTGGTCGTTTTTATTCATCTCTTATTGATAATCGGCCTTATCGCTATAGTCTGGAAGCGAGATAATGGAAATGCAAAACAAACCTTGGCAGAATCAATGACCAGTATAGCGGAATGACAAATCAGTTGTGACCGTATTTTGTAAACAAATGACAATTTCTGGGAAAAATCAATTTTGTTTTTGGTATTATTAACTTAAAGCTTTGTGAAATGGTCGTAATAAAATGTGATTGTGATATAAATGGAAAGATTTGCTTTGAAAATATTTATTTTACGTAGCGATGCAAGTTGCCCGTCCCTGACAATGTTTCTTAGGCCGCTCCACCAAAAGGGAACTCGTGCAAGGTTGTACACACTAGAGGAGGAAAGGGCAGCGTGGGATCTTCCATTGAGTAACTAAGTTCAAGAGGGACGACATTGGTTGCTTTCATAGTCCGCCGGCCGGGCAGGTGGACTGTGAAAGCAGCCATTGCCAACAAGGATGGTCCAGAAGTCGGATGTCTCCTACCATCATCCCCCAAGCGCTGTATCCTTCTGCTGGAAAGACTGGTGATTGCAGACGGCACAGGTTCCGCCATAGTAACCGATGTCGTTTCGTCTCCCTGCTGTAATAGCAACACAGTTTTCCAGCCTCCACCAAGTTATTCCCCTACACTCGGACAGCTACCGGGCAAGGAGCCAGGGTAGGGTTCTGGTGATGATTAGCGGAAGGCCCTGCTAGAACCGAGGGGTCCGGGAACTTCTCCCCTAACACGGCGTCGCACACGCCACACCCGCCACCTATCGCAGGATTGCGATGGAAGATTGGAGCGCGCTATTTGTGAGGTAGAGAGTCCTTTAATTATTTGAATTGGCTGGCCGCTCTTTTCAATTCCAATGCGGTCTTGATTGTCTTTTATATAGGAGGAGTCATTTTAATTAATCAAGTCTAATAAACATGAAAACTAAAAAGAAACAGAAGAAAAAACGATAAAATCCAATGAAAAAGCAAGCCAGTCAAGGAAAAATATAGCGTTCTATCGATTGGCGGGAGGCGGGGTGAGTACGGTAATTGCAGTGACATTTGCCGCATGCCGCAAGGGAGAATGCCGCGATAGGGGAGAAGCTCCGTTACCCTAGAACCGAGCATTGTCAAATTCCCATTGACGTGATAGCATATCGATTTCAGAGGGAAAAAGTGAAAAGGAGACATCCATCCTAACTAGGATGGCGGTGGACAGGAAGACGTGATCAAAGGATCCGAGTAGATCTTGCAGATTACCTTCTCCATTACTCTTCGAAATTCAGTAACGATTCCGTCAGAACGGCGAAAGCAGACTCTCCTAGCATTGAAATTGACGGAGCTCCGCCGGGCATTGTGATCGCCTCTCCATTCTCGTCGGTTTCGACCGAAAAGGAAGCACTTCAAAAACATGTTTTCTTGATTGTCCATTTATCCTTACATCCATCAGCAGGGTGAGCCTCAAACTGCGGGTGAGAGTGTTTCATTTCAATGTGAGCGGTCATGTTGCCAACTCGGCTCCGTTTTCTGGGGCTGTCACGAACCAGTAAGCTCTTGATCATTCCAGGAAGTAAGTGGAAGTACTACTCCTTAGTGCGAACTTTCAGTTACGCGTTCATTACGACGACTAGCAAGTACAGATAAGGTATGTACTCCTTGAATTCGTAACAGACTCGGAAACTACCACTCGAAAGGACTTATGTGATGAAGTTTGCCGGAGATCCTCTCGAAGGAGGTTCTTGAAGTGTAATCACCATAGATAAACTGGATGACGATAGCTATACCCCGCTCCCAGACAAGGCTCACCGCAAAAAACTCACCAGAATGGGCTATTCCTATGACAGAGCTTCCAATTCCAATATTTCTACTGCGATGGTAGTAGTGTAACACACTGATGCAAGAAAAGCTACGCCCACTGCCATTACTAAGACCACGTGATTGCTGCTCATCTACTCGTAATTTGCTTGCAAGTCTAGCAGTCTGTACGTCAAGTTGTCTTCTTGTCCATCTGAGGAAGGAGCTCAATTGTCGACGGCTGTCATACATACAACCCCTGTCATCAGAAACAACCGACCAACATCGCAGAAAACCCAAAAATTGGCCACGCTCGCGAACTATCATTCAACTATGATATTCGGATTATGATTACCCCTCTTACTTCTTCATACAAGAGGAACACTTGGTGCCAGATCAGAGAGTAGGCATGGGGTTGCGACTGGGAAAGAGCCTACAGTGATGTCACGGATCAGCGCAAAAGGCTGAACTCACAGATCGTCCGGATAACCAACTAATACAGTAATAACTATACCCTCGATGTATATTTGTTGAACGATTTCCTATGCACAATTGACAGTACTTTAAAAGTTAGGTAGGCCGGCTTCATGTCTGTAATAGGTGTAGGCCCTGAACTGCGAATGGATCGGACGGTCCTACCCAGAATATCACCTGACCATGAGATCTGTTTAGCTTTCCAAAGAGCTTTATTCTACCTTTTCACGCATTGAGACTGAATGATAGCAGAAAAGGGCTTATCATAGAGCCCTCAAGCATTTCATGAGGTTTTCCAGCGCCACTGTCAACATTACCGCACCGGCCACGGGTACCTCGTTCAACTCCCGGGACTGTACGTATCGGAGCATAGCCGAGCATCGGAGGATAGTCGAGGATGGAACGAGTGCATTGAAGGATGGCCCATGCAATCGAATGCCGACGGTGGCAGAGGTTTCGAAGTCACCAGCGATTCATTGCACCGTTTCGCTTTCCGATTAGGTGCCATCTGGCGCCAATCTAGCAAGCCTACGAAGGATACGAGGTCCATCAATGCCACCTCAAAGGCATGACCAAGAGAGCCGATGTTTGAATTTGAAAAGTGGCTGATCCCAAAAACCGATTCCATTCTGGACATGGGGTCCTTCCCGAATACCATTCTCAAGAAGCAGAATTTCTAGCTCCTAGACTGAACATTTCATCTCATATTCTTTCGCCCTTCCTTGATCACTTCTCATTATAATCAATTTGACGATGTTTAGCAAGAACCAGATGATCCAGCGTGCGATCCAAGTAATCCAAAAGAGCTTACTTATCAACAAATCTCCATCGCTCATCACAAACTCAAGATAAGTCCCATGTTGGTAGTCATATATCATCAGCAAGTGAACAAATTCGTTTCAAGGAGGTGTGATACGTACGGACTGCCGGTATTCTCGCCACCTTTCGAAAATGACTGGTTGTGAAGTTTACTTGAAAATGGAAGTGAATCAGGTCAGAGAACTCAGGACCCTGAGTAGGAAGGGAGTTGTGGGTTCTACGGGTGAACAAGAAAGCTCAAGATATCAAGAATCGTTCATAAAATAGCTCAAAGACACTCACTGCACTTTTTAAGGATACTGGTAGCTTCAAAGAAAGAGGTGGACGGTACGCATTGATGTGTCTCACTGAAGATGAGAAGAAAAACGGGGTACGTAGCGAATCGTTCTATAAATCTAATATCCATGGTAACACATTGACGATCCCACATCACAATGTTTTGCAAAAAAAAGCAAACAAACAAATGACATAAAGTGCAATGTGACTGTTACTAAAAGGAAGATTCAGTCCGGCACTTGGCTCTTACAGTAACCCCCTGGCAGTGAGCCCAAAGCCCCTTTTCGACGCGTCGTATATACGTATGTGATGGGTAAAAATTTGCGTGTTAACATGTGTCGGATTACTGTAAGAGACGAGTGCCGGACTGAATTTTCGTTCCTGTGTGACTGTTTATCTTCTCGGATGTTCCCTATTTGGGAATAGGAAGGGACATGGTCTTGTTGGTAGGAACTTCATCAAAGGTTTTCCTCTGGAAGATCCCTGTCCGAACGAACATTTCGTTCCACTCAAGTCATTTACTGATAGCAGATTCGAATGAAAAGCCCGTTTGAAACTCTCGGTTTATATAAGGGCTGGCTCCCTGGCTTACCCAACTGTAAGCCACATGAGCCTTTGAACGATTCTGCAAACCTGAAAGGAATTCGAATAAGTGGTATTACCCAGGAGGGCATAGGTCTACACCAGAACTTGGTCTCCTTTTGATTTTTACAGAAAAAATGGCAAAATACTCATTCTCCAATCGTTTTGAACATTTCAGGTCTTCGCAGCTTCGGCAGGCAATCATGCACAAGCCATAGCGATTCATGGCAAACGACTCGGCATCAAGGCTAACGTTGTGATGCCTCGACATGCACCCCTTATGAAAATCTCAAAATGCAAAGAACTTGGCGCAAATGTTATCATTGAGGTGCTGTTCTCAGTCGTTGGTATACTGCACAATTTGCTTTATTAAGTGCTGGTACTGGTTGATAGCATTTCATCGAATGTAGCAATGTTACAGGGTAAAGTTTGAATGACTGGGGCTATTTATGGGCAAGCCTCAGCCAGGGGGAGCCACTTCTTCACGAACTGGCTCAGACATAATTGTCGGAATGAAATCGCACGATCGCTCAGTGAAGGTTAATTTCAGGGAAAAGACATTTCTGTGTCTAAACAGCTGGCTTTGAAGCTTGCTAAGGAAAGTGGAGGAAAATACATTAATGGATATGACATGATAGAAGTATTAGCTGGAGCTGGCACAGTTGCTGTCGAGATTTTCGACCAGGTTTCATCTATTTTCTGCAGCCCGCAACACTCACAAGATATTCTAATTCAGCAGTCTCTCAATCTGGTAACCCCAGCATTTTGTTGGATTTTTCAGGTTGGCGATGTCGATGCCATACTGGCTCCTGTAGGTGGAGGTGGACTTTTGGCTGGCTGTTGTGTAGCCGCTAAAGCGCTGTCTCCGAACACTAAAGTGATAGGGTTGGTACCGGAAACTGTTCCATCCTTCATTGTGAGTTTACTGATCCTTCGGAAGATAGGAATATGAAAAATCATCAGAGAAACTGATGTTAATTTAGAAAGCTCTTGAAGCTGGTAAGCCTGTCTTCACTGTAAGCAATCCTACACTAGCCGATGGCCTGGCTGTACCTGTTGTTGGCTACAATTCATTCCATACTGTGAAAAGTAAGAGCGTCAAGGGGTCTGGCGAGCTCGGAAGTATTCAGTGGAGATAATATTTTCGTTCCTTTAGATATAGTCCACAAGGTGATTCCCGTAAAGGAAACCGACATCGCTGTTGGGATACTGCGGCTACTCGAAACAGAAAAGGCACGTGAACTATCTCAGCTGAGAGGGCCACTTCGGCTTCCTTGACTCATTTTTTGTATAATATTCTCTACCATATCGAAGTTGATACATATAACCAGTTATCAGAGGCACCGGGGACTTAGTGGGCCAGTAGGAACGAAAGGGTTCCTTCCCTTCTTTCCTACTGGTCCACTTTGGCCTCGTACGCAAGTAAGAGGAAGGTACGCATGGGTACAGCCAGTAAAAGCAAAAATACAAAGTAGTCAATGATTAGGTTGTTGCTGAGGGTGCTGGTGCTATTGGTCCGGCTGCACTACTCGCTGGATGCCTTCCAGAATTAGCTGGAAAAAAGATTGTTTGTATTGTTAGCGGTGGAAATATTGACTCGACAATGGTTGGCAGATGTATCGAGAAAGGTAATCTACGCACCCTTACCACTTATTCTTTGGGCTGTTCTCCTACGTAAATGATGTAGTCTATTTAAGGTTTAGCCGTTGATCATCGTCTAGTCCGTTTCGAAGTGCTCATCTCAGATCGGCCGGGTGGTGTGGCCGAGATGAGTTCGATTATAGCTGCTTGCGGGGCCAGTATCAAGGATATGGCCATGGTCAGTGAATGCTGAAAAAGATTACATTTGAGTAATTTCAAAAAGAACTGAGACGCTCATCGACTTTCTTGGCCGATACTGCAGGCCGAGTAGACCCCAGCCGGAGTGGAAGCAGTCATTATACCGAAAGGAAAAACTTATGCTTTGGGGTCATGAAATGACGTTCACTGAAATTCTCTCAACCCAGGACATTCCGAAGCTATTCGGGATTGTGCCACATCCTAGAATTAGAAAGAGTTCAAAGTTTAGATACCTCTTTTGACTTTTGAAGATGCCGCGCGCATTCAGGAGCGAGCATTTCACCGAAGTGATGCGTTTACTGTAGCCGTCAGAGTAGTTGCGGAAACTCGTGACCGAGAACACGCTCACGAGCTTCATGACAAGCTCAAAAAGAGGTAAACCACATTTGACTGCCTGGTCATTGGTGGAATAGTAGAGTAAGAGTTATTGGATTATAGATATGGTCCTGACAGCACTTTATGCACGTTCCATGGACAACTAAATTAATGGCGATGAAAAAATGAAATGAAAACAGAATCTCAATCGCATTATTCTTCGAATCCGTCAACATTTATGCATTTCCGAAAGCGTTAAGATGTCTTGTTTGGAGGATTTCTGGATATAAATGTTGCACGTTCATTATCGACCTACTCCTTTACAATACAGTACGGCCGTCAATTATCATTACTTCACTAGTTGTCACCCGCGACTCGACTCCCACGCTGTGATGAGACTCAAGATGGACACGTCGGGTATAGCGAATGTCGTTGTGCCATTTCATATGAACCTCTCTTTCGTTAGTCTCCATGGGTGACATGAAACCCCAACTCGGGCTCAAAGAGTTCGACAGTGACCGCGAGGTACTGACCCAGTTTCGGCGGGACAGTGACCAACGGCATCTCATGACCCATAATGAGGTACGTCACTAGGTTATGCAGTGACCTTTGGGAGAGCACTAATCAACTAGATCCATCAAGACATCGAATCGACAGCAGAACGCTCTCGAAGCCTAATGACCTAGCCTGGTATCTCTAGAGATTCGGTCTTCGGACCACGGATGACATAGCGCAAAACCTGTCAGTACTTTAGGGATGCAAGGAACGCCCAATTAAGGGTTCAAGTCCCGTCCGACGTCATTTTTCCCTTTGATGGGACTTTCACTGTGTATCACGGCCCCCATTATCGTGAATGAGAATTTTTCGCATGTGTTTATGTTTTTTCATGGCTTAGGGTGATTGAAAATGGGAAAGGCTCATTAGCAGGAGTATATAAAATGAGAAGCTTTATTGCAAAAGTAATTGCCTAAAACACCGCATACAATGATACGTTTGTATGTGATATACTTACCTTCACATTGGTATTCTTACGTGCTTGTTCAGGAGTTGTAGGGCGTGTATGACGTAGGGATGGTCGGACTGAAGAAGTTCGAACATGGAATCCGGATGGTATACGTCTAGTACGGACTACTCTTTACAAAGTCCTCTCTATGCCTTCTAAGTCAGTTATAATGTGTTGGAATGAAACCGCATTGAATACGCAGCTGGTCGCATAGGGCACCACTCGTGAGGCCACCCAGACAGCTTTGCGCAGAGGCGATAACGTGACCAATGAGGCTCTGCCGAGGTGCGTTTATTGCTGGTTGAAAACTTTTCCCAATTGCCCGCGATGGTCCCTGAAACATGGGTGCCATACGCAATTTTTGAACGCCCCCTGGGGGCAGTACTGTGTGAAATCACCTGGAGGTAGGGCATGGGATCAGGGGCTACGATTTGGTTGGCAAACGACTGCCCCTCAATAAGATGTTGAACGTGAAATATGCCGTTAGGGACGATGCTCCGTATCAATTGTGCACCAGAGGGTGCGCCATGCATTCAACTTCGATCAGCTCCGTAGAATCATTTGAATGACTTTTCGATCAGGTTGACATAAACAGAAATAACGTCATAAATTTCGGAATAACGCTTATATCGCTTTAGTAATCCTTTCATTGCAGAGGAAGGAAACTGATTTATATTTTGCCGATTTACTGTCATTGATTTTTTGTTACCTTCTTATCTAATCAATCTTATTCGATCGATCGGTTCGAGCTATTTGAACCCTAACTTACCTTTCCAAGCTTAAAATAGTAACTTCTTTCTCCAGAATATTTCCTATGTAAGGAACGTCGCGAATGTGAGGTCACACAGTGCCTGTTTGTTATGCTTCAGGGAAATTAGCGCTCTCTGAGGTTTCCATCCAGGATTATTTCGTCGGGCGTTGTTTATTTTGACTGATTTTTCGCTACTAGTTTGGCTGGTTTTTCTTCTTCAATTGCTGTATAATCGATTCAAAATGCTCGTGCATTTGCTGACACCAATTACATCACAGCAGATAATATTCTTATGGGTTCGATCAAAAGAGATGAGGAAATACTAGAAAACTGCAGGACTTTGATGGCAAAAGGGTATTCATATTTTGGGACATTAGGAGAAGTTGATCGAACAGTCTAATGGTTCTTTAGGTCTACAGAAGAAAGAGCCATCGTTACTGGTGTATACCAACCGGGTCATTTGGCCACGTTCATCGCAACAGCAAACTCGGCCCATATACGATGCCAGCTGGTAAGGGCACTGCCAGTGAGACCACCCATACAGCTTTGCGCAGAGGCGATAACGTGACCAATGAGGCTCTGCCGAGGTGCGTTTATTGCTGGTTGAAAACTTTTCCCAATTGCCCGCGATGGCCCCTGAAACATGGGTGTCATACGCAATTTTTGAACGCCCCTAGGGGGCAGCAAGGGTGAAAGAGTGAGACCGATTGTAAGTGAGGTTCCACCTAAGGAACTTCTCGACTTGGTGGAAATATCAGCTTTTGAAGGTGGTCTGTGTCCGTTGTCAAGTTGTTTGGTTATTTCCGAATAGGATCATTTCTTTGCTCCCTCCCATGAAAAGTGTGGGTCAACAGAGGAGCAGTGCGAAATACGCTGCCGTTGTGAGTACGGTGAAAAGGTCGTTTTTGGAAGCTTTCTTCGCTTGCTGCATATAGCGGCTGGTTTGATTTTTGAAGGGATTTGCTTTCTCGGAGATGTTCACAATGGTCATTGGTTAAGTTTGTGGTCTTCTGCTTACTTGTTTCAGAGTTTGTGGCTGACTCTTATCTGAGGGGATTTGTGAGTAAAAGCAAACACAGGGAGAAGTTCTCAGAGGAATGTCCCTACAGTTTGGGATTGGGATGGTGATTACACGAGGTCTTCGAGCATCGAATCAATGCGGTCAAGCTGTAGATGTGTTCGGTGAACTTTGATAATCTAGGGGGATGTATTTGAATCTGAAGCTTACTGGTCCGGTGAAAATGTGAAGCGTGGGAGGCCGCTAGTTTAGGTGAAGCTGATGTGCATCCGACAAAGCTCCGTTGAAGCTACTCTGAACCATGTTACGGAAATTTGTCGTAATGATGTGATGAAGCCGCAGATGAAGTCGCAGGGTAAGAGCGAGAGCGAAAATGATGTTCCAGTGATGTTTCAGCTACTCCTAAGCGAGCAATGCGTTCACTGTATTCGCTGCCATTTAATGCTATAGAGACCTCCCCTTTCTCTAAAGTCACATAAATCATTTGTCTATCCCCTCTGCCTGAATGATTTTTTAGTGATAAGAGCAGCGTGCGATACGGTACAAATTTTGTCCGATGGCCGGCGGGCACTTCGGCTCATACGGGCCGAACCCACACCCCTCCCTTGGAGGGAGTGTGGGTTCGGCCCTGCTGAGCCGAAGTGCCCGCCGGCCATCGGACGCCGGGTACTTCAGCAAGTCGGGTTTACTACGGCAACCTACAGCATCCGTGGATTCCTATTTGGTCGACTGTTGCTTATTTGCTGTGCGATCAGAGCGTAGCGGATAAGCTCTTCGACCCATGTTTGCGAAGCCACGGGTTCGGTTTCCGGATGTGTTCAAAGTGACTTTGGAGAAAGAGAGGTCTGTATAGCGACAAATGGCAGTGAATACAGTGAACGCATTGCTTAGGAGTAGCTGAAGCACCACTGGAACATCTTTTTCTTTCTGGCTTCTATCCTGCTACTTCATCTGAAGCTCCATCACAGTATTTCACGATGGAGTTGGCAATTTGCTGGATGTGAAGATGAAATCCATTTAATTTGCTGCATTCTCACTATCATTTTGAACTTGCAAACTCCTTCGTAACCACTGAGAATCGAAAGCCCTAACTTTTACATAGAGCAAGTATTCACGCAGCTCGTGTTTCAAGGAAATGCCTGGGAGATGGGAAGAGTTGGAATCTAATGGAGAAAACGTTGGATATCATCTACCCACTGGGCTTTGGAACCACAATTCCTTAAGTACTTTTTCAACTTACCATTAGCAGACTTTCCGAGATGGTCTCCTACCATGAAAAGGTCAGGGAGCTCGTGGTGCACATTTGGGTGAATTCCACTGTCAACAATTCCTAATATCCTGATCAATCTGTCGTCTAACGAAAACATCTTCTCTTGCACCTACGACAAGACCATTCATGGATTTCAAATGCCCATTAATCAGATTGCGGTATTATATGATGATAACGTATCTGACGATTCCAAGAAGCAAATCTGCTGAGAACAAATCTCAAAAAGAACCGAACCGAGTTCAAGAACTGAGATCTCAATAGCGATTATGCCCAAATACTGGTTACACTGTGTAATTTATGGTTTGAAGGTGTAAAAAATGTCGATACATCCCCTTTATACATAACTATTAACATATTACTAACTATATACAGATGATGTGACCAAATTCACTGGCAATGACAACATTCACCATTCCGAGTACTGAACAACAAATGTCTATCTCAACAATGACGAATATGAGAAAAACTGGTAAATACCGTCTCACGGGGTACTACTCGGATTTCATTCCTAACTCGAGAAGCTTTCCTTTTCCAACACATGAATACATTCTGTCTAACATTCCTGGAACAAAACAATCACCAAATAGAAGCTGTTGGAAAAAATGTGAAATGTTTAATTTACCTATTAAAAATCACATACGGCACAATTACGGCATCAAAATAGAGCATAGTCGTCACTTGAGCCAATAAAACTTCTAATTCGGTAAGATCACGAATGAAAAAGCTCCAGAAATAGAAAAAGATTAGTTCAAGTGCCACCATAAAGGAAATCTGAAGCAGTTTTCGAGTATGAATTGAATGAATATAGTTGTATCCATTGACTAAATGCAGTCACCTGTGCGGTCATTTGTATTTCTTTACTCGTACGGCAGGAAATATTTTTTCGAATATATAGAATCACAAAAATCGAGACATATATAGGGATATTTATAATCAAATTGGCATAAGTGCTGACAGAATCCATGCTGGAATGCAACTGTAGAATTGAATTGTTTGGAAGCTTCATGAGAATTGTTAGATACCAGTGCAATCCACTCAATCTGCTGAACTAATGAGTACCGGGAAATGTGACCGGAGAGTTTTCAACCCTCAAGTTTAAGCTCATCCCAACTAAGCGATCTTGCAGGAATACACAACGAACCGTAGTGAGACGCTCCCCGCCGATGGAACGCATTTGGGCTCTAATCAGGAATACATTAAGTATGTAATAGAATGGATACTGGTTAGTGCTTCCGAAGGAGAGCGGTTGCGAAAAGGTGAGTCTTTCCTGCTCTAACCAGTATAATAACACATCCTTTTCTTCCCCCTGGCGTTTGTCCCGCACCGTCGCGGGGTCCGTTGTTCTTATAAGTTGTCTCCAATTCTCTCTATCTGTGGCATCTTCTGCCTTGGGATTCGTTTCGGCAAGGCCTTTCTTGATTACGTCGCTGACTCTTGATGTACCACAGCCATGACGTCTCTGGCTGTTGTTAGGCAGTGAGTAGTGCGAATGATTGTATTGAACTCATCGTACATGCCCTTGACTGAGGATATCAGGTGTTCCGTTTTCGTAGCGCCAGAAGACTTGTCGGGGTAGATGGACAAACGCCTCTCTCGATCGAGGAAGGTTAGGGAGCAGGGTCTACGCTTTTTCTGCGGTCTATTTCTCCAACGCTTTTCATGCTTTAAGGATAGCTTCGTTGTAGACCTTTGTAGCATGAAGCTGTGAAGCCTGTTGCTAGGAGCCAGGAGCCTGTCGGAGTATCCCTTTCATCTACGCCTGACCCCAGTAGACTTCCTCAGGATTGCACCCAGTATCACAACACATCTTGATACCAATTACACAACTACAGGTGGAAGTTCTTCTCAGTTTCCTGGGATGATTCCTCGCCTCACATATGTAAAGCAATGCCATTTTGTGCCAAGCTTCTTCCCCACCCACACTTACTACCATATCCTGCTGACCTACTGCTTTGAACAACATAAACACTGAATAGTATTTTAAAAAAACTTACATTAGCAGATCACGAGCGTACGGTAAATCAAGCACAAAGTTAAAAAGATATTCTGGATCAAATATGGTTCCCATGTAATCACTTTGAGTGAGTACGAACAAAGTAATATAATAAAAGATGACAAAGGTTATGCATCCCTGAAAAAGGAGCTCAGACGAAAGGGATGCCAATGTAAAGCAGAGAAATCAGAAAAAGTAAAAATTATACAGAAAATTCCTTTTGCGGCCTCTACGACAGCGCGAGGTCAACGCTAGGATGGAGGAGAAGAAGAGCTCATGGAAGAATCTGTTAGACTGTCGCAACAATAATTGCGGATTCCATGCCACAACATTTCCCGTCGAGCTTTATAAGTGCGCGAGCCACCATAAAGCCGATCGTATGTCATTTTGAACGTCTGTTCCTCGGCTTTCAAATGCGAGCTTTTCTTAGTGCTTCACTGAACATTTGCGTATCTACGTATGTTTCCAAATTCTATATGGATAAGCACGATTTACGCATCGTTCCTTCACCAGTCCAAATTGGGCCGCTCTGCAGCCGAAGCTACCCACAACGTTAGCCATGTTTGAGGAGGGGATGCAGCTCTAGAAAAGGCATACAACTTTGGTTAACGAACTTTGCTCAAGAAAATGGAAGTCTTCAAGATCAACCTAGTTGCGGTCGCAAGTCGTCGCTGTACAACGAACATCTAAAAGCTGCCGTAGAAGCAAATCCAACAAGCAGCACAAGAACTTAAGAGTACTAGGAGTACAATACCTGGGAAAGTCCGCAATAATCGAAACCCGCAACTAGACTTGCGACAACCTTTCATATGGGACTGTTCCAAAGGCTTTTGAGGGAAGTGCTACCATCTGTACAACAGAAAGCTACAATCAAGGTTCAATATTCATGTCCTATAACGAAACGATAACGGGTTCATGTCTCTACTTAGGACTGGGAAGAGACTCAAAACTGGGATGACCAACTTGCGAGGTGACTTCTCGACAAGGACGATGAAGTTAAAGGGATTAGAACTTGGCGAGCAGAATGACCATTTCTCGGTACTATTTGGGACAGCTCCTAGACGACTTTGACACTTTGACTCTAGGGTTTGGAGCACTGTCATGCTGAAAGTACCGCTTTTTTGCTATTTGAACGGGAATTGGACTGAGGTCTCAGAGATAGCATTTCGATGCTTTCAGCCGACAAACGATTGTATTGACAAAGGAGATTTTGGCCCGAGAAATTTTTCGGATCTAAGTGCCAACAATTTCCAAAACCCATACAAACATACAGGCATACACTTGCTCTTATTCTTGCCCAGGCAAATTACCTTCAAATTACCAGATAGCTGCGCTGTTCAGCTTGGTATCTCGTTATACAATGTTGTGTATATTGTTACTACTAATTACCTTCAGTATAGGTCTGCGAAGAAATCTCTTCGCCTGTACTGGAAGCACAGTGTAGAAGAAGCGATGTAACGCTAAAAAAACGTGCAGAGCAAACCATAATGAAATATGGAATAAGAAGTAGAGTTCCAAGTATCTGCGAATAAAATTAGTTAATAGAGTCACCTCATTAACTGGAAATACGAATTCTTACTCTGTAGAGCCTATAGTAATGATCCTCATCAAGGTTTGAACTTGCTATTGCTAATGCAATGAATTGCGAAAGAAAATAGAGCAGCGCATTGAAGGAGATCAGAAATAGTAATGTAAACGAAAATCCAGAATCCCATGAGCAATATGATCGAATCGCCTGAAAGACTTTGTCTTCAATCAACATCAAGGTTCCTCCGTGATTTTATGAAAGTAGTAGGTCTATCGATAAAGCTGCTCATGAATACAATTAAAGCTTTATAACTTAGGCCTTTCATCTAGACGGTTGTTGAATTTTCATTAGTTCTGAAAAAGAATAAAGCTTTTTTACATTTCTCTGGTAAGATCGACTAGAATCTCGTTGACACTAAAATTTCTAACTAATTTCGCACTAGTCAAAAAAAAATGCAAGTTGCCCAACACAGTATAAAAATGAGACTCTGTCTGCATTTCAAACTAACCTTGAGGAAGAGTATATGCATGATAATCGAGATTAGACTGACTGTGATAAGAGTTGTCAAAACAACTGCTCGATCAATCTCACCATCTATTGGATAAGCCGAAGGTGACTCTGTATCCGTTAGATTTCGGACATCACTCTCATTCCCCATAAGGTAGGATAGAATGGCCACTTCCTGAAAAGAATAGCTCTTCTGGTAGTCCCTTCGAATTAATGATCGCATGTAAACAGACTCAGGTACATAAAGAAATAAAAAATTCTGTGCACTGATCAATCGCGTTTCGGGGATGTGCCCCGCACTCGACTTCCACTCAGAATCGTAGGGGCCGACGAATGATGACAAGAATGACTTGCCGACACCAATGTTTCAGTCAGTTTTTTATCTTCCCAGTTATGACTGGTACCAATGAGATGGAAGGCTCGGTCGATTTGGGGTAGGTATTCATAAGTGAGACTCATAAAAACTAATTTACATTGGTGATCTTCTGAATATCGGCAGCGGAATTTCACATGCGAAAGAAAGAACTGGGAGAAGAAGTAAGCTCATGATCGATGCTGATTGCACATGAAAAATAAATAATTTATGGCTCTAAGCGTCTATTTTTATTATAAATACATAAATTGAGTTGTTACATGATTTCAGCATGGAATGGATGGCTGAGAAAGTTTTGTCTTTCAATAGTAAAAATGCTTAAGCGGGTCGGAGTATGGAACCTGAAATTTGAAATAGTCACCCAAAACAGATTGAAGATAGGAATGCTCGTGGCAAAGAGCACTGAATAGGTGATACGGGATCGCTACATGAGGTACAATGACTGCAACTGCGACAATCGAGTTGAATTTTTATGATTTCTATGAAAACACAAGGAAGGGTAGAATTGCATCATGGCTTTCGATATGAGTAAAATATGGAAGGAAAGTAATTTGATGGCTCACTCTGTTGTAACCAATTCTAGGGCTCCTTCTGTCGCGACTATTCAAAGGAAAATTGCCTGGTTAGCATAACTTTATCAAGCGTTGGATGACGGCTACATATGATGCTCATCGAGGTATTCGTCTAAAAAGCATTTGAGGAAGACATCGGACAAGTACACCTGCCATTATTCGAAGACGTCAACGAGGAAACGAGTCCATTTCTGTAGAAGCATCCCAGCAAAATGCTCATTAGTTCACGCAGTTCAGCCCCCCTCTAAGGAAGTCAACAAACCCTCGAGCTGTGAATGGAGGATGATTCACCAAATTCACAGCCTACCTGTCCTCTCGGTTCCTCCCAAGCTCAGTCCTAAAAAGTCCTATTTAAAGTTCGTAAGTGTGTGGGTCATACCTAGTAAGGTTCAATCATAATCACATCAACTCATCGGATGATACCGCTCACGCACAAAAATCTCTCTCATTTATAAAGCAGAAACTTGGTGTGTCGAATTTGTCGTTTGTGTGTATGTCGTATGTCGGTATGTCGGTATGTCGGTATGTCGCTGTGTCCGTCCGCAAAACGTTTGTGATTATGATAAAGGTAGTGATATGGAAAACCCATTCTCTCAACGAAACTCTCACATTTCCCTCTTCACATGTAAAGCAGTAAATGGATGGGTACGTTAATGGGGTGGAGTGAGTTCTGCGGAATGGTAGTGAGTACATAGTGAAGCCAGTACTGCGACAGCTGGAACTTCTTACTGACAAAAGTACAAGGCTACCCCATTCATTTTTTCATTTTTTCTTCCATCATTCTCCGCCCTTCTCGTTTCAGTAATTCAGACTAAAAAGTAAAGTCTAAATAACCCGCATATAAATTTCCCCTCCTAAGGCAAAGTGGAAGCGATCGGCTGACCCGTCATTTTCTTTTTAATTTATTTATCGAAGCGTAAGCGACACAACATATTGAGTCCCATTACGTACTGCCCTTTCCCCCTCCAACATTTCTGTAAAGAGAAGTATCATTAACTAAGGATCTCAGGATCTTAACACCGTTGATGGTTACCCTCTTTTCTTCGTTAGCTCCACAGCGCCTTCTCTATGGCTCATCAACCTAGATCAACAAACCGGAAACAAATTTTGATTGGTTTTTATTATTGTTCTCGACTGTGATAACACCACTATCAAGAGACCATGACCCATCCTGCTGATTTCCATATTTTGGTGGTTGAATTAGTTTTGTTGGAACTGTCAGCTGAATGGAAAGAAAACGCGATACCATCCATGCACATTTTGATAATCTCTTAGCAAGGAATAACTTAAGTCATGTTCTTTTCTCACGTTGCTGAGAAACCATCAACGCACAATTCGCCAGAGGAAATCTGATTCTTACAGACCCAAAGGCATCCCTGGCTCTGGCAAATCTATGTGGTGAGGTGAGGTGAGGAATTGACGCTCCCGCAGGATTTAAACTTTGAAGAGGCTGCATCGGTGGAATCTGGCTATTGAGTTTGAGCGAAAATTTCGGAACGGTATGTACACCAACCATACGTTTTCGAAACACTCCCAGGTAGACGCCTACTGAAATGGATGGCTCTTACAGAACTGATTGTGTTGACTGAAGGTGCTCCCTAACGGAGCATTCGGGTAGAATGGTTGAAAGTATTATCAGTTCTTCAGTTGCTCCGAAATTTTCCAAGAGGTACGCGTTACATGAGTATCATTTATGACCATCAACGCACAACTCGCCAGAGGAAATCTGATTCTTACACACCCAAAAGGCGTCCCTGGCTTCTGGCAAATCTATGCGGTGAGGTGAGGTGAGGAATTGACGCTCCCCGCAGGATTTAAACTTTGAAGAGGCTGCATCGGTGAATCTGGCTATTGAGTTTTGAGCGAAAAATTTCGGAACGGTATGCTACACCAAGCATACGTTTTCGAAACACTCCCAGGTAGAGGCCTATTGAAATGGATGGCTCTTACAGAACTGATTGTGTTGACTGAAGGTGCTCCCTAACGGAGCATTCGGGTAGAATGGTTGAAAGTATTATCAGTTCTTCAGTTGCTCCGAAATTTTCCAAGAGGTACGCGTTACATGAGTATCATTCACGACCATCAACGCACAACTCGCCACAGGAAATCTGATTCTTACAGACCCAAAGGCATCCCTGGCTCTGGCAAATCTATGTGGTGAGGTGAGGTGAGGAATTGACGCTCTCGCAGGATTTAAACTTTGAAGAGGCTGCATCGCTGAATCTGGCTATCGAGTTTGAGCGAAAATTTCGGAACGGTATGTACACCAAGCATACGTTTTCGAAACACTCCCAGGTAGACGCCTACTGAAATGGATGGCTCTTACAGAACTGTTTGTGTTGACATGCAAACATGCTTTTTTAACCACCCCCAAGAGATTTTTCCGGTAAGACGCAATTCTCACTGAACCGACTGGGAGCACGGTTCATTCTGAATTATAACTCTTCATGTGAAACAGAATTTTCAAAGAAATATGTTGTGCATGTTTATTGTGGGACCTAATGCCATTATACTTCTGCTATTTTCGTTGATAAGGTGTGGTAAAGAAATTTATCTCTCAGCGGATATGAAGCAATGTCGACCTTTCCAGTAAGTCTGACATTTTCGAATGGGTCAACCTTTTTGTAATGTATGAACTCCATTCATAAAGATTCATAGTCAAAAAAGTGTTAGCCATTATTATAATGAAGTAGTTCATTTTATATTCATCGAAAGGGAATCCCAGATGATTTGTACCAATCTTTGTTCCTACTACATAAGAAGGAGGAATGCCCGGCGTAGCCGGGCATTACCTAAGAAGGAGCATGCCCGGCGACAGCTGGGCAATGCGACTGGTAGAAAATAACAGACCAGTCAACCTACCGACCGTCATATAAGGTTGATAGCTTACAAGGAAAAAAGATCGCTGGAGATCACTTGGAATAATATAGGATCACCAGTCGGATCGCCCGGCTAACGCCAGGCTCTCCTCCTTCTTATGGGTTCGCCCGGCTACGCCGGGCGCTTTCCCTTCCTGTGAGAAATTTGCTATGTGTAACACTTTGTATTCTCCTTTTCCTTTGAAAGCTCTACACCCTCAGTATCTGCTCCGGAATGGGAGCGAATTTTTTTTCTGTAAACCATCTTAGCTGTGTTCGAGTAGAACATCGTATAGTAATCAAAAAGGCGATTATTCAAAGAAAAAAAAAGAGAGATGGGCTAAAGAGGCGTATCTCCGTTAAATTTCAGTGCAAATGGAATGATCTGGCACTGATAGCACAACATTCTGCAATGCAGAAGAGGAAGTAGTTTCTGAAAAAAGGCAAAATGAATGACAATAAACTTTTGTAAATGTACAGATATCGGATTGCCCGGCTAACGCCAGGCTCTCCTCCTTCTTGTGTCAAACACCCTCTCCCGAGAAATGTTGAACTGAAGAATTTTATTCCCTTTCTCAAAGTTTTTAGTTTTTAAGTTTTTTCCGTGCTTAGCTGAGTGAGAGTATGGAACTGGAACAGAGCTCGGAATCCTTCTTTGACACAAAGAAATCGAAAGTCCCCCCTTTCCTTGACAGTTGTAGTAAGTCTAACTCTCCACTCCTTTTTTGGAACAAATGGCAGTTTCCTGTACACGAAATTTGACACAGGATCAAAGGGGCATTGCAAACGGTATTCAGTTGAAGTCGGTGCTTACGCCTTTGATTGGAAGTCTCGAACTTTTGCTTTCTTTCTCAGAAATAAATACGCATCGAAAATCCAATTGTTAGACAATCAAAGATGATGCTGTGGAGATGTTCTGAGTGATGATAGCACCGTCATCAGATATTTTTTTATCAATGGACCCTTTTCCTTACGGAGACATCATTTGTTGAGATTTCTAGATTACAGGCGGTCGAATAAGTTTTCTCGCAAATGACATCGAGCAAAGAGGATCCTCCATTAAATCAGAAACCTTGCTGGGTAGTGGTCGTAATCTAATAGTAGGAAATGAACAAAGTTCTACTCTGCTTAGCGTATTGCCCTAATTGGTCCATATCACTACACTTACCACTCACTTTTGTCACCCTGCTCTACCATCTCGTCTTATCGAGTGAAACATACTGAACGGTCAAAGCTACATCGTAGATACCGAAGATGTTAGGATTTTGATCGGTAGGTGGCACTTTTAGGTCCTTCGTCTTCTCTTATCAGTTATCATCAGTTCTTGTCACCGAGTACCTACGATCCTGTCACATCCTGCATCACCTATTAGAATGCCGAGGTTCCACTGGTAATACGAAAAGTGTGATCCTACCGAATTTGAGCTTTCTAAGTCCACGGGAACAGGAGTTATGAATTGGCGACCTAAAATTTTTATCGCGCACAACCTGCTCCCTGTGGGTGGAGTCTGCTCCTACCACCTACCATCGGTGTTCCCATCCTGTTCCCCTTACTCCTACCAATTTTGAACGCTTTGGGTCCACTGGAGCAGGAGTTATGAACCTGCGGCCCAAAATTTCTAACGTGCACGCCGCGCTCCCTGTAAATGGAGTCCGGTCCTGCCACCTACCATAGGTGTTCCCATCCTGTCCCCCTCATTCATACCAAATTTGAACGCTATAAGTCCACGGGGACAGGAGTTATGAATTTCCGGTCAGACACACACACCGACCCACACACACAAACACACACACACAACCCACACAACCTACGCCTACGATTAAAAGTGTCAATCGGTTGCTCTTCATCTTGAAAATTATGAACCATAAAAGGTTTAACTGATAGGCAGCCAAAGAATTGATTAGTACTCACAAATGTTATCAAGTGATAATAACACCATTATTAGACGTCGTTATCACTGGACCTTCTTTCCTCAACGGGTACATCATTAGTTGAGAGTCCCAAACTATTGCCGGTCGGATGAGCGTCGTCGTCAATGATATCAAAACATAAAGTAACCTTGATCTTCCACCGAGTTACAAACCTTGCTGGGTAGCGGTCGTAATTTACATAATAGTCGTAATCATAAATACATCCTAATTCCTCAGGAGTTAAATTCAGTTGGTGAGTGCTCTTATCGTCGTTATCAGTTGTTATCAGTTCCTATCATCGATCGTCTACGGTCCCGCCATACTCCACATCACATGCCAAACTGTCAAGGCTCCATCACTAATACCATTATTATAGTGGCTCTACGCTTTCCAGGATTTTCAATAGCCCTTATTTCAATATGGCATTACATACCTAGCTGTTCTCGCCTTCTATGCTTCTTATCATTCCTATCAATTGGTATCATTTCCTCTCACCAACCATTAACGGTCTCATTACATCCTACATCACCTACCAAAGTGCCAAGGATTCATCTCTAATACGAAGGGAGTTACGGACCCTGTGGCTTTTGCCTTGTAAGGCTTCTTATCAGATTCTATTGATTGATCTCACTTCCTATTACATACCATCAGTGTTCCCATCATGATGTCTATCTCTCTTTCAAATTTGAATGCCCTAGGCCCAGTGGGACGGGAGTTATGGATTTCCGGTCGGACAAACACACACACATACTGACACACACGTTTACATACGCAAACAAACCAACACACTTAGCGCATTATATATAGTAGGATATTACTTCTCCACCAAGCTTACGTGTTATTTCACGTGAATGGTTATCATGCCTACGTGGCGGACGCACAAACGGGCATACAAACGGACACACAAAGTTAGCGGTTTATATATATCATGGATTTCATGTTCAGTCACCATACGTTGTACTACGTGAAGGTCGAGTCCAAGGCAAGCTCTTTCACGTTTCTTTATAAGCTGTGGCATTGTGACATCCAGTTTCGGTACGATTATGATGTAAGGCCTCCTTATGAGCATGAACAGAGGTATTGTAGAATCTGGCAGCGAGAACCCTTTGTAACAACTACTAATAGCGGTCATCTTGTGCTAGCTTGGAACCGACGGAGAATCTGATTTTTTACATGGCGACTGGGGTTTCGGGCACTGTTACGTTTATAACTTTTTGCTAGGCAATTAGTATCCCATCTGCTGGTGGGCATCTGGTGCAGGAAGACCTCCTATTCACGCTGAATCTTCACTTTTCTCACACTTCTACCACTCTTTCACTTCCATGAATTATGCACACAAACGTGTCTGGGTAAACTGAGAAAATCAGTTGGGTAAATATGCGTCAGGTAAAGCTTACCTCAACCATCAATACTGGTGTTCTGAGCAGTCCCCTGATGACCACAGACTAGGAATAGCTACTTCTGTCAAAGATCCGCACTCGGTAACTACATGCCAAGCGATTTCGATTTACCTGTGGGTATATGTGTAACTGCGGACAGCCCTCAACCCCTCAACAAACTTGTATTTCGGTGAAACAACCCTCCCCTAGTAAAAAAGGATGAAGGAGCAGTTTAGAGGAACCGTGTCTAAGCCCCAGCGCTCACGACGACCAAATGATAAATGTGAGGTAGGCTGCAGCTGTTAGACAGCACGGTAGCAAGTATGAACATAGGAAGGACACTAACCGCAACTATTCGGCCTACTACCATATGGGTCCATTCACGGATTGCCTGCAGAGCGCCTACTCTCGGGATTTGATTAAGAGAATGCGTTCCGCTCCATTTAAGTGGAAGAAAAGTATAATATCTCCTATTGACTTTGGCGGTACAACTGCACAGGTCGACAACAGCTATGCTGGTTGGCCGGAGCGGGTAAGGTATCTTCTCCCCGAAAACGTCGTCGCGTTCGTCGCACCCGATCGCGCGCAACTGCGCGATCGGGTGCGACGAACGAGGGGGAACGTTTGAATTCCCAGAACAAGGATAGGGTAGCCGAAGCGTGACCTTTGCCTCATGCCGTGGAACTTCGGGGAGAAGTTCTGGCACCCGACCGCAGCGAGTTTCAACGGATTTCCCTTCTCCGAAACTTTACTGATTCACACAATTAAACAAAAGGCAAAGGCGACTGTATAGCTGACTGAGCAATCTTGAATTTCATTATTCTCAGGCATCACGTCATGAACTTCAAACTTCTACACATCCCTCTAATTCTACTTTATATGGAAGGAAAAGCGGCAGATTCATCAACTACTAACCATAATTCTTTTATTGGAAACGAGCACTGGCTCAAACCTCACCTGGAGCTGTGCGAAACGTCTGGTCATTTAAATGAGTGTAAGTAATATGGCCGACTGGTGTACCCGCAATCCGAAACTTTCACCAAATCGGTTCAAAACCTTCTTACCAGACTAATATCAGGTCTATTACAGCACTATTCTGCTACACTCATGTTTTCAACTATCAAAGATTGAACGTTGAGGTGTTAAGTGAGGACCCTATCCTTATTGTTTACCGGAACTTGGTTTCGGCGAAGCAGGTAGCCGAATTCATAGCAGAAGCCAGACAGCTTCAAGTATACGAGCAGGTTAGAGCCAACGACTGCTTTCTCAGCCTTTCATATTTCACCCCTTCAAATTTTGAGAGCAGCCCTATCACTAAACATTTTTGGACTGTTTTTGCTTTGTTAATTGCTTGTGCTTGCCACAGGGTGCGGTCTATGTAAGTTACCACGGGAGAAGACGGTTGTGGTGTGGTGCCAAATGACAAACCGCACTACGCCGTCTAACCCTAGAACCGAGTCCCGGAATTCGAATAAGCGAGCACCCAGGCAAAGCAAATTTTAAACTGAACACACAGCGATTGGCTCCTGATTCGGCGCTGGCCTAAGCCAACCATCCCGTTCCATACCATTGCCATTCCATCCCTCCTGGATCTTCAGAAGGGTAATAGTATTGACCTGCACATCAGCTTGCCACCCCAAGTAGTGTATGGGCCCATACGCATGGAAATGCCACTGTGATTCTGAATTGAAGCCGAATGCAAGGTACATACCAGAACTGATTTGATCAACATCGAAACACTTTTAGTCTCATTTTTATCAAGAGCCGTCATTATGAAATCAACCCCTGAATTACTGGAAGCGTTTCACGTCGAGAGAGTTGCCATTTCCAATTTTGAATGCAAACCCAACACCATGGGAACGTTAGTTTTCAGACCGCAATGGATGTACAAGAGACTGTTTCAATAGACTATGAATACACGGGTAGAAGGGCCAACGGCACGTGGAGTGACCATGAAGGAAGTACTGGGATCGCGAAACTATTCAAAAGAGTAAAAGCGATGATACCTTTCGTTAGGTTTCACGGAGAGCCTTGGCAGGTGAATATTTTAGGAGAATTTTTAAGACTGAAATGAACAAATAGCCCCAGAAACAGAGCAAGTGAAGTTTACAAAAGATTTCACAAGTCAGATTCTTTTCTATCGCCGTGGAGGACACTATACACCTCATCATGATTACATTGAATACCAATCACCAAAGCAATGGGACTGGTGGAAAATGAAGTACGGAGAACGATTTGCGACGTTTCTTGTAATGCTTCAACCGGCTGCGAAAGGAGGAGGTTAGTAAAGAGTTTGACTACAAATACGTCCGCTATGGAGAAAAGGTTTTCGTGGCAAAAATGCACGTCAGGATAGTCCCATTCCTGACAAGAATTATGAAATAGGAAGAAGTGATAAATGTGATAGCGCTCAGTAGAACGGGATAGAAGCCGACAGTTGATCAATCATACATGGTCCTTCACTTATACGATACCAGCGGTTCGGAAGGAATCGCAGTTTAAAGACACAGTTCACGATAAAAATGGCTTTTGAGATGTTCCGCCATGATAAATCTGTGGCCCAAACTTAATACACCATATATGGCGCTCTCTGGTCGTAAAACGGCCTGGATAGGACGTTATAAAGGCTCGAAAATTGTCTCGTATGCATGCGTGGACGAGTTTCAACGGCATTGCAGAGGTGCACCATTCACAATGGAACTATGAAGGAAGTTCAAACAATTTCCCATGACCCAGGCGACAGTGAATGGCGATTCTGGAGAGTTTTGGCTTGATGAAGTCAGCTCTTTGCGCAATTTAGAGTGTCGTTCAGACACCCCTTCATGTCATTTCTCTCACGGTAAACTTGCACAAACCCAATTTTCTTCTGCGAAGCCTTTTTCTGTGCGAAATCGACGAACTTTCTCGCCCTTCACCACCGATGCGCTATTCCCAACCACTACTTCAGGTTTTCGGCTCAGAAAAAGCACCCCAGAGAAGTCGTGAACTAAGCTTTCAAGTACCGCTTGAGGAATGATCTATAGATTTACTTTTGATGGCCTCTTGAACATAGACTGAAACATGGTATTCCCTGACCCTCTACAGTGTACTCATGGGGAGATTATGAGACGTCCACGCAGCGCATAGGTACGTGCTCAAAGGGACTAATCAATATAATTCCATATACCTTTATTGGGTTAAACCTTATTGGGTTACAAGTGCTGACGCATTACGGTAGATTGGGACAAAAGAAGGAAAAACCTCCAGAATTCTTCAATTGAAACCTTTTCCAACTCATCCATTTTTGTTGGACGAGGTCATGACGACAGATAGGGTCATTGGACGAGGTTCCAGTCGTTGCAGTGTAACGACTATCAGGTGTTAATGGGTATCAGCTGATTGCAGTTAACACGATTGCGTTCCATTCCAAACAATACAGCCTCCGCTGCTTTCATTAGAGTATAGAGCCGTAGCCCGCACTTCCATTGCTACCTAGACCGGCTGTTTTTCCACCCAACAACGTCCCACGTGGTTTTCTCATGCCCCCATAAATTCCTGTTGAATATGAATCTCCGATGCCAGTTTTATCGTAAACTGTGACTCTGATCAGCCAGCGCAGTTAATCAAAGACTGTTCGGAGCAGACTGCTCCCGAGGCCGCTCGTAGAATGGTCTTCCGGTGATAGCCCGAGTATAGACGTGGCGTCACACAGTTGACGTGGGACCACGTCGTGTTAATGTAATCTGCTGCGTGGCGCCAAAAATATAATTTGGAGCAAAGTTGTCGTCTACTTAAGCATATTCAGTAAGTGTTATGCAAAAGAAAGTGTTCGTCCAATGACTTTCCTTCGTCATGATATCCGAGCACAATCATGGAATTAAAATTATCCTTACTATATATAATGTGGTGCGCGCATTAGTGTGCGTAGCCCAACTGGTATCCTACTTATATAATCGGCTAAGTGTGTCTGTTGGTGTGTCTGTGTGTGTGTGTGTGTGTTTGTGTGTGTGTTTGTCTGACCGGAAATTCATAACTCCTGTCCCACTGAACCTAGAACATTCAAATTTGAAAGAGAGATAGGCGACACGATGAGAACAGCTATGGCACGTGGTAGGAAGTGACAACTATCGATATAAACTGATAAGGAGCCTTAAAAGGCGAAAGCCTCAGGATCCGTAACTCCCTTCGTATTAGCGATGAAGCCTTGGCACTTGGGCAGGTGGTGTGGGATGTGAAGGGACCGTTGAAGATTGGTGACAGAGAATGATAACAAGTGATAGGGACTGATAAGAAGCCACAGAAGGCGAGGGCCTGTAGGTCTGTGACGCGCTTCCCGTTAATAGTGGAATCTTGGTATTTCAATAGGTTATGTAAGATGTCACAGGAACGTAGGTACTCGGTGACAGGATCCAGAACGGTTGGTACCAGACCAGGAGCTGATAAAACTGACAAGGGCTAATGATATCCTCGAAAGCGTAGGGCCACTATAATAATGGCATTAATAATAGGAGCTTTGACAATTTGGCATGTGATGTAAACTATAGTGGGATCGTAGACGACTCATGATAGGAACTGATAACAGCTGATAACAATTGATATAAGCACTTTCGAACTGAATTTACCTCCTGTGGTATTTGCGATGTATTTATGTTTACGACTATTACATAGATTACGACCGCTCCCAGCACGGTTTCTAACTCGGTGGAAGATCAAGGGTACTTTATATTTTGATACCATTTACGACAAAGCTCATCCGACCGCCAATAATTTGGGATTCTCAACTAATGATGTACCCGTGGTTAAGGTTAAAGGTTAAACCTTCAATGGTTCATAATTTTCGAGATGAAGGCAACCATTTGACCCATTCAATCGTAGGCATAAGCGTGGGCATGTGGTGCACGCATTGTGGCGTGCGTAGCCCAACTGGTATTATATGAAAGGCCTTACCTCCCGTATTCATTGCTTTCTTTTATTTTCATTTTCGGTATTGAAAAGCGACATCAGCATCAACATTTTCTCTTCTGTAGTGGTGCAAACCCATTTACGCACTCTTGGTTCTGACTGGTTAGACGAAAAATACCGAGCTTTCCCTCATATGATCACTCATAGAACAAACACCTTCTCCACAAAGTGGGTGTGATAGAATGATATCATAGAATTAAGAGAGCCACGTGCGTGGCCTTTATTTCCAGGTAATATTTTCTCTAGTTACCATCCAGCATGGGTATAGTTATTGTAGTGTAGAGTGACGTGCTATTAACGATTTTGAATGGAAGTTAGACAAAGGGGCACATCCCATTAGGGCTTCTCAAACCCAAAAGACGGAAACCTCAAATAACACCTAAACATTGCAGGGACTGTTTTTCCCTCAATTCACACAACAGTCATGCCAGCAGCTGGAGATGCAATTTTTTGGACTAACACAAATGTTTATGAGGAACAGGTATACCAGACTAATCTTTGCCGATCTCCAAATCTCTTGATACCCTTCATACCGAAAATGGCAGTCAGCGAAGAAAATACCTTTTAATGGGGATCAGAAAGAGTACAGAACTGAACTGGAATTTGACGCAAAGCTGAGCTGTGAATTGGAGGGTATCAGGCTTGGATCCTGACTGAGCAGAACGTTTATAGCACTACGTGAAGGTCGGGACGTGAATGTTCTCTGGTGAGACCCATACCGATGGTTAGCGATGGGATGGGGGAAAAGGGGGAGCTGTGGGGTAATAGAGATGGAGGGGTAGAGGGGGATATGTGGTGGAAGCAAGGATAACCCTCGATCTACAGCATTATCCACACAAACTCATAACAATTTTGTAAAAAGAACAGCTTCATTGAAAGTTTACAGGACCCTAGAAGTCTTCATGGTGCCTGTCCAGTTTGGGAAGGCGAGAAGATAGCAGCTGTGCTGTGGGTTCGAGGGAGAGATCAGGAGCTACTTCAAATGACGTCCAAAAATGGCAATATGGAAATTGAAAAATTAAATAATCCTAATCTTATATACAAGAGAGATCATTAAGATGGTTGTGGATGTTTTCTTTCACGCTTGCATATGACTTGCAATTAATATCCGTCCGAATTGCTTTTCATCAATAAAGATACATACCAATTTACTACGGATTCGTAAGTGCGAGATACTGTCAGTGAATACGCTCGACATGGGTTTAGAGTTCGAGCTCCCTACTTTCTGTCTGTGCTCTGTCACTAAAACAATGGGGAGACCTATTAGTAACATGCTTCACCACATCCAAGTTTTGGCCTAAATTGCTCGATTAGTTTTCTTCCAGTTTTTGACAGGGGTTCTCTTTCCCTTTCTTTTTAGCCATGACAACGGTTCCATTAATCCCTTACCTCCCCAGGTGAAACAAAAGAAGTTTATTAAATATATGCTCTTACGTCGCTAAGCCGCACTAGAGCAAATAATGGGCCAGGGTGAGCCTATTTAGTTCCACGTCTAATTACTTCGCACCTTCCCCGCCCATCCACTCATTCGCCTGTGGGGTGGCCTCGCTTAATTGGTTGGCTGCTGACCTCTCTGCCACACTGTCGTACTCAGGAGTAACAATATCGGTTATTTGATTAAGAAACTTCCAAAGCATGAAAAATAAGGCAAAACAAAAAGATAAATATGCATCACTTTAATAATGCAACACAGAAAGCTGTGGAGGCTAAAGTAATGATTGGAAAAATCATAGGATGGGGAAAAGGATTTATCACATCGTGTAAGCAGTCATTCTCACAAGGCGCTTGCAGGCAAACTAGTTGACAGAGTGACCTTCCAAACTTCTTTAACACCCTCTATCGCTTTCTTTGGACACCGCCAGTAGGTCACTTGAAGGTATCCAAACATGTGGATGAAAGCATCATAAATCACCTCTGTAGTGTGCTTGTCATCGCATGAGCACGATGTCTCGCTTGTACTACTCTGAGTTCGATTAAAGAGCTTTCTCCGGCTTCAACTCAGGATTAGCTGCTACTGTTGCTTCTTCTTATTCCTACGGAACCCAGTATTTAGCTAGCCTACCACAATACACTGTACCACCTCTATTTCATGTATTGCACCCCTTCCACTCTTGCAACACCCCTTTCTGTTCCCTCGAGTGCTGTAGCTCCGAATTCCTTTTTTATTTATCCTCAGCACCCGAAAGCACTGTGAGCCCTTTCAACCGAAACTCTTCGTTTTTAGAAACCCTAGGGGCAGCTACAGCTACCTCAAAAGCGGAGCACACCTGAATGGCGAAAGGCATGTAAGCAAGGAAAAAAAAGCATCACGTTCTAATCTATCGGGACCAAGTGAATGGAGAATGGACCAAGTGAGCAGGAAACAGAGAAATTCTGCAGGAGAATGTCTAGATACGTCACCGATAATCTCCATAATTTCCTTATAATATAAAGATTTTGAATTTTTACATTGTATTGTCCCAACAACATATTTTAAAGTGTGTAGTAATAACAAATAGTAATATAATAATATCAGTGATGACAATAACAAAGTTTCCAATAGGATCAATATCAGTTCACTCAGACTGCCAGAGAGGTCACAGCCAACTAATTAAGCGAGGTCACCCCACAGGCGAGTGAGTGGATGCGCCAGAAAGGTGCGAAGTAATTGGAAGTGTGGAGCCGTGGAACTAAATGCCGACTCCCTAATGGGCCATAATGTGTCGAGCAGGAACGGTGAGGACGAAATAATCGAGAGCAGGTCATGAAGGAAAAAGGAGGTGTTATTGTGGTAAGTGACCTGCTATTACTCGCACACACCTGGGCCGATATCCGCCCAAGTCAAGCAAGTCCCTCTAGAGTCCGAGTCAGGTCTGTTAGAAGTTGGGCGATCAGCAGCCTCCATTGCTTACAACGTTACTACAGAAGCTTGACTACGAATTTTTGACCTAATAAGTTTCCAAGGTAGCTCATTCGTGAAGGGCGACCCCAATCACACGGAATTGGTTGCACTAGGTGGGTCTCAGGAAATATGGGAAACAAAGTAACCTTTTGTTCCTAAGCTACTGAGGTAGACAGGGATGCGTTTGAGAAACAATTAGAAGGTGACACTCACTGGTTTTGATGGTAAGAGCAAACTTCTCACACGGGGAAGATGGGGAAACGAAGGTTTTGGAAAAATCTAATCCAGAGGATCCTTGAAGTTCCTGTCCTCCGGAGGTTGATGTCATTCGAAAACTTGGATAAATAAAAGAAGATCTACCTCGAGAAGTCCCAGAAAGCAATTACACTGCCCCAGTGACGGTATCCTTGAAGAAGAGGACATTCAACAAGGTACAACTGATGATGAGCAGTAGCTAATGCCGAGGTTTTGACCCCTGAAACTTCTTTGATTGTCACGAAAATCGCTGACGGACAACTGTCCAGTTACTGTTTTGTAGGCGTATTTAAATGACATGAATAATTCACATTGTTGTAAACAACAAAACAAATTTATCAGTTACATTCTCATAGACACTGGATGGTAATCAATATGCATGCAATGAACGTAAGCATAGACTTCCTTTCACGAATCAAACAGAGCAATACAACGGTTCGACAAAGGATAGTAACATGGTCGCAGTACGTAAGTACTCAATCAATTAGGTGGAAATTTTCTGCCATTTGGCCCTTTTCACCCACAAAAATCTGAGCCCCGCTGTGGACGTCATCCCTCAGCCAGATGGGAACTATTTTAGAAAGTTCCAGAGGTACAGGATGCAACTACTTTGGGATGTGCGAGGGATTAAGGAGAAGTAGTGGAGGGCGGAAGAAATGAGGCAGTGGGTGTGAACAGCCCGCCACAAGTTGATTATGAAGTACTTAGTGGTAATTCAATATCAATATCAATCTTAATACCAGTTCATTACTGCCCCCTCCCCTTTTCCTCTTTTTCCACCTTCACTCTGCGTTCCCACATCAGCCAAATCCCCACATCAGCCAAATCCCTATCCTAACCCACCATGATGTTCTCTTTCTGTGAATGGAATGGTATCGGGAAGGGGTTGGAGGGATGGGAACGATCTGCAAATCGGGACATAGGGAAATGGAGAGACAGAAATACCGCATGCCACAAGGGAGAATGCCACAATAGAGGAGAAATTCCCTTACCCCGAATTCCTAAAGGGCGACAATGAGCGGATTAAGTGGGACGAATTCTGATAGCGGACCACTTTTTCTCGGAATATTATGAATGGAGCGGTAATTACGACGTAGGCCGATGACTGAAGAAACTTCTACAGACAGATCTACTTATAGCTTAAACTAGAATAAGGATTCGACTGGGAATACGTGGAACACACTAGAGGAACATCAATATCAGCAAAAACTTCAACAGCCTGATGGTGTTAAAAATACTCATTGACACCACGCTCGGTCTTTAGTGAAGTCGATTTGCAAATAGGAATGATCATTGCGCGCAGACAACGGTGGTTAAATATTGCCTATCGATTACTTCCGTTGCCGCGACGCATGAGCCACGCGTGCGCAGCAATCGATACTGTTGGTTAATGCGTCATGTCAAAATTAAACGTGCTCAAGCGCTGCTCGTTTTATGTTCTATAGTTTACTGTCGAGTGATTAATGCCACACTACCTAGCTTGTATTTATTTCAGGGACAAATTCGGGGAAGTTGCACTATCTCGACGGGAGCGCACAGAGTAGAGCTGAAATTAGAGCCACAGGCGCGTTTCATTAGGGGCACCCGGGAAGGCTTTTCAATTGATTGTTGACTGGTTATGCAATCTATCGTCAGATGGATAGAAATTTTATCAGTCTTCGCGTCTCCCAGGTCTTTGAAGGTGTGGGAGATGAAATGGACACCTGGGTGACTCAATTGAACAGCTCAAGTCAATGTTCGGGGTTACGCACTTTGGCAAAAGGAGGCACGGGAGCATATGTTAGTTGTGGTGCTTGGATTAAGTTTGTAGGTGCTATCGACGTTTTCTTTTTGATTTTCCTTATCTTAAACATGAGTGCACAAGCGTCGGTGTAAGGTCTGAAAGCAAAGATTGTGGGAAGAATAATCAGCCCCGTGAAGAATTGTAGATTGCGCAGCAGCCATTCAGCACGGACGTCATCGTCAAATGTGGTTCCACGAGTGAGAAAATGTATCGATAAATGCCCTGGAACGGTGAAAATTGGTGGAAACCCAAAATATCATGGAATTAGATGGGCTGCGAATACTATAAAACCCCATCTGAAGTGGACTAGCAACAGACGGGTTTATACTTTGCAAAATTGTGCGAAAAGCGACAGAACTGCGCATAATATCCCGCAGTGAACTCTACACCATGACTTCTTTTGTCGCCTAGGCATTTTGTTTGCAGTTTTTCAACGACACCGTACTCTGACCATATGGCACACATCGCAACAGCGGCCACTCTCGTGAAAAGTCCTTGTTCTGTGTTTCGTTTGATTATGAACTCACAGAGGGAATAGCAGCATGGAATCAGCGCAATTGAGGATGCGGCTGAAGCGCAAACCATTCGGCTCCAAGCATCTGCCAGTACGACGTCCTTTGAAGAGCATTTTCTTGGTGAGAAATAAATGGCCAGCAAATCCTGAAAGTGTCAGCAATGAAAATAACATATCAGTTAACGAGCTAATTTTTTTTGTTTTCAAACTCATGAGCTAGCTATTAGCTGGCCAAGATAAGTAGATCGTGACAAACCATGCCAAATTAGCCGATGCACCCTGTAGTCTGATGTAAAGGTCGAGTAACGAGGTATGGGTCAGGAGGTGCCATCGCAACAGAGACGTCGAAACCAGGCCAGTGAGCGCGGCTTTCTCGCCGAACAATGGTCCCTAAGCCAGTAAACGAGCAAAGGTCCCGACGCGACCAGCCGTGGCTCGAGGTAATCGCTGTGGCACCCCTACCCCAACATCACTCCTCGAATTGAACATCAGAAGTTTTACCTTAGGTAATGGGGTTACGTCAATTCTTTATTGAGAGAGAAGCTTGAGCGTATCTTCACGAGGTCAAAAGGAGGAAAGACAAACTCACAGTAACAAGTAGCACGACCAAAACTGCAGAAGTACAGATAACGACCAGAGCGATCATGAATTTCGGAATGCCACGATATGCAGGATCCATAAAGTAACTCAATGACCCCAATGTCAGTGCCGTAACCAGAATGGTTGCAAAAGCGAGCCTGGAATTCCAAAAGGTTTCCTGGGACGCCTTAAAGAATAGGCTCACATCTCAGTAATGAAGACTTCTCTTTCTAATCGAACAACACGAAAGGAACCCCTCCAACAGATTTATTCCTCAACGATAATCGAAATCGTCAAAGGAAAGAAACAACACAATGAGAGGTTTTCCACGCTCAATCAAAGCCAGAGATGTCGAAAATCAGCATTCCAGATGGGATTTCCCCAGACCATTCATCAGTATACCTATTCAGGGAAAACAGAGCTTAGATAGTACTTTCCTGTGGATGTCTCTACATAAGATATCTGATTTCAAAGGCACAGTTCCGGAGGCAGTGCCAGAGATCCGTGTTCGGACGGAAAACCACCAAATCACGAGGAGAATGATTCGGCCCATCTCTAACCGGATGAGAATATCTAGCTCCTATGTGGCAAAGAATATGTACTGTAGCTCATTGCTTACGCAACTGCACTCGTTGCCCTTTAAACCAATATTTTTATACAGAATTATCGCGAACTGTTCCTTTGAGTCAGCTATCCTCGAGAAGCTCAACATTTGGCTGGTCTGAGGGAAATGTGATTTGATGACTTGCAGAAGTATGACGTAGAATTGCACTCACTGGAGAGGAGCTAGCAATTTTTAATTTCCGCTTCAGCAGTCACTGAATCCTTGTTTACCTACTTCATTTCACTGCTTTGGTCCTTACCATGCTCTATCCATTTCAACCATTCGTCTCTGCTGTAGTGCTGTCATAATCAGAAGAAGTATAAGGGCTGCAGTTCCAATCATCACATACAACTGGCTGGTGGTTACAAGTGCTCCGTATAGATTGACAAGGAAGTAACTTCTGAAAGCAACGGATCCGTTCCTTGATTGAGGGTATTTTGAAGTTTTTTGAAGAAGATATCAGCAGAGTGCTATCATTTCAAAGCGAACGAAGTGGTTTCTGGTAAGGGATCTGGCTCGAAAAAGGAAAGGAAAAAAAGTAGAATTCAAATTTGGGTCCAGGGCGAAAGGATGGTGGTTGAACGAAGTGCTAACAACTCACATCTGCCCGTATGCAGTGTAATCAAGTGGGGCACCAGCAACAGAATTCACTATGCTCCAGAATTTGCTCACAGTTGAACCACTCAATGGCACCATTAAGACGGTTGCGTATGCCTTTGTGAAGTCGTTCTCATCGACACGAATATTCACTAGCCAAAAAACGCTGACCATCATCAGTTCGAGTATCGACAATACGATTCCAAGAGGCCCTGGAAAATATGAAATTTGCCTATCAATCGATCACTGAAAGCCCAGAGCGTTTCCAAAATAATCACCCCATCAAAAACCCTGTCGTCAAGGAACTACAGTTAGTTTGAAGACATAGAAGCTTCCTCAAATGACTGAGTTTTTCCGCAAAATTCGCTCTTAAAGTTTTTTATTTTGCAAATTTCTTTTTGTAGCTAGATTTTTTCAGGATGCAACAGCAGTCACCATGGAGAAATATTTATGGAGTGTACTTCTGCAGGTTCGTCATTATAGCTCGGATGAACTTCATAATCATGATTCATAGGTCACTTCCCTGACAACTATAGGGCACCTTGAGTACAATAAAAAAATAAATGGATAGTTACAGCCAACATTTAATGTGATTCATTTTCCAGTTCTCCTTGCATTAGAGCTAGTTTTGCCGATGATTTCTACGGATATGCTATCGAATTGAGGGGTTAGAATCAGCTAATCCACTTCGAAGTGAAGTGACTCCACACAATCTTTGGACTAATCAAGGAGCCTTGCTCACTGCAGGTGCTTTTCAAAATTATTCTCTCCATTCTTACTGTAGGATTCAGAATTAGATGGAAAGTGAGATTTTTGTGGTTTGGGGTTAGGGAGTATAAAGCAACGAGCTGTAACGAGTTATTTTCATCCGTTTCTCCCATTGTGAAAAGTTCCTTCGCTTCAAACATTTCGTGCTAGAGTATCACATTTGTTCATAAAGTGGCAAAAGTTACCCTACTGTGAATCCTGCCGTGAATATAGAGTGCGTGGGCATGCGAGTAAGACTGAAGTATCACTTTAAGTGGATAAATATCGGCAAAAGCCTTAAAAGGTCATAAAACGTGATAAAATCACCATGAGAGAATTTCCTAGTTCTGGAAGGAAAAATTTTACATAATGGAAAAACTCGGTCCCCCACAAAATCCGAACCCCTGCCTCTCGCCTATGAAGCGTCACGCTTAACAGTACACCAAGCCGCCGCTGGAGAGCGAGCTGCTTCCATGTAATTTAAGTTTTCTCATGTAATGTCACCTAAAACCACTCTCATAACTCCATTCAGATAATCGCTTGGCAGATTTGGAAAGCGGATTTGAATTCAGCGCCCAAAAACACGTCTAGCAATATAGGACTTATTTCAAATGGCCACTTCGAGTTGGGATCCTTCCCTGGTGAGTTTTATTGATTTGACATTAGAATTTTAGATCGAACCATAAGTCAAATCATACAAAATGCCTACCATGATAGAGAGTAAGCTCCACATTCCGGTAACTGGATGAACATACCTCCGAATACTCCGTATTATTACACAACGTAATTATATCCATTTTTTCCTGAAAAAAAAGGAACACAATAGAAAGTTCAAGTAAAAATAGCAAAATGGCAATCAAAAAAGGATGGAATGGTGGGATACGGATGCGATCTTTTTAGAGTAATCTCAAATAAACTCTGGGTGAAATAGGAATCCTGTCTCCCCCCCCCCCCACCCTTTTTGATACTGGGAAAGTTCCACGGAATGAAAAATGATGATATGATGTTGAACCTATGTCGTGATGTCAAGATTTACTCAGGTCTTCTTAAAGCCTCTAGAGGGAACCCACTTACTATAGGGTAAAGATAGTTTGAGGCAAGTGGCGCAGTACCAAATGCGCATGTACAGAGATCAGACTTCAAGCCTATACTCAGACCAAGCAAGCCTTCCTCCCCTTCAGGTAAATTAGCTTCAGACTGGTGCGGAAGGATAAAAAAGCTGACTTGTACATCGGCTTCCCACCGCAAGTCATTGTATAGGCCACCTACGCATTCAATACGAGACTACGATTCCGAATGGAAGTCGATTGCATGGAAGCGTCAAAAAACGGTGCTGACTAACTCCGAAACGAAAGCAGTGCGGCAGGACAACTAACAAAGTCAAAGAGCCAAACAGTGAAGTATTGCGAGACATCTAGCCATAAAACACCTCGAACTGGGTGCCGGTCGAGTATAAAACGATTCCCCCGTTCTCTATTGCTTTGATCAATTTGAAATTGTATACAGGAAGAATGAAAAGGTGAATAAAAATACCACGGTGAAAAAGTTAGCGCAATGATTCTCTTGGGTTCTACAAAAACTTTGTAGACATTTCTACGGAACGAGTCCAACCCAACTCAAACAAAGAAGAGGGGCCTGTATGGTTGGGTGTTGCCTTCTGCCAAACTTCGTGAAACCGAACCGACTACAAAGTAGGGACTGGAGGCTTATTGGCGACATTAGCAGCTGGTTGTTTCAACGATGACGAAAACGATCTTACAATTAGGGAGGCTGTTAGATCAAAGAGATGCAGGTGGTTAAAGCAAACAGCTGCAATATCAGACCAAAAGTCACACCTGGACTATTTCGGATTGAACGAACTCGGCACATTAGGTAAGATACCTATGATTCAATCGGCAGCAAACTTTAAAAGATGGCCGTTGTGACTGAAAGTCCTGCAACTTCAGAAAATATTTGAATTTCCGAGAAAATGAAAGGTTACTAATATATTACCGCTAAATTGCTGAAAAAGAGAAATGTAAGTCACATAAAAGGTAGCGAATTTTAATCGAAGTTTTGTCGAATTTCCCCATTAGATGAAAACATCTTCAGACATCTAACACGTTATTTGTCACATCTTTCAAGCGATTCGGATCGAAGCAAAGACAGTTGGAAAGAAAAACCTAGTCCGAATCCGATCTAAATACTAACCAGGCCCAACATTGCCTTACTTGCCAGATCTAGTGACTTGACTTGTCAACTTGTCCATTTTCGAATGGTGCCCTTGTTACGCAGCATGCCGTCCGATCTGGCAAGTTAGGCAACGTTGAGCTTGGTTAGTACTTGGATCGGATCCCGACTGGGATTTTCGGTTTAGCTAGCTTTGAGTTTAATCCATATCTCTTGCAAAACGTTTGTTTTGTGACAAGATACGGGTTCGATCTATAAAATTCCCAATAAATAGGAAAATTCCCATTCAATGAGAAAATTGGATAATTTGCCAATTTTACCAGAAAACTCGTCCATTTCCGAATTTTAACATGAACACGCTGCAGGAAGCACCCGTTTTTCTTTTGAAAAAGGCGAAATCTAGCGATTTGACTTGTCAACTCGTCCATTTTCGAATAGTGCCCTTGTTACGCAGCATGCCGTCCGATCTGGCAAGTTAGGCAACGTTGAGCTTGGTTAGTACTTGGATCGGATCCCGACTGGGATTTTCGGTTTAGCTAGCTTTGAGTTTAATCCATATCTTTTGCAAAACGTTTGTTTTGTGACAAGATACGGGTTCGATCTATAAAATTCCCAATAAATAGGAAAATTCCCATTCAATGAGAAAATTGGATAATTTGCCAATTTTACCGGAAAACTCGTCCATTTCCGAATTTTAACATGAACACGCTGCAGGAAGCACCCGTTTTTCTTTTGAAAAAGGCCAAATCTAGCGATTTGACTTGTCAACTCGTCCATTTTCGAATGGTGCCCTTGTTACGCAGCATGCCGTCCGATCTGGCAAGTTAGGCAACGTTGAGCTTGGTTAGTACTTGGATCGGATCCCGACTGGGATTTTCGGTTTAGCTAGCTTTGAGTTTAATCCATATCTTTTGCAAAACGTTTGTTTTGTGACAAGATACGGGTTCGATCTATAAAATTCCCAATAAATAGGAAAATTCCCATTCAATGAGAAAATTGGATAATTTGCCAATTTTACCGGAAAACTCGTCCATTTCCGAATTTTAACATGAACACGCTGCAGGAAGCACCCGTTTTTCTTTTGAAAAAGGCGAAATCTAGCGATTTGACTTGTCAACTCGTCCATTTTCGAATGGTGCCCTTGTTACGCAGCATGCCGTCCGATCTGGCAAGTTAGGCAACGTTGAGCTTGGTTAGTACTTGGATCGGATCCCGACTGGGATTTTCGGTTTAGCTAGCTTTGAGTTTAATCCATATCTTTTGCAAAACGTTTGTTTTGTGACAAGATACGGGTTCGATCTATAAAATTCCCAATAAATAGGAAAATTCCCATTCAATGAGAAAATTGGATAATTTGCCAATTTTACCGGAAAACTCGTCCATTTCCGAATTTTAACATGAACACGCTGCAGGAAGCACCCGTTTTTCTTTTGAAAAAGGCGAAATCTAGCGATTTGACTTGTCAACTCGTCCATTTTCGAATGGTGCCCTTGTTACGCAGCATGCCGTCCGATCTGGCAAGTTAGGCAACGTTGAGCTTGGTTAGTACTTGGATCGGATCCCGACTGGGATTTTCGGTTTAGCTAGCTTTGAGTTTAATCCATATCTTTTGCAAAACGTTTGTTTTGTGACAAGATACGGGTTCGATCTATAAAATTCCCAATAAATAGGAAAATTCCCATTCAATGAGAAAATTGGATAATTTGCCAATTTTACCGGAAAACTCGTCCATTTCCGAATTTTAACATGAACACGCTGCAGGAAGCACCCGTTTTTCTTTTGAAAAAGGCGAAATCTAGCGATTTGACTTGTCAACTCGTCCATTTTCGAATGGTGCCCTTGTTACGGCAGCATGCCGTCCGATCTGGCAAGTTAGGCAACGTTGAGTAGCTAGCTTTGAGTTTAATCCATATCTTTTGCAAAACGTTTGTTTTGTGACAAGATACGGGTTCGATCTATAAAATTCCCAATAAATAGGAAAATTCCCATTCAATGAGAAAATTGGATAATTTGCCAATTTTACCGGAAAACTCGTCCATTTCCGAATTTTAACATGAACACGCTGCAGGAAGCACCCGTTTTTCTTTTGAAAAAGGCGAAATCTAGCGATTTGACTTGTCAACTCGTCCATTTTCGAATGGTGCCCTTGTTACGCAGCATGCCGTCCGATCTGGCAAGTTAGGCAACGTTGAGCTTGGTTAGTACTTGGATCGGATCCCGACTGGGATTTTCGGTTTAGCTAGCTTTGAGTTTAATCCATATCTTTTGCAAAACGTTTGTTTTGTGACAAGATACGGGTTCGATCTATAAAATTCCCAATAAATAGGAAAATTCCCATTCAATGAGAAAATTGGATAATTTGCCAATTTTACCGGAAAACTCGTCCATTTCCGAATTTTAACATGAACACGCTGCAGGAAGCACCCGTTTTTCTTTTGAAAAAGGCGAAATCTAGCGATTTGACTTGTCAACTCGTCCATTTTCGAATGGTGCCCTTGTTACGCAGCATGCCGTCCGATCTGGCAAGTTAGGCAACGTTGAGCTTGGTTAGTACTTGGATCGGATCCCGACTGGGATTTTCGGTTTAGCTAGCTTTGAGTTTAATCCATATCTTTTGCAAAACGTTTGTTTTGTGACAAGATACGGGTTCGATCTATAAAATTCCCAATAAATAGGAAAATTCCCATTCAATGAGAAAATTGGATAATTTGCCAATTTTACCGGAAAACTCGTCCATTTCCGAATTTTAACATGAACACGCTGCAGGAAGCACCCGTTTTTCTTTTGAAAAAGGCGAAATCTAGCGATTTGACTTGTCAACTCGTCCATTTTCGAATGGTGCCCTTGTTACGCAGCATGCCGTCCGATCTGGCAAGTTAGGCAACGTTGAGCTTGGTTAGTACTTGGATCGGATCCCGACTGGGATTTTCGGTTTAGCTAGCTTTGAGTTTAATCCATATCTTTTGCAAAACGTTTGTTTTGTGACAAGATACGGGTTCGATCTATAAAATTCCCAATAAATAGGAAAATTCCCATTCAATGAGAAAATTGGATAATTTGCCAATTTTACCGGAAAACTCGTCCATTTCCGAATTTTAACATGAACACGCTGCAGGAAGCACCCGTTTTTCTTTTGAAAAAGGCGAAATCTAGCGATTTGACTTGTCAACTCGTCCATTTTCGAATGGTGCCCTTGTTACGCAGCATGCCGTCCGATCTGGCAAGTTAGGCAACGTTGAGCTTGGTTAGTACTTGGATCGGATCCCGACTGGGATTTTCGGTTTAGCTAGCTTTGAGTTTAATCCATATCTTTTGCAAAACGTTTGTTTTGTGACAAGATACGGGTTCGATCTATAAAATTCCCAATAAATAGGAAAATTCCCATTCAATGAGAAAATTGGATAATTTGCCAATTTTACCGGAAAACTCGTCCATTTCCGAATTTTAACATGAACACGCTGCAGGAAGCACCCGTTTTTCTTTTGAAAAAGGCGAAATCTAGCGATTTGACTTGTCAACTCGTCCATTTTCGAATGGTGCCCTTGTTACGCAGCATGCCGTCCGATCTGGCAAGTTAGGCAACGTTGAGCTTGGTTAGTACTTGGATCGGATCCCGACTGGGATTTTCGGTTTAGCTAGCTTTGAGTTTAATCCATATCTTTTGCAAAACGTTTGTTTTGTGACAAGATACGGGTTCGATCTATAAAATTCCCAATAAATAGGAAAATTCCCATTCAATGAGAAAATTGGATAATTTGCCAATTTTACCGGAAAACTCGTCCATTTCCGAATTTTAACATGAACACGCTGCAGGAAGCACCCGTTTTTCTTTTGAAAAAGGCGAAATCTAGCGATTTGACTTGTCAACTCGTCCATTTTCGAATGGTGCCCTTGTTACGCAGCATGCCGTCCGATCTGGCAAGTTAGGCAACGTTGAGCTTGGTTAGTACTTGGATCGGATCCCGACTGGGATTTTCGGTTTAGCTAGCTTTGAGTTTAATCCATATCTTTTGCAAAACGTTTGTTTTGTGACAAGATACGGGTTCGATCTATAAAATTCCCAATAAATAGGAAAATTCCCATTCAATGAGAAAATTGGATAATTTGCCAATTTTACCGGAAAACTCGTCCATTTCCGAATTTTAACATGAACACGCTGCAGGAAGCACCCGTTTTTCTTTTGAAAAAGGCGAAATCTAGCGATTTGACTTGTCAACTCGTCCATTTTCGAATGGTGCCCTTGTTACGCAGCATGCCGTCCGATCTGGCAAGTTAGGCAACGTTGAGCTTGGTTAGTACTTGGATCGGATCCCGACTGGGATTTTCGGTTTAGCTAGCTTTGAGTTTAATCCATATCTTTTGCAAAACGTTTGTTTTGTGACAAGATACGGGTTCGATCTATAAAATTCCCAATAAATAGGAAAATTCCCATTCAATGAGAAAATTGGATAATTTGCCAATTTTACCGGAAAACTCGTCCATTTCCGAATTTTAACATGAACACGCTGCAGGAAGCACCCGTTTTTCTTTTGAAAAAGGCGAAATCTAGCGATTTGACTTGTCAACTCGTCCATTTTCGAATGGTGCCCTTGTTACGCAGCATGCCGTCCGATCTGGCAAGTTAGGCAACGTTGAGCTTGGTTAGTACTTGGATCGGATCCCGACTGGGATTTTCGGTTTAGCTAGCTTTGAGTTTAATCCATATCTTTTGCAAAACGTTTGTTTTGTGACAAGATACGGGTTCGATCTATAAAATTCCCAATAAATAGGAAAATTCCCATTCAATGAGAAAATTGGATAATTTGCCAATTTTACCGGAAAACTCGTCCATTTCCGAATTTTAACATGAACACGCTGCAGGAAGCACCCGTTTTTCTTTTGAAAAAGGCGAAATCTAGCGATTTGACTTGTCAACTCGTCCATTTTCGAATGGTGCCCTTGTTACGCAGCATGCCGTCCGATCTGGCAAGTTAGGCAACGTTGAGCTTGGTTAGTACTTGGATCGGATCCCGACTGGGATTTTCGGTTTAGCTAGCTTTGAGTTTAATCCATATCTTTTGCAAAACGTTTGTTTTGTGACAAGATACGGGTTCGATCTATAAAATTCCCAATAAATAGGAAAATTCCCATTCAATGAGAAAATTGGATAATTTGCCAATTTTACCGGAAAACTCGTCCATTTCCGAATTTTAACATGAACACGCTGCAGGAAGCACCCGTTTTTCTTTTGAAAAAGGCGAAATCTAGCGATTTGACTTGTCAACTCGTCCATTTTCGAATGGTGCCCTTGTTACGCAGCATGCCGTCCGATCTGGCAAGTTAGGCAACGTTGAGCTTGGTTAGTACTTGGATCGGATCCCGACTGGGATTTTCGGTTTAGCTAGCTTTGAGTTTAATCCATATCTTTTGCAAAACGTTTGTTTTGTGACAAGATACGGGTTCGATCTATAAAATTCCCAATAAATAGGAAAATTCCCATTCAATGAGAAAATTGGATAATTTGCCAATTTTACCGGAAAACTCGTCCATTTCCGAATTTTAACATGAACACGCTGCAGGAAGCACCCGTTTTTCTTTTGAAAAAGGCGAAATCTAGCGATTTGACTTGTCAACTCGTCCATTTTCGAATGGTGCCCTTGTTACGCAGCATGCCGTCCGATCTGGCAAGTTAGGCAACGTTGAGCTTGGTTAGTACTTGGATCGGATCCCGACTGGGATTTTCGGTTTAGCTAGCTTTGAGTTTAATCCATATCTTTTGCAAAACGTTTGTTTTGTGACAAGATACGGGTTCGATCTATAAAATTCCCAATAAATAGGAAAATTCCCATTCAATGAGAAAATTGGATAATTTGCCAATTTTACCGGAAAACTCGTCCATTTCCGAATTTTAACATGAACACGCTGCAGGAAGCACCCGTTTTTCTTTTGAAAAAGGCGAAATCTAGCGATTTGACTTGTCAACTCGTCCATTTTCGAATGGTGCCCTTGTTACGCAGCATGCCGTCCGATCTGGCAAGTTAGGCAACGTTGAGCTTGGTTAGTACTTGGATCGGATCCCGACTGGGATTTTCGGTTTAGCTAGCTTTGAGTTTAATCCATATCTTTTGCAAAACGTTTGTTTTGTGACAAGATACGGGTTCGATCTATAAAATTCCCAATAAATAGGAAAATTCCCATTCAATGAGAAAATTGGATAATTTGCCAATTTTACCGGAAAACTCGTCCATTTCCGAATTTTAACATGAACACGCTGCAGGAAGCACCCGTTTTTCTTTTGAAAAAGGCGAAATCTAGCGATTTGACTTGTCAACTCGTCCATTTTCGAATGGTGCCCTTGTTACGCAGCATGCCGTCCGATCTGGCAAGTTAGGCAACGTTGAGCTTGGTTAGTACTTGGATCGGATCCCGACTGGGATTTTCGGTTTAGCTAGCTTTGAGTTTAATCCATATCTTTTGCAAAACGTTTGTTTTGTGACAAGATACGGGTTCGATCTATAAAATTCCCAATAAATAGGAAAATTCCCATTCAATGAGAAAATTGGATAATTTGCCAATTTTACCGGAAAACTCGTCCATTTCCGAATTTTAACATGAACACGCTGCAGGAAGCACCCGTTTTTCTTTTGAAAAAGGCGAAATCTAGCGATTTGACTTGTCAACTCGTCCATTTTCGAATGGTGCCCTTGTTACGCAGCATGCCGTCCGATCTGGCAAGTTAGGCAACGTTGAGCTTGGTTAGTACTTGGATCGGATCCCGACTGGGATTTTCGGTTTAGCTAGCTTTGAGTTTAATCCATATCTTTTGCAAAACGTTTGTTTTGTGACAAGATACGGGTTCGATCTATAAAATTCCCAATAAATAGGAAAATTCCCATTCAATGAGAAAATTGGATAATTTGCCAATTTTACCGGAAAACTCGTCCATTTCCGAATTTTAACATGAACACGCTGCAGGAAGCACCCGTTTTTCTTTTGAAAAAGGCGAAATCTAGCGATTTGACTTGTCAACTCGTCCATTTTCGAATGGTGCCCTTGTTACGCAGCATGCCGTCCGATCTGGCAAGTTAGGCAACGTTGAGCTTGGTTAGTACTTGGATCGGATCCCGACTGGGATTTTCGGTTTAGCTAGCTTTGAGTTTAATCCATATCTTTTGCAAAACGTTTGTTTTGTGACAAGATACGGGTTCGATCTATAAAATTCCCAATAAATAGGAAAATTCCCATTCAATGAGAAAATTGGATTAATTTGCCAATTTTACCGGAAAACTCGTCCATTTCCGAATTTTAACATGAACACGCTGCAGGAAGCACCCGTTTTTCTTTTGAAAAAGGCGAAATCTAGCGATTTGACTTGTCAACTCGTCCATTTTCGAATGGTGCCCTTGTTACGCAGCATGCCGTCCGATCTGGCAAGTTAGGCAACGTTGAGTAGCTAGCTTTGAGTTTAATCCATATCTTTTGCAAAACGTTTGTTTTGTGACAAGATACGGGTTCGATCTATAAAATTCCCAATAAATAGGAAAATTCCCATTCAATGAGAAAATTGGATAATTTGCCAATTTTACCGGAAAACTCGTCCATTTCCGAATTTTAACATGAACACGCTGCAGGAAGCACCCGTTTTTCTTTTGAAAAAGGCGAAATCTAGCGATTTGACTTGTCAACTCGTCCATTTTCGAATGGTGCCCTTGTTACGCAGCATGCCGTCCGATCTGGCAAGTTAGGCAACGTTGAGCTTGGTTAGTACTTGGATCGGATCCCGACTGGGATTTTCGGTTTAGCTAGCTTTGAGTTTAATCCATATCTTTTGCAAAACGTTTGTTTTGTGACAAGATACGGGTTCGATCTATAAAATTCCCAATAAATAGGAAAATTCCCATTCAATGAGAAAATTGGATAATTTGCCAATTTTACCGGAAAACTCGTCCATTTCCGAATTTTAACATGAACACGCTGCAGGAAGCACCCGTTTTTCTTTTGAAAAAGGCGAAATCTAGCGATTTGACTTGTCAACTCGTCCATTTTCGAATGGTGCCCTTGTTACGCAGCATGCCGTCCGATCTGGCAAGTTAGGCAACGTTGAGCTTGGTTAGTACTTGGATCGGATCCCGACTGGGATTTTCGGTTTAGCTAGCTTTGAGTTTAATCCATATCTTTTGCAAAACGTCTGTTTTAGTGATTAATTACGTGTTCGATCTCTAGAATTCCCAATAAATGGGAAAATTCTCATAAAATGAGAAAACTGGATAATTTGCTAATTTCGCCAGAAAACTCGTCCATTTCCGATTTCCAACATGCAAACACTGCACGATGTATCCGCTTGCTTTTCTTTTGAAAAAGTCAAAATCTAATGATTTGACTTGTCAACTCGTCCATTTTTAAATGGTGTCCTTGTTACGCAGCATGCCGTCCGATCTGGCAAGTTAGGCAATGTTGAGCCTGGTTAGTATTTGGATCG